>CM053581.1:184016529-184111156 GCA_028627135.1 Pseudochirops cupreus | reverse complement strand
TGTGAATATTATAATGTTTTGAATGTTTGTCTTGATTTGTAATGGAATAAACAGAGTGTTCACTCTATTTTGTAATCTGAACTCTAAAAGCTGTTCACAGTAGCATTCCTTTGGGAATCTGCTGGTGCATGGCATTACACCAGGGTGTGGGAAAACAGGTAACTGCCCTTCCCTTCTTCCCTCTTGGGAAATGGCTAGAAACAGTCCTGATCGTTCATGGACAGAAAGAGAAATTTTGAGAGGAACAGTCAGTCCCTTTTCTTTTGTATATCCACTAAGTCATCAGCTCTTCTGATTATAGTCAATAAGAAGACTCTTCAGCTGCAAATGAAGGGTCTTTTAGCCCAGAGCCATATGTGGCTGAGAGAAGGCCCCAAAGTTCTATTGGTTGAGTGTAACCTGGAACAGTAACTCTGAGCATGTTTTATGGGAAGGCCCCTACAGGCCAACTGAACCTTGTTACAAAGGGATTTCCTGTTGTAATTGATGAATATCTGGTCACTGGATCCAGTTGGCCCTAGAAGAGAAAGTGATGCTGGTGACCTTGCACAGCCCTCCCTCACTTAAATCAAAGTTAACTGCAAGTCATATCATCATTTCCCTGATGCCATAGTCTTCTTCAAAAATGAAGGACAAACACAACAACAACAACCTGGTGCCCATGTTATAGTCCTCATAGCAAGTCTATTCTGGACCATCATTCCAGGTCCTAGAATGGTGACCATTCATAGATAAAGGGAAGGAGAGTGGAGAGTTTTCACTGGCTGCCATATTTTCTTTTCTTTCTTACCAGTAGATTTGTAAACTTCTCTCTTCTGTTTGCAGAGGATGCAGAAAGCACTTGAAGGAGAAGGAAACCAGGAAGAGGACACAAAGTGTGGCAAGATTTTTGCACAGGGGTATGCACTGGTTGGTCCTATCTCCTTGATTTTGCTTCTACCTGCTGGTTTTGCCTTCCAGAGACTACTAGGGGTCCCATTCCAGTTTATTCAGTATAGAGAACAGAGGGAAACAATGAAGACAGTAGTCAGCTTAGAAGGTTCTGCTCCCATATTGCCAGCAAGTGATTACAAACAACTCCGTGTACTATGATGTATCAACAAGCACCCTAGCATACCCAAGATGGCTGCTGACACAGGTCCTTAGATCTGCTTTTCTAAAGGAAAGCAACTCAAAATGGGTTAACCATCTTACTCAATCAACCAAATACATATCATTTACCTAGTTCAGGGGAAAAAGTCAGCACCCTGAACTTCAGAGAATGCAAACAGAATACAAACAGAAGTTACAAGCAGAAGTTACAGGCAGACAAAAAGACAGATCAGCAGATGGGCTTCCAACCATCTGACCATTACATCCATACCTATTCAGTTACCAGAGAGAGAAGCACCAACATCTAGATTTTTCAAAGCAGGGGGACTCAATGGTTTCCCAGAGGCTCGTCTGGCCAAATCACACAACTCTTCTCAAAGTGAGCTCCAAAGCAAAACCTCACATCAGGGTATATATAGCCTTCTCCTGAATCAGATAATGTCACAGCTCTCTTGACACACTGCCCAGTCACAAAGTAATAAGGTATGGGCATTCCTGAAGAACAAACCTCCCACCACAGGCTCCATGTGACCACATTCAGCCTATTGCGGGCAAAGTACACTTTCAAATCAGGGAAGGTTCTCAGAGCCACTTAAGCCATCAAAGGGCCTAGAGGCAGGGAAAATCTTCAGATTCCCATAATATATGATCAGGATTGGCAATACAATACTTGAGAACAGACAACTTGTGGAGGCAGTGGCTGATGTGTGGCGTGATCAGGACTTGTGCCAAGGTCAGCATTTCAGAAGCTACTGAAGAGCAGGAGCCAGGGCCAGACAGAAAATCTCAGAATCTGTCAACTACAATGAAGCATGGAGAAGGGGTAAGCTATTACCAGGGAAACTGACCTTGAATATTGAAATCCATAGATGTGACCCCAGATACATTCTTATCTTCTCATTCTTGTTCTCTCTCTCTCTCTCTCTCTCTCTCTCTCTCTCTCTCTCTCTCTTTCTCTCCCCTTTCCTAAGACAAATGAATGAATATGAATGGGAGATAACTTTTTAAAGAAGAAACTTTGGGACTCTCTCTCAGGTAAACCAAAAAAGCAGAAGAATAAGCAAGAGGAGGTTGAGCAAAGTACTTCCTGAAAATAGAATATTTGATAGTTTCTTCTGCCTAAATTCAATAAACCAGATGATTACAGAAAAACATATTGCCTATATCATATAAATACAGAGGACTGGACTGTTAGGAAATTTTCCAGAATGAGTAGGTATATAGTCAGTGAATTTCCTATAATTCTCCAGTAATTTGGAGTCATTTCCTATTATCCCTAGATCTGTGTTGAACTTGAGACAGTGAGAGTTTTAAATTCCTGACAAGATGTCTGAAACGGCAGTCTGAATGAACAAAGGGAACTAGAAGAGAGTGGGTAATGACCCTCAGAACTGGGGAACGGAAAAGGGAATTGAGGAAGTTTATATTGGATGGCTTCAACTGTAGTGAAATAGGAGGCTAGAACATTTGTTTTTAAGTATGGGAGACAATACTGACATTTATTTGGCACTTTAAGTAGAATATAAGTTCCTTGAAAGCAAACACTGTTTGTTTTTTGTTTTTATACTCCTAGCACCCTATGTCGTATCTTTTACAAATGTGTACTTAAATGAGCATTTGTTGAGTTAGAAGTTTGAAAGCACTTGGTAGACATAATTTTAATTGATGCTCAAAACAACCTTGTAAAGTGGATACTCATGTACATATTATCTCCCATTTTACAGCTAAGGAAACTGTACCTTAGAGAGGTGAATGACTCTTTGTCAAATCACTGGCTGACAATAGCTACTGTTTTGGATCTCCAAGCAACAATAACCAGACCCCAACAGAGGTCACACCATGAGCAAGGATTTGAAATGAGGCCTTTCCTGAGTCCAAGTCCAGCTGTTTTCAACTATAATGAATTTAGTTGCAAGATGAATAAAGAAAAGGATTGGAACAATTATTATAGGAGAATTTTGAGATTATGTACCATTTGAGGTGAATGAAATCAACAATGTCCAAATCCCATAGATATTCTCTCAGGAAGTATCTCTTGTCTGGGACTGCTGCCCAGAAGGAACTTTTCCCAAAGTTAACTTAAAGGGCTATAGGGTCATTCTACAGTTCTGCTTTAAAAAGTTTTTTTTTTTAATATGGGTTTTTAAAAAAAGTCTTATTGATGTCTTTTGTTTTTGTCTCACAGACATTTTCAAATATACTCCTCTTACTTCTCCCAATGAATCTTCTCATGTAACAAAGAAAAAGTTCATCAAAACTGACATGATGATCTAGGCTGATGCATGCATCATTCCATACCCATAGTTTCCCATATATCTAATGAAAGGAGGGGAATGCTTTTCCCCGTTTCTTCTCCAGAAAGAAGACTGGTCATTAGAATTATATAGTATTCAGAAGCACTGCTCTTTTGAAATATTGTCCCCTGACACTTTGTTCTATTATTTGCCCAGCCTGCTTAGAGGAAGAATGGCAATAAGGCTAAGAATGCTTGTTTTTTCCCCGAGCTTTGGCAAGCAATGGAAATCACCTTTTGATAACCTGAGAGCCAACAAATAAAGGAAAGGCAAGAACTGAGTTTGCATTCTACCCCAACTTGGAATACTCATTGTGATGTCATGTGAAATCACCACATTGCAAGCTGTGGCTCTTTGACTGAAAGGAGGCATGGGGTGGTGGGGTGATGGAGCCGATCCTGGGGCCTGGACCCCTCCTGCCACCACCTTTCAGCCTTATTCTCTTATTTGGACTCCTTGTCATTGGGGTCTGGTCACTGCTGCCTGGGTTTCGAAGGCAGGAGGTGTTGTCAACCAAGATAAGCGAGGTACATGAAATTACAACACCTGCCTCCACCCTGGGCCAGGGCAGCAGCATGGGGAAGAAGGGTATCTTATAGGTAGAAGACTTGCTCCAGCTCTCTGACTCTCTGTTTCTTTCTGTTTACCTCTCAGTCTTTTTCAATTTAAGGCATGATATATTGGGGCTAGGATCTCCCCCTCTTTGTGGAGTGCCCACTGATGTGACTTTATCTTTTTGTGTTCTTCCAGACTTTAGGGCAGCAAAAAGTACCAGGGAACCAAATACCCACAAAAGGTATGGAGATCCTCACTGTCTCACCTGGAAGAGCTGCATAGTAAATAACAGCCAAATTCCTTAGGGACCTGAGGGGTGGGGAATGGGAGAAGAGAAGCTGAAAAGGAGATCGTAATTGTGACAGCAGGTAACAAGGGGAAGGAAGCATCAATTTTATGCTTTTGGTAGCTTTACTTTTATAGTCAAATGAAAAATATCCCTCTCTCTGAGCGAGTGCAAACAGCTTCTACACTCTTTCCACTCCTCCTCCCCCCTCTTCCCCCCCCCCCCCCACCCCCGCCTGCCCTTTTCCTCTTGAAGACCAAAGTAATTCAAGGGGAGAAGAAGAAAACCATTACATTTGCATTTTCCTCCCCACCTCAAGCCCATATTCTCATCTCCTATGACTTAGTCAGTAACTGAGGTGTGTGTATGTGTGTGTTGGGGAATGTCCTAGCAACTCACCCTGATGGCTCCTTTTCACTATGTTATTAAGGGAATGGGAAGGGAATGGGAAACAGCACTGGACTAAGAACCATGTTCAAACTGAGAAGTATTTATGCCTGCTTATGCCTACTATGTCATGCTCTACACTAGGTACGTTACTGGTATATAATATATACATAGTTATAATGTAGAATAAATACAAAGTAATTTGGGAGTCAGGCATGGGCACTAATGATTGGGTTAGATTGAGTTAGAAAAGGTCTCTTAGAGGAGGTAGCACATGAGCTGAGCTGTGAAGGGAACTAGGAAAAGGAGAGCATTCCCAACATGGATCTAGGCCTGTGTGCTAAGTCAGCACAAGGGCAGGAGGAAAGAATGTAGGGTACTTGTAGAATGGCAAGAGGGCCAGTTTGATTACAATATGGAGCAGAGGTGTCAAATGTGGGGCTCACTGGCTGCATACGGTTGCCAAGGCTTCTGAGCACAGCCCAAGCCAGATTAAAATGTAATTGGGAAATATTTTACAAAGTAAACAAAAACATGATAAAACACAGAAAATATTACATTTTAAAACCGGATCAATATGCAGTCTGCAGGGATCCTTGGCTACAAAGGTTTAGTAGCCCCTGATTCTGAGTTTGACACCACTGATATAGAATATTTGAAAGGAATCACGTGAAATCAGTTTGGAAAGATAAGCTGGAGTTAGATTGTCAAACACTTTAAATGTCTTTATCCTAGAAAGTAATAGGGAGCACTGAAACTTCACGAATGGAGGAATAACACTGTCTACCTGGGTTCCATTCCTAGCTCTTCTACTAAGTAGCTATGTGATCTTGAATGAGTGTTAGTGTCCTTAGTTGTAAAATGGGAATAATACATGAAATATCTATTTCACAGGTTGTTATAAGGATCAAATGAAATTATATACAGGGTATTCCAAAAATCTTAGTGCAATTTTAAGCTTTAGTAACTTAAAGCTGAAGTAAGACTTTTGGGATACCCTATATATAAAGTGCTTTACAAACTTTAAAGCTCTCTATAAATGCCAGCTATTATTATATTCACTGAAATGAAGGTGTTGGATTACATGAGCTTTAAAGTTTCTCAACTTAAAAACTTAAAAATTCTAAAGGTACCTAGCCTCTTACTAACATTGTCCTCCATTACTTCTAGTTCCACCTCCACACTGGGAGGACAATCTCCAGATGGGATGTACAGGAGCTGACCTGGCCTGGTGAGGAAAGGCTTCCTACCCTCCTCATCAAATTACAATAGATACTAGTTGTCACCGTTTTTAACCTTTCAGTTTTACTGACTGGTACCCCATTTCATCCAGTTTTTCAGGGCTCCCTGTGGGCTGGGCCCAGAATTATACTCTTTGGTCAATGGATAGGAGCCTCCAGAATATTTTCCAGCACCTGGACATTGCAAGGTCAGGGGAGACAAGCCTAGGGTAAAGTACCTATAGGGTTGGGAGAAGGGATGTTAAAGAACACATGGAATCACCAGATCCTTGTCATGTTCTTATCAAAGGAAGCATGGGAACTACCATGGTCATCATCTCCCTGAGTGGATGAGAAAAGCAGTCTCTTATTTCTTGGGAGAGGGTCTAGCCCCATAGATGATTGAAATGTAGGAAGGGCAGTCTTACTTTCCCTTTCTACAACTAGAGAGAAGAGACTGTGAAATGTCCATCCTTTCCTTTTCTACTTTTCCCTTTTTCACTCCACAGCAGATAACTATTTACCTCTCTCTCTCTCTCTCTCTCTCTCTCGCTCTCTCAATCTGTCTCTCAGATCCAGCCTAATGAACTTGTCCTCATCTTCACAAGTGACCTCAACTTCTTCCGGCAGCTCTTCCACTACTGGCCCTGAGGACTTGCAAATTCTGACATGCTATGAGTGCCATAGCTCAGAGTTTTCTAGAGTCCCCAGAACTTCTTCACTTCACACCAATCTCAGTGCAACTCAATCCCTTGCCTGTATTTTTAGAGAGAGCCTACAACACCGGAGCCATAGTCTACCTAACCCCTCCAAAAATTATTCTGGACATGCACGGGTACTCTCTCTGCCTCCTTTTCTGCTTCCTCAAGCTAAAAAACACACTGGAGGGAAGAATATCTTTTTGGACAACTGTAACTCCATTCAAAGGCTCTGTGAGACCAAAGCACCAGAAGAAGAGAATGACAATTGGCTCCCCAAGGAGACCAGGAATTCCTTGGAGCGCCATATAAGGAGAAAGATTGCCCAACGTTTGGCACATCCTCCAATTTTCAGAACCACAAAGCTTTCTATCAGTCCATATCCTCTGGCCTATAGCCCCATCCAAAAGATGAAGACAACAAAAAAGAGGGGAGGAAATAAAGTTCTTCAAATTTCAAATCCTCCATCTACAAGTCTTCCTGAGAGACCCCGGCTCCCATGCTGGGCTCCAATTCAACTTTCACATTCAGCCCAGTGGGTGCTGGAGGGGCACATATCCTGGAAAGTATGTACACTGAGGGCCCATAGAGTACCCACAGCTGTGAAGCAGTCATGGGAAATGCTGAACTGTGTCACTGAAGTACAGAATGAAGGCCACAAACCTCACAACATTGCAAAGGATACCAACAAAAAATCTCCAGATGTTTCATGCTCTCTACTTCCCATGGATTTGGAAACTGACCAGACAAGACCAACAATTCCAAAATCATCCAAAGCCGACAGCCAGCTCCAGCCAAAACCCCCATTTGTTACACAGAGTGCCTTTCGCTCAGAAGTGGATGTCATCCTAGGCAAAGCTACCTTCCTGCAAGAGGATGTAAAAAAGAGGTTAGAACTTTGTGTTAAGAAGAATGTCAACCGTCTTCTAAAGAAGGCCATAAAGCAACAAAATGAGGACTCAAAGGAGAATGAGAAATTGATTACTGGGTTAAAGCTTCAAGTTGTAAGCACTATGAGATTGCTTACAACTGATGAATTTGTGCCATTGGGCCCAAGACCCCAGGTTCAAGACAAAGATTCTAAAGGAATGACTCCAGAGTCACATGATCAAGTTACAGATTCTTTGGAGCTAAATTCAGGGCCACAGGTTCAAGAACCACAGATTCAAGTTACAGCTGTGGAGCTAACTCCAGTGCCATTGAAGCAAGATGTAGATTCTTTGGAGTTCAAAGATTCAGGTTCAAAGGTTCAGGATATGGATTCTGTAGCAACAACCCCAGTGCCAGAGAAACATGATGCAGATTCTTTGGAGCTGACCCCAGGATCACCAGTTCAAGATGCGGATCCCATGGGCCCAACCCCAGGGCCACAGATTAAAAATGTAGATTCTGGAGGGTTGATCCCAGGGTCACAGGTCAAACTTACAGATTCCAAGGAGCTAACCCCAGGGTCACAGGTCAAACACAAAGATCCTAAGGGGCTGACCTCAAGGTCACAGGTCAATCTCACAGATTCCAAGGGGCTGATCCCTGGGTCACAAGTCACACTCACAGATTCCAAGGGGCTGATCCCAGAGTCACAGATCAAACTCACAGATTCTAAGGGGCTGGCTCAGGGGTCACAGATCAAACTCAAAGATTCCAAGGGGCTGACCTCAAGGTCACAGGTCAATCTCACAGATTCCAAGGGGCTGATCCCTGGGTCACAAGTCACACTCATAGATTCCAAGGGGCTGATCCCAGAGTCACAGATCAAACTCAAAGATTCCAAGGGCCTGATCCCTGGGTCACAAGTCACACTCACAGATTCCAAGGGGCTGATCCCAGGGTCACAGGTCAAATCCACAGATTCCAAGGGGCTGATCCCAGAGTCACAGGTCAAACTCACAGATTCCAAGGGTCTAATCCCAGGATCACAGGTCAAACTCACAGATTCCAAAAGGCTGATCCTAGGGTCACAGGTCAAACTCACAGATTCCAAGGGGCTGGCCCAAGGGTCACAGGTCAAACTCACAGATTCCAAGGGGCTGGGCCAGGGATCACAGATTAAACTCAAAGATTCTAAGGGGATGACCCTAAAGCCACGTGTTCAAGTCACAGATTCTACAGAGCTGACCCCATGGCCACGTCTTGAAGTTGTACACTCTGCCAGGTTTACCTCAAGGTCAAAGTTTCAAGTCATAGATCCTAAGAAATTAACTCCAAAGTTACAGTCACAAGTTGGGGATTCTTTCCATCTTCTCCAGAGCGCCACACCTCTATACATTTTAGGTTCTAGTAGGATTGCTGCTGAACTGAAACAAGGCCTTCATGGCTCTAAGAAACAGGAAATTCTGAGATCAACATTAGGAGACTTGAATGAGAATATGGTGCTTCAAAAGCCCTTTATTTTAAAGATGTCTACCAAATTTTCCAAGACAGCACAACCTTCAACTCTTCCCAGGCCTCCATCTGTGCAACCCTCGCATTCCTTACGGCAATGGAAGCCAAGTCCTCAATGCCTATTACAGGCTCCTTTACTCCCACCTTGCAGATCAGAGAAGAGTTTCTGCCAGGAAAGATTAAGGACACTGAAAGCCCTAAAACAGCCTATTTCAAAGAGGCAAGTGAAGGCCAAGGAGCAGCGAATTTCAAAGGGAAGAGTGGCAAGGAGAAAATCATCATCTACTACTTCCATGCTAAGGAAGAACCTACGGGCTAAGATGCAGCAAACAAATGATATCCAGGAGGCTCATGTCCAAACACCACCTCTAGTTACCTATCCATATGCTCCAAATGGGCATCTTTTCCCACCAAGGCAAACAATGGTTTCCCAGAGCTACCAAGGGAAGATTATGGGTACCCCTCCTAGGACTTCACTTTCACAGAGAGATACCCTATACCAACTCTGTAGGAAGAATGCACCTTTCAATGAACAGCTAGAGAATTCCAAGCCTAGCACATCTCAGGACGATCCCAACTTGACCACGAAAGAAGCCCAAGGCAGCAGCGAACCTATGGAGGGAAGGAAGGAAAGGGAACAAGTACCATCCAAGTTAAATGAACTACCTCTGAGTACAAGCCCACAACTGCCTTCCTCCCACAAGGTACCTAGTACTGACAAGTACTCAGTGGAGCAGAATGAAAAACCAGATATCAGTTCACAGATAAGAACTTCTGAATCACAGCCTAGGCCTCTATCAATAACTTATTCCCATGAACAGACCCAGCTACTACAGGACCTGCAGCTGAAAATAACACAACAGCTCCTAAAGAATCAACTCTCTCCCCACTTTATTCCATCCCTAAATACAGGTATGGTTCTACAGTACCCTATCTGTCTGCAGTGTGGCAGATGTTCAGGCCCTACTTGCCCCCACGAGTTACATGACTCTGCTGGGTCTTGGCTTCTTGTCTATCCCCAGCTCCGCCTTTTTCGTAACTCTGAGGGACATGGAGAGTTTCGGGTTCACCTTGGCTTTAGGTTAAGAACCCAAAACCAAACCCAAACCTCAAAGCAGCAAAGAGAAGTAGGGCCTTTGGTGTCAATGAGTCATGTATCATCACAGTCTGACCCATCGGAGAAAAAGAGGAAGAGAAAGGTCTGTACCTGTCATGTCACCAAGAAAAATTTTACTCTAAGCCCTAAAACTGATATAGGACCTAAGCCTTTTCAGACTCCTGAGCCTTCCCAAACCCCTGGACCTATTCAAGTCCACATCAGAAGAAATTTACCTGGCAGGCGAGTAGAGATTGCAAAAACAGAATGTGGAGAGCCTGAGCAGTATGACTTCACAATACCTTCTTTACTGAACACTGATAGCAGAGGTGGCTGGGCTAGGGGTGAAGCTAAAAGGATCCTTGACTCAGAACAAGTGAAGACCCCCAAGGAGATCAGAACTATAACTCAGAAAATTGAAAGAGTGTCAAGACAGAGTACCCCCAAGCATACAGAGATACATCCAGAGAGAAGGACTAAGGAGGCCCAAAAAATAGCTCCTCCAAGCAGACATTCTCAGAAGTCCACAGGACTCATGCAATGGCTTAGCCATTGTATAAAGAGCGCACTAGGTATGGCTTATCCGCCAAGGCCTTCATGCCAACAGATGCATGCTCCTAGGGTGAGGCCATCCAGGCAGCAAGGCTCAGTTTTCCCTGAACAATCTCATGTACAATATGGTTCCAAAAATGAGGGGAAGCAGTGGGTCAAGTCGCTGAATACAACTGGTCTAGACACTAAAATGGAGAGGAAAAAAACAGAGAGAGATGGCCAGAAAACAGAAGTAATCATACCACTTCATAAAGTTCCAAAGAACATAAAGATTAACCAATCTAGATCATTTCTTAAATCCACACCCAAATCTATACCATCCCACAGGTCCACATCCCCAGTTCCAAAAAGTAAGACTTCCCATCCTAGAAGGGCCCCAGTTCCACAGAGCAACAAGATCTCCCATTCTGTACCATCACACCAGTACACATCTCCAGGTCAAAGAAAGTGCTGCTGTGGATCTGTAAAGAAATCCAATAAAACTAAACAAACTGGCCAGGGACATAAAGTCATCCTAGGAGGTCCAGCCACAAAACAAAAGATTTCACAGCAAGATGCTCAGGCTGATAGAACTGGTAAGGTGTCTTGGAAAGACAGACACAGTTCCAGGCAGGTTCGGTTCGGGTTCCATGCCCCGAGACAAAGATGATACAGGAGAGCTACAAAAGAAAAATCTACTCTTAAGTATGCATTTTGCTCCTCCCCAGGCTAATCTACTAGCCCTTTCACTGCCTCTCCATCACCCCACTTGCATGATTCCTAAGCGTGTGTCTGAGGAAATTATTATGGGGGGAGGGTGTGTTCTGTAACTTCTCTCGAATAAAAGAAGTAAATACAGAGTGTGTTGAGCTGTCTGACAATCTAGCAAGTACAAAGGCGGCTAGGTGTAGTGGATAGATCTGGATCTGGCCTTGGACACTAGCTCTGTGACCCTGTGCAAGTCACTTAACACTTGTTTGCCTCAGATTCCTCATCTGTAAAGTGAGCTAGAGAAGGAAATAGCAAACCACTCCAGTAACTTTGCCAAGAAAACCCCCAATGGGGTCAGGAAGAGCTGGACACGACTGAACAATTAGCAAGCACCAGCCATCAGCCTGGGTCCTGAGCTTAAGTGCTGTTTAAATCTTGATTATGTTTCTCATTCTAGAATCAGTTCCTCTTAATACGCATTTTCCCTATCTGTTAAAAAAAAAAAAGACGGAGGCGATTACACTTGATGGTCTCTAAAGACTCTCCCTTCTGCTACATTCTAAAACCTATAACCAGTTTAAAACCCTAAGGCAGTGGTTCTCAACCTTCCTAATGCACAACCCTTTAACACAGTTCCTCATGTTGTGGTGACCCAGAACCATAAAATTCGTGGCTACTTCATAACTGTAATTTTGCTACTGTTATGAATTGTGATATAAATATCTGATATGCAGGATGTATTTTCATTGTCACAAATTGAACATAACCCACAGGTTGAGAACCGCTGCCCTAAACAGTGCTACAGACAGAAAAAGGGAACATCGCCACGTGACATTCTGGTTTCCGTCGGTTGGAGAGAAGAGGGGAGCGGACGTGAGGTTAGCCTCCTTTTCTCTCCAGTCCCTTTGGGTCGCGCTGTGATGACGTTTTTGAAGTAAAGCTTGGAGGGGGCGATGCCTTCCGGACGCTCTGCGGCATCTTCTGTGAGTAGACTGCTTTGGGGGCCCTTTTTCCGGAGCCTTGAACCCCTGATTTTTCAGTGAGACGCCGGGGCCGTGCCCGCAGACATTCCGGCTCCCCCTCTGCTTCTTAGGCTGTCCGGGCTGAGGGAGGAGCGGAGTGGGGAGAGATAGCGCGCTTCGGCCGCTCCCGTTTTTTGGTCCCCAGGCCAGAGCGTCCTCTTCGTGGACAGCACGTCCCCCTCCTTCCTCCTCTTCCCCTTCCTCTTCCTCAGACTGCCCCTTGCCCCGCCACCGAGCCCCGGAGACGGCTTTTCTTCCCACCCCCGCACTCTGGTTTCGAGGCGGGCGTAGAAACAGTGGAGCTGGCGCAGTTAGGGCCTCAGGCCGGCGCAGAGGACGCCCTGCTCCCTTCCCAGAGGCTGGAGGGATGCAATCCCTACCCTGTGTGCTGAGGTGGAGATTTTCCTAGGAAAGCGTGGCTTCTTTTGTCAGCAGAGGGTTTTCTCTTCGTGGGGGCAGATTCTGTTCCGAGGTCGCTGGGTAGTTAGTTACATATGAGTTTATTGGTGTAGGGACCTCTTGGTGAGAAAAACTCCTTCAAGTAATGCCACTGGACCGCTGTTCCGCAACTTAATCTCGAGTTGTCTAGGGGCACTGAAAGGTTAAGAGAGTTCCTTCCCCAAGATCACCGAGCCTGTTGTGAGGTTATCGTTCTATCCCCTTCACAGCGCTGCCTCTCCTTATAGTAGTAACTTCCATGTTTGTGATTTGCTAGGCCCCCGGACCCACACACTTGAGGCAGCAGAAGAACAAGAGGAGTGTGGAAGCCAAGAAGTAAGTTGAGGTCTCCTGGAATTGGTGTAATTGTGTGATAAAGCAGGTTATCAAGCTCAGGCCTCGAAAACACATTAGCCTGCAGAAAAGAATGGATTACAATAAAAGTTGAGAATATGACTCACATCATATTTGTACTGTATTTCTTAAGGCTTTTGATGCTCACTGCCATTAGATACTTTGTCACTAACACACTGATGAAAATAATTTGAACTCATAATCTTTTCAGTTTTAGAAATATTTTTCTGTAAGACTGGTTAATTATTAAGTTTATGCCTGGAGGGTGCTGAGGTTTATAAACTTCCTTCAAAAGATAGCTTTTAACCTTTAGAAATTTTTGTTTTGAAGGAATGACATGGACAGTCAAATGTAGTAGTTTTTTCATAAGACCTCGACATTTGAATTGAAAGAGGAATTGAAGATGAAGCATGGGAGACCAGAAAGGAGTTTGAGAGGTAGATATTTTCTGTTTGAGATCAGAGGCTGAGAGCGAAAAGTAGTCTACAGCTATGACTATAAACTTGTTAAATGGCTGCTGCATTTAAAGTGGTTATTTGGCTTTTGTTTGATTAGGGTTTCTGTGTTACTTGGGGAAGGAAGTTTGGAATTAATTATATTTAAACATAGTTGCATGTGTTCTTCATAGACTACAAAAACAGAAAAGAAATTTGCCTTGAGAATTGCTGTAGATAAACCTACTATCAAAAGCAAAAGTCAAAGACCTTTTAGTCTCTCTTTTTTTTTTTATTTTGGCAGCTGTTCTACCAAAAGATGTTTAACTAAAGAGTTCTTAGCACCGTTTGGCTTTGGAGGGTCTTCCTGAAATTATCTTAGAAGGGTCAGGTTAGATGAAAATTTTCTTGTTTTATTACTATACCCACCCCCATGATTGAATTAACTTTGGGCTTTTTGTTTCACTATTGAGTTGAAGGTATGGGGGAGTTCAGTCCACGTGTTAATTAGAAAGAGCCCAAAGAGCCTGAGAGAAAAATCATGTAGGACTTTGAAATTTGAGGTGAAAAGAAAGTCCTTCCTGGGTATTTCTTTTCTAGCAGTTTTCTTAGTCATTTTGAACTTTTCCTGCTATTTCAGGCATAGGATCATTCACTTTTAAGCAATTTATAGTTTCTAATTTCACAAAATTTTAAAGTTTGAAGGGACATCAGAAGTTGAGTCCAACTCTTTATTAGGTACTTGCTGTGTGCAAAGCACTGATAATATTGAATAGCCCTTTCCGTCAATGAGATTACATTTTCCTGGAGTAAACAACATGTTCAGAGATAAGTTGGAGACTGTCCAAAGGAGAGTAACCAAGATGGCGATGACCTTCAAGATCATGCTGTATGATAATTAATTGAAGGAACTAGGAATGTTTAGCTTAGAAAAGACTTGGCAGGGGCAAGGGCACATAATAGCTAACTTCAAGTATGTCAAGGGCTATTATGTGGAAGAGCAATTAGTCTTCTGCCTGGTACCAGAGGGCAGAACTAAGTCTCAGGTAGGAGGTGTTGCCTGATTTGGGCCCTGACGGTCACTGGAGGTTACAATAGGTAGACAGGAGAGAGAGCATTTCACACATGAAGAGTAGCTTGTGCAAAACTACCAGATTAGGAGATGGGGTGTTGAATTTGGGAAACAGCAAATTGACTGGAACTTAGAGTATATGAGAGGGAGTAACTTGAAATCAGTCTAGGAAGATAGGCTGGAGCTAGACTGTGAAGGGTTTTAAATGCCAAAGAGTTTCTATTTTATCCTAGAGAAAATAGGGATCCACCAAAGCTTCTTGAGTAGGGAAATGGTCGGAGACCTAGCTTCAGGACTGTTTATTAAGTAGTTGTGTGAAGGATGGTTTGAAGTGGGGCTAGATGCAAGGAGACCAGTTAAGTTTTTGTAATAGTGCAGGCCACAGGTAATAAAGGACTGAACTTGGGAGCTAGGCAAGTGTAAAAAGGGAACAATTGTGAGAAATGTGAAATTAGAATTGACAAGTTTTGATAACTGGTTATGAGAGTTAAGGTGAAAGGAAAAGTGGAGAATGACCATGAGGTTTAGAACTGGAGGACTAGAATGGTAGTAGGATTTGCCATAGAAATAGGAATTTAGTAAGAGGGATTTGAGTAGAAAGATAAGAGTTCCATTTAGGGCATGTTGAATTTGAAATGTCTCTGTTACATATAGGTAGAGATGTCTAGTAGGCAGTTGGAGATGTTGCTTAGCGCTTTTTGTGAGAACTCTGCAAAACTCTGTAGGAAACACAGAATTATTAATAATAATAGATTGGCAAAAATAATTAAAAGCTGTAAAACTCAGCCCTGGTGGAATTGTGGAAAACAGGTACATTGCACAATTGCAAACTTGTTGACTCTTTTTTGGAGAGCAATCTGACAGTATATAGTAAAAGTTACAAAAAAATAATCATGCCTTTTGACCTGGCAAATCCACTGCTATACTCTAAAGCAGCAGTTCTTAACCTATGGGTTATGTTGAACTTGTAACAATGAAAATACATACTGCATATCAGATGTTTACATTACGATTCATGACAGTAGCAAAATTATAGTTATGAAGTAGCAATGAAAATAATTTTATGGTTGGGGGTCACCACAGCATGAGGAACTGTATTAAAGGGTCGCACCATTAGGAAGGTTGAGAACCACTCCTCTAAAGTGTTTTAAAAAACAAAAAAAAAGTGTCCCATTCAAGTATTTTCACAGTAGCTTTGTATATAATTACCAAAAAAAAAGGAAGCCACTGAAATACCCAGTGGAAGAATAGTTAGTAATTATGATAAGTTAATGCAATGGAATCTTTAATGCAAGTAAGACATTATGAAGAATAAAAAGATATCTGGAATGATTTCTATGATGCAAAGTGGAAAAAGCAGAAGAATGGAGTGTATGTATCAGGAAAAGCAAATGTTTTTAAAAAATGGTCAAGAACAGACAAAAATTCTAATGGGGACTTGAAACAGTATTTTACAATGAAATTGATTAATCTGTATGTAAATAGTTACTAAGCAAGTTCAGTTATTCGTACTTTTGTGTTAATGTTCAACATTGGATTTTTCATAAATTATTTAAGGAAAAAAACTGAAAGAATGTATAGAAAGAAGAGAGAAGGGCTTAAGACAATCCTGAGGTACACTTATATGTAAGAGACTGATCAGGGATGATGATCTGGAAAAATGGAGATGCTTCTTTAAAATCCAGGGAGACCTGAGCATCATAAAGAGAATGGTGAACATTGCATGCAAAGGGCTCAAGAAGGATGAGAGCTGAGAAAAAGCCAGAATAATTTATAATTTTAAAATTTCTTCCCAGATTTGTTTCCTTAGTCCTAAGTAGCCTTGTTTCGTTATGGATCTATAAGCATTGATTAAGTTCCTGCTGTGTGCCAGATCCTGTTCTAGGTGCTAAGGACACAAATAAGAAAGTAAGCTCACCCTACTCTCAAGGAGCTTCCATTCTGCCAGGGGAGCACATTATATTTACAGATAAGTAAATACAGGGGACACATGGGATTTGTGGAGTTGTGGTGCTAATAACTGGGGAAATCAGGAAAGGCCTCTTATAAGAGTTGGCACTTGATCTTAGCCTTGAGGGAAGCTAAGAGTTCCAAGGAGAGCCCTTCAGGCATGTGGGATTAGGAGCCATTAAAGCTTTTTGAATAGGGGAGTGACATGGTCAGATATTGTGCTTTAATAATAACCATTAAGTGGCTATGTGGAAGATGTACTGGAGAATTGAGAGACTTAAAGCTGAGAGACCAGTTAAGCTGTATACTATAGTCTAGGACAGGAGTGGGGCAGCTTCAAGGCCACCACATGTGACCTTTTAGGTCCTTGAGTGTGGCCCTTTGAGTTACAGAAAAAATCCTTTTATTTAGGGGATTTGTTCTGTGAAGTGTCAAAAGGCTGCATTTGAGGACCTAGAGGACCACATGTGTCCTAAGGCCTCAAGTTCCCCACCCCAATATAGGCACAAGTGGTGAGGGCTTAGTTAGGATAAGAGTAGAGAGAAAGATACTGATGTAAAAGGTATTGGAAGGGTTGAGTCATTAAGACTTAATACTGTGGGATGAGGGAAAGTAAAGAATCAAGAATGATTCCTAGGTTGTGAACCTGAGTTATTAGAAAAATGATGGTGCCATTCTTTATATCTGTCTGAAAGAGTCTCCATTTGTCTAGATCATCTATGACCAGCCCTTTGTGTATAGGTGTGTCTCAGGATTGTCTTAGACCTATCTCTTGTCTATCTACACATTCTCTTTCAGTTCCTTTTTTTTCTTAAATTGTACCACCACACAATTGGTGGTCAACAGTAATAGAGATGTTAGGAGATTTAGTAAGTTTAAAAGAAAAGATTAGTTCCACTTTAGACTTGAGTTTGAGATGTCCTTGGAACGTCCAAATGGAGATAATATTTAGCAGGCAGTTGGAGATTTGGGCCCATAGATCTTAGGAGAGATTAGGTCTAGATACATAAATTATGGAACCAATTGCCCAGAATTGATAGTTGAAACCAAGGGAACTGATGTAATCCCTGAGAGAGGGTATAGAACAGGGGTTTTTAACCTGAGATCCATAGACATAGAAGGTATCTTGTGTATGGATTTCAGAGGTGTCTTGAGGTTGGAAGGGGAAAAAAAAATTACATCTTCATATTAATAAAATTTACTCCTTTTGTAATCCTATGTATTCTGTACATTTTGAAACATTCTGAGAAGGGATACATTGGCTTCACCAGACTGGTAAAGGGGGTCCATAAAAGTTAAGAATTTCTCATATGGAGAGAAAAGAAGAGGATATAAGACAGAGCTTGGGTATACCCATTCGTAGGTATACTTCCTATCTTTTCGGTTCTTCCTTTTCCTATTTCTTAGCCTTATATAAATTGGAAATTGCTTTGTACCCTATTTTCGGTACTCATTTTAGGCAATTCTGCTTTCATATCTGTTTCTTACTTAGAAGGTGACAGATAAGATTGACCTTCCTAGTTTTTAGAAACCCATAGTCTTCAGTGGTTGAGCTTAGGGGTCTATTGACATGAGCAGAGAAGCTCAAGGCTCGAAAAGTTAATATAATATAAATGGAAGGGAATTGGGAACAGGTGATGGGGTTCAACTTTGTCTGGTTGGTTTTCTCCAAAAATATAGCCTTTTTGCTTCAGAGGTCTAAAAATATGCAGAACAAAGTTTTGTGGGGAACAGAACTTCATGAAGAGAGTGGAGTTTTGAGGGAAAATGTAAGGCATCTTTGCAAGTGGGAAGAAAGAGGCTTTAATTTAAACAATAACTGACATTTATTTAGTGCCTTAAGGTTTTTTGGTTGAATTTATGCTATTTTTTATTATTAAAAATGATAAATATCCTTTTATTACCTTCATTTCCAAATATATCCCTCCCTGAGAGCCATCCTTTATTTTAAAAAAAGGAAAAAAAGCACTTCAGCAGAACTGACTGACCTGTCAGCTAAGGCCGACAGTGCACAGAGGCTTCTCCATCCAGAGTCTCCCACCTCTGTAAAAAAAGGCAAATGGATTCTCATACTTCTTTGGGTCGTAATTTTTTAAAGATTATCTCCACCCCCCCCCCCCCACGGAATTTAAGGAGCGCTGTTGTGCCAAGCCGTCTTCAAAGACAGGAACGACCATTATCAGTGATATTTAACTTGGATTTTTGTTGTTGTTACGTACATTTTTCCTGGTTCAACTTCATTTTGCTTCAGTTCATATATGTCTCATGCTTCTTTTTACTTTTTATATTTAAGGTTTCTTACAGTGCAGTAATATTCCATTCCATTCCTATGCAACAGTTTCTTTATCTATTCCCTAATCATGTCACCTACATTGTTTCCAGTTCTTTCCACCACAGAAGTTGCTGCCATAAATATCTTAGTGCATATATAAGACCTTTCCTCTAACTGTCAATCTTTTACAAACTCGGTGGAGTATGTACCTCACAGCGGGATCTTTGGGTTAAAACTATATGGACATTTTAATCACTTTCTTAGCATAACAACTAGTTATTGCTAAGAGCTGTACATATGTTATTTTATTTACAGTCACCACATCCCTATGAAGTGAGGTCTATAGCTATTATCCCCATTTTAGAGATAATGAAACTGAGGTAGTGGAAGGTTAAGTGACTTTCTGAGGCTCACTTGTTAAGGAGTGCCTGAGGTGGTCTGACTCCTAGATCAACACTATCCGTTAGGCTACCTGGTTGCCTTTCTCAAATTGTGTGCAAAGAACAGAGGGGAATTCCTAGAAGGTTGCTTTGAATAGGAGGTATGAATAGAAAGGTTTGAATTTGGCTTAAGATGAGGAAGGAAAGACTGATAGAGGGCATCTGAATTAGTAAGTACAAGCCACTGTGGTGTAGTAGAAAACCTACTGTAGTTGACCTTTTAGAGAGTCTTGGTTTCCATCCAGCTCCTATGGATAGTCCAAGTTACTTAACTTCTTTGGCCCACAGTTTCTGTATGTGAGGTGGGACTATAACAATTACACTACCTCACAGGCTAGGTATAGGTATAAATATTATTGTTTGTTGCTGTTTAGTTGTTTTTCTGTCATGTCTGACTCTTTTTGACCCTATTTGGGATTTTCTTGGCAAAGATGCTGGAGTGGTTTGCCATTTCCTTTTCCAGCTCATTTTACAGATGAGGAAAGCAAACAGGGTTAAGTCAATTGCCAGGGTCACACAGGTAGTAAGTTTGAACTCAGGAAGGTGAGTCTTCCTGACTCTAGACCCAGCACTCTATCTACTGTGCCACCTAGCTGCCCCAAATTTTATTGTTATTAATGTAAAATCATAGGAGTTGAAAGGGCCCTGATTGACCTTTTAGTCTACCACCCTTAGTTGCTTAGGTACTTAGGAGGAAACTGAGATTCAGGGGCATTAAAGAATTTGTTCCGAATTAAACATGGTCGAAGTGGGACTGTGATCTCCTGGTTGTCAGTACTCATTCTCTTGCAACATGTTTACGCTGTGATTAATCTGATTTCTGGGGAAGGCTTTAGTGCTTCATTTGACCAGTTATTAAATCCTCTGCTGCAGCAGTTCTCAGCCTGTGGGTCGTGACCCATTTGGGGGTTGAACCACCCTTTCACAGGGGTCACCTAAGACTATCGGAAAGCACATATTTCCAATGGTGTTAGGAACTGAGACACTGCTCCTCTATCCCTCTCTAGGCGGGTCCACCCACATATGAGTATTAAAGGGTCGAGGCATTAGGAAGGTTGAGAACCACTGCTCTACTGTGTGTGTTGCTTCTACTAGGTATGGGGGCAGAGAGATACAAAGGTAAATTAGACTTGTTACCTACTCCTGAAGAACTTAGAATCAAAAGGAATAGTAGTTGTGTCTCTTTCTTAAGAGGAAATGAAGTACCATAAGTTCACTTCTAGCTGGGGTGGTTTAGGGAAGATGGGATGAATTCACAATGTCAGTAGTATTTGAGCTGTTCTTTGAAGGATTGATAGAATGCAAATGGGGGGAAAAGTGATGATGTCATATCATGTTACTGCTCTTGAGTGTAGTTCATGCTAGCTGTAGGCAGGCAAAAAGGGAAGAGAGGGGCTTCAGAAAACTAACAAAATGGAAATGACATCTTGGTTTGTGGGAGGGGATAAGGGAAAGTTTGTCTTTGGTATTTTCCTGCCTCTCTTTATCCTTGCCCCTTTACTGTCTCCTATTGCTCTCATCTGTTTTCCTAAACTCTCTCATCTGCCTGCCTACTCCACTGGAATCCAATATCTTCTGTTATATTCCCTCGGTGAATCTTAGTTACATCAAAGGGTAAATAACTGATAGCTTCTCCCTTAACCTTCCCAGGGATTTTTGCTAATGAAAACAAATTAAGTGCTACAAAGCCAGAGGATCAGACACACCTGGCAGGAGGCAGAACAAAAGCATTTTATTATGTTTTTTGTTTAATTCATTTGGCTCTACCTTCTTTGTTACTAAGGATATTATATAAGATTTTCTTCCTTATTTTGTGTATTTTTTTTGGTGATGGTTACTAAGTTGACAGTAAAAATATTTTTAAACACAAGAACCCTCACATTAATTTCTTAGTGGAATTTCAGGCTGTTTGGGAAGGAGAATTTTGAATTAGAGCTTTCCCTTAAATCAGTGGTTCTCAACCTTCCTAATGCCAAGACCCTTTAATAGTCGTATGTGGGCGTGTCTGCATATGGGTGGACCACCTGGAGACAATAGAGGAGGTTCCTAAGACTATCGTGTTTTCCGATGGTCTTAGGTGATCCCTGTGACCCCTGTGAAAGGGTCATTTGACCCCAAAGGGATTGCGACCCACAGGTTGAGAACTGCTGCTTTAAATCATACCTACTAAGTCAGAAACCTTGGAATTTTATGCAGGTGGAGGGGATTAGCACAGAGAGGAGGAATATTCATCATGGTTCATAGCCATTTTCAAGCAGGTGGAAGGAAGTACAGTGGATCTAGGCCAAATAGGAAGCTTTTTTGAGACCTTAAGACCACTAAATCAGTAGCCTTAAGGAGCTAAGATAGTTACATCTTCCTTCTTCTCAGAGGGTATCCAGGACCTGAATATTCAGATAGCACTTGACTTACATGTACATTCTTGGCTTTAGTTTTGGGGAGTCAAAGGATAGATATTTGAGTCCTAGAGTTAGTTTAGTTTAGAACATGATAGAAGTGCTTTTATTTCTGTTGTTAGAGTTGTCCACAAACTCCTCTTTTATTTCCTTCCCATAGCATAGAGGTGGCCTTGGGTTCTGGGAGCCTATAGTAGAGTATAAACTTAGTCAGGTTCTGCCAGGCTGGGAAGACAGTCTGAACAGTAGGCAATTTGTTTTCCAAGGACTGGGCATTAGATTGGCCACTTGGTGATTAATTCTTTGATCATGGCAATCCATGCAACATACTATTAAATAGTGAAATATCCTTTAGTCCTATGGGCCTGCTCCCGTTCTCCAGTGATAGTGACAGATGAGCGGAAAAGGGCACAGAATGCTAAGTCACATATTTTGGACTGTTTATGAACATTAATGTAACTCTTAGTACTATAAATGTGAGGTCTTCAGTGACCGAGTAGACATGACTACTAGTGGAAGTGAATTATGTTATTCTTGATATTCTCACTATACATAAAATCAGAAAATACAGAAAGTTACAACTGAATGAAAAAATGAGTCACAAGTTCTCCTTGGATAGACAGAGGAGTTGGTGCATTTTTTTAAATCAGTGTCCAGAAGGAACAAGAAACATCATTTCATGGGGTACTTGGTCTTCTTGTCAAAATAAATATTTGCAAAAAACTACTGTGAAGGTAATTCCACTTGCATGGTGGTGCAGTGTTTTGTAAGGATAAGGAGGTAATGCAATTCTATGAAGAACTTAAGATCCTTCAAATTAATAATAATAATAATAGCTAGCATTTATGTAGCACCTATTATATGCCAGGCACTATGCTAAGTGCTTTACAAATATTTAATCCTCATAACTACCTTGGGAAGTAGGTACTATTATTATCCCTGTTTTACAGTTGAGGAAGCTGAGGCAAACAGTTTAAGTGACCTATTCTAGGTCATAGAGCTAGTAAGGGCATGATGCTAGATTTTAATTCCAGGCCCAGCTCTGTATCTACAACACCATCTAGCTGCCTGTAGGCAACATATCCTTCATTATACATCGACTTTAATTCAACAAACAAAGCCCTACTAGGCACTAGGCATAGGAGATTAAAAAGCCAAAACTGAAATGCTTCTTCCTTTCCTTTCCAGTTAGCTGGGGAGATTATTACACATATGCAGATAAATAAATACAAAGTACTGTGAAGAGGGAGCTTATCCTAGTAACTGAAGGCAAATGGAGGAATAAAAAAATGGTTTTACACAGGCATAAATGAAAAAATGTACACGGGAAGGAGGGAAAATACATTGGAAAACAGGGTTAGTTAAAGGAGTGAGAGATGAGAAACCAAAGACTCATAGATTATATAGAAGCCTCGTGTTGGCATATCATGAAGACTTTTAAAATGGAGTCAGAAAATGCCCAATATGACAAACACCAAATATCATAGAAATAAAATTGCTTTTATTTTAACGGACAGGAAACTGCTAGTTGCTGATATGGAAGACATTTCAGAATTAGCTCTCTGTGAATGAGACAGACCATAAGCTTGTTAAAACAAATAACAGACTCAATAGCAGTTTAGAAGAAAGAGTAAGAGAGAAAATATGGCATGCAGTTAAGGCACCTTCAACCTGACAAGCTGTTGGGGTCAAAAAATGGGGAATGAATAAAAGTAATTGGCACATACCTTTACTCTTTCCTAAGGAAGCTTGACTGTTACAAATCATTCAACACAAGGAAACCAAAAGAACTTACTACTCACTGTCTCAGCCATGAAGTATTTGGTCCCCTTGCCAAGTGGAGAGATATAAAAGCCAAGGACAGTACCAATTAAAACTTAAGTTCTTTTGAAAATCTTGTGGAGGAAAACGATTGAAAATTATGAATAGCATCACCTCAAAAGAGGAAGAAGCAGTGAAGGGAAAAACAAGTTTACAGAAAATTTGACAAGAAAGCCAACGTTCCAAAGGCATTTAAAGATGGCCCCAGGAGGAAGCTGACAGATGAAAAATGGAAAAGATCTGTCAAGATTTCTGTAACAAACTCCTATTGCCATCAGTGATGGAGCTGCCACGTTTAAATTCCGTTATCACGCTCCCTGATAGGATTCAGGAGGAAATAAAAATGGAACTAAAGCAACTGGATTAGGTCATGTTTGTGCAGAGGAAATCCATATTGGAGGTAACTAAATTCTGAAGGTTTTGCAGAATAGATTCTCAAGATATGTGGAAGAGAGGAGTATACCAAATGGTTGGAAAAAATCAAGGACTTTTAATGTTACCCCAAAAAAAGACTGAGAAAATATCAGTAACTACTGGCTCATATGTCTATTTTTTCATCTCTCTAGAATCTTTGTTGAGAATAATCTGCGAACTCATCAAGGGTACCCTTGTTGGAAGTACGAGAAGGAAACAAGATGATTTTTGCAGATTATTTATAGCAAACCGCATCTTCACTCACACAACTGATTGAAAGGAGCAGGATTCAACTGTACCTATTATTTGGTGACTGTTAAAAAGCATTTGCTTTTTTATAGCAGATTGCCCCTTAATGCTTTTTCTTTGAAAAGGGGTCTCTTATGCAGATATTAAGATTCCTTAAAAGCGGTAACAATGGAGATAACTTTCTTTGACCCTCTGATTATTAATATCAAATGTTGCATAAAATGAGACAAATTTGCCATCATATAGTCGTCCAGTGTACAGTTCAAATTGAAGAGGGATTCCCTATCAGTGTCTTCTGAGTGTTTCTGTTGGTGAAAATGATGACATTGTACTGATTGTAGCAATCCTGGAAACATTAAAGAACCTCCTAAATTAGGATTAGATTCATAAGCACTCAGAAGAGTTCCATCTAACTGCTCACACAGGGAGAGCCAAGTGGATGAAGGATGCTTGTTACTCTTTCAGATTATGATGTGTAGTTGGATGGATGACCCATAGAACATATATCTTGGATAGACACTGCATGTGAATCATTCATGAGCTGGGCCCAGAGTTTAACCAGGAGAGTAAGCTGGGTTGTCTGTGGAAACTTAGGTAGTGCTTTTAATGACACTAAGGTCTTCTGGGAAACAAAGGATCGTATATTTAACATCTGTATTTTTTTGGTGAGCCATATAGCTGTGAGCAATGGAACATCTGTCTCTGAGGAGCTAAGTTTGCAGATCACTCAAAGGGTGATGGAGAAATACATGATAGGTGTCAGTCAACTAGCATTCATTAAGCACCCACTCTGTGCCAGACACTATGCTGAGCCTTGAGGATACAAAGAAAAGCAAAAACCAGACCCCACTGTCAAAGATCTCATAGTTTAACAGAGGAGACGACTCACAAACAGCTATATAAAAACAGCATATATACAGGGCAATTTGGAGATTATCTCAGAGGGAAGGCACCGACAGAAGGATTGAGAAAGGCTTCCTATAGAAGGTAGGACTTGAGCAGAGTTTTGAAAGAAGCCAGGGAAGCCTGAATGTGGAGATGATATAAGGGAAGGCACCGACAGAAGGACTGAGAAAGGCTTCCTATAGAAGGTAGGACTTGAGCAGAGTTTTGAAAGAAGCCAAGGAAGCCTGAATGTGGAGATGATATAAGAGAGCATTCCAGGCATGGGAGACAGCCATGGCCAGAGTTGGAAGATATGAGACGAGCAGCAAGGGGGCTGGTGTCACTGGATCCCTAAATATATGGAAGGTGTGGGGGAGGTGTAATAAGACTAAAGATAGAAGGAAGAGGACAGGTTATGGACAGCTTTAAAAACCGAACAGTATTTTATATTTGACCCTGGAGGAAATAGGAAGCCATTGGAGTAGATTGAATGGGTTTTGGGAAGAATGACATGATCAGACCTGTGCTTGAGTGGAAAGTTGATTGGAATGAGGGGAGGTTTGAGTTGGGGAAATCAACCAGTAAACTATTGGAACAGTGCCAGCATTAGGTGATAAGGGCCTTCACTAGGGTGGTGGCAGTGTTAGAGGAGAGAATGGGAGATGTTATGAAGGTAGAAATGAAAGGACTTGGCAACTGATTGGCTGTGGTGAAAGAGAGTGAGGTGTCTATGTTGTGAGACTGAGAGGATGGCGGTACCCTTCACAATAATAGAGAAATTAGGAAGAACGGAGGGTTTTGGGGGCGAGATAATGAGTTCAGTTTATGACATGCTGAGTTTGAGATGTCTAAGAGATATATAGGTTGAGATGTCCAGTATGCAGTTGGAGATGTAAGATTGAAGGTCAAGAGAAGTTAGGTCTGGACAAACAGATCTTAGAATCATCTTCATAGAAATCAATTCATTTGAGCTGATGAGAAGAGGATACAGGACAGAGCCCTGGGGAAAAATTGTGATTAGTAGATGTGATCTGAATGAAGATCCAGGAGAATGTCAGAGCACTGTCATGAAAACCTAGAGAGAAGAGGTTGATGGTATCAAAGGCTGCATAGAGGTCAAGAAGGATGAGGACTGAAAGGGCCACTCAATTTAGTGATTAAGAAGTCGTTGGTAACTTTTTAGAGAAGAGTTTTATTTGAATGATGAGGTCAGAAGTCAGACTGTAGATTGTTAAGCCGAGACTTGAGAGAAAATGAAGTGGAGATATTGATTATAGATGGTGTATCGATTATATACTCAAGGAGTATAGCCACAAAAGGAAAAAATGACATAGTACAATAGCTAGTAGGAATGGATGGATCAATTTTTGGAGGATAGAGGAAACATGGATATGTGTGTAGGCAAACAGTCTATACACATAGGCTATACAATAGGGAAACAGCCAGTGGACTGGGAGAGATTGAAGATTAATGAGAGAGTAAGGATGATAGAGAAGATAGTCTGTTAGGAAAGATGGAAGGGAATGGGAACACTTGTGCATGTAAAGCAATCAAGAATTACTCAAGTGAAGCAATATAAAAAAAATGTCTGAGATCTATTACCAGAAAAGGAGGTTGATGGATAATGTAGGGAGAGAAAGAGATAACTGATGGACAGCCTGTGTGCACACATTTGAACAGTGTAGGAGATCTAGAGAAAGCCTCTAAGCACTGTATAGACTACTGAGGAAGATTTATGAGAGGACATAGACAGTCCTATGCAAGGTGAGAAGAAATGGATGCATTTCATTTAGCATAGTGGGAAGAAGGTACCCGTAATGAGATCACACATGCTTTTGAGTGTGATAATGCAGTTTGACAACTTAAAACACAGGATCTAAGGAGAATTGAGGCCAATTAAGAGCTATAAGTTGCCTTTTCTCTCTTCTGTCACTTGTGGCTACTTCTCAATTTTCTCCTTATTCCTCTTAGATTCTGGATCCAGAGATCCTTAGATTGAACTTAAGGTACCTTCCTATTCTACCCAGTTTCAATGACTTTCACCTAATCCCAGAAATTCTTGGTTTGAACTTTATAAGTAATAATAATTATAGCCATTGACCTCAGTTACTTTCCATTTCCCTTTGACTGTCTTGTATCCCAACTGTGATTGTGTATCATTAAATGTCATTAATTTTGTCTTAAGGTTTATTTGATGGACATTGAACCACATGTTCCTTGATGCTCTAAATTCATAGCCTTTTGCTTTAGGAACACATTCATTGTCCTTTTTATAATTAAAAAAAGTAGAAACATTGCCCTTTGGCATGTACCTTTCTTTGTATTGTGTTACTAGCAGGACCCATTGTGCCACAGGGGATAGCAGCTTCCAGGGCACTTCACCTGACCATGACTCCCAAAGTGAAGCATTCTCAGCCTCTTCCCGAAAGTTGGTGAGTGGTGGTCGTACGTCTATCCGAAAACCGACTTATTGGTTGGAAATGAGAGGGATCAAAGCAGCTTCTCATCCACATGGTGAAGGTATGAATCCTGTACGCCTTGCAGGAATATTTCTTTTTCCTGGGATAGGGAATTGGCTCTCTGGTTAATAAAAGCAAATTCCTGTAAAAACGAAAAATGCCAAACTATTTCTTAGGATAACAAAATCATAGGACTTTTGTGTCATCCTAGATTGATAACACTCTTCTTCCTGCCTACAGAACTTTTATTTTGGATATTTCAACCCTAATCAGAAAGTTTCTGGTACCTGGTTATGACTTCACGGTACCATGGTAATAATAAAAGCTTCTACCCATCAATTCCTGATTCTCTCTGATGCTTCAGTGATTAGATTTAACTGGTATCCTCTCTCTATTAGTTCCTGACTTAATTGTCTGACAAGCTATTCTTTATGTTGGCTTATAGCTATGCCTATGTTGCAGTCTTTCTTTCTTTTTTTTTTTTTTTGCTTTTTGGAGGGTCAATTGGGGTTAAGTGACTTGCCCAAAGTCACACGGCTAGTAAGTGTTAAGTGTCTGAGGTTGGATTTGAACTCAGGTCCTCCTGAATCCAAGGCCAGTTCTCTATTCACTGTGCCACCTAGCCGCCCCAAGCTCTGTGTAACATTCTTTAACCTCCGTTCTTCTCTCTGATATGAATGAAGGGAAGGTAGGGACACAGTTGATCTTCATATAAGAGGTATACAAATACATTTACCTAGAAATGTACATAAATGTCCTTGTGAAGTTTCTGGTTTTTGAGGATCTTCCCCTTGGATTTTGTGGTGACTGCAGGAAAGCATAATAGCTGTCTTGGTACCAGACCCAGATGTATAGCTTCAAGCTGAGATGCCATCTCTTCTTTCCTTAGTTACAGGTGGAGTGCCAAGCAAAGGGAAGAGGAAGACTAGTGGGGAGGAAGATGAAGATTATGAAGAATTTCCTCAGAAGAAGCAAAAGCTTTCTGGTAAAAGAAATGACATGTACTTTCATTCACAGGGTTGGCTAGGTTTGAGTCCTCCAGAGGTAAAAAGAAATAGACTTTGGTAATAGTTTTCAAATCTTTGTCCTCGTCTAACCTTCTGTAGCAGCAAGCACCCTGGCATACCCAGAATGGCTGCTAACACAGGTTCTTAGATCTGCTTTTCTAAAGGAAAGCAACTCAAAATGGGTTAACAATCTTACTTTAATCAAACATACAGTTCAGAGGAAAAAAGTCAACACCCTGAACTTTAAAGAACACAAACAGAAGTTATAAGCAGGCAGAGAAACACATCAGCAGATAGGGCTTCCAGCTGTCTGACCATTACATTCATACCTAGTTAGTTACCAGAGAGGGAAGCACCAACATCTGGATTTTTAAGTTGGGGGGATTAATAGCTGCCCAGAGTATCATCTGACCAAATCACACAACTCTTCCCAAAGTGAGCCACAAAGCAAAGCCTCACATCAGGGTATATATAGCCTTTTTCTGGCTCAGATAATGTTACAACAATCTTAACCAACTGCCCAATCACAAAGTAACAAGGTGTGGGCATTCTTGAAGAACAAGCCTCCCACCACAGGCTGCATGTGATCACATTCAGCCTGTTAAGGGGGCAGAATATATTTTCAAATCAGGGAAGGTTCTCAGAGTCACTTAAGCCTATCAAAGGGCCAAGGGCCAGGGAAGATAGATCTTCAGATTCCCATTCCCTCAACACCTAGTTCCTTGAATCTCTTCTATTCTAAGAAACTGGGAAAGACTTTTAGACCATCTTACTATATCTCTGGGTTCTTCTCTGACTTGAAAGGGAGTTAGCTTTGTAGAGGTGAAAGGGAGTCAGCTTTGTAGAGGGATAAAAGGATTTGGGGGTTAGACTTAGAGGTCAGCAAAACTGATGTTTTGAGTTTCAACTCTTTCTTGTAATAGGAAAGAAACAGCGGCCTAGAGCTCAGCATAGCCCCAGAACCCAGAGCCGTTATATCCGGAAGGATCCACCGAGTTATCCAGCAGGTATGTGTATCACTGGAAGGTGTTGGTGGTCTGAATGAGTGAATGAATGAGCATTTATTAAGCATTTACTATGTGTGAAGCATTATGCTGAGTGCTGGGCGTACAGATAGAATGGTCCTATGATCCTTAGGTCATAGCCACAATGAGGTTGGTAATGCATATTCTTTTTTTTTTTTTTGGAAGGGAGAAAGCAGGGCAATTGGGGTTAAGTGACTTGCGCACGGTCACATGGCTAGTAAGTGTTAAGTGTCTGAGGTCACATTTGAACTCAGGTCTTCCTGGCTCCAGGATCCGCGTTCTATTCACTGCACCACCTAGTTGTCTCTGTAATGTATATTCTTTAATTCAGTTTCACTGAAAAAAATGTTACTTGTTTTTTATTTTTAATTATTAAATAATACCAAGGAACTTGTTGGCAAGAACTTTCTTTTCCAGGTCTTTAGCAGCCATAGCTACAAAGAAGGCAAGGGTGGTAGTACCTGCAGAAGCAGTTGCCAGGGTCCAGCTCCAAAGGGATTGCATCTCTGGACAGTAGTGATGGGGTTAGGCTAGAAGCAGAACCAGTGGTCTGGGGAGCACTCTTACACATTATATGTGTCTTAAAGATCTCATCCTTCCCAGTATACGTGTAGTGAGACTAAGAGTGCTGGAAGTTAACTCGCTTATGTGCTAGTTGAATTGCCATTCCTCCACTAAAGACCTCTAGTGTCTGATCTTGGTATGGATGTCACCCAGTATTCTCAGAGGCTATGGCAGAGTCTACCAAACTGGAAGAGCTTTGAGTATGGGCTCTTGATGGACAATTCTCTGAAGATTAGCTGAGCTAAATTTGGAAAAAGTTATCACCAAAAGGTTGGCCACCAGATAGTTAATGTTTTTTACTCACTGGTGCACTCATACTTGGTTAAAAAAAAGTTTTTGAAGTGTTGAAGTTACTGTGTTCCTAGAGTCTTTTTGATAGGTTTGTTGGTTTTTTTTGGAGGCAAATCTTTTCCCATTAGCACTCATTGTACTCTAATGTTGGCTCCCCAAAGAGATGTGATTGAAGTGACTATTCATTCCCTGAGGATGTTGAGGACATGCCTCCTGATGTTCACAACCCTGTGAGGACACACAGGCATCTTGTTGTGTTCTCACAGGTGAGGTAATCCTCAGAGAATGCCTTGCTCTAGTTATGTGGAAGTGTTCTTTTGGGGAACCATTCATTGATATGTGAAATGCTTTCCTCTGCAGGCAGTGTGGAGGAGCAGTGGTATCTGGAGATCTTGGATAAAGGCAGAGTGTCTTGTCCAACCTGTCGGGCAGTGGTGAGAAAGACAGTTGAGGGTCTAAAGAAGCACATGGGAAACTGCAGACAGGTGAGAATGGGCATGTGAAATAGTTGCACTTATGTCCTCAAGCCTCCCAGCTCTAAATAGGCATTTCAGATTAACTTAGCAAGTGTTTATTAAGCACCTGCTATAGACCAAGCCAAGTGTGAAACTGGAGATGCAAAAACACCCGCCCTTGAGGAGCTTATATATCACACTAAATACATGTGGACACATATATAGGTGATTTGGATTGTGTGTACCTGGATTAGAGGGATGGCATACATGCAGATTTGAGCAGGTTGTGTGGCTTATGTGTCCTTCTGGTTCTCTGTTGATCATTCTTGCTAATTTTTATTTACTTATGGCACTGACTCTAATCCTTCAGGAGATGTACACCTGTCACCACTGTGGGAAGCAACTTCGGTCATTGGCAGGGATGAAGTACCATGTCATGGCAGACCATAATAATTTGGTAAGAAGTTTTCCTGTGTCAGTAGAAAGCACATGGTGTCTAGACACTAACCAGGATTGGTGAGGAAGTCCCAGAGGAAATATTTGGGATGGAGGCAGCAACATGAGCTGATGGACCCCTTTAGTCAGAGGATGTTGGATACTAAAATCTGAGGTTGAATCTACAGCTGGTTCGCTTATTGTAGATTAATACATTCCCATGATGACTGGTCCAAGGTGAAGGCAGGGATCATGTTCTCGTTGCACTCACAGTTCCATCTAACTAGGAGGAGGAAAAAAGTCTAGGGGCTCAGACAGCTTATAGCTCACATGGACCTACCTTCTTAGCCTGGTTTCTTTCCTTCCGGCATGTGCTGCCTCACCTCTCCCCTTTTTTCTGTTCTCTCACTAAAAAGGAGACTGAATAGGATTGCTTTGCAATCCTCAAAGCCCTGTGTAAACACGTGCTCTTGTTTAGCTGTTATTATTTGCCCGTTTTCCCATCTTCCTGTCTTTTCCTGTTCCTTTTCAGCCCATCCTGAAAGATGGAGGAGAGCTAGATGAGCCAAATGAACGAGAGCGACTCCGGAAGGTCCTGAAGAGGATGGGGAAGCTCAAGTGCACACGGGAGGTAGGAGCCTTCCCTGAACCGGGGTCTCTTGATCCCCATGCTTCCCCTCTGTATGTCTGTCTAAGGACGGCTTCTCTTGGCCTGAGTCTTAAGGATACAGCCTTCCCATCCCCTCAAGTATAGTTCCTGTTCCTCTGCTTTTCACAAGCCTAATGAAGTTCTTTCTTTCTCCTCTGGCTCCTGCTCATTAGTGTAACCTCTTGCAAGACAACTTTTTTCTTTCATTTCCCTTCTTTTCCATAGTTGTTTTTATTTTTTCCCCACTCCACACTTCAGGGATGGCTTATTCTTACTGAAGTGGTTGGAGAGGATCCAAGCATAGGCTTCTTAGGAAGTCTGGAGTGAGATTTTTGTATTAGTGTGTATTTTGATATTTGACTTAGGCTGGATCCCTACAGAACTATAGTTTTTAGTCAAGACAAGAAGTTCTCCTTTTAATTGTAGCCACTCTGGGGCTTAGGGTGGAAATTGAACTGGGAATGAGAAAGGATTATGTCTGATGGGGGCTGTTGGAAAGGCATGTTGATGTTGTAATGTCAGGAGGAGGTACTGAGGCTGTGGTATTTGGGGAAGCGTGTCAAAGGGAATAAGATTAGATTTTAGACCTCCTTCTCATGTTTAGAGTTGCTCTGGCAGCTTCACAAGCATCATGGGCTACTTGTATCACATCCGAAAATGTGGCAAAGAAGCTGCAGAACTGGAGAAGATGACATTGAAATGTCACCATTGTGGAAAGGCTTATGGATCAAAGGCTGGACTTATGTATCACCTGCGGTCAGAACATGGACCTGTGAGTACTAACTACCTGCCAGATTCTGTCAGAAGATATATCATAATTCCCCTTTCTTCTTATTTATTCTGGCACGTGTCCTTTTTTATACTCTGGAATATTTGTAAATCAGAAAAGCCAGAGCTTAATAAGTTGATAACGGTCTTCTTAGAGACAGAGTTTCATATAATTGAGAGAGATTAAGACACACACACACTCACTCACTCACTCTCACATACACACACTCTCTATCTCAGATTTTACAGTAGTAAAGTTGGGCTAGCCTTTCTCAGCAGTTAACAAACCAAAGCTGCTAAGTTCTGTTAGATGTTTATTTGGTATTGAGAATATCCTAATCTTTTTTTTTTTCTGGCTGTGTCTGAGATTGCTCATCAGACTTGATTTTCCCTGTGACTCCTACCTACAGATGCCCTTCTTTCCAGAATCAGGCCGGTCTGAGGGCTTAAGAGAGCTGAGTTTGGAGACTGGTACTGGGGGTCGTGTGCAGAGGCGTTCAGCCAAGGTTGCTGTATACTACCTGCAAGAATTGGCCAATGCTGAACTGGCCAAAGAGTGGCCTAAGAAGAAGGTGCTTCAGGACCTGGTTCCTGATGACCGAAAGGTGAAGTTGCCTAAACTCATCTTGTGGAATGTTGTGCTCACTACAGCAAAATGACTTCACATTGGCAAGTCCTTGCCATATTAGTGCCATGGTTAACATGTATCCCCATTCTGGAAAAATTAGCCCAGTTCTAGATATCTAACCTTCAAATAGGTGCTAGGTAATCTGTTTTATTTTTTCCCCTCAGACGTTGTCTTAACTCTGGACTAATTCTATTAAGGCCATGAATCCCACTGTATGGATTGGCCTTTTGCTTATTATTTGCTCTGTTGTGTTACTTGTTTAATGGCTACGTGGGGAAGAGTTAGGGTATGGCAGCTACACAGTGTGTTTAGATCAGCTAGGAAAGGAGTATGATCTAGAGAGGAGGCAAGGACAATATATAATGGAAGGGAAGGTGATTGTGTGAATGAACAGTTTGTATAGGGGATGGCTCAGAACTTAGGTTTGTCCAGGATGCTAATGAAGACCTCAGGTCTGGTCTAGGGTTTTGAGTTCCATAAAAGCTCTTTAATGAAAGAATCATATCACAGAAGTCCACACATACTTTTCCTTTGGTCTAAAAACCAGTACAATTTCTTAATAGTGGCTAGGAATTTATCTCAAATTCTTGAATTGAAAGTTAAGTACTATTTTGGAAACATAAAAGATTCAATTAATTTCTCATAGTTGTTTCTGTTCTAACCAGGATAAAGTATGTATTTATGTAGCTTCCTGATAAATCCCCTCAAAGATCCTATCTGTCTTTAAATTGATGGATCCTAACATTATAAATGCTAATATCACAAGCCATGATACACACGCAGAATATGGGAGTCTTTTCTAATGGAGTACTTCCTGAGAGCTCACTCTTCTGTTGTGTATTTAGCACATTAATTAAAAGTGCGTAACAATCATAAATTTAGAGTTGGAAAAGCCCTCAAAGGTTATTTGGTCTTAACATTTTACAGAGGAGGAAACCGAGGTCTAGAACAATTAAGGAATAAATCTTGTCCTTCATTTCAGGTTCAATCCAATTCAGCAGTTCAGTTCAGCAAACATTTGCCAAGCACTTACTATGTTCAAGGTGCAGATGAAGTTTAGAGTTTTAATTCTTCTTATTTTATGATTTTATAAATTAACTTTTCTTCTAAAACTTGGTCTTATGAATGTCAGTTTCAAAACTACACTTACTTAAGGAACTTATGGATTTTTTTCATATCAAGGCACTTAAGTCACATAATTGGTAGAGTGCTGGGCCTGAAGTCAGGAAGACCTAAGTTCACATCTGGCCTCACTTACCAGTTGTGTGACCTTGGTCAAGTCTCTAAACCTCTCCCAATCTTAGTTTCCTCATTTGTAAAATGAGGTTAATAAAATTGCACCTGCCTCTCAGGATTGTGAGGATCAAATGCCTTAGCATATGTAAATTGCCTTATATACTTTAAAGCATGATATAAAACATCTTATTATCATTATTATTATTTCATTCAGGACTCTGGAATTCTATACTTGTCAGCATAAAGGACTTGGGGTAATATTAGGAGTATATTAGGCAGGGTCTGGGTTTTTCTGACAAGCTGTGTTCTTGACCTGTAGCTGAAATATACTCGTCCTGGACTACCTACCTTCAGCCAGGAAGTACTCTACAAATGGAAGTCAGAGATCAAGATGTATCATCGTGTCCATTGTCCCAACCAGGTGATTTATTCTTTTCCATTTATTTAGTAAGAATTTATTAAGAATGTACTATGTGTGTATAGTACTTTGGGGATTGCAAGAGGGGACACAGAAGACATAAAAAACATAATTGTTTGCTCTTCATTTCAAAGTAACCTGTTTTTCTACATACCATGGTGGGAACCTGGCTTAAGCATTTCTGATCTCTTAGCTACATTGCAATATACTTGTGTGATCCCAAGTAACACCATTATTACTTGGATTTTCAAGAGAAAATTAGAAATCACAGGATCTATGAACACTTTAAAAAAAACATAGTCATAAATTTAGAGAACTTGTGTATTTACATTTAATAACTATTTCATCTGAATCCTTTTCTTTTTGGTCATTGATGCCAAAGAAAAAAATAAATTGGCTCTTGACAGGTATTTTTGTCGTCGAGTTGTTACTGTGTTAATCTCATACTCTATAGTGTGATGTGGCAGTTTAAAAAATGAACTTGACCTTAGATGCCTTTAAGAAAGGCACAGTGTCCAGGACAGTGGATATAATATTCTTGCTATTATAACCCTACTCTTTGTCCTTACTGTGCTCTCCAATCCCTTGATCCTCAGTTCTCTTCTAGGCCATATCCCCTGCACTAGTCAGTCACTCTCTCCTATTTTCTCCATCTTGACGCCTTGGTGAAATAATTCAACTCAACACTGTCCCCCTCCTCTTCTTCTTTTTTTTAAAAATTGATTTATTTATTTACTTTTAGTTTATAAGATTCAGTTCCACAGTCCCTTGAATTTCAAATTTTCTCCCCTCCCTCTTCCCCCCCACCATGGCGGCATACAATCAAGTATAGGATTTGCAAATACTTTCTCATTAGACATTAGTCTGGCTGTATAGAAAGGTTGTAACCAGTGGAGTGAACCATGGGAAAAAAGAAAGAAAACCAAACATGAAAAAGAACAATAGCATGTAGATTGCTTCAGTTTCCATTTAAACTCAGTTCTTTCTAAATCTTTTTCTGAATGTAGATATCTTCTTTCATCCTGAGACCTGTAGAGTTGTCTTCTAACTGTGCGTTGCTGAGAAGACTCCAGTTTGTCAAAGTTGGTCGTCACACATATGATGTATCTGTGATTGTGTACAAATTTTTCCTGGTTCTGTTCTTCTCACTTAGCATCAGTTTGTATAGGCCTCTCCAGGTGAATATGAAGTCCATCTCCTCCCCATTTCTTATAGCACAATAGTATTCCATTACATACATATACCACAACTTGTTTAGCCATTCCCCAATTGATGGGCATCCCCTTAATTTCCAGTTTTTTGCCACCACAAAGAGAGCTGCAATAAATATTTTTGTACAAATGGGTCTTCCTCCCACTTCTATGATCTCTTTGGGACACAACCCCAGAAGTGGTATTATTGGGTCTGTCCCCCTCTTCTTGAATTCCACCAATTATACCTTGTCAAGCCTCAGCCTTGGATCATTTCCACCAATCACGTCTTTGGTGCTGCCAAACACAGGTAGAGAAAATTATTCAACTGTTCTGACGAGGTCCACTACAGTTTTATGTTACAAAAGCTCACTGGGCCCTCACTGCTGCTAGGCAGTTTTTTTATGCCTGTCTTTCCAACTCACTATCCCACTCTTCACAGTGGTTCTTCCAAACCTCTTCATCCTTTCTCAGACTTCTCATGGATCCCTTTCCCACTACCCTCTCGGCTGAGAACCTTGTCTGTTCCATGAATGGGACACTCCATCTCTCAGCTCCAGGCATTTTCTCTGGCCATGCCACATGCCTGGAACGTTCTCCTCGTCTGCTCCAACTACTGACCTCTCTGGTTTTGTTTTTTTTTAACTCCCAACTAAAATCCCACTTTCTACAGGAAGCCTTCCCCAGTCCTCTTAACTCTGGTGCCTTCCCTTTGTTCGTTATTTCCTATTTATGCTGTATGTAGCTTGCTTGTATATTTTATTTGCATGTTGCCTCTCCCAATAGACTGCCAGTTTCTTGAGGGCAGGGACTGTCTTTTGCCTTCTTTAGCCCTTAGCATAGTCCTGCCACATATAAGGTACTTAAGAAATATTGATTGATTGATTAATACGGTTTTACCTGGTCCTGGTCAGATCACGTAAGTATTTTTTTTTTCAGTTCCAGATATAACATTTTAGGAAGAAGATAAGCTGAAAATGTGTCCAGAGGAGGGTGACCAGCATGGTGAGGGAACTAGAGACCATATTATATTACAGTAATAACAGTAAAAATAACTGACATGTATGTAACTCTCAGGTTTGCAGACTGCTTCATGTACTTTATCTCATTTGAGCCTTACAACAACCCAGTGAGGTAGGTACTATAAGTATCCCTATTATAAAGATGAGGAAACCGAGGCTCAGAGAAATGAAGTGGTTTTCACATTGTTGCATAACTTATCAATGTCTGAAATAGGATTTGAACCTATGTCTTGCTAATTCCAAGGCTATTGCTATGTGCACTCTGCTGTATTGCCATCCACTACATCAGTGGTGGAAATTTGGGTGAAGGACTCAGAGGAAAGAATACTTAGGGAGATGTAATGGCTGGTCTCAAATAATTGAAGAGCTATAATATGGAAGGGGGTTTAAACATGTTTCATTTGGTCTCATAGAGACAAGGAAAACTTTAATGATTAGGCTCCCTTGGGAAGTACTAAGTTCTCTGTCTCTAGGCATCTTTAGTCACATTCTGACTATCTGTTTGTCAGTGTTATAGCAGAAATTCTTCACCAGAATTGAGGTGACTTGTGAGGTCCTTTGTAACACTTGAGATTTGATGATTCTCTGCTTCCCCCCTCTCTCCCTGCCTTTCCTATCCTTATTGCTTTTGGATGTTGACATTCTATGTCATTTCTTTCTGTTATGCTTGATGTGCTGTTTTATCGTTCTCCATGCTCCTCTCTGCAATGTTAGACTCCAAAGAACTTGATCAGGCTGTTGGGAAAGAGTGTTATTTTGAGTGATATTAACCCTTTTTCCTCTTATTCTTCAGGGCTGTGAGTCTGTCTACAGTAGTGTGTCTGGTCTCAAGGCTCACCTGGGCACTTGCACATTGGTTTGTAACTTTATTTACTCTTTAATTTTTATCCTTCTGTTGCTTAAATACCTGTGTTTAAAATCATCTGATAGGCAAGAAAATTCAATTTAGGTGAACATTTTTTTGTCAGTCCTCCTGGCATCTTCAGAAGCCAGTTTGGGTTGGTTCTTATTTGGTCTCAGGGCTCCACGTGTGATTTGAGTTTGGGGGAGTTAACAGTAGTCAGAGAAATCACTGAAAGGGACTATGGCCTAGCCATAAATCATCTCCATTTTGGAAAAATCTGGGGAATATTATTTCTGAGACCAATCCAGGGATCCAGCTTTGTTAGACTAGGCTGAGTCCTAGACTGAACCTGAACTGTTGGCCTGAAAATCTTTTCAGCATTGTGTCCTGTTACAGGTTGGAGAAGATTCCCTAAATAGTCACAACTGTTGGGAGCAGCCAGGTGGTGCATTGAATAGAGCACCAGCCCTGGAGTCAGGAAGGCTTGAGTTCAAATCTAGCCTCAGACACTTAACATTGATCAACTGTGTGACCTTGGACAAGTCAACTAACCCCAGTTGCCCTACCTCCCCCCTCCAAAAAAAGACAAAAAAAAATAGTCACAACTGTACTAACCTTTGGGGTTGGGAGATAGGACTGGGTGACAGGCTAACAGTTATTCACCTAACTGAATTATTTTTCATGTTGACCCTACAACTCAACAGCCATGGGTTGTATGGATTGTGTCATGAAAAGGTACTTCTTTCTAGACCCATTCAGAAGCAACTTCTCATATAAAATGAGCATCATGGCAACCTGAAGCTTTAGGAAAGGAGAGAAATATCACTTCAGAGTTGGGAATTAGAGTCCTCCAAGAAAGATCTGTCCAAGAATAGTTAGAAGTTTTTCACCTTGGTCTTAGTTTCAGAAAGTCTCTATACTAGTTGTTGTGGATGGTACTCTTTGTCAGGCACTCATGGTAGCCAAAGAGATGTAGTGAATGATAGGATGGAGCTCTCCAACTGCTTTGTTGTTTTTAATGGAAAGAACAACAAATTATTATCTCTACAGTTGAGATTAGGGACCTGTAGTAAGTATGACCCTTTTTGGAAGCCAGGAAACTTGAGTATAAAAGTGGGAAGAAACCTGGGAACATAGGAACACTTTGATGTTCATATAGCAAGGACAGAAGAACAGGTCATATAGAAGGCAGGATTAGAGTTTGGTGCAGAACTGCTTCAAGGCATGTATGCCCTTGATAGTGTGAAAACAGAGCCAGTCCCTTGACATAAATCCTTTCCCTGATGCTTTACCCTTCTCTCCTTTGCTAAGGTTGACTCCCTCTTCCCTCACTTTCGTCCCTCAGGATTTCTAGACTTAGTGCTAAGTTCTTGGATTTACCAAGAAACTGTTGGTCTTTTTTTCTCTCTCTCTCTTGGAGACAGGGAGACTTTGTGGCTGGAAAATATAAGTGCCTCCTGTGTGAGAAGGAATTCGTGTCAGAGAGTGGTGTCAAATACCACATCAATTCCGTCCATGCTGAGGTGAGGTTTCTGTTTTAGACACATAGTTTACTTTGTGAACCCTGGTGTTTGAAGCATGAAAGTCTCCCTGTCTTCCTTTGTAGGTTTAGAAGAAGCACTAATGTTTGTTAATAAATTGTTATTGATCGCTTTTGTTTTTGTATCACCTAAATTTCTTCCTATATCGCTATATCTCCTTTGAGCCAGAGATCCATCCCATAGATCAAAGATTTTTTTTAAGAAAAAGGAAGAAAAAAAAAAGCAATCACGAAAACCAATCAATACATTGGAAAAAGACTGAAAATGTTTGCAGTCAGTTGTCATACCCGTAGATTGCCCACCTCTGCAAAGGAGGGGGTGGAGGTTCTTCTGATAGTTTGCTTTTTGGAATTATGCTTGTTCTTTGTCACTGTGAAGCATTCACTTTCACTTGTTTTGTCATACTTTTCATCTATATTGTTGTGATTATTATGTTTATTGTTTTCTTGGCTCTGCTTACTTCACTTGGCATCAGTTCATGCCAACTTTTCCATGTTTCTTTGTATTTATTACAGTCATTGTTTCTTATAGGACAGCAATATTCCACTACATTCATGTACCACAATTTTCTTTAGGTGCTCCTCACTTAATGAACAATTTATTTTATTTCCGGTTCTTTGCAACCACAAAAACAATTATACTTATTCTAATTATTTTGGTGTATATGGACATTCTGTCAGTGACCTCCTTGGGGTATTTGCTTAGTAGTAGACTCTCTGGGCATTTTAATCATTTTATTTGTGTAATTCCAAATTGTTTTCCTAAAAGTTGTGCTGATTCACAACTCCACCAAACATAGCATTAATGTTCCTATCTTCCCCCTACAGCATTGACTATTCTCATCTTTTGTCATCTTTGCCAGTTTGCTAGGTATGATATGAAACTTCAGGGTTACTGTATTTTTTAAAATTTGTGTTTCTCTTATTAGTGGTTTGGAACATTGTCTCATATGATTATTAATGGTTTACAATTCTTTTGAGAACTTTTTATTCATATTCTTTGATCACCTATCTATTGGGGAGTGGCTTTTGGCTTTAAATATATTTGTAAGTTGTCTGCATAACTTGGATACCAAATCCTTTTCTGAAAATTTTGATACAAAGATATTTTTTTCCTCATTCTTTTGCTTCCCTTCATATCTTAGAAACATTATTTTTGTTTCTGTAGAAGTTTTCCAAGTTCATGTAATCAAAATGACCTATTTTTTTCTTTTGTAATTGCTTTTATCCCTTGTTTGGTTAAAGATGAAACCACCTATATCTATGAAAGTTTTATTATCTCTTCTGATTTTTTTATGGCATGATCTTTAATGTTCCAATCGCACATATGCACTTATTCTGTTGGGAGTTGGGAAAAATCCTAGCATTGAGAAATAGAATTTAATTTTTGTCTAAAAGCATGAGAATTGTTTTAGCCATCTTCTCCAATCTAGTTAACTTGAACTCTCCAGTTTTTTTAAGTGATAAACTGTTTGCCTTGGGACCAACAAAACTATTTACCAGATCAGGAGCAGCTCCTAACAACCTAGTTTCTGTATAGAAAATCTAAACACCTGTCTCCAGCTGCCTCAGCCTAGATTCATCCTTTTTTTTTTAGTTACCATGTGGTAATCTCACCCAATTCTTGTCTGTCTTCTAATCTGTGATTCTCTTTAGATAATTATTTACTTTTCATCCCTCCCTGTCTTGCCTTCCTCCAGTACCTATTTTCTTTGTGTTCCTGCGTCCCTCCTTCTGTGTCTTCCCCACTTGTCTTAAACTGATGACCTTTCTCTTCTGAATTCCTAGGATTGGTTCATGGTGAACACCACAACAACCAAAAGCTTTGAGAAGCTGATGAAGATGCAGCATCAGCAGGAGGAGCAAAGGCGATGGCAGCAGCAGCACAAGAAGAGGATGTCACCGAGGGCCGGTAGAAAACAGCAGCGGCCACCAGAGGCTGCTGCCCTGGACAAGAAAGAGTCAGATCGTCGGGGAGGGAAGGGCCTGGCAGGCTCAGCCTCTTGTGAGAACGCTGAGGGAGAGGAGCTAGAGCCAGAGCAAGTGCCCATGCCAGTGTGTTTCCAGACAGTGAAGCTCTCAAAGACTAGCCATAAACGTGGAAGGAAATAACAGGCCAGTGCGAGAGCATCCCTATGTGAAGGGATGGGGCACTGTTGGCCCAGAGGCCCTGGAACTGAGGAGTCCTCTCAACCCTTCTCTTTAGTAATTTTCTCAAGTCATTCCTACTTGTCCCCTTCCTCTTTGGACTTCTGGGCTCCCTCTCTCCAGAAAGTCCTGTCTCCCCAACTCTCGCCTTAAAGTTCCACTGTCATCTTTACCATGCTGACGTCATCTTCTTTCCCTCAACAAAAGTGGGAAACTCCTGGCTGTTGGATTTTTCCTCCTTGAGGTGAAGTGGTCATAGTTAGAATATTAAAAGCTGAGGTTTAGGGTTTGGGATCAGGAAAATTTTTAACTGCTTTTCCTTCCCCAACTCTTCCACCTGCTACTAAAACCCATTATCTAATCTGTAAAACAACCCAACTGCTCTTCACCACATACAGTTTATAATATTATGCTTCATATATAACTAGTCTAGATGCCTCTATTTGGTGCTGACATCTGTCAGGCATTTCTTTCTGTTAGCCCAGTTGCTCCTCTTGGTGGCATGACCTTGTTGGAGCAAGATTAGATTTAGGTAGCCCAGTTGAACATGAACTCATAGTGAGTCAGAAGACTGGTCTTGCACTTCGGGTGTTACTGGAAAATGCTTCTTGTACTGAATTCATAGTCATGAAAAGATAGGCTCAACAGAAATACATGAATAGCTGCAAAATGACTAGAAAGGAGAGGGCAAAACGAGCATCATTGTCCAGCATGAGCTTTCCTGGTGTTTGGGGTCACATCTGTCGCTGAGGCCAGCTCCTAAAAGTTTGTTCTGCACTTCTTTGATTTTAATTGTTAAGAGGCATCTCACTAGGTATACTTGGTGTCCTGCTGTTCCTAGTGATGTCATATGTGTCAGGAGCTTAAGTGCATATTCCCTCTCCCTTGGGCTTCTGTTTAGCCACAGTGAACTTTTGTAGCCATTCTCCACAGTCTAAACCCTTACCTCTCCCTGCAGTCATTGTGCTGACTTTTTCTCTGAATTCTCTCTGGGTTATTACCCTCTTGCAGAGTGGTGACTATGAGAGGGCCCTCTCTTCGGAGGCCCCTTAGTCTAGCATCTTGAAGCTTCAGGATGGGATGTAAGTAAGCAAGCACTTAGCCAGAGCTGGAAAAAAAAAAAGACTTTCCCTCTTTACCCTCTTGCATACCCAGCCATCCCTATTAGGATGTTTATTTCTGAGACTGACTTTCTTTGGGGTGTCATTTGTATCAGCTTCTCATTATTCTTGGTCTCACCACCTTCTTACCCCAAAATGCAGGTCCCATAGCCTTGCTCCCATTTGTTTCATGTGCTACAGTTCATGATCCTTGTCCCTGGCACGTGTTGCAAATAGTGGCAAGTGGCAAGAGTCACTTTTGGATTCTGGAAAACCATGATTCGTTCACTTTGCTGTCCCCGCTTCCCTCCCCCTAAAAAAAAAGACAGGAGTTTGGAGAGATGATGTTAAGTTAGCTCTATCAGTTGATCTCACTTCAGAAGAGCACCTCACAAGAAGTCCTTACTAGTAAGTGGGAAGTAAAACCTGGCCTCTTTGCTTCCAGCAGCAGATGGGAAGAAACTCCTGTATTACTTCATCGCCCTGAAATCCAGGCTATACAGAGAATAGGGACTGCCTGGGAGAGGCGATGGAAGAGTGATGTATACATCCTGTAAAGTTAAAACTTGGGGTGTAGGTGGTAACATTGAAGGAAATAAACGTCCCTTTACTAAACTGATGTCTCTAGCTGTTTTTTTGACTCTTGTTTTGCTCTTTGGTTACTCAGCCATTGTTTAACTGAGAAGACCAGCATGTTGATCAAAATGGTTAATAAAACTGAATCTGAAATAAAAGTGAAAAGATTCTACAACCCTACATTGGGTGCTTTGGGGACAATTTGTCTTTGCCTTTCCTTGGGCCATAATACTGAAAATAATTTAAACTATTTTCTTTAAGGTAGATACTTGTCATTTTGAATGTATCTCTCCCTCCTCTCCTGTCATAAGGTAAGAATTCAGCCTATACTAGGGAGCTGGAAGAAGTAAACTCATTGTTGACAAAATAATTACATTAAAAGTTAATTTACTTTCCTAAGTTAATTCCTTAATTTCACTTGGAGGTAATTCATACACCCTGGCTTACCACAGTGGCTATGGCTATGCTATTGAAGAACAAATAATCTAGGTGAAATTATTTTTACTTGGAAGTATTTTCTGACCTTATTGCCTGGAAATTGAGGTAGGCCCGTGAGAAGAAATAAAAGGATGAGATGAGCTGAGTTGCCCATCCATTTGGGAGTTATTTTGATGCCTATCAAGACACAGTCTTCAGGCCAGTTAGGTGGCACAGTGAATAGAGCACTGGTCCTGGAGTCAGGAGGACCTGTGTTCAAATGCAGCCTCACCTTACACAAAACTAGCCATGTGACCTTGGGCAAGTCACTTAACCCCAACTGTCCTACCTTACCCCCTCCAAAAAAGCCAAAGAACAAGAAAAGTCACAGTCTTCAGACTCCTTCATTTCTCCTTCACAATCTACTCTTCTACTCTTCTTACTCTGCTCTTCTACCCATGTATGTCCCTTAATGATGAAACAATGGAGAGGAGACTGCAACTCTAGCATTATCAGCAAGGTGATGACTGGTTAATGATGTCATCCTGCTTAGGTCAAATTCATAACAAACTCTTACAGCCTGGTCTTAAGAGCTCTGTGCCCTCCCCAGTTCCAACACCCCCTCTGAGTTCTCATTTGTGCATGTTTGTGGGTCTGAGTGTACACATGAACGCTATCAACTAGGAAAAAAGGTATGGGGACAGGCCTACTCATCAATAATAACTAGAGTGGACACCGAACTATGCATTATAGTTGGTTTTTTTTTTAAGATCAGTCTTAATAATAAAAAAGAACAATGAATTCATCCTAGTTTGCCGCTAGAAATCATAAGGGGGGTAGGGAAGGATCTGGAGGTATGAAGTGCATGCAAGCTGATTGCATGTCACCAAAAGTTCTATAGCAAGTTGTGGTTTCTTTATAAAAAATGGAATTTTTCTAACTTGGGAAGAATATGAACTAACCAATAGGTACTAATAAGGAGGAGGCATTGTGGTGAGATGGAAAGCAAACTAAATTGGGCCATTGATTAGTAAAATCTGGTAAATTGTAATTCACTGACTTTTATGCAATAATTGGGGGTAGATAGATGTTTTTTCAGTAATAGAGAACTCCCAGGTGAGAAAACTTCCTTTATCAATACAAAATGGTACTTTCTCTGCAATTTACAGGCTTAGGTAGTAATTTAACAGCACTGAGATGTGACTTGCCCAGGGCTACACATGCCTCATGGGTAGGACTTAAATACTATTCTTCCCTATCTACAAAATGCCGGCCCTCTTTTTAACATAGAAGACGATTGCTATTCCAAGTATTGATGTCACAGTGAAGGAATCTTTCATTTCTTGTTCCTTATTTTTATACTAGATTCTCCTTATTCATAAAGAAGATCCCCAAAATTCAGAAGATGAACATTTGAACAATTTATTCAATAAGAATTACATACATATATATAGCATTTGAACTACTGGACTTTTGATTTCTATTTCTTTCTTGGCAATGAGTTCCTGAAAACCATATCATAAAAAGGATTTCACTTTCTCCTTTGTAAAACAGAATTTGACAATTCTGATCCTAAGCAAGCCATCAAATATACCATATATATGACTGAAAATGTTATGAGCATAGATAACTATTATAAAACCACAATCTGAAACAGTAAAACTATGCTCCTGGTCCAAAAAATGGGAATATATTCCAAAACATCTAGGTAAGGGTCCCAATACACTATAAATGTATACATGACATATGAAAATAAAATTTTATACCAATAAATACATATGACTGAAAATGTTATGAGCAAAGATAACTACTATAAAACCACAATCTGAAACAGTAAAACTATGGTCGTAGTCCTAAAAAAGGGAAATGTATTCTAAGACCTATCTAGACATGGGCCCCGATACACTAAATGTACATATGACATGTGAAAATATTCTATGCTAATAAATACATATGACTGAAAATGTTATGAAGAAAAATAACTACCATAAAACCACAAAAATGTGAAACGGTAAAACTATGCTAATCCTGAAAAATGGGAGTGTATTCTAAGACATCTAGATGAGGGCCCCAATACATTATGAATGTACATATGACATGTGAAAATATAATTCTATGCCAATAAATTGGGCTAAAATTTATCCTGTAATAACCTTGGAATTCAGAAGGGTGGAGAGTCAGGGATGATTTGGATGGTGCTTTTCTCTTTCAAAGTTATCCAAGAGAAATCTGAACTAAAAGAGCTTTTTCTTTGAAATGTCCCTGCAGAATAGGTATCCTAAATCATTCCAAATGATGAGGGTGCTACAATGATGATAATTATTTCTTCCACTGCAAAGCTTTGTTAAAAAGACTAATCCTTACATATCTTTTTACCTTCTACCTTTCTCAGTTAAATTCAAAGCTAAACATAAGCTGCTTAGTATCAAATCAAAACAATGCCACCAGGAAATAGGGCATTCTGTTACCTCACTTGTCCTTCACTACCACAGCCTCCCTTCTCCCCTCCCCCCCATACTTACAACAGTACTTCATGCTTCATTGGAAAACCAAAAGCAAAATTACTAGGTCTTTGGCACACAAATTTAACAACCTTTTCCCCTACCCCTAAGTCTCAGATTTGCTACGGGCATTTTGACTGAGGCCTGTACTTCCCTGTTTGTGTTGGAATGGTTCAAACAAATGGGTGTAAAGACCAAGGCAACAAAACTTAGAAATAACAGGTGGGAACCTACCAGCATTTGCTAACCTGAGATTTTGGAATGTCTATGCTAGCATTGTAGAGTCAACATAAATGGTTGCCCTCAAAAAACAGAAGTTTATCCTTTGAAGAAAGATAACATTGAGTCCAAAAGAAAACAAACATCCATAATTTGACTTGCTCCTCTTCTGGTCCACTGTAGGGATCGTTTGGTAAACAGCCAGAGAAGCCTGATCAGTTAAGTGTTGAGATGCTGGAAGATGTTGAGATGGATTCTGTTTTATCATCTGTTTTTATCATCAGAGGATGAGGTGAGGGAGGGAGGTATAGGTAACTCCAGGAATTAAATATTAAACAGTACTACGGAGGAAGTGCTAAGTGACCTTAACTCTCCTTTCAATACTTTCAACAAGCTATTGTCATAAGTAATTTTCAACAAAGATTTTACCAAAAAAGTGTTTTTAAATAGGAACTTTTCTACTGTTGTGTTTCATCCCTCTTTCTATAGTCTGACTGAAAGCCTGCTATTTTATATTCAGTTCATTCCCCCCTCCTCCTTATCATTTTAAATGATAAGATCCTAGAGGGCAGGGATCACTTAAGTTGCTTTGTATAGCAACGAACAAAATCAGCTTAGGTGGGCGTATAATAAATATTCTCCCTAATTAGGATGAATTCATCCTTGATTTGGTACATGGGAGAGGGGCCAGTGTGGTCTTTGAACTGCTTCGTCCTTTCTGGCAGGGAATAGCTCTTAGTAGTTTACGCCGTCTCCCTTCTTTGATGCTCTCCAGGCAACACTGCTCAAGCTGCAGTTGCTGCTTCTGCTTTTGAAGCCTGGCCCGCTGGGCCTCTAGCTGTTGGGCTTCCTGACTCAGCTGCACCATTTCCTTATGCAATTGTTCATTCTCATTTTGCAGTTGCCAGGTGAAATTAAAGATAGATTTGTCTGCTGCATGTTCCAGTACATGGTTGTGCTTCCCTACCATACTTTTCCCCAGCAAAAGCTCTACATTGGACAACTGATGCTTCAGTGCCCTCCATTCTTTAACCAGATTGCCTTGTGCACTGCGAAGGTGTGCTTCAGCCTCCTTCTGGATTCTTGGTTTTTCCATTTGCAGTGATTTGATATGCTCCTCCTGGGTAATCTGCACTGTCCTCCTAGCATTTAATGCTTGAATCTTCTTTTTCAGCTGGGCTTGGATCTTTTCTTGTCGCAGTAGCTCCTCTCGGAGGGATGATGTTTGGGACTCATACCTGGAGACCAGCTCCTGCCTTTGCCACTGTATCTGCTCCAACTGTTGCGTCTGTTGATCCCATACCTTGATGGGTGCTACCTGTTTCTTCTTGTTTGGATCAGGTACATACCCCATTAGGACAGAGCTGTCCCCTAAGAATGGCTGGATTTCAGCTTGCATGTGGTAATGATCCTCTACGAGCCGCCTCCTCAGGGCTCTTGTTTGTATCAGTTCCCCATTCAGCTGGATCATTTCCTGCTCTACCTGTGCCTTTATCGCCAGCTCTTTCTGCACCTTTTTCTCCAACTCCTCCTGTGACTTTAACAACTGCTGTAGCTTTTTGCTACCCATTAGTAAGGTAACATGATGATTCAGATTCAGACTCTGCCATATTGTTCTGGGACCCTGAAAAAACCTGAGGAAAAAGCAACCAGAAACACATTATTTGTCTATTACGCTTTCATGATTATTTGTGAGCTATTACTGTTATCCTGAAGTCATTTATCTTATCTTCCATGACACTCAGTGTGTTATCCTTCACTGACTCAAGCCACCAACTTTTTCACCTCTCCTAAGCAAATTGACAGGCTGCAACTCCTAATGTGCCTTTGTAAATTGTTTTACGAACTGCTGTGCCCAAAAAATTTAGCTGTTCAGTAGCCATCCTCTAGGGCAGTGATTCTCAACCTTCCTAATGCCGCGACCCTTTAATACAGTTCTTCATGTTGTGACCCCCAACCATAAAATTATTTTCGTTGCTACTTCATAACTGTAATTTTCCTACTGTTATGAATCTATCTGATATGCAGGATGTATTTTCATTGTTACAAACTGAACATAACCCACAAGCTGAGAATCACTGCTCTAGGTAATGAAGCTTTTTGATTTTAGCTAGCCTGGTCCTTGGGCAACATTAGTGTCCGACTAATCTACTCTTTTCATTCACAGTTTTTGGCCTCCGGATATAGCCAAAATCCAAGGAGGTAGGGGAGATTACAGAAGAGGTGAACTCAAGTATGCCATTGGTTTGTAAGAATAGATTAAGGAATGGCAAAACTCAGGATTTTCTGAAGCTGACAAGGAAATTTAAGGACAAAAAGAGTTTTTAAAACCTTATTTGCATTTTTGTCCCCAGATCCTAGTGAAGTGCCTGGTAGGTGCTCATTGATTGATTGGAAGATTCCCTCTCCGGAAATCCTCTAAGACTATTATTTCGGCATGTTGTGGAGGGGGTTTTTGTCTCACATATGGTTTGCTCTAGAAAGTCTCTGAGGTCCCTTTCAACTCCATACCTGAGGGAGATGAACTGCAGAAGAACTGGGAAAAAAGTCGGGAGAATCTTCATTTTTTAGCTGTTTGCCACCTCTTGCTAGCTATCCCTTTTTCCCCCTTGGTCTCTGCTTTGGAGAGAGTTTTCCTCGTTTACTCCCTCCGACCCTTTTTGAGCTCACCTGTTACGTGTACTCAGGTGTTGATCCCAAAAGTGCTGGACATTGTGTATAGGGGTGGCGGGGGTGGTGGCCAGGGAAGGAAGTCCACAGGAAAGATAGAGTCTCATCAATTCCTCCCTGTGGAAGCTTCTGGGCACCCAACAAGTGTCGACGTACAGACCTACAGGAGGAAGACTGGTGTCCCGTATCCACTTCTGAGCGTTCCAGGGGCCAGGGGACTGAGAACTCTTGTCCTGGTCTGGGGTCTTGGACACTGTACAGAAGGCACAATAGTGTCCTTTGCCCAATTTTTTCCTGCCTCTGGCAGGCGCAGTCTCAGAGCTCAGGGTGTCATCGCTGTCTTCCCGACCACTTTCTTCTCCGGAGGACTTTGAACTCTTGTCCAATTCCCAGTCCTTCCCCAATTGGGCTGAGCCCAACTTTTCGCCATTTTTGTAGCCCGGTCTCCCCTCCACCTCTTCACCTGTGCTTTCTTTTTGCTTCTGCTCAAGGATATCCCTGATCCACTCGAGCCTCAGAATCTCTTTAAAATCAGTATGGGAACGAGGAATGGAACGTAGGTTATATGACTCTGCTTCAAATTCCACCCCAACCTCAGGTCCCGGTGAAGGCTCCGCCCCCTCTTCTGGCCCCGCCTCCGATTCTACTATGCTCTCAAATCCCTGGGCAGGCCCTGCCTTTGGCTCCGCCTTCGATTCCACCCTATTCTCAAATTCCAGTGCAGGTTCTACCCTTGGCCCCGCCTTCGATTCCACTCTATTCTCAAATTCTAGTGCAAGTCCCGCCCTTGGCCCCGCCTCTTCCTGGGTTCCTGGCCCTGTCTTCAGGCCCGACCTAAACTTTGACCCCGCCCCATTTTGCCCGCTTGCTTTCTGAACGCGACTCGGTCTCATTAAAGTCATTTCCGGTGTCTCCCTGCGCAGGCGCTGCCTTACTTCCTGGGAAGATGGATTCTTTTGCGGGAGCTGCGGCTCCAGAGAAGGAGGGCCTGCAGCCCCAGCCTCGGCCTCAGCCTCGGCCTCCAGTGTGTCTCCTGGTGCTGGGGATGGCGGGGTCTGGGAAGACGACATTCGTACAGGTGAGGCGCAAAAGCGAGAGGTGGGGAGAGGCTCTTGCTGGAGGCGCCTAGGCTGTGACTGGCCCAGGGTCGCGGTAGTGGGATGGCGGAACCACCTCCACCTTCACCATGTCTCCCGCCGCTCTCTCCCGCAGAGGCTGACGGGATACCTTCACGGTCTGGGCTCGCCGCCCTACGTGATCAACCTGGACCCTGCGGTGCACGAGGTCCCCTTCCCAGCCAACATCGGTGAGTAGGCGCGAGCATGGGTTCGACGTGTATCCCTAAGAAATTGCGGGTCGAGCTCTGAATGCCTGTTAGTTCTTGCCAGCTCGACCACTTTTATACAGCCTTCAGCGTCCCAACCTTGCACTGGCCCTCCCTCTCTTCCTCCTGTCCAGCTGCCCTCTCAGCTGGGCATGTGATGACGTTATTTGCCAAAATTTGGAAATTGAAGTGACAAAAGGTCCGCTCGCCAACAGTCAGTCAATAAGCATTTATTAAGTGCCTTCTATGTTCCAGGCACTGTGGTAAGTGCTGTGGATACAAGAAGAAAAAGGTAAAAGACATTTTTAAAAAGATAAAAACTCCTACTCAAAAGGTAGGACAACATGAAAAAAAGTTATGTATAAATAAGCTGTGTGTATGGGATAAATTTGAAACCGAGGTAGACATTTAACTCAACACAGACAATTGAGATATTCTAAGAGGCTCAAACTGTTCTTAGAGTTGGAAGAAGAAACCTGGGGCAGTCTAGCACCTTGTGGGCAAGTACTGCTTTATTTTATGTGGGGAAATGCTTAATGCTTATTGATTGATCTAAGCCTACAATCGATCAGTGAACCAACATCTGGCAACTAAATCAATCATTCAGTCTACAAGGGAAGCATAAGTGCCAGCTATAACATCCCTGACGAGAGTTCAGTCATGAAGGCTGCCTATGATTGGGAATCTGCCCCTGACTGTAGTACCTCATTCCATTTTTGTACAGTTTAATTGTTCCCATTTAAAGAACATCGTCTTTTTCTAGATGATGATTTACTCTTCCTCCTTTAAATCTGTGACCCTTAATTATTGACTCCTAGGGTCACTAGAAGTTGTATTTTAGGGCTTCCTGATTCCCAAGCCATAGTTTTATTCTACTTCTTACCCTTTTGGGTAACCTTAAATCATGTTTATCTTCAGTCGTAAGATGCCTATAAATTGGAGGGGAATGTTTAAGCCTAGATACTAATTTTAGTTTGCAACAGTGTTGAAGATTTGAATTGAAATATTGTTTCATTTTCTGGAGGGCTTTGTATCCAAGATTTATTTGTCAAGTAAATGATTTGCTAGGGGAGAGGCAAAGTGGAGTAAGTAGATGGAAGGCCAGCCTTGGCTAGGAAGATCTGAATTCAGTGCTCTAGGCAACTATTAATGTAGTTGCCAAGATGCCACCCTTCATTTATATAGCGAATTTCTGTGTCTGAGAGTTCTGTATTCAAACGAAGTCATAGTTCCAATACCTATTTCTTTACCTGTACTAGTCACCTGGGATACAAAACCAGAATATTCTCTGTCCTTAAGGAACTTACGTTCTATTGTATTGTTCTGTGTTCTCCATTCCATTATCTAGCTCTTGCCAGTTTACTCGTTGACACCTGTGTATGGGTCATAGCAACTTTTAAGCCATTTTCAGAGGCAGATTAGTAAAATGAATCTGCTGTTTCTTAAAGAGTTCTCATGAAATAAGGGCCAAGTGAAAATGGGGTCATAATTACTTGAAAACATACTTAATTGTACAAATGTATATGCATTTTGATTCAGAAAAGCTTTTTAACCTGGATCATGCCTTAAGGTTATTTTTTCAAGTACTTCTATAATAAATGCTTAGTGAAAGGTTCATAATTTCTGTTGATTCTGCTTAGAATGGCTCATACTGCATCTGGAGTATGTAAGCAGCTCTGAGTTCCACCTTTTGAGAAGATCATTGACAGATTGGAGTATATCTGGAGAAGGGCAGACTGAATGAGGAGACTGGGTAATTTAAGGGAAGTAGAAATGTTTAGCTTGGAGAAGAATATTGTAGGGGCAGAACGATATCATGTGGAAGAAATATTAGACCTTAGAAGTCAATAACATAACAACTAATTTATTTTGTGTATTAAAGTTTAAGTATAACTTTCCTTACAATACCCCAGAGGCAGTGTGGTATAGGGGAAAAGGCAATGACTTGGAATCATGAAATCCTGCCCCATGAACCATTCAAATCCTGTCTCAGATACTTTATTGTTGTGTGACCCTGGACAGTTCACTTAATAACTTCCCTGTGAGCCAGTTCCTTCATCTGTAAAATGAGGGGGTTGAACTTGATAGTTCTTAAAGCTCCTTCCAGTTCTAACTGTATGATCCTTCGAGCCCCTTGTACTATGTGCATAGTAAAAGTACTGTGCTAATTTTACAGATAAAGCTTAGAGAAATTCTTTCCCAGAGTTACAGCTAGGAAATATCAGAACCTGATTCAAACCTAGGTTTTTTTTTTACTTTAAGTCTAAGGTTCTTTCCATTATGTCATGCTACCTCTCCAACACAGAACAACGAATGGAAGTTTCAGAAAAGTAAATTTTTGACTTAACATAGTTCAATTCAGGTGAATAAGCATTTATTAAGTACACCTATCTGTGTACTGGACACTGTCGAGTTTTGGGAATACAGATATGGGCAGGAAGAAAGATAGTACCTGCTTTCAAGGAGCTTACATTCTAATGTGGAAAGACAATATATAAAAAGAACCTGAGGGATTGTGAGAAGGAAAGGAAAGCTGAGGGCTTGGTATAGAAAAATTTTTAGAGAGTCAGGATTGGATGAGTGAAGGAATGAACATGGTTAGCCTGGACACTCCCTTAAAATGGAGGTTCCACTGTGTTAGGGTTTACAAATAGCTTTCCCTATAACACCCCAGAAACAACATGGTATTGTAGGGTCATGGACTTGGAGTCAGAAAATTCTGGATTCCAGTTCTGCCTTGGGTACTTTCTAGTTGTATGACCGTGGATGAATCATGTAAACTCTCTGTGACAAAATTTCTTCATCTATAAAATGACGGGATTGGTCTCTCTAAGGTCCCTTAAGGGAAAATGATCTAACAATCAGAGCTTGTCCAGAAGTGGGATTGGCTGTTTTGAGACTCTGTAGGTTTGCAGGTGGACGCTGTGTGACCAGTTGACTCAGGGATTTTGAGGAGGAGATTCTTGTTCAGAAGTTCAAGATTAGATGAGTTTTGAGGTTCCTTTTAGCTTTATGTGGGATGTAGCTCATGTTGTGAGAGGAGGTACATTACATTTCTGTTGGAAAGTCTAGTTAGAGATCATGTGAGGAATTAATTCTTTCTTGATTTTCCCCCCATTATATTGTGAGCTCCTGGAGGGCAGGGACTGTCTTTTGCCTCTTTTTGTACTCTTTAGTGCACATTGTCTGGCACATAGGCACTTAATGAATATTTACCTATTGACCACCATGACCTAGTTAACATGCTGCCTTTTCAAGAAGTCTTGCCCTTTTCCTTCATCTTCTCCCCCCCCTTAACCTGAAAGTTCTGTCTCCTTCCTTGTATTTTTTAATAGATCTGTGTGTACACCCTTCCTTTGTTATACCACATTTTACATCATGCCTGTGTTTGTGTGTACGTGTTAACCCCCCTAGATAACCCCCCAAGAACAAGGTCATCTTTGTATTCTCAGGACATGGTACAATACCTCCTTCTTTTAGGTAAATATTTAATAAATTGTTGCTGAATTGAATTGATATCTTCATTACTTAGAAGTAGTTGGGAAGGAGGGAAACAGAATGAAACTCATAACTTATTTCTGGGTGTCATGTTCATATTGGGTGGTGTGTCTTTGAATTATGACCCCAAAAGAAAAATTCTGTATATTTTGTATATTTTCAGACTCTGCTCCATCCCATCATTCTGTAACTGGAAGTTCCTCTCTCTCCTGTGAGCTTTCAAGTTATTGTATGAGCTACTTTGATGGTTATGCCCTTGTACCCAAGGAGAACCAGTATGAAAAGTTGGCCCAAGAGAAAATTGTCTAGAGTAGTTTAGAAGTCTGACTGCTAGTACCTGCTGGAGGAGAGGAAAATAATGTCAGTAAGGGTTAATAGTCTGAAATTACCCTTTCTGTTCTTCATGTAGCACTGTTTCTCTACCCATTCTGTTTCTACGTTCTTACTTTCTGATGTGGAACACATAGGAGACAGACATAAGGACACATTCTGATGTTGAGGAAGAAATTCTTCACTTAAAAGGAAATAGAGGGGCAGCTAAATGGTGCAGTGGATAGAACACTCGTGTAAACTCAGGAGAACCTGAGTTTAAATTGAATCTCTGACACTTAACACTTTTTAACTATGTGACCCTGGGCCTGGACCCTGGGGACACTTAACCCCAATTGCTTCACCAAAAAAAGGGGGGTGGAAATAGAAATTACTTGATTGCTCAACATTTTTGAGACCATTGATATAATACTCTTAAAATGGTGGTGGTATTCTGAGGTCTGTTGGTCTGATCATTATTATTATTTTTTTAGATATTCGGGACACAGTGAAGTATAAGGAAGTCATGAAACAGTATCCTTTTCCATATCACCCTTAGTGTTTTCCAACTCCCATTTATTTTTTTTCTGATTATGTTTATAAATTTAGAAGACTTTGCAGTATAGTATCATAATTTATGACAAATCCTAGCCTAAAGGAGAAAAATGGAGGGTGGGTCTGGAAAAGATATAATAGCTAATCTAGAAACCTTTCTTAAATGGTTTCAACGTCCTTGATGTAAACTTAGATTTATAATAAATTATAAAACGAACTTATAAAATTTGGAAGATTTTTGGAAAAGTCCTTTCATTTCTCCTTCCTTATGAAGTGAGGTTTGAAAGACAACTTTGTACCTTTGATTGTCACATAGAGCTTTTGTGATCAGGTTAGGTTTGCAGTTTTTCAAAGCCTAGCTCCATCACATTAATATCAGAGTGATGTTTGCATCTGTGGCATACTAGAAATGAACTCTATCAGATTGCTTGTAAACATTTGAATTCCTAAACTTTGTGTCTAGATATGGACTTGGACCCAATGGTGGCATAGTGACTTCCCTTAATCTCTTTGCTACCAGGTTTGATCAGGTATGCATATCTCCCCTTCTGGAGTACAATAAAATTGTGACTTGCATTTGCTTGAGTTTGACCATTTTAGGAGGAAAAAGTCTGGGTAAATCTGAATGTAAGTGTAGGAAATGTCAATACAGAAGCTGTTTTAACTAGGATGCCCTAACTGAGTAAAGCTGCAAGGAAAGATTACTGTGGTAGAGCAGAAAGAGCAGAGTCAGGACACTTGGTTCTAATACCACCTCTGCCAGTTTTTAGCCCAGTAGTCTTAAGTAAGTCACTTAACCTTTCTATGTGTGTTTGCTCATGTGTAAAATAATAATATAATCTATCCTTTATACATCATAAGGGTTATTGTGTTGATAAAATGAGTTTATGTATTTGAAAACACTGGAAAAAAGTATGAAACATATCAATTATTGCTATTGTTTCACATTTAATAATATTTATAGCCATAAAGCCAAAAGTCCAGGGTTCTGTTTCTGTTATATTACTGACTTCCATTCTGATGTTTCCTTGGTAGGTGCATTATGGATGGAGGATAAATGTGTATTAATATAAAATGTAATTTTTTTATCCTTTAGCCTTTTTATATCACTTCCTACAGAAAGTTATGACTTTATGATCACTAATCTATTAATAGTTCTATCATTATTGAATTTTTCTATTTTATATCTTGGTAACAGAAGGCTCAGATAACTTGACCAAAGTCAGTCATATATGAGATTTATAATCTGGGTTTCTCAGCTTTAAACCCAGGTCATTGTATTGTACTTCCACCAAGTTGCTGTCTTAACAGTAAGTAGGCACAGTAGACAGACCTCTGGACTTCCTGCCAAGAAGACCTAAGTTCAAATCCTGCCTTAACCATATAACTGCTGTGTGATTCTATTAGTTAACCTTTCTCAACCTCAGTTTCCTCATCTGTAAAATGGAGGTGGTAGTATTCCCTAGCTCACAAAGTTGTTGCAGATTAGCTAACATACGCAAATCACTTTACACACTTTCAGGTGCTACATAAATGTTGGTTGTTATTCTTATTTAAATATTGATCTTGGGGAGTATAGTACAAAGAAAAGAACTCTGGGCTGGGTGTTTGATCTAGTTTCAAGTCCTGCTTTTGATGCCAGTTGTGTGACTTTGGGTAAGTCATTCCATCTTTTGAGCCTCAGAATACTATAAAATGAGAATTATAATGCCTATGTCTATCTTACAGGTTTGTATGAGGACCAAATGAAACCAAATAGAAACTGCTTTATAAACCTGAAAGTGTTATTTTTTTAAAAAGTCAGTTGTATCTGTGCATTATCTATTATGAGAAGAGGACATAAAATGGGAGAAGTTTCTGGGGTGCATAGTATCCTGAAATTAATCATATACTTCCCAGCTTGGAGTCTTCTTGTGTGCTGTTGCTATCACAGGAGGGTCTGTGACCCATAGATGTCCCAAAGATCTTTAAGAATCTTTTCTCTTTCCTTTTAGGTCATGAAGTTTATTGAGAAGTCCCAGAACTTGTCCCAGTGAGTAACTTTAAATCAACCATTATTTTTTGAACACATTATATGTGCCTAATACCTATGCTCACTGTACTGAGCATTATGGAACATACCCAAAAAAAGCTATAGTTTGGTTTCTGCCTTCTCTTTTGAGGCAGATAAGAGTTATACATATGAAACAAATAGAAATGAACAATTAGGGAGCTACATAAAACCATATGCAATAAACTGTTAAACTGAATATCCTCAGATAATCCCGAAGTCCTTTAAGACAGTCTTTAGGTCACTGATGAGAGGAGAGTTTTAGAATGGGAATTTTGCCTGACTTAAATCATTTGCCTTCTACTCTACTCTTAGGAAGTCTCCCCTTCTTGCCTTCTGAGCACCATTGCTTCTGTCCTTTTTTCTCTTCTGTCTTTTCTGAGGCATACTTTCCGCTTAAATTTACATAAATAAAACTCATATAGCTCAAAGAGAGATTTTATAATTTTATAAAGTACTATCTGGGTGATAATTTTGCTCAGAAAGAGAACTGGGAAAGATTTGTATAATCTTTTTATTCAGTATTATCTACTGGAAAGTGACTTATCTACAATTCTTATCTTACCCAGGAGAACTAGTGCTCTACACCAATGATGTTGAACTTAAATAGAAATGAAATATTGACTTAGAAAACCACAAATTAACATTATCTAGGTTTTATTGTATTTCTTCACTGATAGTTTTGTAGCAGGCTGGGAGTTTACCACCTCTAGTCTAAAAATCTGTTCACATTTGCTGTTAAGCACTGGTGTATGCATTAATGTTGAATATTGAAACTTCAGGCAGGAAAGTGGAGATTAACATCTGCTATATCTTTCTACTTGTACCCTGACTTCAGATTTAGAGGCATTTACTAATGAAAATTAAGGGCACTTACATAGAATCTACACCTGGTTATAAAGTTTCTTCTAAATCTTAGTTCTGCTTTTCTGACCTTTTGGAGATTAATCAGTAGGACATTCTACAATCTCTGATATGTGTGTGTGTGTGTGTGTGTGTGTGTGTGTGTGTGTGTGTGTTTTGGAGTTTGAAGAATGTGCTTATCTCCTTGAAATATCTCTTTTATCAACTCTCTCAAACATCTGTTTCCAAAGACAATGGGTTTTTACTAGTGGCCCTAGGTTTGTGAAAGAATGTATTATATTTAGATAATTACACATTAATATCTTTGTCCACGAGGGTGACCTTGAATGTTTTTGTGTCCTTAGTGAAAGGGAGTTGGGGTTATTCATCCATAATCTAATAGGAAGACAGAGACATACATGAAGCTTTGGTGCTGTATTAAATTGCTGGGTTTCAGATTTTAGAAGTCATCAGTATTGTGTGATGGCACAGCATAGTGTTTTTAGTTATTTGTACAGTGGCTGTTGTAAATCACTCATCCAGAATATTTTATTACATAGTTGTAATACTTATTTATTTTTCCTTAAAACAGGTATGTCTTGATTGATACACCCGGACAGATTGAGGTGTTCACTTGGTCAGCTTCTGGTACAATTATCACTGAAGCCCTGGTGAGTCTGGTTTTTATCCTATGACTAAGAGGTCACTGTTGGGAAGTGATTAGAGTGATAAACCCCCATTTTCATTTCATTTTTAACAAAAATTATGCTCCACCTATATGCCAGACATTGTGCTTAAACAAGAAAGACACAAAAATTAGAGTCTTTGCCCACAAGTAGTTTATATCTGTTGGAGATAAGGGTGGGATAGAACATACGCATAGATAAGTTAGTAAAGGCATTTTGAGAAGGGAAGATCACTAAATCCTTGATGGAGTGGAGAGGGCGGGTAGGATATCAAGGAAGGCTTCATGGAGGAGGTGGCACATGAGCTGAGTTTCAGATCCATACCCTGTCACTTTTAAGCATGGGAACAAGAACAGGACCTCTTTTGCTTCGGAAAGTAGGAAAGTGATTTGGGGTCAAGCAATTGCCCCTCTTACAAGAATATGACTCACCTTGTTTCTTCAGGCTTCCTCATTTCCAACAATTGTCATTTATGTAATGGATACATCTAGAAGCACCAACCCTGTTACCTTCATGTCCAACATGTTGTATGCATGCAGGTAAGGCTTCGTGGAAGTCAGGGCCTACTTGCACATACCCTTCCATTTTAATCCTCTTGTGGATTTTAAGAAGATTCTTTGCTGAAGCTTCTTGTCCCTGGGAATTCCCTCACTTGAGCTCCCCAACTTGGTAATTGTATAAAAGGTAGGGCCCCATTATGCTCATCATAGGAGGAGTGTGGACATGACCATTTGTACAGTTTCACTTCATTGACTAGCAAGGAGTCAAAGCAGATGATCCCATTCGGTCTGAGGGCTGTTATGTTATCACAGTAATAGGTGAATTTGCAAAGCTAATGATGACCAGTGGCAATAGGACCTAGGTATTGCTCTGACTAAATGCAAGCAGAGACATTAGGAAAGGAAAGGCCAGGGCCAGAACTTTAAATATCAAGAGAATTTGTGTTTGGGGGCTCTCGGGACTGTCACTTTGCCCCCTTTGAACTTAGAAATTTTGTTACTAGGAGGAGTAGAATTTTTTTAAATGATTGTTGCCTTCTTTTTTTTATTCCATAGTCCCTTCCCAGTGAGCCCCAATACCCCACTGCCGCCCTGGTGCCTATCACAAACTGGCAAACCTAGTAACTGTATCTGACAGTAAATGGGATATAGCACTCCCCTGAGAAGTACTTGTTGATTTTTAAATGTAGCCTTCTGCATCTATTATTTACCACTTTTGCCAAGAGGAAGAAAGTCTTTTAGATCACCCCTCCTCTGCAGCCCACATTGGTTACTCTAGCAGTGATGGTGTCACCTCTATACTGGGTGTATGAAATCACTTCTTGACACGAGCAGTAGTAACTAATAACTTTGCTATCAATTACAAATTAACAACATTAAAATCTGTCATCATCAGCATATTGAGATGTCTGTAGGATTGTTGTTGTTGCTACTTCTGTGGGGGGGGGGGGAATTAATTTTCCTCCTGGAGAGGTGTCTTTCTGCACTAACAACAATACTTGGCTGCTGCTTGTATGCTTCACTCTTCCTGGAGGCTACTTATTACTAACTGTTGCTTAATTCTCTTTTCAGTATCCTGTATAAAACCAAGTTGCCTTTCATTGTGGTCATGAACAAGGTAGGTGTCGTTCAGCATCATGTGGACTGGGCACTGGACTGAGAGGTAGTAAATGTGGGTTCTAGGGCCAACCCTCCTGCTGTCTGTGTGACCTTGGACAAATCATTTAACCTCGTTGGACTTCAATTTCCTCATCTGGCAGAATACTAGTTGATTTCTAAAGTCTTGTGAAATTGTAAAAATTAATGATGGTATTCGTTGTCTAAGCTGTCATGGATATGGTCTTCTCTTCTTAGTACTTTCTTGTTGTGGGGAGATTGGGTGGTTGAGGAAGATGGCTGTAGGTGAGAGGAGGGTAGATTGAGGCTTCTGCTTTTCTAGAAGAGATCATCTCTTTCTCTCTCTCTCTCTGTCTCTCTCTCTCTCTGTCTTTCTCTCTCTCAAAAGTATCAGTCTGTCTAAGCAGTCTGCCACAGGAAGACTGAAGAAGCTCCTCTGGACAGAGTAGATCATATGTATAGTAGGGAGGAGGAACTACTGTTTGTGGTAAAATGCCCCTAAGTTAGGTGATGGGATAGGCAGGGAGACTCAGGTGATTACTTGACTAGAGAGTAACCTGGGAGAAGTTGTTTAGCTGTGCATCCAGGAGCGATTTGCTGCTGCCAAGGGAACACAGGAAATATTTGTTCAGCAATTACAAATTGTAGTGCAATAATGCTTCGTTTAGGTCGTTTGTTGATCTGGCAGGGAGGAGGAAAGAAGAGTATGAATGGTTCATTGTGTGCTGAGATAATTTTCAAAGAGAAAAAGCTTAAGTTGGCTTGCTAGCCAACGTGATTTCTGATGTTTATGGTTCTTGAATATATTTGTTAGCACCTGGGGACGTTAGCACTTGTATTGCTAAATTGTTGGTTCTCTGTGTCTGCTTGTGTCTTTCCCTGCTATTGTACCTTCTAATTGAGACAAAAATAAATAAATAAAATTTTAAAGGCAAAGTATATGCTATTTGCATACAATAAATACTCAGACGAAGGAAGAGATCATTTTAGCTTGGATTATTTAGGGACATCTTCAGTTTAGCAAACATTTATTAAGAACCTGTTACCTACAGGGAATTATGTTGACAATAGAGGTGAGATCAGAGTTGAGTGTTAAGGGATGGAGGTGATATAAGGACAAAATACATCCTTTCATTCTAGGTAGAAGGAGCTATGATAAGGAGCCAGGAATGCAAAGTACTTTTTGTATTGACTAGAATGAATGAGACTAGAATGTCTCACTCAGAAGTTTCCCATAAAGGAACAGTAGAAGTTGCTTTGAGGCTATTTATGAAGGAAGTGTTTGTAGTTGATCCTGTAGGAAGCAGGGACCTGTTAAAAGTTGTTGAGTACAAAGTAAAAAAAAAGCCTTTGTAGGTTTTTGAGCAGGGAGATGATGTGAATGAATATAAAAGAATTTATTAAGCACTTGCCACGTACCAGAGGAATTGATGTAATTACTCTTTCCAGAGTGAGTCGGGGGAAGGGTAAGTTTTTAGGAGGTCTGTGTCTGGGTAGAAATGTTGAAGCCTCACCCAGTCCAGTGAGGGGGGGATGAAGTGCTTGGTTATAGGTAAAAGTACATGTTTATAGGTCTCTTCTCATGCCAGAGAGGCAGGGTCTTGGTTATTTTAATTTTTTTTTTTTAACAAGGGAAAACTAGGATGTGGAAGAGGCAGGTTTCCAGAAATGATTGTGATAGACAAAAGGCATAAATAAAACCAATATTAAAAGAATAAATTAATATCTTAGGTCTTTCTATCCCAGATGGATTAGAGTAGTAGAGAGATTGGAGGTAGGTGAGCAATTATAAGCCATTCTGGTAGCTATTTTGTGAGGTAATAAGGGCCTGGACTTAGAGTGGTAGCCATGAAAATGGACAACGGATAGATCTGAAACATTTAAAAGAAAAATCCACAGTAGCTTGTGGCTGAATATCTGAGAAAAGGCAATGGAGGGGTCAATAATGACTCAACATTCTCTTGACTGTTTTCCTACAAGAAAATATGGAAGTTAGGCACAGTCTTTCAACAGAAGGCTGTTGCGCTTGGTTTTACATATGCTGAGTTTGAATTGATAACAGTTTAATTTCCCAGCAAACTTTTTTCAGCCGAATGCTTATATTTAGGTATAGGATTTTCATTTCCTTAAATATGTAACTTTGCTTTTGTGCTCAGGTGACCCATTGTTTTTATTTTTGTCATTTTCCATTTACCTGGCATATGAACAGTGTCCTCACTTCTGAAACTTACTCTGGTTTCTGTCTGGTGCAGACTGACATCATTGATCACAGCTTTGCAGTGGAATGGATGCAGGATTTTGAGACCTTCCAAGATGCCTTAAATCAAGAAACTACATATGTCAGTAATCTGACTCGTTCTATGAGTTTAGTGTTGGATGAGTTTTATAGTTCACTCAGGGTAAGTTTTCACTTCGACTCTTTCACCTTTAAAATGACTGGGATTATCAGTAAAGGACCATCTTTGATTTAAGTCTTGGATAGAAGAGAGCAAAAGCTTTAGTGGTTCGGTTGTTTTCTTTGACAGAATAGGTCAAGTAAGTAGGCATAGGTAATTTTGGAAAAGTTTAGGTTGTAAGCTAAATTCTTGCTTTTATTGTTTGTTAAATAAAACTGATAAAATGAGAACACAAATTATTTAACATTTCATAATAGGAAACAAAATAATACAGTATAAAATTTAAAGGAATATAAACATATTGTTGTCCATATACTCAAGTATTTTTGTCAACTGCTTAACTAAACCTTGGCTTTCCATTCTACTTTAAGGAAGACTTAAACTTCGTACCCTAGAATGTTACCTTGGATTTTTATCATAGTAACTAATCCACTGACAGCAGAGTAAAAGTGTGAAATGCTTCCTTAGCCTTTCAAATAGCCATCCTGATCAGTTAATAAACAAGCATAGAGTAAGCTCAGGGAAGATAGATAAAAGTGCAGGGCCTGCCCTTAAAGAAGCTTAGGTTCTCTCAGAGACGTAACATCAGCATGTGAAAGAAAATACAAAATAAATTCAAGGTGATTTTTTTTTAAGGGAAAGACACTCGCAAGTGGGGAAATCAGAAAATCTTTATGCAAAAGGCATATTGGAGCGCTCGAGGGACTAACAGAGATTCTGAGAGTTAGAGGTGAGGAGGAAGCTCATTCCAGGTGTGGGGGACAGCCATTGCAGAGACACAGATAGGAGGTGGTGGTGGTGTGTGTGTAGAATAGTGACTAGGCCAGTTTGGACCGTAGAGCCTATGAAAGGGAGTAATATGTAATAAGACTGGAAGGCTAAGTCGGAGCCAAGTTGTTGAAGGACCTATTTGATCTTAGAGGTAACAGAGAGCCACGTAATTAGGTAATTAAGGATAGTTAGGTGGCTCAGTGGATAGAACACTGGGCCTGAATTCAGAAAGACCTGAGTTTACATCTGGCCTCAGACATTTTCTAGCTGTTTGACCATGTTCAGTTCACTTAACCTCTTGTCTACTTTAGTTTCCTCAACTGTGAAATGGGTATAGTAATAGTAAATATCTCTCAGGGTTGTTGTGAAGATCAAATGAAATACCTTTAAAACTCTTAGCACAGTGCCTGGCACATAGTAGGGACTTAATAAATGCTTGTTCTCTTCACTTCTTTTCCCTTTCTCCTTCTCCCCAATAGAGTTTGAGTAAGGAATGATATGGTTAGACCTGCATTAAAATCACTTTGGTTGATGACAAGGATGAAAAGGAGTCAGGCTGGGGGCAGCTAGGTGGCACAGTGAATAGAGCACTGGCCCTGGAGTCAGGAGGACCTGAGTTCAAATGCAGCCTCAGACACTTCACACAAAAACTAGCCGTGTGACCTTGGGCAAGTCACTTAACCCCAATTGCCCTCCAAAAAACAAAACAAAAAAAGGGAGATAGGCCTCAGGCAGAGAGACCAATATCACAGCATTCTGGGCTTGTGTAACTTGTAAGTTCCACCTCCCAACTCTGCTTGTTACTTACTTTCTCTTCCTTCCTGGACAAAGAAGAGAAAACAAAAGCATGCGACTTGTTTGATTTCATTCATTAAAAAATATTTTAAAAACATTTTTACCTTTGATCTGCTAGAACTACTGTTTTTATCCTTCTCTGACCTGGGAGAGAAGAATGTCATTTCCCCATTTATATCTTCTTGGTCACACAGTCACAAACCTAAGAATTAGGTTTGTGGGGCAGCTAGGTGGTGCAGTGAATAGAGCACCAGCCCTCTGGAGTCAGGAGGACCAGAGTTCAAATGTGGCCTCAGACACTCAACACTTACTAGCCATATGACCCTGGGCAAGTCACTTAACCCCAATTGCCCTGCCCTCCTCGCTCCAAAAAGCAAAAAAAAAAAAAAGAATTAGGTGGGTTTTTTTTTCCCATTTTTGTATCACCACTGTTTAATGCAGTGCCTTGCCCATAATAAGCACAATAAATGTTGAAGGCATTAGTAATTTAAGTTATATCGCTTGGTTAGATATTATTTCTTTACACAAATATGATTGAGTACCTGAAAGTACAAGGCAATGAGGTAGGACCTAGGGGAAATACAGTGACTACAATATAGGTCCTGCTGTCAACAACATAAAAATCTAGGCATGTCAGGTGCTAAAAGAGGGAACAGAGTACTATTAGAATTTATAGGACAGAGTGATTACTTTCTAGTGGGCTGGGGTGGGGAAGGGAATATGAGAACCTGATTGAGGCAGCTGTATGCCACCTGGGCTTAGAAAAATGGGTCTGCTTGATAGACAGAGATGTTAGGAAAAAGGATGACAGGAGCAACATTCATAAGGCAGAGAGTGAGGAGAGGTACAGTAGGTGGAATACATTGGTAGGTTTGTGAAAGAAAGTGATGTTAAATCAGAAAGGAACTTGCATGCTTCTGTTCATTCCTAATTGCTTTCTTTTTTATTTTCTCATTTCTGTATTCCCAGAAATGCCTTTTTGCCAAACTGCTGCATGCTTCAGCTGTATATGTGTGGGATTTCTTTTAAACTTTTCTCTTTTAGGCTTTTTAAAGAAACCAAACCTTCTTTTCCTTGAACAAAAAACAAACGAAAAACTATTTGAATAAAACAACACAAAGAGGACTTCTCCCTCAAATTTACCGCATCCCTCCTCTTCCCACTGAAAAAATAAAAACAAAATCCTTATAACAAATATGCATATTAAACAAAACAAATTTTCCTGTGGTCTATGTTCAAAAATATGTGTCTCATTCTGCACATTAAGACCATCCCCTCTCAGGAAGGAAGCAGCACCACCAGTCTTCTGGAATCATGGTTGCTCGTTTCATCGACCAAAGTTCTTAAGTCTTTCAAAATGAGAAGATAAAGTTTTTATAGCCAAGTTCTTCAGTGATTTACTCATAGGATTCTGGGGTGCTTTCGGCAGGTGGTAGGGGTGTCTGCTGTGCTGGGCACAGGCTTAGAAGAGCTCTTTGTGCAAGTCACCAGTGCCACAGAAGAATATGAAAGGTAAGAAATGAAGGGGGTCATTGATAGCCACATTGGGACTCACACTTCGGGGATGAGGGAGGGTTTTTATTTAGGCCAGGCATTCAGGTTTTCTCCATTTATGCATTTGATTTGTATTAGGCACATATACTCCTTCTCCACCCTTATTTACTGGGTGACATTTGACCTTTTTACAGAGGCAGGTCATCAACAACCCATAAACATGTTTACTCCACAGAAAAGCTCTTTCCATACACTTTTCCTCTCCTTTCCCTTCCCTCAACACCCGTATGTGTCTGCTTCTGACATCACTGCCACTGATCTTCATCTTTGATTAGGTTTACACCTGGGTCACTACAGTCGTTAGGTGTATTGTTGATTCTTCAGACAAGGGCTTTTTATCCTGTCCAACTTGCTGATTATTGTCCGTGTGCATCGCAGTTCTATGTTGAGATTTCTGAACCCAGTACACATCCTTTACTCACTTTCAGCTTCCACCCAATGTTCACCTCTCCAACCAAGCAAATCTTTCAGACAAGAATTATTTGCACTTCATAGTTTCATGGGCAGATCAGTCACTTTGGACCTTTGCTCATTTTATAGTGGTATCTCACTGATCTGCTGGGATTCAGTAGCCTTAGGTTTAGACAGAGCCCTTTATTTAACTACATTTGCTTATTTTATTCCCTTTGGTGATGGGAGTTCTAGCTGGTTGGCCTAGGATAGATTACTGGTGAGGCAAGGCATTTAAAAATAATTTTCTCTTTCTAGGGAATATCGCCCTGAATATGAACGTTTGAAGAAAACACTGGTAAGAAAGGGAACTGACTGTTCTTTTACTGATCCCCAAGATCACAGGCTTCTTTTCGTGGATTTCAAGGCACTTTGTGAATACCTGTTCTTTTCATTTAAGTTTGTATATTTGCCATCTTGTCATGGCTCTTCTTCATGAAGAAATAATAATAGCTCACAGTTAAGTGTCATCTTCCAGTTTTCAAAGCAGTTTCTTCCCAACCAGACTGTGGGAGGTGGTGAAAGTGTCTATTAATCTTAACTGAGAGGTTTGTGGGCCACTCTTGGTCTGTGGGTTCCACAGCCAGCTCTTTTCTACTTGCCACCTCAGGTTCTGATTTCTTAAATTCTTATTTGAAAATTGTTTTTTTTTTGTGAAATTTTAAACAACAAATTTAGTTCAATAAACATTTAAGCACCTACTATGTGCAAGGCACTTTTGGGATTATAAATAGGAAAAGTAAATAGCCCCTGTTCTTACAAGACCTTATATCCTCCTAGAGGGATAGTAAATACACACAGATGACTGTTATACAGCATAGGAAGTAAAGAGGACAAGGGAAGACGACAAAACAGATGTCAGACAAAATGTTCTAGGAATATTTGAAGAGGGAGAGTTTGGGGAAGGCTTCATGGAGGAGGTGACCTTCGTGTTGAGCCTTGAAGGATAATAAAGCATCTGAAAAAGATATATCTGAAGAAGCAGAGTAGAACAGTGATAGAGTGCTTGAATTCGGCTTTATTGAACTATTGTGTGACACTGAGTCACTTCATCTTTTTTCATCCTTAGTTTCATTATCTATAAAATGGGGATAATATAGTACCTACAGCATAACACCTTGTTGTAAAGATCAAAATAATGATTAGTGTGAACTGTTATTTTAATAAGAGGATTCATACATTCTAAGCATAGAGATGGTCTGTATGGATGCCCACAGGTGGAAGATGGTATGTGAGGTTTGGGGAGCAGTAGGTATGGCTGAATGTAGAAAAGTATGAAGTAAAGCTGGGGAGGTGGGTTGTCAGCAAGTTCATTGTAGAGAGCTCCTGCTTTTCCTTTTTGAGTGTATAACTTGTCTTCCACCCTGAAGTTTGCTTTCCTGACTGTGAGGTTGTGGCTTAGGTTATAGAATCACCTTTCTTAGAAATCTCTTAGAATAGGAAAAGTATCAACAGGAATGCAGGAAAAGGCACTTGGTGACCTTAGGACACTCTTGTCATAGCTAAGATTACTCAGTCTATGTAGCCTGATGCATCGTATATACAGACAGGGATGCCAGTCACTAGCCTTAACCCACATGAACTTGCTCTTAAACTAAGATTCTGGATTGAACCTAAAACTAGTGTCTCCAGGTTGGTCCTTTGTCATTGAATTTTCTACCACTTGTATTTGACAGGAATTTCATTTCCCTGCCTATGCCATGTATCCATATACGTAGTTTCAGTTGCAGCCCTTACTTCACTTCATGAACCCCTCGTTTTTTGGGTCCTTTACTCCTTCCATTTTATCCAGATCCTTTCTTCCTTAGTGTCTAAACAGTGCTCTAGATCTTTCCGTTCCTGTTAATGTCTCTTTAGATGACTAGTAGTTTCCTCCTACCTCAGGGATTTTCTTTTCTGTGATGTTTTTTCCCCCCTTTCTACAGGCCCATGCACAGAGCCAGCAGCAAAAAGAGCAACTGGACCGTCTTCGAAAAGACATGGGGTCTGTGGCCTTGGACCCTGGGGCAGCCACAGGTACCTGAGGGTCTGTTGGACTTGGGGAATACAGCACTTTCCCTCATTAGGAAGGAACACACCAGTGATTTGGGGGGAGAAGAGAGGCTCTGATAGGCTTGTATATGTGACAGATTTACAGATCATCATCTTCAGCTAGTTTTTGTTGCATGTTGGTAATCTTGGGATCCTCATTCAGATTGGGGATTTATTGGCATAGTGACCTTGGGATCAGCTTGAAGTTATTGCATTTTTCCGTGGCTTCCTGTTGATGGCAGAAAGTGATTGAGGCTCAGTGTACTGCTGAAGCTGCACTGGATTTAAGCTTAGAAATAATTTTTATATGTTTCTGGGTCACCCTGAAATTGCTGCGCTTCTCTCATTTCATCATACCCTTTGGTATGGTGGCTGCAGCTTTGGTTTTTTTCTCTCCCACATCACGAGTTTGGCCATTTTGAAGCAGAGGGGGTTTCACATTTCTTCCTTGCTAATATTTTGTCTTGTTTGTGGTCCTCTTGCACTTAGTTTCCAATCTGTTCTGGTGAAATTTAAGTGGTATTTAGTCTATTCCCTGAGGCTACTTTTATTTTCTAGGGATAATTTCACTTCAGCACACATTTCAGTTCAGCAGGTATTTCAAAGGAGAAAGAAGCAGTGTGGTGAACAGGATAGAGAACTAGCCTGGGACTCAGGAAGACCCAGGTTCAAGTCTCACCTCTGAGATGTATTGCCTGGCAAGTCACTTGCCTCTGAGTGCTGAAGGCAGTTCTGTGAGACAACTTATAGAGAAGGTGCTGATCTGCTCTGGTGTAGTGGGAGCCCCCTGCATCAATGAAATCATAGTCTGGTCCCCTCCCCAAAAGTCTGGGGAACTTGCCAGTCAAAGTACAAATCCAGACCAAAAGCTATAAGGATAGCTGAAGATGGGGAAATCTCTTTTAGCTGAGGGCAAAACTAGAGTTCCTTTGGATCTCATATTTTTTGGTAAGCAAGGGATATACATACCACTGACTTCATTTTTTCTCCCAAAGACTAATATGGAGAGTGTTAAAATAAAATGTTAAAAAAAAATCCAACTTGCAAACCAAATAATTTTCTTCTAGTTATTAAATAAAACTTCTTAAAGCTAACCTTTAAATATATCTGTGCAACCTTTGAACAAGTAAATACATTTGGTTACTCCCAAGTTGTTTTTAGCCAATTTCTCTTATCTACTGTTATGCACAGATTCTATTTGTTAACATTTTTATTGTTTAAATAAGAATTGGTTTTTATCAGTGACTTTTGTTTTTCATGCCAGAGTCATTTCAAGATATAACCCCCATCCATTGTCTCACATAACATTTTATAACTAAGAAAAACAATTAGACAAAAACTGACCTTGTAGAACAAGTAACATTTGACAGCACATGCAGTGTTCTTGTCTTGTTAATCTCCCACTTTTCTGTTAAGAAGAGGAACTTTGCTTCATCATCTGCCTTTTTTCCCCTACTTAATAGTATTTTATTTTTTCTAATCACATGTAACTAAAGTTTTCAACATTCACTTTAAGAAGATTTTGAGTTCCAACTTTTTTTCTCCCTCCTTCCCTTCCTCTCTCCCCAAGGCAGCATGCAATCTGATATAGGCTATACATGCACAATCATATTAAACATATTTCCACATTAGTCATGTTGTTAAGGAAGAATTGGAACAAAAGAGAAAAACCATGAGAAAGAAAAAAAAAAGAGAAAATAATATGCTTCAGACTCCACAGTTCTTTCTCTGGATGTGAATAGCATTTTCCATCACGAATATTTTGGAATTGTCTTAGATCATTGTATTGCTGAGAAGAGCTAAGTCTATCAAAGTTGGTCATTGCACAATGTTGTTGTTATTGTGTACCATCATATATCTTACAGGCACAGAATTGGTCACCTGCATTAATTTGAGTTCAAGTATCTTAGTGCTAGCTTTCATTTCAGTGTTGAAATTATTGTATATATCCTTCTGGTTCATATAAGTTTTTTAATGCTTTCATATATTCATCATATTTTGTGGTGAAATAATGTTCCATTATATTGATATACTACAGTTTGTTGATTCCCCTGTCAATGATCACTTACTTTATTTCCAGTTGAGTACCTTCCTGTCTTTGACTTCTTTGAGGTGGAGTATATTCCCAGTGGTAAAGATCTCTGGGTTAAAGGTTATGAACAATTTAGTGTTCTCAGGTAATTCTAAATTGTTTTCCAGATGACCTAGACAAATTCTTAGCATCATCACTTAGTGCATTACCATGCTCATCTTTCAGCTGCCACACCAACAGTGACCATTTCAGGCTTTTACCATCTTTACCAATTTTGTGGTTGTCTTTTATTTACTTTTCATAGATTCTGTATAAACTGATATCAAAGTCTAAAAAGTTCTTCTTCCTTAGGTTTCTATCTACAATGACTACTGAATTCCCATCCTGAAATATGATGTTGGCCAACTCTTTAGGGTGAATTAGTGATTGCTCATGTTGGGGACGAGAGGTTGAAAGGTTATTTACTAAATGAGAAATAACTAATAATCCTTTTGGGGCCAAGGTTTCATTCACAATTAAAGTGCTTTCTGTTCCTTTTAACAAGATTTTACTCCTGTTAACTGTTTCTATCCCTGAAGCAATTGGCACTTTAGTCCCTGCTCTCCCTTTACTATCAAAGACTTCATTTAGTCTTTCTTAATGGGGCAGATTACCACTTGGGGTCTCCCAGTTTCTCAGATTAATTATTTTTCTTTAGGAAGCTGCCGAGCAATTATGCCATCTGTGAAATACCTAAGAGAAGTTTTTTTTTTAGCAATATGGCTCAGGAAGAATTCTCAGAGGTGACCTTTTCTTCACTGGAAAGTCCCAATAGCTTCATTTTGTAGTTGTCTACAGTGGGAAGATAGTTGCTATCTTTCCAAAAGATATTTCCTCATCCATTTTTATATCAAAATAAGTATCTAGTTTTCATTTAGATGGTCCTAAAGTTCAATATAAACCCTGCCAAACCCCTGCTACGCGGTTCCCTGGTCACTCTGGGTATCAGGGTTTTACAGGTATAACTCTTGAGGCAGGTCCCAGTGCTGCCTCTGTGTATGATGCAGTGATCTTGTTGCTCTGCTCCCAGTCCCTCCTCTCCATTCAAGGGATTAGAGTGGGGGTGGGGGCATGCTTCATAATCACTGTTTAGGAAGTAAAGTTGTCTTTGTTGTAAGTAGATATTTGTGTTTCCTTTGTAGACAGTTCAGCTTCTGCAGTGACTCCTTCTGATCTGATTCTAACCCGAGGTACAGCAGATGAGGAAGGAGAGGATGAAGAAGATAGTGATACAGATGATATTGACCATAAAGGTGAGAAAGAAAACAGTTGTACTGAAGGTACCAAATTGGAACAACTTTGCAGAGATAGAGAGATGCTTCTTCTTGGAGTTGGCTAACCAGGAGACTCATATTTTGCAATTATTTTGGAGTAAAATTCCTAGTCTCTAAAGCTTGTCATCTGTAGACGTGAAGATGAGAGATGGTAAGGGGTAGTATATAGTAATAGGAAATTGCTTCCGAGAGGCCTTCTTTTGCCCTTGGATAGTCGCAAACATTTGCAGGCTCTTCACTGTCCCATGATTCTCTTTAGACTTCAAGACATTTTTAAAGCCTAATGTCATTTTGAGGCCCCTAGAATTGCTTTGAAGACATATAGAAAGATCTGAGGGGTTCATTTTGGTTTGTGGTTAGGTTATTCATGAAGTAGAAGTCTAAAGAGTATCAGGATGTAGAGGATGATTTAGCTTTAAAACCACTGAGGGTGTAACTTGGTTAGGAGCAATTCCATGAGTTGTGAACCATATCTACCTTTCTGCCCAACTTCTCCATTATAAGAGTGCTGTCCTGATGTCCCTAAACTTCAGCAGACCAACTGGCAAAGTCTCTCAAGTGTTATGGTTTACGCCTGGTCATAAAGGTCTCAGAGAGCTTCCTGGTTGAATAAAGGGATCAGTCAATTTTATTGAAACAGAATGTCTTTCCTGAGGAATGGAATGAGAACAATTTTCACCCACCTGGTTAACTGGAAAGTAATTTTCACTCTTTTTTTTTTCCCTTTCCAGTTACAGAAGAAAGCCATGAAGAACCAGCTTTCAAGAATTTTTTGCAGGAATCAGTGACATGGTACAGGAACAGAAGCAATGAATAAATAAATAATTGAAAGGAGAGAGACATTAGGAAGTTATACTTGGGTTACTTGAAATCCTGAGTTCAGGAATTCTGCATGAAGGAACTATTGTTGTCTTAGTGGTTGGGATCATGAAGAGGAAACCTTTTGGCTTGGCAGTCAGTGTTCCTCGTTGAGAAGCTGGATTCCTCTTCACCTTTCCTAAGCCCTCTGGATAGAAGCTCATACGGTTGCAGCCCTGAGGTTTTCTTATCATTTTATCATGTTAAACTCAAGTATCTTTGCTGCTGGCAAGTAGAAATTGAGAGCTCACTCTTGGTGGTACCTTCTGCATCTGCATTGGGAGGCTGGTTTTGCAGCCAACACTTCACCCTTCCTTTTTTACACCCTTGACTGTATGTGCCCCTTTTCTTGTATGACAAATGGTGCTGAGGGTGAATCTTCACAAGCCAGAAATGTTAGCAGCTTCTCGCTCACTTTGTCAGTGTCAGTGCTAGAACTTGCCTAGCATTATGTTGTTTATAGCACCTCAAGCCTGTTGGAGGAAAATAAGAACACCCTGCTTTGTGTTGGAACTTGGTTAAATAATTTATTTAACTTTGTGAGCCTATGTGTCATGATTTGAAATTAGTGAGAAATTACTTAGGTTTCAGGGTTCTCTAAAAACAGACTTCTCCCCTCATTCAAAAAGAAGAATTGAGGTCACATGTCTAGTCTGCTCTTAGGTGTTGCTTCTTGAAATATACCACATAAAGATAAGAGGTCCTTCATTTAATCAGACTCTTACAGTGTGCTCACTATGGAGAGGTTCTGCGTAATTTTCACACGTTCAGCCTGTATTTGATTGCTTGTCCTTCCAGTGGGGATGGGTGGTGAGGGAGGAGGAGAAAGAATCTGGAATCTGGAGTTCCATAATCAAATGTTATGAATGTGTATATATATATATGCAATTATTATTATTATTATTGACTACATCCAACTGGAACTTGAGATACACAGGCACTGCAGTTGGGAGATCCATCCTGCCCTACCAAAAAGTGACATAGGAGAGAATAGACTGGGGGAGGGGGGACACACTGGGATGGCTGTTTTGGGGCGGTGGGTAGGGGAAAGACGGGGAGAAAATATGTAACTCAAAATCTTGTGGAAATGAATGATGCAAACTATAATAAAATTAAAAAAAAAAGATAAGAGGTCCTTTTCTGTTCATAGAGACTTTATAACAGAGAATTTATACTATAGAGGCCACATAAAAGTTTTGAGTCAGGGTCCACATTCTTTTGGAAACTAGCATAAATCTCATCTCCCCATCCCTTCTGACCCTAAGCTCGGGGCTCATTCATTTTATATATACATATACTAGGATATATTTTCCGTTTCCCAGTCCATAGCAATATCCTAGAACACAAGGGATCAAATATATATACCTTTTCTTTTTTTTAATTAACTTTTGTTTATTTTTAGTTTACATCATTCATTTCCACGAGATTTTGAGTTACAAATTTTCTCCTGTCTTTCCCCTACCCACCACCCCAAAACAACCATCCCGCTGTATAACCCCTCCTCCAATCTGCTCTCTCCTATATCCTCCCCCATCACCCCTCTGACTTTCCAGTAGGGCAAGATGGATCTCCTTACCCCAGTTCTGTATATACCTTTTCTTTATCCAACTCTAACCACTAGGATTTATCTGTATAGCTTCAGACCAAATGAAATCTTTGAATTCAACACATTATTTAAGAGTTGGTCTCTATGTTGTTTTAATTATCACATCTATTAAGAAATACATTTGTTAATGTTTTAGACAGTTGTAGAGAGCATTTTTAACTGACTTGGAATCCCTATACTTTCAAAAAATGTAGTGACAGAAGACTGTTTTATGCCTTACTAAGTGAATTCTACAGGGGTTCTAAATGGTGATCTCTATACAGCTAGGTACATTACAAAGTTGCAAATCAGGACAGCATTTTTATCAAATGGAAACTGAGTTCAGAAATCCATTTGTGGTGTTAAATCATGACAAATCCGTAACATAGCCTCCAGATGCCTCCAGAGTGAGTGACAAAAAGTCCTAAATCACCAGGACAGAAAGCTTTTGTTTTTGTAGCATGTCACAGTTTTGGCATAGACTTAACATGAGTCATGATTCTACAACTTCTGGCCTAAATTAATGCCTTAAATTTTCTTAATATGATATATTGTGTTCAGTTTTGAGCATCATCCTTGAGGAAGGACATTCATAAAAGATCTTCCTGGGATACTGGATAAATGACTGCCAGTTTTTGGCATGGGGAAGTTTAACCTAGGTATTCCTGATTCTGAGGCCAGCTCTTTATCTACCATATCATGAATAAGATGAGATTAATAAGAATTAAGACTGGGGCGGCTAGGTGGCACAGTGAATATATAGAGCACCGGCCCTGGAGTCAAGAAGACCTGCGTTTAAATCCGGCCTCAGATACTTGACACTTACTAGCTGTGTGACCTTGGAGTAAGTCACTTAACCCCAATTGCCCTGCTTTCCCCCCTCCAAAAAGCAAAAAAAAAGAATTAAGACTCATAAGAAGGATTTGGCAATTAAGAAGTTTTGGTAACTTTAGCAAGATTGGTTTGTTAGTGAGGTCAAAAGATAAATTGGGTAGAAAGGTTAAGAAATCAGTGAAAAATACTAAACTGCCCAGACCTTTTGACCCAGTCATACCATTATTAGGTCTGTTTCCCAAGAGAATTAGGAAAATGGAAAAGAACCTACATGTTTTAAAATATTTATAGCTGCTCTCTTTGTGGTGGCAAAGAACTGGAAATTGAGGGGATGTCCGTCAATTGGGGAATGGTATATATTCATGAAGGAATATTACTCTGCTATAAGAAAAGATGAGCTCAGTGATTTTAGAAAAGCATGGAGAGACCTCCATGAAATAACGAACGAAATTAGCAGAACCAAGAGAATGCACACACTTAACAGCAGTATTGTTTTAAGAGCAACTTGGAAGAAACAAGTCATTCTATCATAATTACCCAAGTTAACCTTAGATCCTATGAAGGAAGATGCTGTTTGAATCCAGAAAGGAATAACATGGTGTAGGAAATGATGAGCTGGTTGATTTAGAAAAGCATGGAAAGACTTGGCCTTGTGAAGGAAGATGCCATCCACCTTCAAAGAATCAGATGATGGAAATAAGCATAGTATGGCCTTAGATATATGTGTGTATGAGTATATGTGTGTATATATGTTTACATTTATAGATTGTGTGTGTGTGTGTGTGTGTCTCCATGCTTATAAGTAACCTTTAGGGTGGAGAAGGGAGAGGGGAAAAAAAAATAAGTTCACAACAGAACAAAAAAACCAACAAGGAAGCAGAAGAAAAGCTAGACAGCTTTGAAAACAGTGTCTAGTATTTATTATATAGGTTTTCTTGAAATTGAAATTTATTGTTATCCTCTCAAGAACTGCTGTGTACATGGCAATTTTTTTTCCTTTTCTCATTTTGTATTTAAGTGTAAAATAAAAGAAAATTTTTAAAAAAGAGTGGAAAATTAACAAGACTCAAAGCTCATACCGCTTTTCTTTGGTGCCATGAAAGAAGTAAATTTAAATGGAAAGTTGAAACAGTAGGGGTAATCTGTGGAAGAAAGTGAAACTATCAGTTTTTGAATTAGTTATTCTTGTAGAGTTTTCCCTTTACCTTGTTGATAGCAAAGTGGAGTATCTTAATAATGGTGGTTTCAGGTAGTCTCCAGTTTTGCAATGCCATTGATGTGGCATAATAGGACCCTATAATAGGATCTGGCTCACTGGGCTGCAGCATCGTGTTTCTAGAGCCCACAGGGCCGTCAGAGGTTATCTAGTCCAACTCCATTGTTTTACATGAAACGCTTTGGGTCCTGTGTGGACAGTGTTTCTACATAAGCTATACTTGACTTAGAGCAGCTACTGGAGATTGCTTAATCTGTTGTTAGTCACAGGTGACATGTGAAACTTGAGTCATGTCGGCTCAATTAAGCATATACAAAATGTCCTAGTGTGCCAGGTTCTGTGATAGCTTTAGAGCAGTGGTTCTCAACCTGTGGGTCGCGATCCCTTTGGGAGTCAAACGACCCTGTCACTGGAGTCGCCTAAGATCATCCGAAAACACGTATTTCCAATGGTCTTAGGAACCGAGACACCGCTCCTCTATCCGTCTCCAGGGCGGGTCCACCCACATGCAGATAACGTCCACATACAAATATTAAAGGATTGCGGCATTAGGAAGGTTGAGAACCACTGCTCTAAAGGTATAAATTCCATAAGATTTAACTTTTGCAATGACAGGTGTGTCCCCCTGGAGGTCCCAGTCATCATTCCCTTTTCAAATGTTGCCATAAAGAAATCATTTGGCATATGAATCTACTACAGTGAAAAGGAAAGTTTGTTAATTCCAAAGCAGTTGAGCACAGTCCTTCCCCGTGAATACCAATTCCCATGCCTGCCACCCTGTCTTCTGCATCCTGTTCCCTTACTTTGATTGCAGGAACAGACACATTCAAAAGCCATTTGTAGAGGAATGCTTTCAAGTATGCTCCAATTCAGAATCAAAATGGAGAAGGAAAATGACCTCACTATGATCCTCCACATACTGAGAAATGACCATTCAGCCTTTGTGTTGTCCCCGTGCTTGGTCTCCAAAAAGTCAGTAGAGAATTCTGCTGCCCAGTACTGCAGTGGGCCCAGTGTTAGGAAAAACTTTATTAAAATTAAAGCTAAAGCTGTAGTAGCTAGGTGACACAGTAGATAACACTGGACCTGGGGTCAGGGAGACTTATCTTCCCGAGTTCAAATTTGGTCTAAAATACTTAGGAGCTGTGTGACTCTAGGCAAGTCACTTAACCCTGTCTGCCTTAGTTTCCTTATCTGTAAAATGAGTTGGAGAACGAAATGGCAAAACACTCCAGTATTTTTGTCAAGAAAAACCCCAAAAGGAGTCATGAAGAGTTGGACAGGTTTTAAATGACTGCGCAACAACAAAGCCCAAAGTGGAATAGGCTGCCTTAAGAAGTAATAGGTTTCATAGGACTTAATGACAAAAAATGCAATCCATCCCCAGAGGGAGAAGTGAGGAACTCCAAATGCATTTTTTTTCTACTTTGTTTTTGCTTGTCCAACTCGATGGTTGTATGGCCACTTGTCAGTATTCAGTTCAGCAAACATTACCTACTACCTGCAAGGGACTGGGGGATACAAAGACAAAAAAGACACAGCCCTTGTCTGTAAAAAGCTTACATTCAACTGGCATGTCATAGTTGGAATTTCAGATATGGGTTGCAATAGAAGGCCTCTGAGGTCCCTTCCAATTCAGATTTTGTGAAGTTTTGATGTTCACATATAATCATAAAAGCTCACGCCAATTCATGGCTTCCTCCAACCTTCTAATAGTGTGTCCTTTCTCCATGACTGACTTTTATAACTATTTTTGCCAAGTTCACGAGTATAAGATTGTGCAGGTGAGGCATCATGACATGAGAGATAGAGAGCTGGCCTTAGGCAGTCACTTGACCTCTCAGTAGCCCAGATAACTCTGTTAATTGCAAAGAAGATGTTGACTTCCATTGGTAGGGGTTTTCCTCATGTGGAATCTCCTATACCAATTAAATTACAAATCTGATACAAAAAAAAAATCCTAATGTTTATTTCTCTATTAGGGAGAGTTTTAAGAACACTTTGATGGTGGTTGATAATTTAGATTTCTTATAATAACTTCCCTTACATATACCCTTTGACCATTTAGGGACTTTCTCTTATACATTTGCATTAATTCTTTATAGATTTTGTATGTCTCATTTTTATCAAAAACATTTGCAACAGATTTTTTTCACCAGTTTTTATTGTGGATGATTTTTTGTACAAGATCTGTTTTCTGTGATCAAACCTTATCTACTTTTGTCCATAATTTTTTTCCATTTTAACAATTTTCTTCTTTTTTACAATTGTGGTATAATTCCATTTTCTTTAATCTTTCCTATGATGTATACATTTTCAAATTTAGATCACTGATTTGGAATTTATTTTAAATGATACAAAATATAAGTCTAATTTCCTTTTTCTTCATATGTTATTCAGTTTTCCTGCCATTTTTATTGGTTACCTTCTTCATTGTTGAGTAAGAAAAATTTAGACTAGCTATGTGGTCTAAAGACTTCATATAGGATGTCTGGCCAATTTTTCATAAATTATTTAAACTAAATAAAAAATCAATTGTTTAGCTAACAAGTTGTACCTTGATGTAAGACTGGTGATAAAAGATATTTGACTTTCATGGATCTTGGCATTTTATTCCCGGGAGATACTTTCAATTAATTTTCACATGCTAATATAAAGCAAGACTAATTAATTTTATACTCATGGACAAAAGGTATTTAAGGTCAGTAAAATTGTTAGAAATGTTATAAAACATAGCTTGTATTAATGTTGCTGAAGCCACCTCTCATGAGAAACCACAACCATGTAGTATCCAGATAGAGATCACTGCCAACGGCAGACCAGTGTTTCTTGGAGAAAGATTATCCACATAATCCCTGTGCAATGCACTACACAGAGGGCAAAGCCAATCAATTGTGGATCCACAATGAAGGTCTGATGGAAAATGAATTGCTTGTACATCAACCCCTGAAGTAATGTTACTTCTGGGGAGAATCTAAACTACAGAGTAACACACTATTGAGTACCAGTGGGGACAACATGACCACGGGACAGGATTTCCCTAGAATGTCAGGATGTTGCTTTAATAGCAACAAGTTTGATTCCCTAAATCTGGGGATCATGGAGAAAGCTACAATGGATCTTATACTTTGTTTTCTATATTTCTTTATGGGCTCCTCAAGTCCTTAACGTCTCATGCATTTTCTATGTGAGGAAGAAAAGCTGTCCTATGCCTAGCACCCACAATACATACTGAGAGAAAATAAGCATTTTCATCAGGCACCTACTGTGTTCCAGCATTGTGCTAACCACTTCACAAGTATCTCGTTTCATCTTTACAACAACTCTGCAAAGTAGATGCTATTATTCCCACTTTATTTTATTTTTTTCCTTTTTCAAGGGGGGAAGGCAGGGCAGTTGGCGCTAAGTGACTTGCCCAAGGTCACATGGCTGGTACGTGTCAAGTGCCTGAGGCCGGATTTGAACTTAGGTCCTCCTGACTCCAGAGCCAGTGCTCTATTCACTGTGCCACCTACCTGCCCCTGATATTATCTCCACCTTAGAGCTGAGGAAACTGAGGCAGAGGTTAAGTGACTTGCTCAGGGTCCCAAAGCTAGTTAAGTATCTGAGGCTGGATTTGAACTAGCATCTTTCTGACTCTAGGCCCAGCACTTTATTTATTCACTGTGTCATGCAAGCTGGGGACCTTGTTAACCTCATTTGGGGAAACTTAGAAACGATTTTACCATGAGTATGTCAGAGGATTTTCCTGAAGTAACTCTAAGTAGGAATAACAAGCTGAAGAGTAAAAGTAACTCTCAGTGTAGTCTGATCACTAGGCCAGGATCAGACTTGGTCCATGTTATTAGCTCAGGCTCTTACTCTGTATATAATCTGCGTGTGTTTTATAATTCCCCCCTACGATGTAAGCTCCTTGAGTAGGGGGAGTTTGTTTTGCTTTTGTATCTCCAATGCTCTACAAATAGTAGGTGCTTAGTAAAAGTTTGTTCACATGATGTGGGAGCAGCAGAAGTAGTACAACTTTATCCCTTGATAGAGTTTAAGAACACTAATCTGCTGGCCATTCCATAGCCCTGAGAACTTCCCTTTGTTTTTCTCAGTTTGATTTAATTAATCTAACCACACTCTGCCCCAATGAAAGAAAAGGAGAAAAGAGAGGATGAAATGAGTGGGGAAGATGTGCTCAAGAGACTGGAGGACAAGGAAGTAGAAAAGCTAAACGATAAAGAGAAAGGAGGAGACTGTGAGGGGTTGGTATAACATGTCACCACAGGGGACTAACTGTAAGAAAGATTTCATGAGCAGGACTCCTGATGTTAGCTGGTGGAAGAAGCCATTTATTGGTGTTGACCATTTGCTTTCAGGAACCAATATTTGATTCACAGTGACTTCCATCTGTTAATGAAGGAAGCTAAATAAAACACATATATACAAAATCCCTCTATACATACAGGACCTAAATCCAAGCATAGCTATTAAGTAATAGCTTTAACAAATCTGATAACTCACCATAATTATATCCATAGCTCACTCTCAGTGATAGCTGAAGCACATACATGTTTTTCATAGCAGAAAAGAGGAACAAGATTTAGTCGTGAAGTAACTTGATCCCATTGTAAACTCAGTATTAAAGGTAAAACAGAACTCTGGGCTCATGATCACCACCTTGATTTGTTTTCTGTTCGTGCAAAACTGTGCTGACAGTCATCAGGAAGCAGAAAAGAGCACTGTGGGCCAAACCCACCGCTGCAGATCCTGCGAACAGCCTCTGGAGCCTCTGGACTCCTCTGCATCAATTGTTCATGGGAACAAGTTCTTGTATAGTTGCCACCTTATGGGTTTGGAAGAAAAAGTTCTTCCTTTTCCTTTCATATTTTCCTTACCCGCTTTTTGTAACGCTGGTTGAAGACAGGGGAGGATCCCATGAGGCTGTCGGGGGAGTGGGATCCATAGCTGCTCTCTGAGCCATTGGGACTCTGGGGGATGCCAGCCTCGCTGATGCCTGACATGGGCTCTTCAAAGACATCACTGCCCAGCACGCCATGCCCAGAGACAGTACCTTCTTCACTCTCCTGTGACTCTATTTTTACTGGGGCCAAATTCCAAAGAGGAGAAGCATTCACCTCAGCACCTAGAAACAGATTCCAAGAGCCCAGCAGTCAAACATCAACAAAAAGCCAAATACACATGGGTTAGTGAAGATTATGGACTGAGAAGGAATCTGAGAGCTGATACAAGTGAAGACTAGAAAGAGAATAAGAAATTCAACACTAGGTCATACAAATGGTCCGTGCAGCCTAGTGCTGTTTATGACAAGGAAGCTATCTCTAGGAAAAATCATGGTAGCTGCCTTTTATTCTGTCACTTTCAAAGATAAATGAACACTGAATATATCCCCACTTTCCCTTGACTCTTTAAGAGAAGACAAAAAGGATAGGAGTGTCCACGCCCAGTTCAGGGGCTCATGGAAGTGCTTCCTCTGGTTTCCTTCTTTACAAGGCACCTGTCTTGTAGCTTTTTGTTCTGGCTTCCTGACACTGTTACAGATAGAAGTTAAGATCATCACTCTCCTCATTTGGTCAAATATTTTTTGGCCAGGCCTGACCCAGGGAGGGGAGTCTTATATCTATGAATAGCAGACTTCTCTGTGAGCCTTCAGCAATTCCTCTCAGACTCTCATCTCTATTTAGTCATGATTTCTGATTATTTGTCTTATTTGTTAGGCTCTTTGCCTGATAATTTAAAAACATTTTTTAAAAATCAGGTCTGACTTCTCTCAGGTCCACCACTGCTACCACCAAAACCTGAAGGATCTATAATGTCATTGATATGGGTAATATTTCCACCCATACTGCCTCTAATCCAGTTACAACTCAGTAGATCATCTCTGAGAGTTGCTATGGCCAAAAATTTCAACACACTGCAGCCCTCCATGATGATGTTCCTTGAACATAGCTAGGCTGGTCTCTATATAACAATACAGAGTCCAATATTGGATGGATCTGTTTGAAGCCTTTCCAGATTGGAAGGACCTGCCCAAATTTATGTCCTACTGGCACAGCCATGAAGAGGCTGGGATCACCATCATGCCACCATAAGATGAGAATAAGATTTCAAGGGGAGGCTGTTAGGTCAGAATATTGGTTAATATGCTTAGCTGGGCTAAAGAAAATGATGAAGATCTAAATGGCATTTAATATTTGCAAAATTAATTTATATGGATCACCTAGGATATGCATTTGTACTCTTCCCAATCTTTGAGAAGAGATGATAATTTGACTCATTTAGCAGCTTTCTTGTAATCAGGCCATAACTGAAAGTTACTTTGGAAAATGCTTCCTCTAGCCCATGGGTGGGGAACCTGTGGCCTCGAGGCCACATGGGGCCCCCTAGGTCCTCAAGTGCAGCTCTTGGACTAAATCCAAACTTCACAGAACAAATCCCCTTAGTAAGGATTTGTTTTAAGAAGTTTGGATTCAGTCAGAGGGCCACACTTGAGGACCTAGGGGGCCTGATGTGGCCTGTAGGCTGCAGATTCCCCACCCCTGCTCTAGCCTAATCTATTTTTCAAATAAGAACAGGAAAAGGAGAGAGAAGGTAACTTTAGGATCCAAGCATCCTAAATGAGATGACTTGTGACCTGGCACTTTAAAATTCTGGGCTTTTCATTCTTACTTGCCTTTCCCCTCCCTCTCTTTCATTCTTTTACCCGAAGCTCACCTATCATTTCCTCAAGAGCTTTATTTCATATGGAATGAAAAAGCAAAAGCAATAAGGACAGCTGAATGAATGGGTCATCATCACAGAGTAGGAGCATTCTTCCTACCTGAAGCCTGTGGGGAAGCTTCAACCTCCAGGTTGGATGAGAACCGCTCGTTTTGAGCTCCAAGCACTCCTACAGGCAGAGACTGGTCACCAGATGCCAGGTCTCCTTCCAGCTCTTCACTGACTGGAAAGGTGATATCACTGACAAGTTCCTCCTTGACCTTCATGGGCTTGGTATCTTCTGTGGCCTTCTGAGGATTTACAATCTTCTCATACTCCTCAGAGAGCTGCTTGCTAACCTGTCAGCAGGCAAGAGACAAAGTTTTCCAAGAGAATGGTGAAGGCAAGCTGATCTTCATCTTTCTTCCCCTGGGAAAAAAAGGGGGGTAAAGGGTTGGAAAGGGAAGAGTATGAATGACAGAGAAGTTTAAAATAAGTTCAAAGATGAAGGAGTTTTGTTTAGCATATGAATAAGAGGAAGTCATGACAGGCTGAAAAAGCTTGTTAATACAGAGTGTTTGTGTTAATTCACATACAGATAGGGTATGTGTAGGTGAGAAAATGTGAAGAAAGATACTGATGGAAAACAGGAGGGACAGTAAAAATGTTCTATTTTTAGGTATAATTATATATGGTATGCAGACACCTAGGCTAATTAAGAAAGACTTTCTTCTTATGTGTTAGAAATTACCTCATTTAGCCGTAGGGGAAACTGAGGCAATGGTCAAAAGGTTTGCTTAAGGCCACAAGAGAAGATCAGATTAAACAAGAATTTCTGGTCTTGAGTTCAATGCCCTGAATATATTTACTACTTTTCAGTCCTTACCTCTTTCTAGCACATCTGTTATATGCTTGCCACCTGCTTTCAATCTATATGGAATATTACTGATGGGCCCCACACTAAAAACAGGAAATGAGGTCTAGGAAACAGTGGGTTAGAAAAATAAAGGATAAGATTACTAAAGATGAAGATTCTTCCCTTGTCCTACAACTTTCACTCTCCACTTCAGTTCGAGGGATGAGGGAACCTGAGAACCCCTGATTCAGTCTACTTTAATTGTTTACTTTGTCTTACGGTGCTCTCACCTGTAACATGTAACTGTGATAGTCCTTGATTCGGTGCTGCCAGAACTTCTGCAGGGACAGGACACTGCCAATGCCCACCTCATGGAACACCTGCTCCATCACATCAGGAAAGGGAGTCTGCCCCAACTGGGCCTCCCGGTCCACAGCAAAGCGCAGTAGCTTGGTGAATTTAAGGCAATATTCATGGGCCACATCTGTGAGAGTCTCCAGGACGCTTTCATTAGCACATTCAAAGCCTGCATGAGCCAGGATTGTGGCTACTGACTGGTAGAGCAGCTGACGACAGGAGTTCCAACTCAGTTCAGTTACAGGTTCCCCCTTTCCTCTGAAAGTACAGACAGACCAATGTTACACACTGTAGGGGAAATCTATCCCTGCCATCCTAGGAATTTTCCAATTTAAAGAAAATAAATTTTCATTGTTGTTGGGAAATTTTGGTCAGGTTAGCTCTCCTGGTTTCTTTCTCATACTGCCTGAGCACATCCAAGGCACCCCATGATCACGTCTTGAAACTCCCAACTTTAGTTCTCTTTTAGCTAACTTCAACCCCCATGTCTCAATGCATTAGTCTATGGATACAGAAATCATCTCCTGCTATTACCATCTAATATAGATTCAGTTACCTCCTGTAAACTTTAAATACAATAATAGCATAATTCCATCTAGTTTTGCAAACAGCTTATACAGTAACTAAAAACAAAAATAATTTTAAATGTAGCAGCTTGACAGCTTAACCCTGTAGTTAGTACAAAACAGTCATGTGTGGATGAATATCCTCAACTGGAGAAATATTCTCTACTTTGCTATGTGTTTCCTTGAGATAAGCAGGTTGGTTCACCAGTAAGGTACTAAGGTTAACACAGATATAGCAAATTCCCTAATAGACAAATAGTCAAAAGATATGAACTAGCAGTTTTGAAAGGAAAAAATATCAGTTATCAATAGCCATATGAAATAATGGTTCAAATAACTAATAGCAAAAACAAATAAAAACAATTTGTTTTAACTCTTCATATTAAAAGTGTGTGTCCCCCATTCCCCTACCCATCATGCCACCCTTGCCAATGGGGTAGAGAAAAAAAAGAAAAAAAACAGATTTTTTTTTTAATTAAAAGAGAAAACCTTTGGATATAGTGGGAAAATTGAGTATTTATCAAATATATGCTGAACACCCAATATGATGTATGGCTTCATCATGAAGAATTAAAGAAAGCATGTAAAAAAAAAAATCCCCAAAACCCAAACCCAAAGGCTATGGTAAAATTCCTGCTTTTCTAATCTCACTGGTGACATCTTTATGCTTGTGAGGTAAGGCTGTACTGTTAAGGGGTTCCTCTAGACCAGTGGTTCTCAACATGTGGGTTATGTTCAATTTGTAACAATGAAAATACATCCTGCATATCAGATATTTACATTACAATTCATAACAGTAGCAAAATTACAGTTATCAAGTAGCAACGAAAATAATTTTATGGCTGGCAGTCACCACAACGTGAGGAACTGTATTAAAGGGTCACCACATTAGGAAGGTTGAGAACCACTGCTCTAGACAGAGGTGTTTGAACTTCTGAACCTAGTTTTTATAAAAGTCTTGCTAATTTACATATTAAATTTACCACTCCTCTCAGAACATAGACAAGGAGCAAAATAATATGCTGTCTCTACTACTCACTTATTATGGGTCACTTAATACTAAGACTAGCAAAATTACAGCTTGCCTGTTCTCAAGCAATAACTGCATCTCACGTATTTAACTAAGAACCACTAAAGCACTTAAAATAGAGTGGATAGCATCATTTTGCGTGCTCTCAGATATTCCACGTTAGATCTCTGCCTTACCGGTAAAAGTCACTCTCTGGGTCACTATGCCTGATCTGGAATGGCATTTTGCCAGTCTTATTATCCAAAGAAAGTAGGTCATCGGGGAGGGGAGGTGAAGCTGGACAGGGTGGAAGTGGTTCACTCTCTTCAGTTTTGATACCCTCTGCCTGCTGCTGCATTTGAGCCTGGGCTGTAGCAATGAGGCTTCGTAGGCGCCTGTTATGTTGGATAAGTTGGATTGTGTGGGTGGTGAGGCTGCACGGCTCAGATGGGATGTCCAGCATGGTGGTTGGCCGTGGCTTATTGGCAGAAGGTTGGTGCAGGAGTGGATCTTGGACTTCCACCAAACGAAACTCCCGTGGGAGCAAATCAAAGGAGCTTCTGTTAGCTTGGCTTGATGATATTGGGATCTCTCCCCAGTATCTTAGCATTTTTGAAGAGTGAGTTGTTAAGTCTGACAAACGAAATGTTTCCCAATCCACAAGACTGGCTTCCAAAACTGAAAGGAGATTGGTCAAATCAGCTCCTTACATCACTCTTGTCAGAGTAAAAAAAGTCAGGCCATCCAGGACTGCCTAGAAAAATGTCTGCTCCAGCGGTGCTGTAGAAAGATCAGCATAGCTCTCATTGAAGAAACATGTGATTTCCTATCTGAGAAAAAAATTAGATGTTTATCATCACAATCAAGGAAACTGATAACTCATATATGGCTGTCATCAATGCTAATTGCAATTTTAGCCTTCATTAAGAAGTCAAGAAAACCTGGGTTCACATCCTGTCTCTAATACTTACTGGTCAAGGATAAACTGCCTCCCCTTTGAGTCTGTTTCCTCTTCTGTGAAATGGATAAAATAACTGTACTTGTAGTACCTACCTCATAGGGTTTACAAACATAGTGAATACCTTCCTACTCCTCTCCCAGGACAAGCTGATCACCAGAAATCTCATTATGCAGTTTAAAGCAACACCTCCTTACCTCCCTTCCTTGGCCTCTTCTCCTCTTTGACTAGAAGGCTGGAAGTTAGAGCCCTAAACTCCACCCAAAACTTTCCTTTATCTGGGCAGAACATAGAATTTGCAGCTCAATCTACTTTCCACCAACAGCTAGGTTTGAACAAGAATAAGTGGAAAAGAGTTCATCTAAAAAAGATTTAGAATTCATGGACTGCAAATTCTACAAGAGTCAACATTGTGATGTGTTATCTAATAAAATGAATGTGAAAAAACTTGAATTAAGAAAGGTATAGTTTCTCTGAGTAGAGAGGTAATAGTCTGACCTTATCAATTAAAGAACTACAGAACAACTAAAATATTATAACCAGTTTTGGATATATATTGATACGGATGCAGATTACAATCAATTCACGCTTGCCCATTCTATCAGATTCCTTTGCACATCTTTCCTTAAGTTTGCAATAGGGTTTCCACTTAATATGTTGGGTGCATTCCCTTATTTCTTGGGACATCTGAAAGAATGCCAGTGGAGCAAATGGGTCATCTGTTGGTTAGCTCATGCTCTTGCCACATGACCAGTTCATCTTCTTTTTTGATTATACATTTCCCTGATGACACGCCTTGGCCATGGCAAGCCAGGAAATAAAAGAACTGACACTTATTTAACATTTTAAAATTTGCAAAGTACTTTACCTGTGTACTTTATCTCATTAAAGCCTCACAAGAATCCTATAAGGTGAACACTACAGTTATTACTATCTACATATTACAGGTAAAGTAACTGAGACCCAGAGAGCTTAAAGGAGTTGTGCATGCTCACAAAACAACTAAGAATCAGTGGCTGGGATTTGAACCCAGTTTTCCTAACTCCAGGTCCATAACTCTTACCTGCCATGCTATGGTGTAAGTGAGCTACTAGGGATCCTATTATATGACAAATTACTGAACCTGGAGAAAGAAAATCAAAGAGGGATTTGATTGCTATCTTTGAAGGGTTATCACACAGAAGAAGCATCTGACTTTTTCTTCTTTTCCAAAAAGGAAAATTTAGGCTTAAAATAAGGAAATACTTCTAAGTAATTAGAGGTATGCCAAAGCTGAATAGGCTTTCTCCTCAGAAAGCTTTGGGTTCTCTCTCAGGGGTGATCTTTGAGTAAAGACCAGATGACGATTGGAAGGAAATGTTGTTAGGGGAGTTCCTATCCATGTAGAGGTTGAACCAGATGGCCTCTGAGGGTCCTTTACAACTTTCTGTCTTTGTGCTGGGAAGTGGCAGACTGGCTCAGGAATCAACTCGAAGGGTCCTTGGCAACATGGAGCAGAGACAGAGCATGTTAGCATAAAAAAACCTGTACATTTGAAAGCCGAAGACCAGGGTTCAGTACCAGCTGGGACATTATTATCTGTGTGATTCTGAGCAAGTCACTTGCCTTCCCAGGCCTCTGTGTCATCATCTGCAAAACTCAGGAGGGTGGACTGATGTGACACAGCGTGGCGTCGTGGAAAGGGTGCTGGAGTCGGAGGCCCTGGGCTTGAAACTTGTCACTCACTTCTAATGACCCCTTAACCACTCCGGGCCTCAGTTTCCTCCTCTATAAAACCAGGGGTTGACCTCAGATGACCTCAGGGGGTCCCTCCCAGCTCTATGTCGACGTTCTAAAGATCTCAGGCGCGAAAGGACCCGCCCCTGGTCTGAGGGTGTTTGGAGGGCAAGTATTTACCGGTTTCCAGGGGAGTGGCTGGGAGGGGGCGAAGTCTGAATCGGTCTTCAGCAAGGCCCTGAAGTCCCCAGAGACGCGGGCAGGGAGAAGCCCTGCCGGGGAACTGTGCGTGGAGTCTGCGAGAGAGCAAAGCCCACCAAACTTCGAAGCAGACGGAAGCTCCTCTCTTCGGGTCGGAGACGGCCGCCGGAAGTCGTCACTAAGCGGTGCACCTGTAAAGATGTCCTCCCTTTCCAAGACGCCTCCTTTATTCGATAGTGTTCAAGTTTTAATTCGGTCCAGTCGGCGAGACTGCAGGGGTCTGGTGAGGTTGCTGAAGTCTCCAAGCTCCGGTGCCTCCTGTCCCCAGGGAGGGCTTGAAGCTGAGGGGGGAACTTAGAGCTCTCAGGCTCCGGTTTCCGGCGGACATTATTAGATATCGGACTCCTCGAAGATGGCGGCGCTTTCCTCAGAGGCAGAGCTGGAGTCTACCTCCAAGCCCCAAGACAGCGACTTCAAGAAGCCGGTCCTGCCATTGTCCTCGGCGCCGCGGGAGCGGGAGGAGCAGGAAGAGGAGGAGAAGGAGAAGGAGCCGCCGCTGGCTGGCGGTCCTGGAGAGCAAGGAGTGCGGTCGGCCCGGCGGCGAGACGTCCAGGAGGAGCCTGGACCCGGCCGCCCAGTCGAGGAGAAGCCACGGTCGTCCAGAACAGCGGCTGGGGCTCCTCCGGCTGGAAGCCTGCCTCCAGCTCCCCCATATCTGGAGCCACTGTGGGGGGGACCCCCCGACGCTCCCTACTGCCTGGAGACACTGAAGGGTGGGACCATACTGGGCAGCCGCAGTTTGGAGGGCCGGAGCTGCTGCGTGTTCGGGCGCCTGCCCAGCTGCGACGTGATCCTGGAGCACCCTTCGGTGTCCCGCTTCCACGCCGTGCTGCAGCACCGGGCGCGGGGCCCGGTGGGGGACGAAGACCCCCGGGGACCCGGCTTCTACTTGTACGACCTGGGGAGCACCCACGGCACCTTCCTGAACAAAATTCGCGTCCCGCCCCGCACCTACTGCCGCGTGCACGTGGGCCACGTTCTCCGCTTCGGGGGCAGCACCCGGCTCTTTATCCTGCAGGTAAAGAAGTCCCAAGAACGGAGATTCCCCGGGCCCCGCCCCCAGGCCCTCCAAATCTTGTTATGTCTGGGCAGCGTCCCTGTCAGCCTTCCCCAAAGTTGAGAGTTAAGCCTTCTGGCACCTAGATTAGGCTTCCTTATGGCTTCTGCTCCCGCATCCTAAAGGGATTGTTCTACTTGACTCAACAGGGACCAGAAGATGATAAGGAAGCAGAATCCGAGTTAACGGTAACTCAGTTGAAGGCTTTGCGAAAGCAGCAGCAGATGAAATTAGAGAAGAAGATGTTGGGTGAAGACTCAGATGAGGAAGAGGAGACAGATGCCACAGAAGAGAAGAGAAATACTAGTAGTCAGGATGTTGAGATGGGGTGTACTTGGGGAATGGGTAAGAAATGAAAGCTACTAAGAAAGGCAGAATTTTTTTTTTAGCATGTTAATTGTATCTCATTACTTGTCTTGTGTTTGAAAAGGACAGAATATCCGTTTGGTCCCCATAACAGCTATATGAAGTATAGAGGAGTGACTATTGTTATCCCCACTTTTAAAACAAGAAAACTGAGCTCCAGAGTTGAAATTACTTCTCTAAGGTCGCAAAGCTATCACCAGATCCAGGACTATCAGAGTTTTGACTCTTATTATACCCTTGCTATGAATAAAACTTTTTTGAGAATCCACTTACATTATCATTACTGCCAACAGTGTGTTGATTGAACACATTCCTCTAGCAAGTCACTTAATCTCTTTGGGCCTCAGTTTCTTCATTTGTAAAATGAGAAGGTTGCACTAAGCGATCTTAAAAACCATCCTCTAGGATATAGGTAAGGCACTTAATGCAGTTATTTAAATTCTGGGTCCCAGGTCCAAATTATCACCTTATTTGTGGTACAGTAAAGTACAGGAAAATTGTCAAATGAGAGATTTTATGATTATGAAGTGAAGAGCTCCCAGTATTCTCCTCTTTGGTCCTAGTCCTTGTCAATTTCAGGAAAGGGAGAAACAGCCCGCTGTAGTGCAAAGTGCACTAAATTTGGGAGTTAGAAGGCTTGGTTTCAAAGGTTGGCTCTGCCACTTCTCTGATCCTCAATATCCTCCTCTGCAGTATGAGAGGGCTCTCTTTCAGCTTAGCTTCTATGATTTCAGGGATCCTCTACCAAATTTTTTTTTCTATTTGTCATCATTGAGTATGTGCACAAAAGGACCCAATTAAAATACTAAAATTTTCCTTTATATTTGCATGTTTATATAGAAGTGTGTACATTCAGATTTTGGAGAGGAAGACAGCATGTCTCATGGAATCATAGAGCTGGAAGAGACCTTGAAGGTCATTTAGGCCAAACCCTTCATCTTACAGATGAGGAACCAAAGTAGAGAAGTTATTTAATCCTCTTCATCTCTGTATAGCATTGACAAGGAACTACCCAATACCTACTGTGTTATGGCACTCTGCTAGGCACTAGAGATATAAAGTATGTCTATGCATAAAATGATAAGTAGCAATATAAGTTGTCCTATAAATGCCAAATGAATAATATAAACAATGTGATGTAGGACTTGAGGGCTTGAACATTTGGGGGATGCTCCAAAGGAGCTGGCTTGAAAGTCAGTGTAGAACTTAAAATGAGAGAATGTGAGGGTATTCCAAGCAAGGGAACTTTGAGAGAACATAGTTCGTTGTGGAGTCTACTCCAGTAAACTCTTATTTTAGGGAAGTTTTAGAGATACACCTGAGATTGCTAAATTAAATAATTTAGACTTTTTCCTAAAGACAAATTGATGAGTGGGTGGTTTTTTAAAAAAATTTTTGTTTTTCAAATAAGTATAAGTTTTACACCTAAGACTACGCTTCTCAGGCCTGTCCCATGTCTCATTTTCCTCCTGCTTTTGTTAAGCTTTTGATGAGTGGAACATATTTGGGATTTGTGGTGAGAAGTATCATTTATGATCTCAGTTTTGTATAGCCTGACTCTTTATTGAAATGAGGTAGTAAATGCTATTTTGGTGAGATTTTCTTTTCCTCCCTGCTTACATAATATGTCTGACATCCTCTTTGATTTTCTCTACCCTTAAACCCCTTCCTATAGGAGAAGATGCCATTGAAGATGAAATTGAAGAGAACCCTATTGTCATAGAGTTTCAGCAGGAACGTGAGGCGTTTTATATAAAGGATCCCAAAAAGGCCCTGCAGGGGTTTTTTGAAAGAGAAGGTCTGTGAATAGCCTTTGATGATAGAAGTTGCACTATCATATACCATAAATTCCAGTTTAATGCTATACTTTAAAATGTCATAAAATCTCCTTTCCCTGGATATTCTGTATAACTGCTCAGATTTTGCTTAATAGTTTAGCCTTCACCTGTTTATTTGATTAAAGTGTGCTTCTTCAGCATTTGCCAGTAATTAATTTCAGCAAACATTTAAGTGCCTATTGTTTGCCTAGCATTTTGCTAAGTACTAGAGACATACAAAGTTTAGGTAAGATAAAAACCCTGCCCTCAAAAGTCTTCCAGTCAAAATGGGTGATATGGTGGATACATTTTTTTAATATTCCAAAAGATTTACATCAGTGGCCCATTCACTCAGCTTCTTATACCTTAGTATATCATCTTCGCTAATTGCTATGAGCAAAACCAGTTTCATTTTTATGAACACCATTTTATGGTGTTGCTAGCATGAGACTTTCACAGTTTAGCTAGGCTCTTTACAGATGACAGCCACATAGCTATTACCAAGCCCATACTCTAAATCACCTGCTGGAACTTACATTTCTCTGGTATAGCTTTTGAAAACTCAGTCACCTCCACAACATTATGAGGCAAAACAAGAATTTAGTGGAGAAGTAAGAGCCTTGACATTATTCCTGACCTGAAACAAAGGACATATTTCACTTGACTTGACTCAGATCCTTAGCAGAAAACTTTGGTGTTAGGGAAATTGAATCAAGTTCTTATAACTTTTATCTTCCTAAGTTATGTAATAATATTCTGCAATTCCTACGATATGTGATAATTTTATATGGTTAAAAATATATTTTACATAGGATTGTTTAACTCTAATTTTCTTCCCCTGGTATATCGAGTTCAACTAATAACTGAACTTAATTTAATAAGTTACTTTCAATTGTTATTACAAATCTCTCTTTTTTACCTCTATAGGAGAAGAATTAGAATATGAATATGATGAACAGGGACACAGCACTTGGCTTTGCAGAGTTAGGTATGTGTTCTTCCTATTCTCCCTTTACAGGTTAATTTTAAGCTTCATTTATAGTCGTAGATAAGAGTTTTAAGATTTATAAAATTTTAAAAAAATATTTAAAATAAAATTTAAAATTTAATATAAATAAAAATTTATTTAAGATTTATAAAAGAAATTAGTTCTGAGTTTTGGTATTTCATAGATATTTATTGTATTTTACCTGTGTGTATATGGGGAAATGGTGTTACTTTTCTTTTTGGGGAATTTGGAGACTAGGACAAAGCAATTTAAGAACTAGTTACCCACTTCTTTGATTGATCTTCCACATAGCCCCAAAATTGATATTCTTAAATTATAGACCTGACCACGTAACTCCCCTATTCAAATATCTTTAGTGACTTCCTGTTACCTCTAGGATAACATTCAAAATTATCAACCTGTTTCCTACTTACCTTTTCATCTTTTCTTTATACTGTTTCTCTTTACAAATTCTCCTTTCCTATCAAACTGTTAGGCTGGCTGTTTCCCTTATTTGATCTTTGATGTCTCCCCTCTATGCTGTCACACAGATGATCCCCATGTTTGGGTTATAGTCTTTCCTCGCTTCCCATTCAGCAAATTCCTAACATCCTTTGAAGAACTCAGTAGCTAATTGATAGAGGAATCCTTTCATGATCTTCCCATTATTAGCATGCTTTCCCTCTTGAAATAATTTTGTGCATATTTTAATTTTGTTCAGTTAATTTTTCTTCTGCCTCTGCAGTTCTGTTGTTCTTTTACAGAAATTGTATTATGTAGAGTGTTTCCTGACTCTCTTAAATCCTCTAATCTTTCTTTGGACTTGCTGATTTTTTCATTCTGAGTTCTAATTTCTGTCATTTCTTTTATATTTTCACTTAATTCATTGGTTGCTTTTCTGAACCATTCTAACGGTTCTTAGGGTTGCTTTATTATTGTTTCAGAGAGCCTTACAGAACTATTTGTATGATCTTTGCTTTGCTTGTTGTAAAGTCGTCTATGGAAATGATTTTTTGTAGAAAATGCTATGTATTCATAAACTACCTTTCCAGTCTTGTTACACCTTATTTCCAGACATATATTCTTTGATTCAGTGACACTGGCCTCCTGGCCATTCACAAGAAGACATGACATGTCTTAGCTCTGGGCATTTTCTCTGACCAGAATACTTGGAATGCTATTTCTCCTCCATTCTGCCTTCTAAACTCCTTGGTTTCCATTAAGTACAAACTAAAATCCCATCTTTTACCTGAAGCCTCCCCTAACCCCTCTTAGTTCTAGTGCCATCCCTCTTAATTATTTCCCATTTATCCTGGATATAGGTTTTATATATATATATATATATATTTGTCTCCTCCATTACATTCTGAGCTCCTGGAGGGCAGGATCTGAATTGTCTTTTGCTCTTTTTTTTTTCCTTATCCCCAGCAAGTAGTAAGTGCTTAATAAATGCTTATTGGTTAATTGATTCTTCAAATATTTATTTTTCCTCCTTGGTAAGCTTTTTATCTGTTTTTATCAAGCACTGCTGGTTTTCTTCATTGGTAGCTTTGTAGTAAAGGTGCTTCTTATTTTTTTGTTCCTTTCCCTCAGTTCTTGTTCTCTTTTCTCTCAGAGCATCATGATAGAAAGCATTCTGTGGCTCTCGTTCTCTTCTCTAGATCTCTCTGTTGGCTACGTTTTTTCTCCTGGAAAATACTAAATAGTTGTAACAGGTGCTGTACCCCTGGGCCCTTCCCTTCTCTATATCTTGTATCCCTTCTTTGAAGTTCTGGGGAGTGGTCTGATTCATGAACCTCAGCCCACTCTGGGATCAACTTCTTTCTGGGCCCCATCAAAGAGTTAACTTCTCTCTGATAAAGGCCTCATTTCCAAAATTTATAGGGAATTAAGTAAAATTTATAAGAATACAAGTCATTCCCCAATTGATAAATGGTCAAAGGATATGAACAGGCAATTTTCAGAGGCAGAAATTAAAGATATCTTTAAGCATATGGAAAAATGCTCTAAATCACTATTGATTCGAGAAATGCAAATCAAAACAACTTTGAGGTACCACATCTCACCAGTCAGATTGGCTAAGATGACAAAACA
>CM053581.1:183975715-184016029 GCA_028627135.1 Pseudochirops cupreus | reverse complement strand
GGGGGGGGGGGGTGGGGAGAAAATCTGAAACTCAAGTGAATGTGGAACTGAATCTTGTAAATTAAAAGTAAACAAACAAGTCATTTAAAAAAAAAGTTAACTTCAAAAAATAGTCCCTGAAATGGCAGGCATATAGGGACATAGGCTCCAGGCCAGCACAGGGGTGGACACAGGAAAAGTGGGTGAGATAGAGCTAGTCTTAAGTTGATTTTTTTCTATAAAAATTAACTTTTTCTGAGGTCTTTCCATTTTTCTCTCCCTATCTCCCTGTCATTGCTGGTTTTGCCACATTATTGGCTCTTTACCTTTTTTTGATGTGGGGTAGGGGGGAAGAACTGCAATCTAGGATACCTCTCATTCCCCCATCTTCCCAATATTCTCTATATTTTTTGTTTTTACTTATTTGTGTACATGTTGTATTCATCCCCTTCTTAGAATTAATCAATCAATAGACATTAAGTGCTTGCTGTGTGCCAGGTGCTATCCTGTAAAAAGTAGCAAAGTCAGTCCCTACCCTTAAGGAGCTTATCATCTAATGAATGATAGCTGATTAAGAGCTGGAGCTGTTTTATTTTTGTCTTTGTAGCACACTGCATAGTACATAATAGGCATTTTAATAAATGTGTTAAATTGAATCAAGGCATTCAGATATGTGTGGCAAATGCTATCACATATTAGCTCCTTTTCCTCATTGATGTTTGTAACTGATGCAGATTGCCTGTAGATGATTCATCAGGAAAACAACTGGTGGCTGAAGCCATTCACTCAGGGAAGAAAAAGGAAGCAATGATCCAGTGTTCCCTGGAAGCCTGTCGGATGCTCGATGCTTTGGGTTTGCTGCGTCAGGAGGCAGGTCTGTAAACAGGCAAGGCAACTGGCAACCTCTGGGAACCTCTTTCTTATGAATACAGTTAAGGGTGAAAATATAATAATCTTTATTATCCAAGTTAGCTTGTCCTTAACTGCCTCCATCCTTTTGAAAAAGCTGTGGTGTATGAATAAAATGGAATATTATGGTGCAGTAAGAAATGACGAGCATGAAGAATTAATAGAAAGATGGGAAGAAATCCTGTGAATTGATGCAGAGTGAAGTAAACAGCATAAAGAACAATATACACAATGACTACAACAATTTAGATAAAAATATTGTTGAAAGGAAGCTGTGCTATGAACAGTAGAATCAGTGATGGTACTGAAGAATAGATAATGAAATATCTCTTTCTCAGCAGAGAGGAGGACTAATAGTGCAGAATGTTATTGATACTGTCAAATGTGTTTTTCTTTAGCTATTTTCTTTGTTACAGGGGAAAGTTTAATCTAGTGAGGAGGGAGAATAGTTTCAGAAATAACTGATACATAAAGAAAAGACGTTAAAAAAAACCAAACCTTTTTAAAAAAAATTTCTAACTCTTCACTTTTTATCCGTTATGCATACTTTAGTATCTCGAAAAAGGAAAGCCAAGAACTGGGAGGAAGAAGATTATTATGACAGTGATGATGATACATTCCTTGATCGAACTGGCTTGGTTGAGAAGAAGCGACTAAATAGGATGAAAAAAGCTGGAAAGATTGATGATAAGCCAGAGACCTATGATTCACTGGTAAATATGGAAACAGCGTTATTTTATTTAAATTTATTATATGACAACACTTTAATGCTTTGCAATAGAGAGGTACGTAGAGCTTCAATTGTAAAACAGAAGAAAAAAATCTTCCAAATCAGGACTAAGGGAAAATAAAATAGCCCTTAGCGTTGACTAACAAGGGAAAATGAAAGCATTTTGAGGATATATTAGCATTAGATTCCAAAATGTACCATTTTTTTTTAACTTGTCTAGTGTTACGCTACATATGTTGATAGCCAGCAGTCTCCTAGGCAGTATACAGAATTTAGACAGTATCTAATCCTGTTCTATTGACCTACAGTGAAAAAAATGCTGCTAAACAATGTGAAATAAAATTTGAAGTCTGCTTTGTACTTTCAGTCCTACTCAATTCTGACATCTTCAACATCTTGCACTCTCTTTTCCTTTCTCCCAGTGTCTAACAGAGAGATAACTCTTCTCTTTACCAAGGGTATATGCACTTCATTCCATCCCCTTTGGTCTTTTCCAGCAAATTTAATCCTCAAGTATTCTCAGTATTCTTTTGAACCTTCAACAACAGTTTTCAACTTTTGGTTCTTCAACCTCTCCTTGTCAACTGTCTACTGTCTTCAAACATACTCTCTAGCCTTAAAAAACAAAACCTCAAAGAAAAAAAAAACCTTTACTGGGCCCTACTATTATCTCCTCTAGTTTTCGTCCTATATCTCTCCTGCCTTTCTTGTCCAAACTCCTTGAAATTTCTTAAAAGTTGTATAAACTCCATGTCTTTTCTTTGTTTCCTCTGACTCACTCCTTAGTCCTTTGCCATTGGGCTTTTGACCTAATCACTCAACTGAAGCATTTCTCTTCAAAGTTACCAGTGATCTCTTGATTCCCAAATCTGATCTTTTCTTAGATGCAGGGCTCCCTGACCTAACTGTTCATGGCTGTCTGGTAGGTATTCTTTTCTCTGGGTTTTTATAACACTACTCTCTATTGGTTTGCCTGCTATCTGTATGACCTCTTCAGTCTTTGCTGATCACTTCCCCTAACTATGAATGTTTTCCCTAGTTCTCTTCTGGTCCCTCTTCTCTTTTCCTTTTATCTTTCTCTCTTGGTATCTTTATCAGTTCCCTTGAATTTTAACTAGATGCAGATGACTCTCGGATCTATGTATATAACCCTAGTATTCCCCTTCCCCCCTCCACTTCAGTTCTAGATCACCAATTGCCTATTGGATATTTTAAACTGTCCCAAAGATGTCCCAGAGACATCTTTTTTTAAAGATAAAACTCAATATGCCTAAACCTGAACTCATTATCTTTTTCTCCTAAATCCAGTCCTTTTCCAAAATTTCTATTTCTATCTAAAACACCTGCCTTCCATTACCTCAGAAACATAATCTTAGCCTTATCCTTACTCTGTCTCACTCTATATAACTAATCAGTTGCCAAATCTTGTCATTTCCACTTACACAAAATCTTGCATCTAATTCTTTTCTTTCCATTCACACAGTTGCCACTTTTATTAAGGCCCTCATCACCTGTCACCTAAATTATTTTAACAGCCTCATAATTGACCTCTCTGACTCTAGCCTTTTACCACTCCAGCCATCTCACACATTGCTGCCAAAGCAATTTTCTTTAAGTGAAGATCTATGCTACTTCCTTACTTATCCAACTACATGGCTTCCTATTGCCACTAGAATAAAATAAAACTTCTTGTTTAGTTTTTAAAGCCATACACAGTCTGGTTCCAACCTACCTTTCTAGCCTTATTGGATTATTACTCCCTCTTCTATTCTCTGTGATCTAGCCAAATTGACCTTCTCTCTTTTCCTCATGCATGACATTTAATCTTGGGCCTTCTGCACCTTTGCAGGAATGTACTCCCTTCTTACCTATGCCCCAAGAGTCCCTCTCTTGCTTTTGAGATGCAGCTTAGGTTCCATCTTCTACATGTAGATTTTCCTGACCTCCCGTCCTGAAACTATCCTTTTTTTCATTTCTTGTTCCTTTGCATTCATATAACATCACTTGTTTAACCATTTCCCAGTTGGTGGATACTTCTTTAGTTTCCAGTTCTTTGCTGTCATCAAAAGAGCTGTGATAACTATTTTTGTACAGGTAGGTCCTTTTCTCTTTCTTCGATGTCTTTAGGGATGTAGGCCTAGTAGTATAGCTGGATCAAAAAGTATGCACAGTTTGTTGGTTGGTTATTGGTTTACTAAACTTTTTTATTTTATTTTATTTTATTTTGCTTTTTTAGATTGGGAAGTTAAATAATGCAGAGAAAGAACTTGCTGAGATTTCAGAGAAGTTGAAAGTCTCAGGCAAAGGTAAGACTCATTCATTATTTCTAGTGATGTGTGAGTTCGTTAGTCTGAGTACTTCCTCCACTCCCTGGCACAACGTAATACACAGTCTTCAAATGGCTATGGTCAACTTTCTGGTGATTCTCAGAACTTAGGCAGGTTAACCTCACAATGACAGACATACAGTAGTGGTTTGTGGGTTGTTTATGAAACTTTAGGAGCAAACCAGGGATAGGACTGCTTTAGGTCCTATTGAGGTGACAGTAGAATACTGATTTTTTTCAGTGGATTTCTTCTTTTCTAGGTTAGTGAATCATTTATGTGGTCATTCAACAAGCATTTATTGAGTGCCTATTGTGTTTTTTATAAACTCAAGGGAGTCTCTATATTCTTGAGCAGCAGGCAGTGTGGTATAATAGAAAGAGCATACTATATCTGGAGTCAGATGACTTGGATTTAAATTTCAGTTTTAAAAAATGCACGTAACCTTGGAAAAGTCACCATTTTTATTTATAAAATTTTTGCATAGTTGGTATTTTGTGGATCTCGTTTTGTATCACTTCCTCTAGATCTTTCCATAATTCCTTGTGTTAATCACATTAGATGGATTTTAGTGGTACTATTATATATCATAATTTATATACACACAAATCATTTCCAAATATTTTTGTATAGCTAGATCCTTTATCCCTTTTAATAGTATCTTTAAAATATATTTCTCTCCGTGAGATTGCCAGATGAAATGGTATGATCAGATTTATAATTTTTATTGCATTTGGCTAAGTTGCTCTTGTACCAGTCTATGTTCCTACCTGCAATGTAGTAGATTGTCTGTTTTAACACAGCTCTAACATTGAACCTTCTCTTTTGGGAGACTTAGAGGGTGAGCTTTTGGGGGAAGGGGAACAGGGAGTGGTGAGGAGGAAATTTTTGCCAGTTTAATAGGAAGGTGATATTTCAAGGTGCTCAATAACATATTTCAAAATGTATTATAAAGCAGTTATAAAAAAAAACTTTCTAATAATAATGAAATAAAAAAGGCAGAGAAACAGATCAATACAACTATCCAAAAATTAAACCTGATGCACATAAAAATCTAGTATTTAATAAACTCATGATTAAAAAAACAAAAGGAAACAGAGTCTTGGGAAAATTGGACAGTTTATAAGGCAGAAATAGATTAAGATCCATAACTCATATCACATAGTATGATATATTCAACTTGATAAATGATATGAGCATTACTTTGATTTGTACTTTTTGAGAATTTGACTAGCTTTTCATCATGGTTATTTACAGTATAATTGCACATTTTTTCCTTTAAAAGTTGACTCTTCAAGTCTCTTGACCACTTCTGCATTGAGGAGTGCATAATCATTCTGCTGGCAGTATATCATAGAATTACTGAGTTGGAATGGTAGAGGTCACCTGTCCTGATTCAGATTTCTCACTTTACAGATGAGGAAACTGAGGATGAATGATTTGCCCAGGGTCACACAGCACAGACAAAAGTGACAGAATAAGAATCAAATGAGACTTCTCTAAAGATTTTGTGTCCTTTCTGCTGTTCCTTACTTTCCCATCAGTTCTGGATGTCATCCTCTATCTAATGTATTTGCTGCAATTATTTTTCCCAGGCTGTTCCTTTTCTTTTTCTTTTAGAGATCTTGCTTTCTGTCTTGTAAAATCCTTTTTAATCTTTGTTTAATCACGCCATTTATTACCTCAAGATTTTAATTCAGTATCTCGACTTTTCTAGATAGTCTTGTTATCTGCAAATAGATGTTTTAATTTCTCCATTGCCAATACTTTTTAGAGGTGGGCAGGAGTCAGGAAGACCTGAATTCATATCCAGCCTCAGACACTTACAGGTGACCCTGGGCAAGTCACTTAACCTCTGTTTTCTCAACTATAATGGAGATAATAATAGCACCTACTTTGCAGGGTTGTGAGTTGTGAGAGAATAATTGTGAAGTGGTAAGCACAGTGCCTGGCACATAGTAGGTGCTTAATAAGGCTTATTTCCTTCCCTTCACCCTTTTCAGCTTTTATTGCTAAGCCAACATATGTAAGATTGTCCCTGGATTGATGACAGGGAGCAGTCCTGCTTTCCATTTGTTTTTAGTGGGAATACCTCATATATTTCATTTTTTTCTTGATACCAGTTGGTGATTTCAATACTTTTTCAGCATATTTAGGAAAGATCTTTCTGTTTCAATTTCCTCCTCTGTGAAATGAGGAGATTGAACTGAGGTCCCTTCCAACTTTAGATCTATGATCCTCAGTCTTTCAGTGTTTTTAATATAAATAAATCCTCTATGTCCTGTTATGTTCTGCTTCCCATTCTTTCTTTTTTTTTTTTTAGTGTCTCTAGAGGGGGAAGGCAGGGCAGTTGGGGTTCAATGACTTGCCCAAGGTCACACAGCTATTAAGTGTAAAGTGTCTGAGACCAGATTTAAACTCAGGTCCTCCAGACCCCAGGGCCAGTGCTCTGTTCACTGTGCCACCTAGCTGCCCCACCATTATCGTATTTCTTGTCGTTTCAATGTACATCAAATGTGAGAGGCAATGTGGTATGATAGGTAGAGGGCTAGCTCCAGAGTCAGAAAGACCTGGGTTCAAACCCCACCACTTATCCTGGCCATGGGAGCAGGACAGATCACTGAAATCAGATTAATGATGTTGGCTTGTATAATTCCAGTAACACTCTGTCGTTTCTTTGCCCGTGTGTGTTACTTCTGGTTCATTAACTGTTTAGTTGCTTTGAAACAATATTTTAAAAATTATATCATTGCTTTTCTTGCTTTGTTTATTTGGGTGCTACATTTAAACTATATTTTGGATTTTGGGCCATTTTTCGAATGTATCTTTTGTCATTATTTGAGGGGAATATTAGGAGCCTGGCTAGCCTGGCTTTCCTTAATTTCATTCTGTTATCTTCCAAAATGTACTTTAATAAAAACACTGCATTGAACCAGGAGAAATTTGTACACAATCACAGATACCATGTACATGTGAGGACTAATCTCAATAGACGGGGCTCCTGTCAGCAATACAGGGTTACAGGACAACTCCAAAAGACTCAAGATTAAAGGAGATATCCACATCCAGAGGAGATGCGGTGTCTGAGTGCAGATTGAAACAAGCTACTTGCTCTGTCTCTTTTTCTTGTTTTGTTTGGTTTCCTCTCTCCCACTGATCATTCCATCAGTTACAATCCTTCTTTACAACCTTACTAATGATTAATGGGAAGATATTTGTAGATCCTGTATGTGAGTGCATGCCGCCATGATGGGGAGGGGAAAGAGAGGGGGAGAAAGTCTGAAACTCAAGGGACTGTGGAACTGAATGTTGTAAACCAGAATTTAAAAAGAAATAAATAAATACGCTGCATTGATATTTGGCTGTGCCTTGCTGCCAGTCTTAGTGGAATTGACATTTGTTTTGGTCATAGTGATTGCTTGAGATCCAGTTCTATGACCTTAGTTTCTTATTATGTTACTATTCTGACCTTAATATCTTACTCTTAAGCCCTGTGTCACTGTTGTCTCCATAGAACCTTTGGCTATGTATTTTCTAACATGTTCTGTCTTTGTTTTGCCAGCCCTGTCAGAGTCTACACCTCAGGATTCTTTGGATGCATTCATGACAGAAATCAAATCAGGGAGCACATTAGATGGTGTGTCCCGGAAAAAGCTTCATTTAAGAACCTTTGAGCTGAGAAAAGAACAGCAGAGACTTAAAGGGCTGATTAAACTTGTGAAACCAACAGAGATGCCAGAGCTTAAAAAGTGAGTGTTAGTAATAGTGTTTAGAGCTTGAAATAGAAAAGTTGCTATGTGATATATTTGAAATTGAACTATTTCTATGCTGAGATTAGAGGCGATATATGATATAGGGGAAAAATGTGAGACTTCTATTCAAGAGAATTATTTCAAATGTTAGCTCTGACACATTTTAGCTTTGTGAACAGGGCAAAGTATTTCCTTTCTCAGATCATGTTTACTCATCTGTAAAATGGCACAGGATTATTATAGAGAAAGCACTTTGTAAACCTTTTATGTTAAAATGAGATTTTTATCTTTTAATCAACAAAAATCCACCTTTTCTTTCTTCTCTGCACTTCCTTAACTTTATAATGCTTTTTAAATGTGAATTATTAATCCATGAGCACCTGCTGTGTGCCAGGCAGTGTGTTAGAGACCAGAGATACAAAAATAAAATCTAAACAGGCCCTGTCCTTGAGATTCCCTTCCAGTGAAGGAGGCAGCATGTGAGAGAAGATTACTGGGGGGTGAGAGGGAATTGCTAGCAGCTAGTGGGCCAAGAAAGACCGGAAGCCAAGAGGATTTAAAGAGACAGAAGGGAAGGAAATGGATTCTGAGTTCAGAGTGAACCAGAGCAAAGGCATGGCTATGGAAGAGGGAATGTGAAGAAAACAAGAAACCTGGTTGGCTGTACTGTACAGTAGAGTCCATGGAGGGGAGTAATGTCATCAGTCTACGAAAGTAGGTTGGGGTCATGATTATCAAGACCTTTAAATTCCAAACAGAGAAGTTTATATTTGATTCTAGCAATAATAGGGAGCAACTGTTTGAATCAGGTCAGATCTATCAGGTGGCTGTGTGAAAGTTGGATTGGAATGGGAAAATATTTGAGGCAGAGAAGAGAGACCAGTGAAGAGGCCTGGGCAGCAGTGTAGGCCAGGCCAGGTTCAAGTGCCTGAACTAGGGTGGTGGCTCTGAGTGGATTTGGCACCGGAGGGATAGGTGACAGGGAGGTAGCTAGAGCAGACTGGAGGAGGAATTCACATAATCTCAAATTGAAAAGAACGATATGAGTATGTCTAGGATCTTTGAAGGTTTTTTCAGATGTTTCAGATTTTTTTCAAATTTTTTCAAACCTTCCAGACACTGTTATGACAAGCTGGAGAGCAGCAATTAGTAAAAACAAAATTCTTTTTTTTTTTTAAATTTCCTAATTCAGTCTATCAACAGCAGGAGGAGCTGAGTGTATTTCCATTTCTTTCCTCAGTGCTGGGCTTTTGACATGTCAGGGCTGTTTAGCCATGGCATTACATTTCCTCACATTGGCGGTTAAAAATGGATTTCTTATTTTTTGAGCAATCTTTGCCTACATGGGGTTGTCCTTTGCCACCAAATACAAAACCACTCAAACAGGTGCTCTGCTTGTAGTACTCTCCTCACTGGTTATGATGAAAGCTTCTGAAGTGCCACATTAATGTAAATAGTGAGTGTTTTGTTAATCTTTTGTTACTCTCATTTTCCCCTACACTGCAGAGCTGTTACAGTTTTCTGTCTCCAGGCTAGCTGTCTTCTCAGCTGCTACAGATGACAACTTTCAGGATAGCCTCAGGCCTCATTTTCCTCATCTCTAAAAGGAGGGGAGTTGGTCAAGATGACCTCTAAGATCACTTCCAGACCTACATCTGTGAGCCTATGAGATGCTCGGAGCCCATGTTGCTCTGCTGGTTGCCTCTGCTGTTTGTTTCTCCTTACCTCTTATTTTCTTTCCTTTTTCTTCTTCTTTACTCTCTCTTCTTATATTTACCTTATTTGTCTGTTATATGTATTTTTCTCTTTTTCCTTAGGTTTTGCTAGCCCAGGTGAATGTTCTTTTCCTCCTGATTAGCAAGTTTCTAGTCCTGTTTAGTATAATCTTTGAGTTTGGGGCTGATTCTGCTTCTACATGAATAATTCCTGCACCTTTCCCCCTCGTACTTCTGTGACTCCCTTCCCAGGGTCATAGTTTGGTGAAAGCAAGATTGAGAGAAGCTGAAAAGTGTTGTGGAAAGAGGGGCAGACATGGTTCTGATCCTTCCTAACTGTCTGACCTTGCTTCTCAGAGCCTCCATTTCCTTTTTTTTTAATTTTTAAAATTTTTTTGAAAAATTAATTTGTTTATTTACTTTTAGTTTACAACATTCAGTTCCACAATCCCTTGAGTTTCAAATTTTCTCCCTCTCCCTTCACATTAAACATTAGTCAGGTTGTAAAGAAGGATTATAACCAATGGAATGAACAATGGGAAAGAGGCAACAACACAGAACAAGAAAAAGAAAGAGAGCAAGTAGTTTGCTTCAGTCTGCATTCAGACTCTAGCTTTTTCTCTGGATGCGGATATCAGAGCCTCCGTTTCTTCAGCTGTAAAAAAACACTAATAAAATACTCATGCTGCCCATCCCACAGGGCCGTTGTGAGGAAACATTTTTTCAAACCTTAAAGTACTAGTAATTGCCACTGGGGGTAGGGGTGGGGACATTACAACTGCTTCTGCTCTCCTCAGTCTGGGGAATCACCAGGCCAGAGGATAGGTGTCTTCATGCTCTTACTTGCTTTGACTGCTTCTGTGAAAACCAGTGATGTAGAGTGATGTTAATTATAATTGTTTCAAGTGGAACACATTTTCTATTGCTACATAATCAAATCTCTAATAGTGCCCTTTTTTTTGCTTTATAAAGGTTATTGCATTATATGTCATAGAAGTATGTAGGCATTTATTGCAGTGATTTAGTGGTTACAAGTAGTAATGTTTTGGTTTTTTTTTTTACTTTTTCTTAATAGGACTGAAAGCCAGGCTGAAAATTTGGAAAACAAGCCTAAAAAGCTAATGTTGCCTCTTTTTGGTGCCATGAAAGGAGGAAGCAAATTTAAATTAAAAACTGGAACAGTAGGGGTAAGTTATGGAAGAAAATGTAACACTTTTGGTCCTTGAATCATTCCTGTGCTGCTTTCCATTCACCTTCTTGTTGATAGATAAAATCTTTTCCTAATGTTAAAGTGATTGTTTATAGCTTCAACACCTTTGGTGAGGTTACCTCTGTCATAGGATTTGGAGCTGAAAGAGAATCCTTTAGTCCAACTCCTTCATCTTTCAAGTGAAAAAACCAAGATCCAGGGACTTGCCCGCACAGTCACCATAAAGCTGGTATTTGAACCCTGTACCCTCAGATTCCCCCTGTACTGTGCTTCTTTTCCACCCAGTTCTCATTCAGGCCAGCCAGAGACTCTTTATCAGCTCATCCTGGGGAGATCAGGCCGTGGTAAATTGATTGATACTAACCAGATTGACAAGTAAAGTAGATGGCAGTTTGCTGATTTGTGATGGGAGGTATACTTTACCCTCTGAATGGAGAGAGATTATATGCCGTGGCACTTCCTTCCTGGTGTGTAGAAAACCAAATGATGGATAAGACAATTAATTGGTAAATGGATGTTTGTTACCACTTTATAAGTTTTCTTTGTCAAATACAACAGAAACAAATCTATGTTTAGGTTAGACTTTCACCAAGTAGGAGTGATGTCTGCTTCATGGACATGTAGACTGAACGGCTTATGACATAGGGTGAATTTACTTGAGGTGGAAGGGGAAAAGAACTTTTCTTTTTTAGCAAAAGAGAATAGTTATTTTTTAAAAGAGCTGAAATCCATCATAGCATTTTAGAACTTAAAAGGAATTTAGATATTTTCTATCCCTACCAACACATTTTATGTGCATGGGGAATTGGACTAGCCCTGTTCCCCAGAGCCAGGTATTGGGGTGAACTAAGGCCAGGCTCAGGCCCTGACTAACAGTCAAGCACATGATCCTGCCCTTCTTGTGCAGCATATCCTGAAATGTGACTGTACTGAGTACTGTATTTAAAATGTGTTGCTTACTTTCAAAGCAGATTTTTAAAGAAAACAAAAACTCAAGTGCAGATCTTGTGACCTTTGTCACTAATCCCCAGATGGACCTGTTATTCCAAGGCTGGGTCTCACCTCAGATTGAATGTTTCCCTATTACTTATCTGCTTTGTCTCTTTGAGTTAAAAGTCCTTCTCTGAGGCTCCAGTATCCTAAGCCAGTTTAGTATCACAAGCTCTTGCAGGTAGCTTTCTTCATATATAATTATTCTTCTCTAGTGAAAATACCCTCTGACCATCCTAGTTGATTAATTGGCTCTCTTTTGCTTCTTCTTGCAAGTCAGCTAGTCTCCTGGAACCAGCTTCCCTATCCTTGCAGGCCACCCTGAGCATTTTGTGGTTAATATTCTTTTGCCCCTGTTAGTTCTAGACTCACTAAAGTCATGAAAGGTTAAAGTTTCACATGGAAACCATCCTTCCAAGAGACTTCTATAGAGATTATCGACTTTGCAATGTGATTTCCAGTCCCCCTTCTCCGTTTTTAACCGACCTTTTTAGAGAAATTTGCTTTTTTTTTAGTTATGTGAGTTTATCTTATTTATCCTTTTTCTTCCATCCTAGAAGTTGCCCCCTGAGCGTCCAGCACTCCCTGCAAGTTTAATAAGAATGAAGGATGAGCCTGAAGAAGAGGAAGAGGAGGAAGAAGAAGAAGAACACAAAGAAGAAATGGGACCCACGGATCATGAATCTCTTAAAATGGAAATGCCAGAAACTTGTCCAACTCCAGATCTTTCAGATCAGAAGAAACTGATGGATGCCGGACATGGTGACTTTTTCCATTTCTTCTGTTGTAGTGAGAGAGTTTTTCCTCATGTTACAAGCTCATGGGCTTACAAAAAGAAATCAGATTCTTACTTCTGCGTTGGCTACACATATGCTAGAGCAGTAGTTCTCCAATTGTGGGGTGTCAGGGCCCTTTTATGTGCTTGAAAATTATCAAGGACTTCCTCTCAAAGAGCTTTTATTTGTGTAGGTTATAGCTATTGGTATCTAGCATTTGTTGTTTCAGTTGTTTTTCAGTCATGTCAGACTTTTGTGACCCCATTTGGGGTTTTCTTGGCAGAGGTACTGGAACAGTTTGCCATTTCCTTCTCCAATTCATTTTACAGATGAGGAAACTGAGGCAAACAGAGTTAAGTGATTTGCCCAGGTTCACACAGCAGATTTGAACTCAGGCAAATGAGCCTCTTCCTGACTTCAGACCCAGTAGTCAATCCACTGCGTCACCTAGCTGCCTGATACTTAAAATATTAGAAATGTAGATGTCTTGGTATTATTATGAGAAAGAGTTTTGACCTTATAGACCTCCCCTTGGGGATTCCTGGATCACACTTTGAGAATCTGGGCTAACACCCTGTTTAGGAAAGTAGTTCCTCCCACCATAGTACTTTTTCTTTTGATTCAGTTTACAATTCAGCCTCAGAGTGAATTTAGGATGGACCTTTCAGATTCTTCTAATGTCACATTTACTCATCAACACTTGGGGGCTGCTGGGACTCTTTGTTTGTTTTGATAGGACTGGAAAGGATCTATTTACTGATCCAGCCCAATAGCAAAAGGAGTACTCCACCTCCTTGCCTCTCTAAACCTTGTGGGCACAGGACTGTGACCCACTGAGCAGTCGTAGACAAGAGGGGACAGAAATGCCAAGAGTGATATGTGTAGTACCAGAAGTTGTAGCCCTATTGCAGTTATCCCTTTCCTCCCACTTGGTTCCTGAAGGGTCAGTGAACAGGAAGAGTTCTTTGTTAAGGTGTAGCCTAGGTGTTGGCAGTTACTTCTTTTCTAAGGGTAATTCAGGAGAGTCTGCCCACTATAGGCCACAGGATGCCCAACGTTTTGATAATTTGTATTCTTGTTTCTGATAATTATTTCTCCCAGTTATGGATACAAGTCTTATTCTTAATAGAAGAGAAGATCAGATTTAAGGTTGATATTATGACTGTCCTCAGCTATTTAGAGGCTTTTAGGCAGGAGAGGGACCAGACTCATTTTCCTCATTGCTCCAGAGGTCAGAATTAAGAACAGTGGATAGAAGTTCCAGAAAGGCAAATTTAGGCTGTATGTCAACAGAACTTCCAAAAGTAGAATGGGTTGTCTTGAGAGGTGGTTGGTTTCCTTTTACTCTAGAGGTTTTTAAGCAAAGGCTATTGACCACCTGTTGGATGTATTATTGAGGAGATTGTTTAGATATGGGTTAGACTATGGGTGGCCTCTGAGGTTTTCTGTCCTGACCGAGCCTCTTCCTCTTCCCACTTGCTTGAAGCATCAACCTCCTGGACAATAGAAGGCTATACAGATTTAATCCTAAATTATGTCAATATGTGACAGTCCCCTTTGTTAGCAGACCTTACTACCAATTACTAAAGATACTCATGTGTCCATCAGAGGTCTACAAGCATCTTATATACCTTTTCTAGATCATAATTTGCCAAATTGTTATATTATAAACTGGGACTACTGCTTTCTTATGACTAAGATATATAAATATTATTCTTGACCTCTATACTTTTTTCTTTTCTCTTGAGCTTGAAGACACTTATTTCTCTTTCTCTTCCTTTGTCCTTCTATAAAACATCTTTCATGAGATCTTGCTGTTCAGTTTTCTTAATGAATTCATTTGACAGTGTGACAGTATAACATACTCTTTTCTTTGTTTCTTTTTCTATATGAGAAAGTTAGCTGTTTGAACAATTGAATATTATAGAGGTCATATCTGTTATTCAAGGACTGCTGTGCATTTTATTTTATGCATTTAAAAACATTTTTCTCAGAAGGGGTACATGGCACAAAAAAAAGATTTAACTCCTGCAGGTCCAAACAGACTTTTGTTTCAGGGCCTAGTCTCTCCTAGACACTCTTACATTTATTTCAAAAGAAATATTTCTAGCTTGTATACTATGCATTTACAACATTCCTACCCACCTCCCCCCACCCTCCTGACTGCCCCATACAATTTCATTTCTATAGTTGGTAGAAATTGATAGTTGTAAAATCTGTAACCCAAACTACTAACCTAATTTATGGGCCAGAAACATCCTGAGTTTTGATAGGGGCTCTCTGTCCAGAAAATGTGAAAGCCAAGCTGCCTCTTGGGTCAGTATGGTGGAAGAAAAGGATCCTTGGATGAGGAGTCGAGATACCTAGTCCCAGCTTTAGCACTAACCAGCTAGGTGACCCTAAGTAAGTCGCCTTCCCTTTCCAGGCTTCATTCTTCTCATCTGTAAAATGAATTAGTTGAATCAGATGACCTGTGAAGTCTCTTCCAGTTCTTATCATACAAAGATGCATTTTTTTTCCATCCTTAGAATTGAAATGAAGGATGACTGAAAAGAAAAACCAAATTGACCTGTTTATTAAAATAAAAGGTTGATAGCTCTGTATTAGGCAAAATCCATATGTTGGTGGTTGAAGCTTCAAGTACTAAAGGTGGTGTCAGATGCTGGGATTATGCTCATCCTGAAGCATCTCCCTGTCCTGCAGTACACTGCCTGACTGTGTGCTTTGGTGTTGCTTTTTGCAGAAACAGGTTCTTCTTTGACTCAGCCTAGCCAGGCAGGACTGAATAAAGGATCCCCAGAGGTCAAGGGAGAGGCTCTGGTACAAGGGGAGTCCTCAGGTGAGCAACTAATAGCTTCAACCTTGACACTGAGCATTAGCCACAAGGCAACAGACAAAATGACAGGGTGGTGGCAGTGGCGTTCACCAGGGCCTAGAATTTACATTTAAAGGAGCTTCTGAAGGATGTTGGTCCTTCTTGCTTGCCTTTCTGCCCTCCGCCATCTTGAGGTGCCTAGTACCATCGTGCTAACCAGAGCCACACAAGTTGGGAGTCTCAGGATAAGTCTTGCGCCAGGGGAGACTTCAGAATTCACAAGAAAGTCTGGCTAGAGAGATGAGCCACCAGAATTGGGTCAGGAGACCAGGTATGTGTTTCTAGTTCTGCCTGCCTCCAGCTCTGATTTTACCACTTTGACCCTGAGTTTTCTCATCAATTTAAAGAAAGGCCTAATAATCCTTCAACTATGACAACTTAGAGCACTGTGGGGGAGGCAAGCACTTTGTAAACCTCAAGGTGTTGTAGTAGTGTGATTCCTTACTATGATGAAGCAAAAAAGGATTAACAATAGCCAACTAATTTTACTTCTTAAGTGTTAAATTATGGAATAGCAAATCCAGACTAGAATTCGATTATGACAGTTTTTGCATATTACTATTTCAGTGGTATGAATTATACTTAACTATTTTACATAATCACTAAATGCATATAGATTAGAAATATATGAATTTTTGAAGGGGGAAATTCTCTTCCACATTTTATTTTTACCGGATTGGAATGAACTTGTAAAAATGGTACAAAAAGCCTTCCCTAGGTGATTTATTACATTTCACTCAACTCAGAATATTTACTGCTCTCCTATGATAGAATTCTAACTATAGGATTTTGAAAGTATATTTTTTAAAGCAGATTTGACTAAACGATTATGACTTTGGTGGAGCGAGAATTAGTATGTTTAATTCTTGCTCATTAGAGTGATGGAGCTTTGTTTTTTCACCAGAATCAAAAAATAGCTGTAAGCAGAGCAAGGAAGTACTGAAGAAAGCTGCTGGTCCAAGCAGAGTAAGTCCTTTATGTTGTCTTTGCTGGCTGATTGTTGGCACTTTGTCTGGGCTGCTTTTCATTCTTGTATGGATGGCTGCTGTCCCCTTCATCAGCTCTCACTCTCATCTCTCACTGGGGCTTCAGTAATAGCCATCTACTAGGGTCACTGTCTCTCACGCTCCTGTTCTCTCTCTCTCTCTCCAGGTTCTCCTCTTTCCAACCTGTTCATCACACAACTACTAGAATCATCCATATATAGTTCTGATCATGTCACTAGAATGCTTTAAAATCTTTCAGTGGCTCCCCATTCCCTAAAAGCCCAAGTCCATATCCTTAGCCTGAACCTTCACAGACTTGCTCCAAACTGCCTTTTCAGTCTTCTCTCTCACTTCTCCCTCTGTCCTTCAAACAAACTAGACTATGAACTACTGAGAATCCATGCCACACTTTTCCCTCCTTCATGATTTTGTCTGTACCATGTCTGGAATGCCTTCACGTTTATCTCTGGCTCTCTGGCTACTGAAATTCTATCTGTTCTTCAGGGTTCAGTTCAAATATTATCCTTCTCTAGGAAACATTCCCTGAGCACTCCAGACAGAATCGATCCCTCCCTCCCAGAAACTCTCACCCCTGTATTTGTACCTCTTACATTGTTTTATATTGTTTTGTATTTTTGGTATTCATATATATATGTCTTTTTTGCAATTGTATCCCTCCTTCTGTACATATTATAGGCATTTAATTAGTGTTTTTGAAAATGCTATGTACCTTGTTATCATTGCTGTTAATGAGTTAATGTGGAAAAAAGTAGACCTAGGAGTCAGAAAACCTGTGTCCTCAACCCTGTTACCTTAAGCAAATAAGTCAACCTGTTTTCTCCTTTGTAAAATGAGGAAAGGAGTATGTAGTTGCTATTCCTGTTTCATAAGGTTATTATAAGGATCAAGCATTTCTAAATTCTTGATGCTGTTGACTCAACAATACCACTACTAGGTTTGTATCCCAAAGAAATCAAAGAAAAAGAAAAAGGACCTGTATGTACAAAAATTTGCAGCAACTTTTTGCAGTGGCAAAGAATTGGCAATTGAGAAATGCCTTTTAATTGGGAAATGGCTGAAAGTTGTGGTATATGATTGTAATGGAATACTATTATGGTGAGGGGGATGATTTCAGGAAAATCTGGAAAGACTTACATGAACTGATGCAAAGTGAATTAAACAGAACCAGGAGAACATTATACATAGTAATAGCAATGTTGTAATGCTCATCAACTGTGAAAGACTTTGTTACTTTGATCAATACAGTGATCCATAACAATTCCAAAGGAGTCATGATGAAAAATACTATCCATCTCCAGAAAGTAAACTGATGAACTCTGAATGGAGGTTAAAGCATAATTTTAAAATTTTCTTTTATCTTTCATTTATTTATTAATTTGGGGGACATAGCTAATATGAATACATGTTTTGCATGACATCACATGGATAATTGATAGCATGTCACTTGCCTTCTCAAATGCTGGGGAAGGGACTAGAGGGAGAGAATTTAGAACTTAAAATTTTTTGAAATGTATAATTACCTTTAAAAATTCTTGATACTGCCATTATTAGTAGTAGTACAAACAGTAGTACAGTGACTATGTGGCTTAATGGATAGAAAGCTAAACCTTGAAATCAGGAAGACCCAGGTTCAGATTTGGCCTGTGACTTTGGACAAATAATTTAACTTTTCAGTTCCCTGGGCAACGCTCTTTCTCTCTTTTAAAAAAAATCATTACAATTTTATTAACGTAACAAACCAATATTAAACATAAAATAATTTAACATACCTAGGTATGTTTAATATAAATAATCATAATAACAACATCAGTATTACACTGAGTTATGATAAAAAAAATGCAATTGATGTATTAAATATAATATGAAAGTATAATAAATGATCATTAGTAATATTGTGTTAGGTGGCCTTGTTTTTTGGTGCAGTTTCTCAAAACGTGGTATCTTTGACATTGCTGTTTATAATTCTTTTTCAGCTACTTATCTTTTTTTCCTTTATTTCTGCCACTCCTACCCCATCCCCACCCCCCCAAAGCAAATTTTTTTTTAATGGAAAAATAAATTCCTCAATACACATATGCTTAGTCTGGCAAAGCAAATTTCCACATTGGGGATGTTGAAAAATGAATGTCTCTTTCTTCATTTTGAGTTGTCTTCCCTTACAAGAAATCATCTTTATTCTTTTGGACTCTTTACCCCTTTGGGTTTATCATTCCATTAATCAGAGTTTTAAGTTTTGCAAAGTTGTTTTTCTCTATAATGTTATTATTATTTTATAGATTGTTCTCCTAGTTTTGTTCCCTACAGTTTGTCCCAGATCATGAGGTCTTCTTAGTATCCATTGAAGCTGTCCATCTCTCTCATTTCTTATAACATTTAATATTCCATTATATTCATATGCCACAATTTGTTTAGACATTCCTCAGTAGGAAGACACCCTCATAGTTTCCAGTTTTTGGCTACCACAGGAAAAAAAATTGCTATGAATGTTGGCTTGTATAGGTTCTTTTTTTCTTTCATTTCTTTGGAGTATAGGCCTAATAGTATAGCTGGGGCGAAGAGTATGACATCATTTGGTGTAACTTATTGGTCAGTTTCAAATTTCTTTACAGAATGTCTGGACCAATTCACAGTGTCTGTTTTCCTGTAGTCCCTCAACATTTGTTATTTTTGTCTTTTGTCACCTTTGTCAAGTCTTATGAGTGTGAGGAGAATCTCAAAGTTGCTTTGATTTGCATTTCTCCAATAATTAGTAACATAGAGAATTTTTTCATATGGCCATTGATACCTTGGATTTTTTTCCTTTGAAAATTGCTTGGGGCAGCTAGGTGGCACAGTGAATAGAGCACTGGCCTTGGAGTCAGGAGAACCTAAGTTCAAATCTGACCTCGGACACTTAACACTTATTAGCCATGTGACCTTGGGCAAGTCACTTAACCCTAGTTGCCCTGCCTTCTCCCCTTCAAAAAGAAAAAAGAAAAAAGAAAACTGCTCATTCATGTCTTTTGACCAATTAGCTATTGAGACTTTTATGTCTATGGCTTTTAGTCTGGTAAGTTTCAGTTAGTTTCTTATGTGTCTGAGATTGTGAGTCCTTTTCCAGTCCTTTTTTTTTTTATCTGAGACTGTAAATTGAAAAGCACTTATCTCTGTGTTGGCGGGGGGGAGTTTCTTCACTAGGAATCTCCTGTAGCAATGAAGTCACAAATGTGCTTTTCACAGTAATAGTAAATTAAGGTATTAACTACCTGACTTATTGGTAATTACATTTTCATTTTGAAAAGCCGGTGGTCTATATCACAGTCAGAATAGAATAGCCACTCACTTGAGGTGGGGAGAGTAGGGACAGTCAATCCCCTTTTTACTGACAGCATAGGGATCTATATTGAATCACTATTTTTTCTAAATTACTAAAAATCAGTGACTCAGTTTATGGAACATAAAAGAAAAGGCAGACACATAGTACCTAGAAGTTCTTTATCTTCGTCAGTGTTATCAAACACTCTTGAGTCTAGAATTCATTTGCCCACTTTTTTTCTTGTAGTTAACACAGATGCTTTCCTCAAAGTATCCAGAAGATGATCCAGACTACTGTGTATGGGTACCGCCTGAAGGTGGGTACCAGTTTCCTTTCCCATTTTTATTCTCTTTCTGTTGTCTTCTCCTTTTTTTGGCAGACTGCTGAATAACTTCTCTTGCTCCCTGATTTTGGAAAACTAAATGTGTTTCTTTGTTTTGAACCAGGCCAGAGTGGTGACGGCAGGACCCATCTTAATGAAAAATATGGCTATTGATTTCTTCAAGCTCCCAAATCCTTTCTTTTATTTGTTACTACCCAAGAAGTGACATTGTGGCACATGCATTAACCAGTGCAGCTTGTCATCATTTCAAGTTGAATGGCCAAGGATGAGGCATTTGGTCAACCATTTGTAAAAAAACTGGATGGCTTGATCTCTTCACCCAGATTCTTGACTTTCTGAACTGATGACCTTTGGTCTTTGTCTCCTTTTGGAAATGTTTTGTGTGCTTGGTGTTCATGCATCAAAGTGAAAGTTTGTGTATGTATGTAAGATAAAAACTGTATATTTCCAGGCCAAGTAAAACAAAAGAAAAGTATGTTTTCATGGATTTTCTACATCATTAAAAATGAGATAAAAACTATTTCTCTAGTTACTGTGTGTAGTGGTTAGAGTTCTGCATTTGAAGTCAGGACAGCCTGGAGTCAAAGTCACTTTTTGACATTTAATAGGTGTGTGATCAAGGGCAGGTCATTTAAGAGCTCTGAACCTTTGTTTCCATCTCCATAAAGTGAAGATAACAATACCTACCTCACAGGGTTGTTGTGAGGAATGAATGAAGTGCCGTTTGTTAAAGGGCTTTATAGATTTTGAAGCTCCACATGAATGCAGTTGTTTCTGTTGTTGCCATTCTTTGGGACTTTTCCTTAGTTGGAAGGTAGTTTTGTTTTTTAGGGCTTAAGTCATGGGGAGATTGAGGGATGTATTAGATTCAGTGCTGCCTTGGCACTTGTGACATGTTGGAAAACTTCTGGCTTATAAGGGAGAGGCCATCTTCTCTGTAGAGTTTATGAAAGCGCGTGGACAAGGATGGGTGGTGTAGGATGAGAAATGGATGGGTTGTGACCTGCATCATTGCAGAGAGGGTCCCCATCACCAAGGTCATAGATTCACTGAAGTAAAAGTGCAAACAGGCATCAACCAAGCTGAAATAGGACAGGAGTGAAGTGCCCAGTTTGAGCATAGGGGCTTTGTGACCAGTGTTTCAGGCCTTTCCTTTTTTAACTTCCAGTTAGGAATTAGGAACTGATTTCCTGAGGATTATTAAGGTTGTCAGAAGTCTCACTTCAGAGTACATAATCATGGAACTAACCAGCCTTGTGCTTCTGTCTTGTTTGTTCTTTCCCTGCCTTTTTCATTACTTCAGGGAGTCTTTGGCAGGCAGCTGCCATGACCTGTGGTTCCTAGGGTTTCTTCCCAACACTTTCCAGATGTTGGACCAATTTTACTTACTTTGTAGGCTGCCTATTAGTTGTCCCTGAGAAGAAGAGATGTCTGGTTTTCTTGGTCCTTGGTAGCAACAGAAAGAAGTGATAGGAGCCATTAGCATTGCTGAGGGCAGCAACACCTAGCTTTTGGACTAAGTGCCCCATTTTATCTAGAAACAAAATGTTTTCCTTCTATATCATTGTATTTGTGCCATTTTGGTGGGCTGTTTGGAAAAGCAGTATTTCCCAAGTGTCCCATACAGTGTGACTACGGAATCCATGAAAAATGGCAGCATTAGAGATATTTCCTTTCAAATATTCAGTGTGAAATTATGTATAAAAACATAAATCTGTGATAATTTTCAGTATGAAAAGAGGCTTAATTTCCCTATTTTGTTTAAAAATATTTCTACTCTTACTAAGTCCAGACTTGTCTTTAAATCCTGCTATTCCCTCTCTGATCCTAAATGATCCTAAACCTCAGTTTCCTTATCTGTAAGATGGGGATGATAATAATTTTTTCCTTTGAGTTGTTGTGAGAGTTAAATGAGAGTTATGCAAAACACTTGGCAAACTTTAAAGTGCTATATAAATGGCATTATTTTGTGACCTTGTGACCTTGGACACCTTACATCATATTTCTGCTGCTATTTCCTCATCTATAAAAATGGAGATATTTGCACTATCTAGTTTATAAGGTTGGTATGAGGAAAGTACTTTAAAGAATCCTAAAGTGCTAATAAATATGGGCGATTACCATTTGTTTCCTTGGGCACATAAAAGTCTATTCTGGGTCCAGATGGCCAGTGGAGAGGAGCCAATTCATGTTTCTCTCTAAGTGGTGGTTACTGTCCTGATGGGAATGGTCCAGCAGTTATCCCATTAAATCCAAACCCGTTCTACTCAGCCCTGGAACATTATTTGGTGGTTTGCTTCCCTCATTGGAAGTAATGGGATTTAACATGAAATGAAGTGACCCTATTTCTGCCTAGTCCAGTCTTCTGCCCAGTCCTAGTCTTGTAGAACTGTACAGAACCTATGTAACAGGGTAAAAAGTCTGACATCTTACCCTAACCTTTGCCATTACTAAGAGTAGTGATGGAGGGAAGGTATTGGGTACTGGAGGAGCCAGCTGATTAAAATAAGCTGTCTTTCTCCTGAAGGTGTGAAGAGAGCCTGCTTACTGTGTTGAACTCACTTAGGGTTCTACTTCTCTTCTATTTTCATTTTTTGAAAGGAGAAATTTCTCTTCTTCCCATGGCTCCCAAACAACTAGACATTGCAATGATGGGCTTTTGCTGCTCCCTCGTGGCCTTTCTTGTAATAGCAGAGCAAGACTGTCCCTACAACATGAAAAGTTGCCATCCCCGGGATAGAATGTAATAACTGGTCAACTGCTATGACCAGATCTCCTCTGAGCCCTTCTGCCAGATCCATTGCAGTCAAAGGTAGGAACCCAAACAAACAGAGGAACAGATTTGACATGGCCTAAGCTAGCTACTCTGACTGCTGGGGAAATTACATAAAACCCCTATGGATAATATAACACCAAATGCTATCCTCCCCAGGACCTAGAAGCTTCTGGATTATGATGTTGCCACCCCTAAATATTAAGATTTATTGCTCACCAGGTTCTCTGTCCAAGATGTTCAAAGATGTTTTCAGTTCATTTTCTGAGCAGATCTGGCCCTTCTGTAATTGAGCATGTCTGACAAACATAGATGGGCACAAAACTATCCATAAAATGAAAACCTAGAAATCTCCTTCCCCCAAAGAAGACCTGGCACAGAGGGGCCATTTTGATTGTAAAAACCTGTTCGTGTGGGGAACAAGCTTAACCTAGGTACAGCTCTGTTTTGGAGGTATCTTGGACTCTTCCCTCTCTTTTATTTCCCTAAAGCCAGTTAGTCATCATGTCCCAGCTATGTGTCCCTGGACAAGTAACTCTGTTTGCCTTAATCCAATGGAGAAGAAAATGACAAACCACTCCAGTATCTTTGCCAAGAAAACTCCATGGACAGTATGATCCATGGTGTCAGAAATAATCAGATGTGATTATACAACAACAATATTTTAGACAGTATGCTATGCCCTGGGGATACAAAGGGAAAAACAGCCCCTGCTCTCAAGGAGCTCGTAGTCTAGTCGGGGTGACAACATTCAAACAAGTATGCACAAACAGAATAAATTGGAGATAAAGCTATATACTCTCGGATAACTTGGAAATGTATTTGTATATACTTACTCTTAGAGGAAAGGAATTAGCATTGAGGGGGGCTGGAAAAAGGCTTCTTGTAGAAGTTAGGATTTTATCTGAGGCTTGAAGGAAGCCAGGAAGCAAAGATGAGGAGGGAGTGAATTCTAATTATGAAGGAAAGCCAATAACAATGTTGAGTTAGGGGATAAAGTGCTGTGTAGGAGGAAGGTAGGAAGGGGCTAGGTTATGAAGAGCTTTAAAAGCCACACAGGATTTTATATTTGATCCTGGAGGTAATAGAGAGCCATTGTACTTTACTGAATGGGAGGATGACATGGTCAGACCTGTAATTTAGAAAGATTGGTTTGACAGCTGAGCGAAGGGTGGATTGGAGTGGGGAGAGACTTGAGGCTTAGAATCCAATGAGAATGCTGTTTTAGTAACTCCAAGGGAGAAATGATGAAGACCTGCATTAGAGTAGTGGTAGTGTTGGAGGAGAGAAGTGGCATATATGAAAGAGGTTACAAAGGTAGAATTGACAAGACTTGGCAACTGATTGGATATATAGGGTGTAAGGGAGGGGTTGAGACTGATGCCTAAGTTGAGTACCTGGGTGACTTGACAGATTGTGGTACCCTCAATAGTAATACAGAAGTTAGGAGTAGGGCAGGGCTTTGGGGAAAAGATAATTAGTTCAACTTTGAACATGTTGAGTTTGAGATGTCTACAGGTCTTCCTGTTCAAGATGTCTAATAGGTAGTTGGAGATTCAAGCCTGGAGGTCAGAAGAGAAGTTAAGACTGGAGAAATAGATCTGGGAAGCATCTATAGAGATGATCATTGAATACATGGGTACTGAGTGATGAGAGCAAGTGAAGTTCAGAGGGCCCAGGACACATCTTTGGGAGACATCTACAATTAATGGCAATGACTTGTATGAAGATCCAGCAAAGGAGACTGAGGAGTGGCCACACAGGTGGAAAGAGAATTCAGGAGAGAGCTGTGTCATAAAAACCTAGACGGAAGAAAGTATCAAGGAAAAGAGGGTTGATCACCAATGTCAAAGCCTGCAGAGAAGTCAAGAAGATTGAGCACTGAGGAAAGGCCATGAGATTTGGCAAATAAGAGATCATTGGTAACTTTGGAGAGAGCAGTTTCTATTGAACGATGAAATTGAAAGCCAGAGAGTTGAAAGGAAGTGGAAGCCTTTGCAAGGAATTCAATCATGAAAAAAGAGATACAGGATGGTAGTTAGCAGGGATGGATGGATGAAGAATGGGGAAGACATGGACCTATTTGTAGGGCATATGGAAGCAGCCAGTAGACATGGAGAGATTGCAGATTAGTGGGAGTGAGAATGATAGGGTAATCTTCTGGAGAAGACTGAAAGGAATGGGATCAGCTTGTACACACACAGGGGTTTGCTATGGCAAGAAGGGTCACCTCTTCATGTGAAACAGGTGAATGGAAGGCATCTGAGATAAGCAGGATAGGAGAAAAATGCCAGCAAATGGCCTCAGTTTTTTCTGTGACATATGAGGCAAGATTCTTACCTGAGAGGGTGAGGGGAGGAGAACCATGAGAGAGGTCTAAGGAAGAATGAAAAGGTTTAGAAGGGCTGCTATGGTGAGCGTGATAAGTGAATCCATTAGGGAGGTATAAAAAAATTGCCTTGCCACAATGAGGGCCCAATTAAGATTATGTTACATAAATTTGTAGTGAATCTAGTCAGCACAGCTTCATGATTTTCTCCAGCACTATTCAGGAGCATGTGAATAGGAGCAAAGGCAACAGATGATGGGAGTAATTGAAAGCTAAGGGTGGGTAGGACAAATTTCTGGCTTTCTGGACTCAACAACATGCCTCAGCTGCCATCTTACACTGGACCCCCTTCAGCACTTTCAGCCTTCTGACCCTGGAACATCCATCTGACCCCTATGGCCTTGTCACCATGCTGGCCCCATTCTTCCTCTAGTGAATTCTTGGGGTTTCCATTCTGAGGAGAGTCCCAGGCCAAGCCAACATTCATTCTCTGCCCAACTTTGCTTCTCACTTTCTAGACTTCAGTATTATTCCCCTCCCCCTCCCATCCTACTCTCCCTGCTTCTCTACCCCCTTCAACTCTTTATTGTGTTTTGTCTTCCCTGCTTCTCTCCTGTGACACTACCACCGTCCTAATACAGGCCTTCATCATTTCTGCCCTGGAGTTAGTAAAGCGGCATTCTGTTTTGGATTCTCTATCTCAAGTCTCTCCCCATTCCAATCTATGCTCCACTCGGCTGTCACACTGATCCTTCTGAATTATAGGTAGGGGCATTCTGCTTGTATTTGTTGTATTCCCTGTGCACAGTGCTTGGCACATATCCAACACTTTAATAAGTGCTTATTGCCTGCCTGCAATGGGACAAGAGAACAAGGAATTCCAAAGAAGAGGTCAGGGTAGAGTTAAACTAGTCCCCAGCTGGTCAGGGTGGGGCTAGGAAGAGAGTACAGCCAGTGCAGGAGTGATAGACTGGAAAAGAACTGAGGGGTAGAGAGTTTGGAGTTCATAGAGAAGATAAAAAACAGCAAGGCAGATGAAAAAGTACAACGATAACAGATTATAATCTGATAAAGGAAATTCAGAGTTCAGTTTATAGCAATAATCTAATGGGTCTCCTTCCATTCCCTCCCTTATCTAATCCATGCACAATTAATCTTCCTGAACCACTGCTTTTAACATGTCTTCTCTGTTGCCCTGTCTACTCCTTGAAGTGTACTGGGGTGGAGATCACAAAGATCTTGCCCAGGACCATGCCCAGATCCAGGTACCTACCAATCTGGAGCTGTGGTCTCCAAACTTTTTTGATCATGCACCTCTTACCAGTTAAAAAAAATGTTAAGCTCTCATCCCTCAATATGGGTATATTTACTTATTTATAAGTTATATGATATGCTATTATACTAAAATGATATTGTATAACTTACAGAAAAAGTAAATTTCAAAAGGATGAAATAATATTGAGTCAATAGGGAGCCACTAGAGTTTATTAAGTAGGGGGAGTAACATGCTCAGAATTGCACTTTAGGAAAATCATTGGCAGCTTCTTAGAGTGATGGATTGGAGACAGGGAAGACTCAAAACTGAGAAACTAATTATGGGACTGTTGCCCTAGTCCAGGGGAGAGGTAATGAGAACCTGAATTAGAATGGTGGCTGTGGGAGTGGAGAGGTAGGAGAGATAGCATGGAGGTTGAAATGACAAGAATTGGAAACTGCATCTGTGGAGTGAGTGAGAGGAAAGATAGTTGGTGTGATGCCTTCAATGGTAAAAAGAACAGAGGCGAGTTTTGAGATGTAATATAATTTGTAATGAGATCTATAATGCAGATCTGTGATGCAGATCCGTGATAACAGTTCTGAAACTATTCATGCCTATTCATCCTGTGTCATTCTGTGCCATTGAAAATGAGAATGAGAGTGAGGCTTTTACCAGCTATTGCCCTGGAGTGCAGAGCCAGCCTTGGGTCTGCAATCTGTTGTAGCCACAAGATAATCTGGGGGCAGGACTTGAGTAAGGAGGGGGTGGAGTTCGTAGCTGCTTATAACTTCCCAGGAGGGCCAACATCTGGTGAAGAAAAAATTAGGTGTTTGTACAGCTGAAGGATGAGGTGGAGAAGGTGGAGTGTCAGAAGATTTGGGGTGTGTGATTGTGTTGGAGACAAGCCCCCACGACTGGCTCTCTTGGGGAGGATGGGATGTGGTTTATGTTCCTGCCTTCTAATTAGCTGATTATTCCATGGAGATCATACCTCTGACATGGGTGGGTATGGGTCTCTGCGTTGGAAACCACTAGTCTGGAAGATAGGAATCAATTTGTATTTTTTCTAAGGGTTCGGGAGGTTCCACTAAGATAGGAACAGGTCCAGAATAACTCCCTAATACTGCCTTTGAATAGATCAGAACTTTCCAGCACAGCCCTGGAACCAGTCCAGCCACCAAGGGTGTGATAGGCTTGGTGACTTGTGAAGGATCTGCCCTGGTCAGTAGGCCTTGCCGAACCACACATGTGCTTCCTGTCCTGGCTGCTTCTGGGGACTCTGGCCTTAGCCCCTGGGCTTTTTCTTTCACTAGTTCATAAACTTTGAGGTTTTTTTGATAGCTGCTGAAGCTTCAGTGCAAATCTTCTTACTAAGCTTCCACAGGCTACCACCAGAGAACGAAAGAGTGCAGGAAGAAGAGGGGGAACTCCAACCATTTCATTTCTTTGTCAGTGACTCTGATTAAAAAAAAAAGGATGGAAGGAGGCAAAATGCAAATGAGTTATTTATAGATTTTTGTGTTCCCTGGAGATAGTACTACCAGGAGTTTTTAACTTGGGGTCCACAGACTGCCAAGGGGTCAGTGAATATATTTCAGGGAGCTGTGAATTTGACCTTTAAAATATTTTTATAGCTGTGTTTCACTGTAATTTCCTTTGTAATCCTAGATTATTTATGCATTTAAAAAACATTCTGAGAAGAGGCTACAGCAGACTACTACAGGGGAGAGTCTATGACCAAAATAATAATAATAGTTAAGAACCTTGGTATAGTCAAGTCAACCGCCATTTATTATGTGTTTACTATGTGCACGGCACTCACTGTGCTGAGCTGGGAATATAAATACAAAGAGAAAGTCTCCGCCCTTGAGAAACTTACATTCTAATGGGAGAAGACAACACATAAGTTGAAACTGAAAAAGGGTGGACCGACAAGAAGGGGGTGCTATATGGGTACATGGTAGAGAAAGTCTGGAAAAGAATGAAGATAAGACATGGGTGATGTGGTGGTGATGCTCCTTTGAATGGAGCATCTGGGAGAAACCGGCCAATCAGAGTCATAGACTGTAGGGGAGGAGGGTACTGTCAGTGTGAGAAATCCCAGGGCGAAGTGAATTTCCAAAGTAAAGAGGTTGAGAAAGTCCAGGGTGTGAAGAGTACAACCTGGAGAGGAATGGACACATTAAAGTAGCCATGACAGAGACCACTAGGTGTCAGTAAAGTCCCACTAGTGCCCCACATTTGGGGTGGAAGTTGGAAAATAAAAGCTTCCCAAGAGAGGAAGAAAAAATTAAGCTTAAGGCAAGCAGAATTTTAAGGTGTGTTAAAGGCAGCAAATGGGGTCATAGGCCATGGAGATGTAGTTAGGTATACTGGCAAGTGGAGACAATGGAATAAGAAGAGAGAAGTCTTCTCATTTTTAAAATATTCACCCTCCCTATCTGTTTATAATTTCACCATTAGAAATTCATTTTTTAAATTAGGACTTTGTCACAAAAAATATAGAGCTATTATCAGTCATCAGGTGTTGCAGGTAGGGAGGTGGGGAAGGAAGGGAGGAGAAGCAGAGTGATTGAAAATTCAAAGGCAGATTTCACTTCATAATTCTGCCTAGGGAGGAGTATTCATCTAGGAATGAGAAAAGATGTGTATACCACAGGTCAGGATAACTTGAATTTCCTTCTTGGTTCTGTCCCTAACCTGTACAGTAACCACCTTCATCTTTGTACCTCTGTTTCCCCACTGTAACATGCAAAATCCTGCCTGGACGTGTAAGGACATCAGGCATACCACTTTGCATCTTTTTTAAAAACTCCTTTTTGAATAGATATAGGCATGGTATAATAAATAGAGGGCTGACTTGGAAGTGATGGAGATGTAGGTTAAACTCTTGTCCCACCACTGTCCCTGATACATACTGGCTGTGCAACCCTGGGGTGAATCATTTAATTTCTGTTGGTTTTTTTTTTAGTCATTTAATTTCTTAATGTCCCACCCCCAACTCTCTAAGATTATAAATTGCAGATAAATTGCTGTCTGCATTAGTGAAGGGAGTTTCCACACAGGGAATTCGCTATATTGATAAAATCATAGCTCTGGTCCCACAATGAAACGAGTGTTTTTATTTACATGTTGGATTACACATAGCAAATTGCATGATGCTTTTAATGAACCAGAGCTACAATCTACTGCTAAAACCCATCTTCTCTATATTGCATTACATAGTGGATAGAAAGTTGGCCTTGAGGGGTAGCTAGGTGGTACAGTGAATAGAGCACTGGCCCTGGAGTCAGGAGGACCTGAGTTCAAATCCAACCTCAGAAACTTAACACAAAAACTAGCTGTGTGACCTTGGACAAGTCACTTAACTCCAATTGCCTTCCCCCAAAAAGGAAAAAATTTTTTAAAAATAATTTTAAAAAAAAGAAAGAAAGAAAGTTGGCCTTGAAGTCAGAAAGACTTGCGTTTTCAAAGTCCTGCCTCTGATGCCTACAGTCAGTGTGATCACTTAACCTCTCAGTGCCCTGGGCAGCTCTCTAAGACTTTAGGTTGGGGAACTCCTGGCATCGCTTACCAGGGATGGGGAACCTACAGCCTTGAGGCCATATGTGGCCTTCTAGGTCCTTGGGTGTGGCCTTTTGATTGAGTCCAAGCTTTACAGAACAAATCCTTTTATTAAGGGGATTTGCTCTATGAAGTTTGGATTCAGTCAGTGGGCTGTACTTTAGGACCTAGAGAGCCACATACGGCTTTGAGGCCTCAGGTTCCCTACCCATGCCTTATACCAGTGTCCATTCAGGTCTCATCTATATCCCTGGTGGTGCTAGATGGCTACAAATCATGAAACATCTCTAAAAAATCAAAATTTCAGGTGATCCAAAAAACAATGGAAAGATTGACAGTTGCTGTCGGTTGAATGTATCATGTTACTAATGCCAGGGGGATCTAGGGGAATTGTTTTTCTCTTTATAAATATACCTATTTTCATTGGGATATACTTTTGCTAAAGATGTTAAGAAAGGAGAGTAGCAAAACAGTGTCCACTTGCCTCCAGCCTTTGTGGCATAGATATGTTGCCTGCCTGGATATCTGCATGAGCACTGAAAGTGTTCCCAGCCTCCCAGCGTCTGCCCGGATTCTATCTTGTTTAATCTGGGTTTAAGATGGAGAGATCATGTGCAATAATTCATAAATTTATCAAAATTGGCTTGTACCCCCATTCCCATTAAGATTTTTATCTCCCTCTCAACTTCATGTGACCCAAAGGAATTACCACTCACATTAGAGATTAGATCACATTTACTGACTGGTCAAATTACATAATATTTGTAAGGCACTTAGTGCAGTGCCTGGCATCTAGTGGGCTCTATATAAATACTAGCTATTATTTCTGACTAAAATGGGACTTTTAAAGATACATTTAAACTCCTAAATGACTGTACCATTCTGGGTTAAGGTCTAAAATCTCAGCTTTACTTTAAAAAAAAACTTTAGAAAAGTTTTAAACTTTCGTTAAAAGTTAATAACTAATTGATTACTTTTGTTTTTACATCACCTTCATTCCTGAATGGATTCTTCCCCTTGCCCTACCTACGCCTTGTGTAACTACTTCATTAACAACTTGCAACAGTGAATTTAGAAGAAGGGAGTTCAGCCAAGCAGTTCAGCAAAACTATGAACCCGTCAGCTGACTGACAATATATACAATATTACACACCCACAATTCCCCACTTTTGCGAAGAAGGGAGGGAGGCTTGTTTATTCGTCCCTTCTTTGAGTCTAAGCTTGGTCTTTAAAATTACCAGTGTTTATTTTAAGGGTATTTTTTTTGGTGGTGTACTTTCCATTTGTATTTCTGTTGTCCTTATGTACATTGTTTTCATGGTTCTGCCTATTTTATTCTGTATCAGATCATGTAACTCTTTCCATGCTTCTCTGAATTCTATATATTAATGATTTTTTTTTCTGCGCTGTAATATTCCATTGCATTCATGCACCAAAATTTGTTTAGCCATTCCCCAATCATTGGACATCTAGTTTGTTTACAGTTCCTTATTACTACAAAATGTGCTGCTCCATGAATATTTTGATGTACATGGAACCTTCCTTTCTGTCTTTGGGATATATGGCTGAGCAGGCAGATCCTTGGGTCAAAAAGATGGACCTTTTGATCATCATCTTAGCTTAATTCTAAATTGCTTCCCAGAATATTTGAACCAATTTATAGTTCCCACCTACAGTGCATTAAGGTGCTTGTCTTTCCATGGTCTCTCAGATTCTTTTTTGCCAAGGAAACAACTATACCCAGAGATCATTTGTAGAGTAGGCCTAGTAAATATCTTCCCAATATTGTAGTAACAAATTAGGATGTGGGATAGCTTCATCCCATAGTGAGTAACAGGCTCATTCTGATTCCTGACTCCTTCCTACCTGATAGCCTTTTTTACCCTTTGCTCCCTTCCATGTGTTGTGTGATCCAGCTACCCTGGCCTGTTCCTCCCACAAGACATTCCATCTTCCAACTCCAAGCCTTTGCATGATCCAGTCCCCAAGCCTAGAATTCTTTTTGTCCTCACCTGTACCTCCTAGCTTCCCTGGCTCCCTTCAAAACTAATCTCAAATTCCACCATCTTCAAGAGGTCTTTTCCCCTGCTAGTCCCTTTTCCCCTGCTAGTCCCTTCCACCTATATATATGTATATATCTGTATCTATATATATATATATATATCTCCTATACACATAATTATTTGTGTTCTGTCTTCCTCTTTAGAATATTGAGGGCAGGATCTGTTTTTTGACCTCTCTTTGAATTTCAAGCACTTTCAAGCACAGTGCCCAGCACATATTAACCATGTAATAAATGCTCATTGATTTGGTGAATGTGAAAAAGGAAGACCCTTTTTTTTTTTGTTGCTTTTTGGAGGGGGGAAGGTAGGGCAATTGGGGTTAAGTGACTTGCCCAAGGTCACATGGCTAGTTTTGTGTTAAATGTCTGAGCCTGGATTTGAACCTGGTCCTCCTGACTCCAGGGCTGGTGCTCTATTCACTGTACCAGCTAGCCACCCCTAAGGAAGACACTTCAGAGCTGATTTTCAGGCTAATTCCCCGGGCTCCCAATAGTCCACTAAAGGGTCTCTCTGATATCTCTGATATCATCACAAGCTGCCTCTGTGGTCTTAGAATCCTGTCCAACTTTTAAAATAATTTTTCTGCCCATGTTGCATTTCAAGATGTCTCCCTATGGGTCCTCAGTTGGGCCTCCCCCTGGTGTACTTGCTCTTTGATCAGCCTCAGTCTCCTAGGTTATTTGAAAGCAGCGAGCATTAGCTCATAGGAGGGAGAGAGAGAGAGAGGGAGAGAGAGAGAGAGAGAGAGAGAGAGAGAGAGAGAGAGAGAGAGAGAGTGTGTGTGTGTAGATCCCCTAATTAACAGACTCAATGACTACCATGCTGCAATATGCAGCAAGCTCATTGTCTATACTTCTATGCTATGTCCCTTTTCATTACCTGGTAATTTTGCCATTGAACAGTTGATTGGCTCTGTGATGTTTGTCATTGTTGTGTTTTTCTTGTTTTTAGCTTTCTTTTTTGTGAACATATATGAACCTTTCGATATTTTTTGACATTTGTCTCTGTTGGTCCTAGGCAACTCCATTTATGTGAATCCTTCTACACATGGTTCTAGTTCTTTGGCACTTCTGGATGGGAAGAATTCAGAAGATGCTAAAAAAGAGACATATATGACTCAGGACACTTAACAATGATTTGGGATCATAGGATTTGGAGGCAGAAGGGACCTTAGAGATCAAGATAGTCCAGCCTCCTTATTTTAAAGATGAGAAACTGAGGCTGACAAGTCAAGTTGCCCATAGTCCACCATAAATTAGTGTCAGTCCAGGGACTAGAATTTCAGGTGTCTTGACTCCCAGCCTAGTACTTTTTCTTCATAAGAAGCTACATAAAAGACCCAGTCAAAGACTTGTACAGTGTGACTGAAAAAGGAGGTGAGCAAGGCATGTGAGAGTGAGAGACCATAGACGGACAGCCCACATGCTACATGGCACCTATCAAAATGAAAAAACTAGAAAGCCTCAGATCACACAGACAATAAGTCTGTTCTTGCTACTACACCAAGCTACCATGTTGCTGCCTCTAGCCACAGCCCAAGTCTGCCAACCATTGCCCTTCAACTGTCCCCAGATGAATAGGGCTAGGGTGAGGGAAAAGCATTTATTATTTAGTATGTGTGTCAAACACTTATTATGTGTGTGCTAAGCCAAAAACCAACATAGTAGCAAATAGCAAGTAAGCCTTTTTTATCCAAGCAAACAGCAGACAGGAGTTGGAGAAATTATACAGATTAGACCAGCGGTACTCAACCTGTGGGTTATGTTCAATTTAAACACATCCTGCATATCAGATATTTACATTACAATTCATAACAGTAGCAAAATTACAATTATGAAGTAGCAACGAAAATAATTTTATGGTTGGGGATCACCACAACATGAGGAACTGTATTAAAGGGTCATGGCATTAGGAAGGTTGAGAACCACTGGATTAGACTATATCAGAAAATACGTGAGTGAAATCTTTAGAAGGTAGCAAAATGGTATCTCAGCTCCAATCTAGAGAGACCTAATCTCATTGACCTAATCTCAATTTCATTTGATTATTATTATTCAATTTTATTTCATTTTCAATTCTTAATTCTCCCCCATCTTTCACCCCTTCCCCATCCATCGAGAAGGCAAGGAAATTATCTTTCTGAAGTTTAACTAGGCAAGCTGGAAGTTGGACCATGTTGAGGAACCAGTTTCCTCTGTTTGTCTGCAGCCTCCAAATTCTTTTCACATGGTTCTCCCAAAGAGTGTCTCATATCACAAGTGTGTCTCTCCCCAACAAACCTTGGCATCAACTCTACCCCTTATACAGGTCTGCAGTATCTACACTGTCTCAGTCAATTAGGAGTCCCATCTCCTTCTGTAATCACAGCAGTGAGAAAGATGCTCTAGGCTTTGTTAGAAACCCACTTATAGAAACTAGGAGAGTTGCAAGTTTCTTCAGCAAAATACATCAGAACTGATTGAAAAATAGACTGAACAATGAATTTGTAATGTAAATGCAAGGGGCACTCAGTGGTCTCTGGAAGACTGCTACTGACCTTGGAACCTCCAGTGATTTGATGGTTAATTCGCTGGACCCCAAGTTTGGTGTCCTCCATGGATCCCCATGCTTGCAGATAATCCAGGAAGCAAATACCATCCCTATAGGAGTTAGGATGGATGATCGTTATTTGCTATATAGGAGGCAGAAGTGATTAGGATTGTGGTGAGCTGAGAGTTGCTCTCTCCCCTTTGAACTTTGAGTGCTTGAGAGGCAATCTTCCAACATGGTTTTTTTTTTTTAATTATTTATTTATTTTTAGTTTTCAACATTCACTTTTGTAAGATTTTGAGTTCTAAAATTTTTCCCTTCCCTCTTCTCCCCCCTCCCCAAGACGGCATGTAATCTGATATAGGCTGCATAGGTACAATCATATCAAACATATTTCCACATTACTCATGTTGTGAAAGAAGAATCAGAACAAAAGGGAAAAAAACATGAGAAAAAAAAAACAACAAAAAACCCCAGTATGTTTCGATCTGCATTCAGACTTCATAGTTCTTTCTCTGGATGTACCAGTATGGTTTTGAAGTAGAGGGGATGCTAGAATTTCAGATTTTCCTAGGAGTGGCTGGCTCAGCCTCACAGGCTACACAGGGTATTGGATTCCATTCAATCTGGACTATTGCAATAACCTCTCGATTGATCTTCCTGTGTCATCTTTTTGCACTCCAGTCCATCCTCCAGACTGCTGCCAAAATGACCTTTCTAAAGAACAATTCTGACCATGGCATCCCTTATTCAATAAGTTCTACTGACTCCCTATTATCTCTAAGATCAAATACAAATTCTTCTCTTTGGCATTTAAAGCTCTTTACAACCTCATCCTAACCTGTCTTTCCAGTCTTATTGTGCAACATTTCTCCCTTCTATATAATCCAAAGTCCAGCCAAACTGATTTTCTTGCTGTTCCTCGTATATGACACTCACTTTCCAATCTCCACGCCTTTGCACTGGCAAGTCCCTCATGCTCGGAATGCAGTCTCTACTCACTTCTATGTTCTGAAATCCTTGCTTTCCTTCAAGATAGCCCAAGGGCCACCTTCTACTTGAGGCTTTTAAAATCTCTTTAGGGGCTAATATCTTCTCTACCCAGACCTTGTATCTATAGATCTTGTATTTACCATGTACCTACATATGCACATCCAATTTCTTCTATTAGAATATAAACTCCTTGGGGTTAGGGACTATTTTGCTTTTATTTTTGCATCCCTAGAACCTAGCACAGTGCCCAGCACTTAATAAATGCTTGCCGACTGATTGTTAAATATTATGCGTGTTTAATCCTTTCAGGTCATGCAAAGTTGGGAAGAAGATTAGAATTTTGAAGGGAATGAGGACATGAGCAATTTCAATACATTTTAAATTGCTGGAACATATTTTATCCCTTAGGCTACACAAGATGAAAGTGAACTGGGCTTTATAAGACACTAAATGGAATGGGAAGTCATGGAACCACGGGTGTGCTGGAGCCAGCTCAAGCCCAACTGACTGTTCATTTTCAGTATGAACGTTTCCACTTCAGAAAATTGGCAAACTACACCTCAGGGCTGGGTTTATTTTGTTGATTGTATGAACTTAAAGAAGCTATGCAGAAAATTTTAATAATGTAGATTAAACATAAAAGTATGTCTAATTTATATTTCTTTTCAGAGAACTGGTTGTAAGACCAGCACACCCCTGAATAGGGCCCAGGCAGGTCATGCCCATGCATATGTTCAAGGATTTCCAAAGGTACTTAAGCTGGCAGTTTAGTACCTTCCGGGCCACTGAAGAGACTAGGAGCCATGTGGGTGTTGGCTGCTCCTTAACCTGCCTGCCTTTCTGTTTTTAGTTTCAATGTGGAGCAGGTGCTCTTGGGGAAAGGAAGAACCTTACTCATTCCTTATACCCACATTTCCAGAGCACATTAAAGTTTCCAGATGTGTTCCTTAGTTTCTACAGAATGTTAGAAGCAGCAGCTTGGTACAGTGAGCCAAGAACACCAAATATGAAGTGAGAAAATGTGGGTTCAGATATTGACTCTGCTTCTTACTTTCTATGTGATCTTGGACAAGTCATTTCCCTTCTCCAGGCCTAAAAGCTTAAAGAAATCATGTCATAAAAATCTGAATTTACCAATGTGTGGATTATTCATGGCAATTTTTGAAATACTAGTCTGGCTTCTTTCTACCATCTAGCATCTTGTAGGCTGTCTCCCCACATCCTTATCATAAACTCAAGGAGGCGTTAGATGGGTGGACTAGATAATTTCTAAGGTCTCTTCTAGTTTTAATATCCTGTGACTTAAAAGCTTGGCTGTAATAGGACCAATAATAGCCCTGAATTACTCTGTGATAACACATCAGCTCACTTAATGTGATTTCACCTAGCCCCTGTAATTGTCTACACAGCTCCATTTCTCCTCCCCACCATCCCCCTGAAATGGGAATGGATCAGAAGGTGGAGGCATCTCCTTAGTTCCTCCCTCCTCCATGCCAGCTCCTCCTTCTTTAAAGCTCCAGGCAGAAGGTTCCCCCAACTCCCGCCAAGATTCTAAGACAGGAACATTGCATACTTAGGGAAATGCTCCCAGAGGCTATATTTTTACATCTCTTTCATTTGCCATCTTCTTCCCAACAATACAGACAATATCTTAGATCAGGCATTTTGTCACTTTTTGCCTAGTTTATTGCAATAGTCTCTTAATTGTTTTATCTTCATGCAACCTCTCCCCTCTCCAATCTATTCTGTAAACAGCTGCCAGATAGATAATTCTAAATATCTAGTCTGACCATCCCACTCCCCTTCTCAAGAAACTTCAGTGGCTCCCTGTTGCTTCCAGGATAAAAATCTAAATTCGCTCTATTTGGCATTTAAAGTCTACGTTTCCAGCCTACTTACACATTACTCCCCTCCATACACTCTGTAATCCAGTGGATTACTTGTTTTTCTCCAAACATATCATTCCATCTCCTGTCTCTTTTCAGAGAGCTGGTTGTAAAACATTTACCAGCATGAGCCTGAATAGAACTCAGACAAGTCATGCCTATGCGTGTGCTAGCAGCTCGAGACCTTTACTTACACCTTTCCAAAGAGACTTAAGTTGGTAGTGTGTCCAGTCCCTTCTCACTCCTTTTCACTGGTTGTTTCCCCCATGCCTGAACTGCTCTCTCTCCTTGCTGCTGCCTCTTGGAAGCTTTAGCTTTCTTCAAGGCTTAGCTTGAGTGCCATTTCTTACAAGAGATCTTTCATGATTTCTTAATGCTCTCTCCCTCTCTGAAATTACTTCGCATTTATTTTATATGTATTTAGCATTTACTTATCTTCTGTGTACACATTGATTCTCACCCTGAGGCCAAGGCATGTTTTGGTTTTGACTTTGTGTTCAAGTCAAGAAGCATTTCTTAAGTACCTACGATATGCCAAGCACCATGCTTACTCTGCATTGGAGACGTCAAAAAAAGCCAAGAAAAAACAACAGAAAACCAAACCCCAACCACCCAGTCTCTGTTATCAAGGAATTCTCAGAGTGCCTAATACATAATATGTGCTTAATAAACATCTGTTGAATTAGATTGAATTAAATTAAATCTCAGAGTAAAACCGTGGTGGGTGGTGAGAATGGGAGTGGGGGGTACAGGAGGCGGAGGAGGAGGGAAACACTCTGACATCAGCCCAGAGCCAGCTCCCATACCAAGGCATTGTTTAATGTGTCATTATGGCCAGATGACTTCATATTTGGGTGGGAGAGAGCAGGCAGCCTGTCTCCCTCCAGATACCCAAGGAGGTTTCTGGCATTGTTTTCCTTGGCATATGAGAAGCAAACACTGGGCTGAGTTTTTCAGAGGCTGAGCTCATCTTGGGAATGGAGAATGTGACGCCTTACTCTGTAGGGAAGAGGGTTTTTGACCTCTCCTCCTCAGGTCCCAAACATCCCCAGGATTGGGGCTAGTCCTGGAAAATATCAGCCAATAAAATAGAAGAGAGGTTTGGTCCGGAAAGAGATTAGTATTCAGCCTTGTCCTATGTGACATCCATTTACAGTCATGAATCATCCCAGGACACTTGATATTATTATCATAAATGCTGTTGACTGAATATATATTTACTAAATAGTCTGTAGTATGATTTTGGAGATATGAGGCAGCACAGTGGAAAGAGCACTGTCTCTGAAGTCAGAGGTCCTGGATTCAGATCCTGCCCTTGATCCTACCTAGGTGACTTTGTTTGACTCAATCACTCCTTTGGGCCTCAGTTTCTTCATCTGTAAAATGGAGTTGGACTAGATGATCTCTGAGTTCTCCAGCTCTGTGATCTACAATCCTATCAGTCTATGGCACTAGGAGGAGTCCAAGTGAGAAAATCAATCACTCCACAGATGTTTATTAAGTGCTTTGTATATATATATATATGTCAGGCACTGTGCTGAGCACTGGGAACATAAAGAAACGCAAAACCAAATAAACATCCTCTGCCCTCAATGACCTTATATACTAATGGGGAAGATAGGTTATAAATAAATAGGTACATGCAAGATACCTAAACTAGAAGGAAGCTAACCCAGGCTATGGTATGAAGAGAGCCTCCTTCGGAAGGCAGTATGTGAGCTGAGTCAGAGGACAGTTGTCAAGGACACTGTCAAGGACAATGAAGTTGCAAATCTGGGAGACTGGGAGGATGGTAGTTTTCTTATTAGTAACAGGGAAGCTCAGAGGAGGGGTATGTTTAGGGGAAAGATTATGAATTCTATTTTGGACGTGTTGAGTTTGAGATGCCTATAGGACATCCAGTTCAAAATATCTACTAAGCAATTGGAGATTCAGGATTGGAGCTCAGACAAGAAACTAGGGCTGGATGTAGAGATCTGGGAATCTTCTACATAGAGACAATAATTGAACCCATGGAAATGACTGTGATCACCCAAGTGAGATAGTACAAAAAGACGAGAACTGAGCCCATGACAGAGCCTTGGGGGTCACTCACAGTTCAGGGAGATGTCAAGGATGAAGATCCAAACTGAATTCCCTAAACATTTATTAAGCATCTACTATAAAGAAGTAAAGAAGCCTGAGAAAGAGCAGACAGACGGGTAGGAGAATCAGGGGAAAGCTGTAGCAAAAACCCAGAGAAGAAAAATAATCTAGTTAGGAGAAAGTGACCATCGGGGTCAAATGCTACAGAGTGGTCAAGAAGCAACTTAAATTGTAGGATCACAGACATAGAAGTGGACCCTAACTCTCATCTAATCCAGCCACCCGCATTTTATAGATAAGTAAACAAACCCAGATTAAAGTTAATACCTGCATAACAGTTAAGCAAATAAGTCACTTACCTTGGCAAGGACTCAGTTGCTTCAGTTGTACAATAGGGTGGGGGGGATGTGGGGGTGGGATTAAATGGCCTTTCAAATTCTAGATCTCTGATCATATAAAATAGAACCACAGGAAAGTAAAAGTGATTTGCTCTAGGTCACACAGTGAGTTAGAAATGGAGCTAGAATTTGAAGTAGGGTCTCCTCACTCCCAGTCCCATGCTGCTTTCCCCTATACCATGTTACTGTCTTAGGTCACTGGGAGAGTCTGAGTTGGACGTGGATTTCCTGTATTATCTTGCTTCTTGCAAGAATTGCCTTTCTTCTTTTTCCCCAATCAGTGCTGCCATTGTCAATCACCACCTCCCCCAACCCTCAACTACCACAAGCATAGTGAGGATGACCAGACCTACTGGTCATCACCTACTTGGGGAACTAGGTAGAAGCCTGGATGTGTGTGTGTGTGTGGGGGGGGGGGAACTAAATAGAATGGAGACCGAGAACAGGGAATTGTTTTTTTTTTCTTTTCTTTTTTTTTTAATTTACTCATTTACTTTTAATTTGCAAGATTCAGTTCCACAATCACTTGAG
>CM053581.1:183940373-183975215 GCA_028627135.1 Pseudochirops cupreus | reverse complement strand
TATATCTTTCTCTGAGTTTAGGTATCTCCTTCCATCCTGAGGCTTGTAGAGTTGTCTTTAGCTGTGCGTTGTTGAGAATAGTCCAGTTTATCAAGGTTGGTCATCATATGTACGCTGTGTCTGTGACTGTGTACAGGTTTTGCCTGATTCTGCTCTTCTCACTTAGCATCAGTCCGTATAAGCCTCTCCAGGTAATTATGAAGTCCATCTCCTTCCCATTTCTTATAGCACAATAGTATTCCGTTACATTCATATACCACAGCTTATTCAGCCATTCCCCAATTGATGGGCATCCCCTATATTTCCAGTTTTTTGCAACTACAAAGAGAGCTGCAATAAATATTTTTGCACATATGGGACCTTTTCCCACTTCTGTAATCTCTTTGGGATATAATCCCAACAGTGGTATTGCTGGGTCAAAGAGTATGCAATTATTTATAGCCCTTTGGGCATAGTTCCAGATGAGAACAGGGAATTGTTAAAGCTGAATTTCCCAGTCTGAATTTCCCTGGGAGAGTTTTGAGGAAGGGGGATAAAAAGTGAGGGCAGTGAGGCATTACCTTGACTTCCCATCTATCAGTTTCCCAAGGGCATGGCTTGGCCAGAAGGCATTGAAGCATCAACCCCTATTCTGCCCCTGGTTTCTGCCCCAGACATCCTCTCCTTGTTCCTTCCTCCCAGATCCCAGAGCTATCTGACTCCTTGGTACAATTTTCAGATGTGCTCACCATACAGTTTCCAGGGTTGGGAATAGGCTATCGCCGCCCAGCCAGGGGCAAACCTGCAGATGCCAATAAGCAAGGGAAGCCAAGGTAGCATGTTGGAAGCTCAAAGCCAAACCGAATTCTCTAAACATTTATTAAGCACATACTGTGTGCACACAGTGCTGTGATAGGCAGTGGAGAAAAATACAAAAGGTAAACCAGACAGGATTCCTGCTCTCATGGAAGCCTATTCCTGGGTTTCTTAATCCAAGATCCACAAACTTGATTTTTCAATATTTATAACCCCTATTTCAATATAATTGGCTTCCTTTGTAATCTAACATATTTTAAAATTTTATACATTTAAAAACACGATTCTGAGAAGAGGTCCACAGGCTTCACTAGGTAGACAAAGAGGACTATAGCACAAAAATGGTTGACCCACTTCGTGGGTATGAATCCTGTAGTGCAAAGCAGAGCTTCTGGAGGAGGGGGCCCTGAGAGGGTTTTGAAGGAGTCTGAGATGGAGGGAAGGGCATTCCAGATGTAGGGAATGGTGTCAGCAGAGCCTGCAGATGCCACAGCTGGAAAGTTTAGGAGCATGGGGAGAATCTAGTTTGGTGGGAGCACAGGGTAAGTGGGAAGAGAGGAGTTCAAGGCCAGGCTTCAACTGACTCTGGGCTGGAAGTCTGGAGGCCTGGGTTCTATATTTGGCTCTGCCACTAACTGTATGCAGTCCTGTATCAATGTTGAGATTCTAGGAGGAAGACAGACAGCTGCATGGGGAGGTGACATTTGCACAGCTGCTTTCGATTGTTAATTAATGGATCCAGCCTGCCCCTACCCCCACAACATAGGAAAGCTTCACCATGTTTTTTCTTGAGACTGGTGATCAGCTGGCTGTGATGGAGCCCCACTTTAGCTCAGTGTGTTTGTGATAGGGCAAGGTACAGTTCTGGATTGTTTGGTCATTGAAGAGACAGCCCCGCATCTGGAGTAAGAGGTCTTGGGTCTTGAGTTCAAATCCCACCTCTGATTCTTACTCATTGTGTGAATTTGGGCAAGTCACCCAATCTCCTTGGGGCTTGTTTTCCTTCTCTAAAATGAGAGGGTAGGTAGGACTAAATGGCCTTTGAGATCCCTTCCTGCTCTAGATTTTATGACCTATGATCCTTTGACATGAGAGGGAATACTCTAGTCAATTGATTTCCTCAGCCTCTAGATCAGTGGTCCTCAACCTGTGGGTCACAACCCCTTTGGGGGTCAAACGACCCTTTCACAGGGGTCACCTAAGGCCATTGGAAAACACATATTTCCAATGGTCTTAGGAACTGAGACACCGTTCCTCTATCCATCTCCAGGCAGGTCTGCCCACATGCAGATATGCTCACCTACGAGTATTAAAGGATCACAACATTAGGAGGGTTGAGAACCACTGCTCTAGATGAATCGGATAGAATGTTGGGCCAAGAGTCAAGAAGATTTGAATTAAAATCTGGCTTCATACACTTAATAGCTGTGTGACCCTGGGCAAGTCACTTCACCATTGTCTGCGTCAGTTTCCTCAACCATAAAGTGAGGATCATAATAGCACCTACCTCCCAGGATTATTGTGAAGATTGAGTGAGATAATATTTGTAAGAAGTGCTTCATACGGAACCTGGCATGTAGTAGGCACTATGTTAAAAGACAAAGGAATAAACGATTCCTTCACTTCCCAACCAATTGATAAAATCATAGGAAGTGAGGGAGAAAGGTAACATAGACAACCAGATGTCATAGAGCATGAAGAAACTGCATTTGGGGCCCAGCCTTTGAGTTGGAAGGCGGGGTGGAGAGCAGTCCCACAGAGACGGCTACATGTATAATCCGATTAGTGAAGCAGAGTGGTGATAGAGAGAGTGAGGCCTGAAAGGGAGGGACCAATGGAGGTGGGTGTCCAGAGTGACTGCTGAGTGGGGATGGAAGGAAGGGTCTACTAGGTGCTGGGCACTGGGCTAAGTGCTTTACACATAGTATTTCACTTAATGACAATATCCTCATAACAGCACTGGGAAGCAGGTGCTATTATTATCAACCCTATTTTATAGTTGAAGAAATGGAGGTAGACAGAGGTAAAGTGGCTTGCCCATAGTTACACAGCAAGTAAGTATTCTGAGGGAAGATTTGAACTCAGGACTTCCTGAATCTGAGTCTATAGCTCTATCCCCTATCCTCAATGAATATAGAGAATGAAGAGCCTCCATGCCACTATATGCTCTGGGAATCATTTCTGTGGTGGAGTTTGGAGTGAGGAGCAAGGCATCTGAGTGTGGGCCCCCAGAAATCTGCTTTGAGCATGGTGGGGCCCAGGCCAATGGTAAGTAACCCTGGCTTTTCAAAGATGGCCAGAATTTGGGTAACTACTCACGTACAATCTATATTGAATTGCTTATCTTCCCAGTGGAGTTGGGTGAGGAGGGAAGAAAGGAAAAAAATCTGGAACTCAAAGTTTTAAAAACAAATGTTTAAAAATAGGTTTTTTACATGCAATTGGGAAATAAGATATACAGGTACTAGGGTATAGAAACCCATCTTGCCCTACTAGAAAGTTAGGAGGGTGATGGGGGAGGATATAAGAGAGAACAGATTAGGGGAAGGGGTATTTAGTAGGCTCGCTATTTTTGGGTTGGGGGTAGGGGAAAGACGGGGAGAGAAAAAATTGTAACTCAAAATCTTGTGGAAAGGAATGTTGAAAACTAAAAATAAATAAATTAAAGATGGCCAGAGATATTTTAGGCCTCTGGTTCCAGTGCTGATCTCTATGGATCACGATCAGCATTTTGGGTTCTATGATGATGAAACCTCAGAAAAGTCCTGAGCCCGACACTTCACACAAGAAGAGAGGACTCTCAGGAAGAAGCCAGTGGGCCCAGAGACTAGACTAAGAAGAGAGAGAAAGAGGAGAGAGAGGGAGAGAGAGACATAGAGACAGAGACAAAGAGAGAGAGAGAGGAAGGGAGAGGGAGAGGGAGAGAGAGACAGAGAGACAGAGACAAAGAGAGAGAGAGAGGGAGAGGGAAGGAGAGGGAGAGGGAGAGAGTGTAAAGGTCTAGGAGTCAGGAGATGAGGGTTCTAGGCTCAGCTTTCCCCCTCACTAACTTGCTCTGTGACCTTGGGCAAATCTCTTTCCTACTCCAGGTCTCAGTATCTGCATCTCTAAGATGCAGTAATTGGACCAGAGTAAGGGTTCTTAACCTTTTTATTTCTGTTTTGGACCCCTCTGCAAGTCTGGCGAAGTCTCTGGACCCCTTCTCAGAATCATGCTTTTAAATTCATAAAATAAAATATATAGTACTACAAAAGAAACCAATTAGACTGAAATGCAGTTATCAAAATATGTTTGAAAAAACCCCAACAAATTCCCAGACCCCAACTTAAGAATCCCTGTGCTAGACAATCTTGAAGGCCCTTCAGTTCTACAATTCTTGACTCATCCTCACTGCCTCAGTTTCCTCATGAGTGAAATGCCATCAGTTAGACTGGATGATCTTTAAGGTCCCTCCAAGCTATGTGTCACTATGATTCTAATAACTTATTTTTGTTGTTGCTGTTGTTCAGTCTTGTCTGACTCTTCATGACCCCATTTGTGGTTTTCTTGGCCAAGATACCGGAGTGGTTTGCCATTTCCTTCTCCAGTTCACTTTCCAGATGGGGAAACCAAGGCAAATAGAATTAAGTGAATTGCCCAAGGTCACACAGCTAGTAACATCCATAGGCTGAAACATGTGTCTGTGTTTAAAGAAGAGTCTGTGGCAGTTCCTAAATTGCCAGATTCCAAAGAGTTTGTCCTTGTCCCTTCTTCATTGTCAGAGGGAAATGAGGACCTGGAATGGTAAGTCAGGCTAATAAGAAGAGACAGGAGTTCAGTCCAAAGGGAAGTGAGTACAGGGGGATGGGGGGGAGGAGGTACAGGGGCAGGTGGTCAGATGTTTGACTTTGAATTTTACTGTTCTCTCACTAGATGGAGGTCTTCTCTTCCCTGGAGGGAATGTAGGAATGAGGACAGGGACGGGGAGAAGGAGAGGCTGCAGAATAGGAGAAGGGAAAAAAAAACCTCAAGGCAAAACTGTTGTTTTTTTTTTAAAGTTGCTAGATGGGAGGCAACTAAGGCTTCTGACCTTGTCTGTCCATCTGGAATCTCTCCTCTGCTAGCAGGTAGTGAAATTGTACGTGGTAAAGCAAGATGTCATTGCCTGCTGTTATGGCTACTTTTAATTGCATGATCTAAAGAGTCAATAGTCTCAGAATCAGGAAGACTTCAGTTCAAGTATCAGGAAGATAGGTCTACCTCTGAATGAAAATGCATTTAAAGGCACTTAATAGGTGCCAGTGGCTGGGGGAAAAAAATGAAAATAGTCCCTGTCTTCAGGGAGCTTTCATTCTAATAGGAAGAGACAACCTCCTTTGGGGAGTGGAGGCTGAGGAGAGGCACTTTGCTTTGGAAAATCACAGGGATGTCAGACAGAACCTTAAGGGAATAGATTGAGCCACCCTTTCCAGTAGCAAGGACAGTACTGATTTGATTAGGAAGGGACCAGACTAGATGAGTGGAAGCATTGGGTAGATTTAGTGTCAGAGCAGACAGGTTTGAAGCTTTTTTAACTTGACTCTTAGTACTTGTATGCCTTTGGGAAACCCAGAGAAGGGATACATCTGACTCAAGAACCTACAGCTGGTGAGTGGTAGAGCTAAGAGGGCCCAGATGCTCTTACCCCTCTGCCTAGCTGACCATGAAATGAAGAATGACTAAAAAATAAATAGGAAAGCTTCCTGATGAAGGCAGCCCCTTGTTAGGGAAGAAGAGAAGAACTGAAAAATGAAGGAAGGACAGTGACAAATATTGCTCATTGGGTTAAGGAAGAAGGCGCCTGCCTGCCCAGACGTACCAGGAGAGAGAGGTTATGTGAAGGGCCCAGCTAAAATGAGAGGAAGGCCAAGGAACAGAGACACACTGGGAGGGGCACTCAGAATCTCCAGGCTTTGTGTCTCTGTCCTTTCCTTCTCTCCCACAATCCCCTCCTCTACTCCCCTACAAAAAAGGGAGAGGAGTTGTTGACTCATTGGCCCAAGTCAGCAGTTTTGTGTGTAGACGGGGATTTCCTCTGTATGGGCCTAAGTCTGACAGGGTAGAATGCCCAGGGTCCTCCTCTGGGACAAGCAAAGTCAGGAAAAAATAGAGCAACATGGAAATATTTCTAATCACCTCAGTGTACTTCCGTGCAGGAAACACATCTTTTGCTTGGACTCCTGGACTAAAAACTTTTGTTTCCTTAAAAGTCAAGAAACATTATTATTATTATTATTATTATTATTATTATTATTATTATTATTATTATTATTATTATTACTCTTTCCTCACTTCTGTATAGCACTTTACAAAGTACTTCATCACCATGACTCTGGGGTTGTATTTACAAATGAGGAAATAGACTCATGTAGGTGACTGAACCTGCCCAGGTTCCATAGCAGGTTGAGTACTTCAGCTAGGATTCAAATCTAGGTGTCTGACATCAAACCCAGCCTTCTTTCCCTAGTTGCATCCTACCTCTCAGCATGGCACCTCGTTACCTCAGGAGAGAGAGAGAATTAAACATTTACCATGTTCTTCCCATGTGCCAGACTCTGCCTGGGTTCAAGTTCTGGTTCTGAGATTTGCAGATCTATTGATCCGTTCATTGTTGGGGACTCCTCCGTAGTACTTAAAATTGAAGGAGATTCCTGCAGCTCTGTTGGTCAGAGGATATCCCGTTTTACTGGGCTGGAACAACTCCCAGGGAGCTGGACAAGAGCTAGTTGACCCGGAGACCTAGATCCTGAAAGTTGTTCAGACAGTAGAGATACTAGGTGAATTAGAAATACCTGTTCGACATTTCGGCAAAGGACCTTTATCTTGGAGGGAGGGAGCTGAGTATAAATGATGAGCTGTTTGAAATAACCTATACTTCTGTAATTGTGAGTCTTTTGTATCTCATGCAGGTTCTGTGATAGAGAAAATAATCCTCTTATAACTGATATCTGTACCGTTTCTAGAAGGGTCATTGTTTTTCATATTTTGGGAAGACCTATCTAGATATGAGCTACACATAATCTTTTGTTTTCAAGATTTTCCTGGAGTTACTCCAGGGTAGGGACAGAGTCAGAGAGAGAACACCATCTCTTTGGGGTTAGACACCACCCTGAACTGAATCAGGTCTGTGTGAACCCAGAGCCCCTTGTTGGGGCCCCCAGAATAGCAGGGTACACTAGTTTAATGAGATGTGTGTTTGTGTGTGTGTGTGGCATAGTGGTCTTGGAGTCAGAAAGACCTCAGTCTGAATCCTGTCTCTGACACATATTCTGTATGTGGCCCTCAGCAAGTCACTTAACCTCTTAATGTCCCAAGCACCTTTCCAAGACTATAAATTGCAGAGTGGTCATTGATTTACAGCAATGGAATAAGTTCCTCCCTATACTAATAAAATCACAAATTAGACAAAAATATCAACAGTACCTGCCTCACAAGGTTGTGAAGGTCAAATGAGATAATGTATACAAAATGTTTGGTAAAATTGAACACTCTATGTCAATGTGATATTATTATTATTATTCATTATTCATAATGTGATATTATTATTATTCAGAAATCCAGTAGTTCTCAAGCTCATCAGTGTGGGTCCATGTCATGTATTAAGCACCTACTAGGGCGAAGTCCTAGATTTGCTCCAGTGTCAGCAATCCCTCCATGCCAGTCTATCTGGTTTGTCCATATGATCTTCCCATAAAACCACCACAAGGTCTACCCAACCTGCTGGTGATCTTCCTCAAAGTCTTTTGACATTTGGAAAGTACCAGGGGAAGCCAAAGAATAACCCCTTGTTTCCACTATGTGGCCAGTCCAGCTTCTTTTTCATAGGATCATAGCTATAGAGTTAGAAGGGACATTAGGGCCAGCTAGTCCAGTCCCTTCATTTTACATATGAGGAAACAGACCTTTGGAGGTTAAATAACTTGCCCAAGGTCACACACGTATTCCAACCATTTCTTTTCATTATTCTGCATGCCTTATTAAACTTGTGCATTTCATATTCCTACAGGCCCTTTCAATCGTACATTTCTTTAATCACATCATTTACATTAGTAGTGTTAAGCTCAAATAGAAAGGGGGCACAAAACCCATTCATAAGGATCCCTGCTGGCTGCATATTGACTTAAAAAAAACCAGATTAACATCATCTATGTTCTATTGCATTTTTTTAAATTTTTGTTAAACATTTCCCAGTTACATTTTAATCTGGTTCAAAGAGTGTTATGGTCATGTTTGACATCTTTGCTTTACATAGCTTTTCTTTAAAAATTCCTCATTCATAATATGTTGTTATTGTTATAATGCAAAGAGCTAGAACAAATCATGAATCTCCTTAGACAGTCACATTATCTGGATCCACATTGCATATTTCTAGTCAGATAGAACCAATAACCATATTTTATATGATTATGATTTCAAACAGTGTGAATTCAAATACATGTGTATTTATATAATACATGTATTGGAGTGTCATATGCCTGCGAGTCATGGAACAGCCTCCAAAGAATTGAAAATGAATGTCACACAGAGGGCAGCAGAAAGGTAGTGGTGGGTGGCAGGCAGCAAGCTCCCATGTATAACCAATGAGGAACTCTGAAGAATAGGAATAAAAGGTATCACCAGGGAAATGTAGGCTAGGAAGAGAAGATAGGCTGGTCACATGGGGAGGGTAAGAGGTGACAAGTGGACAGCCAGAGCATTCCATTGGTGTCCTTGTGAAGTCAGGAGAAAAGGGAGGAAGTTCTTCCCACACATTGGATACACTACTGTATCAGCAGGCATAGATGGACTGTGATTGTCATACCAGAGAATGGCCAAAGCAACAGGGGTCACAGGTCCATTGTAAGCCTGTAATACCAGAGTCATGTGCTTCAGCCAAAGGTCACAGGGGTACTAGGTCTGCTTGTCACTAGACCCTAGCTTTTTCAGCTTTAAGTATAGTGCTCTTCCCATATACCACAAGCAGGGCAGAGTTGCTGGAGGAGCATGCCTTTAAAACAAGGGGACCTGGTTTTCCACCCTGCCGCCTACCAGTTACAAATCACAAGTGGCAGATGTACATGTAGATCTTTATAGATGGGCGCCTATCTCTGTACCATGTCTGACTGGGGTGCTGTGAAACAGCGCCCACGTGTTCCCCTGACAGCATGTGGGCTGGGAAGCTTATATTCCAGTCCTTTATTCTCCCTAGATCCTCAGCATGGGCCTGACTTTGACCTTTTCACCCTCAAATGTCAGAACAATCCTTCTTGAGCTCAGTCTGAGGGACTTAATGTTGGGTAGTAGGATTACATTTCTAGTAGAATTTAAGCTCTCAGAGGACAAGATCTCTGTCTCTCTGTCTCTTTATCTGTCTCTCTCTCTTCTCTCCTCTCTCTTCCTTTGTCTCTGTCTCTTTCTCTCCTCCTTTCCCTCTCTCTTTCTCTGTCTCTTTGTCTGTCTCTCCTTGTTCTTTCTCTGTCTCTCTTTTTCTCATTTAGCTCTTGCCTGACCCCTCCCCTCCCCTCCCCCATTTAGGCCCAGTGCTATGATTTCATTTACATAGAGGTGAGAAGACCCCCTTTACTAATGCTGGTCAGTGCTTATCCTGTGCCTTATCTTAAAGAGTTCCCTGGGAGCACGGAGGCATTCAGTGGCCTGCACGTGGTCACGCAGGCAGGCTTTGGCATCCCAAGTCCCCCTGACCCCCCAGCCAGTTCTCTCTCATTCCCCTGGGCCTTGCAGCCTCCCTTGGTACATAGCGGCTGCTTCACAGGTATTTCTTTGTATCGAACTACTTTGTGTTAAAGTGGTATGGCACAGAGAAAGCCCTCTGGGTCTGGAATGGGAAAACTCAGATTCAGATTCTGGCTTCTGAAGCTTTGCTGCTTTCTGGTTCTGTGTGGCCTTGGGCAAATAATTTTATTTCTCTGGGCCTTGATTTAATGGGATCACATGGCTAGAGCCAGAAAGGGACCTTTAAGATCATTAAGCCCAACCCCGTCTTTACAAATCAGGAAACTGAAACCCAGAGAAATTAAGTGACTTGCACAACTAGTAAATGCAGTGAGGCAGCATTTGAACCCAGGTTCCAGTCCAACTCTCTCTCCCCTTCACAGAGCTGTCAAGCTCACAGTCCAGGGGCCATGTGGGGCCCAGAACTCTCCAATGCAGTCCAGACTAGATGAAAATATAATTGGGAAATGTTTAACAAAATGATAGAAATAAGATACAATATAGATAATGTTAATTTGTGGCTTTCTAAGTCAGAATGTGGTCAGCAGGGATCTGTTTCTCTTTTGAGTGAGACAACTCCACATGGTCTCCATAAAATGATGGGGCTTGACCTGATGATCCCTAAGGACCCTCCCTCCTAATTTTAAATCCTTTGATCCTGGTTTGAGTCCTTGCTCCATCAGGAAGACAGTCTTGGTCAAATCCCTTAATTTCTCAGAGCCTTAGTTCCCTCATCTGCAAAACAGGCCTGCTCTCTCTTTCATGGGGCAAGAAGGGGTGGGAGTGTGTGTGTGTAGGGGGGAGCTTCAGGGAATCGGGAAGAAGGCACTTTGTCAGCCTGGAAGCTTCTCCTGTTATTTGCTTTCTTCTTGAAGGAAGAGAAAAGGACAAGAACCAGTCCTCCTCCCTCTCCCCCCTACCTTACCCCCCAGGAGGGCTTCTGAAAGAGAGAGAAGAAAGGGAGGTGGGTGTGGAAGAACGGGTGAGGAGAGGGGAGGGGAGAGAGCGTGAGGGAGCAAGGAGCGAGCAAGGGAGCGAGCGGATGTCACAGCTTACCTCAGAGCCTGAATTAGAAGCCAGAAAAAAAATCACAGCAGGAAATAATGTGTTACCTAAAATAGCAGCATCACATGGGAGGGAGGCCTGGAGTAGGGATGGAGGAGGTTGCTGCCTCATTCCTCCCCAGCAGCAGCTCCGTGAGTGGCTGGGAGCCACTGTATTTATGTAACAAAGGGCAGGAAGGACCGAGATAGCCTTGTTGCTACCGCTTGGGGTGGCCATGGCTGGGGGGGAGGGCGGCACTGTTAGCCTCTTGACATTTTCTGGCATCAACTGGAAGGAAGAGTTGTCCTTTCCCATTCCCGGTCCTCCTCCTCCTCGTGCTTCCCCCTCTCCCCCCCTTTAGTTGGCCATCTGGACTGATGGGTATTTGAATGCAGTCATGGCATTCTCCTTGCCGCAAGGTCTTAGTTCAGTTCTTCAGCCCAGGACCCTGTCTCTTGGAGCCTTGGCACCAACATTTGATTAGGAAGCCAGGAGGTCTTAACTTCATGCCTAGCTTTGCCCCTGGTATTTTAAGGACTGCTTCCTGAAAGAAGCCTTCCTCAGCCCCCAACCCTACCTCTCACCCCCCCCCCCCCAGCTGCTCGTGCCTTTTCCTCTAAGACTACTTTCCATCCACACTGATTTATGCTGTATGTGTCTTGTGTGTGTATGTACTTTGTACATATTTCGTATTCACTTTTTTTTCCAGGCATTTGGGGTTAAGTGACTTGCCCAGGGTCACACAGCTAGTGTCTGAGGTCAGATTTGAACTGAGGTCCTCTTGACTCCAGGGCCTGTGCTCTATCCACTGTGCCAGCTAGCTCTCTCTGATTAGAATATAAACTCCTTGAAAACAGGAAGAGTTTTTGCTTTTTGTATCCACAGAATTTAACACAATTCCTAGAACATAGCACACATTTAAATGCTTGTTGATTGGCTGCTTGATTTGTCCATGAGGGGTTGCCTATCACATTGGGACAATATGGTGACTAAGAAAGAAAAGACCTTAAGAGTCTCAACTTTCAAATCAGATAGAAGCCTGAGGCTTGAGTAGAGGACAAGGAATGGATTCTAAAGATATTAGGATGGGAGCGAGGGGGACTTTTCTCTCTTGCCCAAGAGAGAGATATAATAACATCTCATAGTCATATAGCAATTAAAGTTTTCCAAAATGCCTTAAATACATTATCTCATTTGAAATTCACAACAGTGCTGTGAGATAGGTACTTTTATTATTCCTGGGAATAAATGATTTGTTCAAGGTCACACATCCAATAAGCGTATGGGTCATAATTTGAACTCAGGCCTTCCTGACTTCAAATCCAATGTGCCACCCACTATGCAACACTACCTCTCAGGAAAGGCATGAGGGATGGAAGCGGGGGCTGGGTCTCAGTCACTGTAACAAGGACGTCCTTGTCCAAAGAAAGACCTGAACAGAGATTTAGAGATTTGAAGATCTGGGGGATTCAACAGGTTTTACTCATTTAAGTCCATGATATAGAAAATCTTGGGCAAAATGCAGGGGAGCCACCATGTAGTGGGAAGAGTTTTTGACTTAGGAGACAGTAATGAATCCTGACTCTTCAATAGCATGACCGTAAGCAGACCATTTCATGTCTCTGAGCTTCAGTTTTCTTTGTGTGTAAGAGCTGGATCTGTTGGCCTTTTCACATAAAGCTTAGGACTCATTGGCAGATGAGCTCTGGGATGCAGCTCTCATAAGGCTTAAGTTGTTTGTGAGTCAACAGTGTGGTATGTCACTAAGTAAGGGCTCTGATTGGTAGAGGATGCAAGTTTGGAAAGTCAAACGCCAGTGGCTTAGGGGCAGGGTATGAAAGGGAGAAGTTGGCAGCATGGACCAAGGAGGCAAGATATAGAGTTATGGTTCAGAGTGGTGAAAGAGGCCACTTGGGAGCATTGTGATTCACCGGCCCCTGCACCTCCAAAGTAGTATCTGGACCATGGTGACTTCAGAGTTGAGGTGAGAGCTTTCAGTTATCATCCAGCCTGCCCCCCAAGGAGTCCTAGGAATGTTACTTGAAGAAGAAGATGGCACCACACCCTTTAAACATCCACCTGTGACACTCTGAATTCATCCCTTGATTACATCCATTTTCCTCCTCTGACACTGCCACCACCCTGGGGTAGGTCCTCATCATTTCATTGCAACACCCTTCTGGTTGGTCTCCTTGCCCCAAGTCTCTCCCCATTCCGGTCCATCCTTCATTCAACTGTCAAAGTGATCTTCCTAAAGTACGTGTCATCCCTACCACCTTCAGGACCATTCAAAGTCCTTCATAACCTGGCCTCACTCTACCACTTTTCCAGTCTTCCTAAACCTTATGCCTCATAAGTGACACTGCAGTCCAGTGACACTGGCCACCTGACTGTTCCATCTTCTCTTTCTGGACAATTTCTTTGACTATCTTCCATGGGTGGAAGGCTCTTCCTCCTCACCTCTGCCTCGGGCTTCTCTGGTATCCTTCAGGTCCCAACTAAAATCTCACCTTCCACAGGAAGCCTTTGCCAGTCCCTCTTAATTCTAAGTCCTGTTTGTCCAGGATGTAGCTTGTTTGTACATAATTGTGTGCTTCTTGTCTTCCCCATTAGACTGTGAGCTCCTTGAGGGTGGGGACTGTCTTTAGTCTCTCTTTGTATCCCCAGCCTCCACCCCGTGCCTGGCACATAGTAGGCACTAAATATATGCTTTTTACCTGCCTGCCTGAAGTGACTGTGTCTTCCTGAAGTGCTGGGATATAACAGATATTGCTGGAGAATTAGATAGTAACTCCCCTGGAACTTGTGGAGATTGTTCCCATTCGTGTACAGGTACAAGGAATGTTTTACTACTTACTTCTCTTCTTTGTAATTTTCATTTGTCCATTATCTTAATTAAATGATATTATTAATGAATCCCCGATTCGGTTTAGAAATACATTTCCTTCTTGGATGTGGCCTTCAGCCATGAGCTAAATGTTTATTACTTCCTCTCTGTCCCCCAACAGCCATGTTGAACCTGAGAGTCACTAAGGTGTGAGGGAGGGAGTGGGGGAGATATTTAAAATGGGAATGATAATATATGTATTTCCTACTTTACAGGCTTGTTGTGAGAAAAATGCTTTGTAAACAGTGAAATATATAGACTTTTGATTTTTAAAAAATTATCATTATATCCATGTAACCTTGGACAGGGTTCCTCTTCAGTAAAGGCATAGATGGTATGCTCATCTTATTTGCAGGTTTCCCTTCTTCAGAATGAAGCAGTTGAACTAAATGTGAGATTTGCAACACTTAAAGAACTATATATGGGTGGCTAGGTGGCGCAGTGAATAGACCACCAGCCCTGGAGCCAGGAGGACCAGAGTTCAAATTTGGCCTCAGACACTTAACATTTGCTAGCCGTGTGGCCTTGGGCAAGTTGCTTAACCCCAATTGCCCTACCAAAAAAAAAAAAAAAGCAAAAAAAAGCACACTGTATAAATGTTAACTATTTTGGTAAATTGTGTGATGAAAGCAAAGATGGAGTCTGTGGTAATAATTTTTATGAAAACCTGCCTACTTTCTTCTCCTGTTTTCATCAAGGATACACTTAATATAGGTCATGCTCATAAAAATTTTATAATGATGAGACATTAGGCATATAGATCAGTAATTATTGATATCCCATCAATTGCTCTTTTGAGGATATTAACACTACCTGTGATTTTTTTCCATTCTTTCAGTATTTTCTTTCTGAGATAACTTACAAAATGATCCCTCAATGCCTTCCAGATTGTCTCACTTCAGCACAAATTTCCTCAGTGTATATTTGGCCTAGTCCAGATACTTTTCCTGACTTTCTCTTCTTAAAAGGTGCCATGCCTGCTTCCTTATATGCATATCTGGAATGGGGCTGTTACAATCTAAATGCAGTGATTCCACTGCCATTTAAAATAGAAGAGTATAGGAATGATTACCGCTCTGCTCCATTTTCTATTTTTTGCTTGTAATAATGTTGCCTATTTGGGTATCACGCCAAGCTTCCCACAAACTTGTTTTCATCTCCACTGCTTTTTGTCATTTTATTAGCAAAGCTGCTTATAATCTTTATATTCTATTTATGTTATAAACAAGTTGATATTCTAAATCTTTCCTGCCCTTAGTTGCTGTCTCTCTCTCTCTTTGCTTTGCAAGGAGACCAAGGGTTTTTTTGCTGATTAACGCAGTTTCTGGTTTCTTTAAGCCTCCTCTTTGTGGCAACTGTTTTACATTGGTTAAACTTTTTCAGGAAGTAGTGATGACCAAATTCAGTATCTTTGCCTTTTTCCATTTCTCATTTGACGTCAGCAGCTTATTTAAAGAGGTCAACTTGGAGCTGCTCCAACTGTATGTGTTTTTTTTTCAACCATACTTCTAATTTGATATGATTTTGACCATTGCTCTAATGAGTAGATGATCTGATTGCACATAGGCATTCAATTCTGATATGACTCCTACGTCAGTAGCTAATCATTTCCCATCTGTTAAGATACAGTCAATTTCATTTTTCCCCCTGCTATTATTCAGCAACTGCCAAATTCAGTGAAGTCATCCAGTGCCTTCTAACTCTCTTCTTAAGGAAAGTATTGAAGATACCAAAGCATGACACTTCTGAGGACTCTCCTGACCTCTGACCTCTTTTATTTCTTAAACCTGAATAATATTTTCCAACATATTTTTTATCTTTCTTTTTCCCATCCCTGTACTAAAGTTACCAAATGTCAAAGTAGATGTTTGGGTGATCTTGTCAAGTTTATCATACCTCACCTTTGTCTTTATCTCTTTATTCTATGCAATAGATATTCTTATATGAGCTACAATGTCAACCTGGCAGGAGGTCTCCAGTAGAGTGTCCCAGGGATCTTATCCTTGGCTCTGTGATGTTTAACCTTTTTATGAATGACTTCAATAAAAGCATAGATGGTATGCTCATCTTATTTGCAGATGATGCAAAGTTAGGAGGACAGCTAACATGGTAAATGACAGAATTAGGATCCAAAAGTATCTTGACAGGCTAGAGCATTGGACTGAATCTGATAAAATGAAATTTAGTAGGGTTGTATGGAAAGTCTTGCACCTGGGTGCAAAAATTCAACTTTACAAGTATAAGATGGGGAGGCATGGTTAGAGAGCAGGATTCTGAAAAAGATCTTGGGATCTTGGTGTCAGTCAGTCAGCAGTCATTAATTATTTACTATGATCTGGCCACTGTGCTAAGTCCTGGGGATGAAAAACAAGGTAAAGGGTAATTCCTGTTTTTGGGAAGCTTAGATTCTAATGAGGAAATGACATATAAACAATTAGATGCATACAAAATAAATGAAGTAGATGAAGTTAATTTGAGAGGGGGAGGTATTATTAAGGTGAGGGAACTGGGAAAGGTATCTTACAGAAAGTAAGATTTGAACTGAATTGGAAGGAAGCCAGGAAAAACAAGAGGCAGGGGTGAGGGGGGCAGAGCACTTTTGGTATAAGGATGCCATAAAATAGTCACATTTCAACCCAGAGTAGAGAGATGGAGAGGAACATAGGTTGTTCAGTAATCTAATTTCCTCCTGGAACCTTCTCTGCCACACTGGAAGACTTCTCACATGTACCTTTCACTTTCATGCCAGAAAAGACAGAGGTCGGTGTCCAGGTCTCAGCACAGAGCAAAAAAAAAAATTGTAGTTAGTTGCTATTCCATGTTACCCTAGGAGGAATGTTACAAAACCTTTAGAATCAGGAGCCTGTTGGTTGACCATGTTTGCCTCCCTCAGATATGGGCTATAGATCAGTCAGACAATAATATTTTCTGAGTGTTCAATGTGTATGAAGAAGAGAAGGACTCTAGAGAATCTGGAGGCTGATAAGCAGAGATATGCCTTACCCATGTTCCCAGAACTTCCCAGTCACTCCTAATTGAAGGACTGGAGAGATTCAATTATGTTAAGATCTGAGGACAGTGAAAGAAAGGATTATGTGACGAAGACCCCCAAAATGTAGCTGTTGGCACTTCTCATCAAGTCCAGTTTCCCCAGATGGATTATAAGGTCCTTGAAGGCAAGGACTGTTTTAATTTTGTCTTTATAGCCCCCGTGCCTAGTAGAATGGGGCTCTTCCCTGCTCCTGGAGGTCTTCAGGCTCAGCAGTGACTAGACGGCCTGTTAGTGGATGAGTCATACATGGCTGGAAGCTGACCCCCACAGTTCTCTCCTAGTTGACTAAAAAGGGGGCTGCATGTGTTGGGGGGTGGGAAAGGGCTTCTTACACTAGCACAGTCTCTGATACATAGTGCTTGTCAGCTGATTGGTTGCTAAAAATAACAAAGGAAAAACAGTTTAGTAAAGTGGAAAGAGCACTAGACAGAGAATCAGGAGACCTCAGTTTTTATCCTTGTTCTACCACTGGTGCTGTAGAAAGATAACTGGATTTGGAGTTAAGACCTGTATGATCTTGGGCGAGTCACTTAACCTCTATGGGCCACAGTTTCCACATCTGAAAATTAGGGTGTTGTTTAAGGTGACCCCTCTTTCCTGCTAGCTCCAAATATATGATGACAATAATTATTGAGATTAATGAGCTTCATGGCCTTCATTTCTCTGAGCTTTATTTTTTTTTATGAGGATTTGGGGGATCAAATGATCTTTAAATTCCCTTCCAGCTGGAGCTGGAAGTTTGAGATTTTCTAAAAATGAAGAGCTTTGGAGGTGGAAAGTAGAAAGAAAGAACTATAGATGTAATGGGAAGAGGGATACTTGGGATGTTTCCAGATATGAACTTGAAAAAAACATTTTCAATTGAGTGTTGAGGTCAGAAATCAGATTGCAAAGGGTGGAGGAGTGAATGAGAGAAAAGGAAATGGAGGCAGCAAGTGAGGACAGCTTTTTCAAGGAATTTGGCTGAGATGAGGAGAAGGAGGATGATAGCTTGAGAGCATGATAGCATTGAGTGATTTTTTTTTTAATTTTAAGGATGAAGGATATGTGGGCAGGTTTGAAGGTAGTAGGGAAGGAACCAGTAGATAGGCAGAATTTGAAGAATAAAAAGAGAAGATGATGGAAGATGCAATCTGGTGGAGAAGATGGGATCCAACACACAAGTACAAGTGTTGACCTTGACGAGGAGAAGGACACTTTCTTAGGCTCTCTTTTGAGAGGAGGAAAGAACGTTTCATCATCAGTTCTCTGGGGTTGAGATTAGTTGTAATGGAGCAGAGTTTGACAGCTTTTTATTGTTGTTTTCATTCACATTATTGGAGTCATGATGTAAATTGTTCTCCTAATTCTGCTTACTTCATTTTGTATCATCTCATACAAGTATTCCCTGTTGGTCTGAATTCCTCATATTCATCATCATTACTGTTTATCATGCAGTAATATTCCATCTCATTCATGCACCACACTTTGTTCAGCCATTCCCTTAACAACAGGTATCCAACTTTGTTTCCACATTTTTTCCAGCATAAAAATACTATCGGTTATTTGTTTTACTTTTTATTGATGTTTTCAGCTTCTTACATCACCCTGGTATCCCATGTATCCCTCCCCCTCTGCCTTCCCAAGAGCCATCCCACATGACAAATAGTATTATTTTTAGAGAAAAAAAAAAGACAGCACAACTGAATGACACATTGAGAAAGTCTGAAAATGTGTGCAATGTGTAACACCTATTGACAAAAGACTATCAGTTATTCTTTTTCAGACCAACCCCAGTACATTTTATGAGTAGTAGTCACCAAGCCACAATTGCACCTCAGCCTAGCTACTGTAATCCTTCCCTCACCCATTATCCCAACACTGTGAAGAGACAGTGAAGCAGAGTAGAAAGAATGTTGTCTTTGGAGTCAGAGATGTAGATCCAATTCCTCATCTGGGTAATCTTGGGCAAATTGTTTATTCTCCCTGGATCTCAGTTTTCTCAGCTGTAAGCTGAAGGCATTATAATAGATAATTTCTTAAATTCCTTCTAGTTCCAAATCTATGATTCTATGGGTGGACAAGTACTGATCTGTGTTTAATTCAAATATTAGATTCTCAAATGGATCCATGAACTGATCACTTTGTCCTCTAAGCCAGAGACTATGCCTCTGAAACTCAGCCATCTCAGCTCTGCTCTTTCCCTAGGGCCTGTACTTTCCTGATGGGGCACTTTAGCTCCGTCTCAGTCTCTAATGTGTTTGATGGGCTATAGTTAAAATGGTCAGGATGTGGGTCTCCTTATGGAGAGATAATAAGATATAGGTCTAGGCTATTGGAGATCTTCCAGTGTCACTGTCTTCTCAAGAAGCTTGCTCTTAGAATTTGTCTTGATTAGAGGAGATATAGGCAGGGAATCCATACACTAAGAAATACTTTCTCCTTCAACACTAGCAACTATGGAGGTTTCCTAGTTTCTTGTTGGATATGCTTACGCATAAATAGTGAAATGATCAGTCAGTCACCACTAGGATGTTACTTATATCTTTAGTATTCTTCATAGAGAAAAAACTCAATGCAGACAAATCCCAAAGATTTGTTGGTACTTATATTCTCCAAATATTCAGCATGAGTTGGCACAGTGGGCATAAGTTTCACGCTTCTTAGTGACATCTGCTGTCATCTTTGTTCAGTAGAATCTGTTTCCTACTAGCTTCAGGGTTCATTCAACCCATACGGACAAAGTTATCATGGAGGGCTTTTGTGGCCATAGGGTGATGTGCTCTGGGTAGCAACGACAGCTTCCTGGTTCCATGTGTGGCATCAGTCATAGTCCAATATAGCACTCCATTGCATAGTTCCAACTTCTGACATTTTCCCAGCAGTAAGGTGCCTTCTGGCAATTGGAGCTTGAGTCCTTAAGCATTACTTCCTGGCTTTTTTACTTTTATCCTCTCTCTTAGTCTTTCCTCATCCATCTGCCCTCTTTGCTAGTCATCCACAGATAATTGAAGCAAGGAAGTGGATTCAGTGAAACAAAATTCATATGTAGAGCCTCCTTCAGTCATCCTCTTATTTATTCCCTCACATACCAGAGCATCTGTTTCCCTTAGTCCCTTGTAAGTGGAAGTTCTGGCCTCGACAATTAATTTTTATGTTTTTTTCTCTTGAAGCTCTCTCCTACAATTGGAACTGAAGGTATTTTTTGAAGGTCATTTTAATTTGTATTATGCTTGGGATTTTTAATGATGGTTGCCTCTGAGCTGTTCCCTGGAGCAGATTTCTATTGATACTGCCCAGAAGTTGTGGGATTTTTTTTACTGCCTCAGTGATTAATTTTGTTTCGTATCGTTGCACTTAGTCACTGATATAATTTTATTTTCAGTGGGACATTTTTTTCAGGGTTTCATTTAATTCTTTGTAGATTATAGGATTCCATGATCCTCAACCATATAACAAAACTGTAAGGATATTGGTATTAAAAAAGATGGATCTTTGTTTCAGAGAGAAGCTTGGGCTTATTAAAAGAACTTTATAATTTACTAAAGGTGATCCAGCCTGCAATCCCTCCTTATGTCAGATGAGAACACATTTTCCATTTTAAGTGCTTGTCCAACACCCCCCCCACTGATGCACACATATATCACATACACACATACATAGGCATAGATATATACACATACATACACATATGTATATATGTGAATGTACACATGTGTGTATCTATACAAATATCGCAGTGGATAGAGTGTTGGCCCTGGAGTCAAAAAGACTTGAGTTCAGTCCGGCCTCAGATGTTCACTAGCTATGGGATCTGAGGCTATGCATTGATTTGGGAATGTCAGGGATGGGGAACCTTCGACCTGGAGGCCAGGTGACTTCCAGGCTAAAAATTCCCGGCACCTGGAACAAATTGTGATATGTGGATACAATAGAATATTATGGCAACGTAAAGAATGGCAAATATAAAGAATTCAAAGACATGTCTAAAATGAGGCAGAGTAAATAAGCAGATCTAAGATAACATTTACATGACGATCATAATAATATAAAATAAAATACTGAATGATTTCAGAACTTGATGCGATGCCCAGTCATGACTTTGGAAGCATGTTGACAATGATGCGTCCTTCCTCTCTCTCGTTAGAGAGGTGGTGGGTGATAAGTATGGAGTGAGGCATACATTTTCAGACATGACTAATGTACAGCTTTATTTTATTTCTTTGATATGAGGGAAGGTTCTGCTGGAGTGGAAATGAGGAATGTCTTTAGGAAGTGACAGCAATTTTTTTAGAAAAAGAGAGAGCATCAAGTTCCTAATTTTTTAATGTAGATTGGGCAAAAGGTATGGCAAGTGCAGACTTTGCAGAGATCTTGTCCCTGGAAAGCTTAGTGTTATGGGTATAATACTGTTCAATATAGTATTCAATACAGATCAGGGATCTAGGTGTAATTCTCAGCTTTTCACTTTCTCTCACTCCCTATATCCAATTAGTTGCGAAATCCTGTCAATTCTACTTTTGCAGCACTTTTTCCAATGTTTGCCTTTCTCTTCTCTGACACCACTAACACCCTGGTGTCAGTCCTTATCACTTCATTTCTTTACTACTGCAGGAGCCTGCTGGTCCAGTCATCTGCCACTGAGTTGTCCAAGTATTTTCCTAAAGCACAGGCCTGAGCATGCCACACACTGCTTCCCAACCCCAATCCAGTACACTCTCATGGTTCCATATGACCCTGAGGATCAAGTATAAAGCCCTGTCTGGACTTTTAAGCCCTTCATTAGCTGGATCCTTAGACCTGACATCTCCACACGCTCTGTAATCCACTGGCACTGGGCCTCAGTTGCTGCTCCTCACACAAAGCACTCTGTTGTTGTGAGGATGAAATGAGATATTTGTAAAGCACTCCTTATTGTGCCTGGCACATAATAGGTGCTTAATAAGTGCTTGTTCCTTTCCCCCTTCCATCTCCTGACCCCAGGCATTTTCACTCACCGTCCCCCATGCCTGGAACACTCTGCTCCCTCTCCTTCACCTCCTGGCTTCCCTGGTTCCCCTCAAGTTTCAGCTAAATTCCCACCTTCTGCAAGGAGCCTTTCCCAGTCCTGCTTAATCTTAGTGCCTTCCATCTTAGGTTGACCCCAGCTTATTCTGTATAGATCTTCTTTGTACACACTTGTTTGCAAGGTGTCCCACCTCCCCAATTTGAGGATGAGCTCTTTGAGATCAGGGACTCTTTCTTGCTATTCTTTGTTTCTCCCTGGGTCTAGCATAGTGTCTGGTGCATAGCTACTTAATAAACCTTAGCTGACTGACAAATTGACTCGCTTCAATTTTAGTAGCTATGGATACTCTGTTCACTATTACAGATTGCAGTCCCTTTAGATCTTAATATAGTCTTCATAAGAACTCACATTTATGAAAGACTTCATCATAAGAGAACATTCTTTCCAGTGCCTTTTAAACTGTGGGTCTTGACAGAAAAATTTGGCGGCAGTAAAAGGTTTCTGAATGCACAATGACCAAAAATTAATTAAAAATCAAATATGTAATGAATCCCAGGTATTTCTGGCAGCACTTGCCTGTGTTGCATCGGCAACTTCACTGCAGCCCTGGTTCTGAACACACAGCATGTGCACTTTGCACTGCACGTGCCCTCAGGCCATGCAACACCAATAGCTGCCTAAACTGGAAAAGGGGTTGGAAGTGGGAAAAGTTTAAGAAGCCTGGCAATCTGGGAGGGGGAGAAAGTTCGGAACTCAAGGGATTGTGGAACTGAATCTTGTAAACTAAAAGTAAACAAACAAATTAATAAAGACAAAAAATAAAAAAAGAAGCCTTGCAATCTCATCTCTCTCTTCAAGAAGTGCTATGCCCCTCCTTCTCCCCCCAATTAGCCATCTACTGGCCAACCCTCTGTGGAGGAGCGTCTCCAGACTTAGAGTAGTCCCTGCTTTCTAGCTGCACTCTGCTCCCATAGCCTTTGAAAACCCAAGGGTACATACATGCCACAAAAAGACATTGGAGGGGGAGCTTAGTGAAGGGTTATTGGCATAAGTGGGCCTAAATGGTGTCTGGACCTAGAAGTATGTTATGGTTAAATATCAACTAACAAGCAAGTGAGGAGGGATTCTTCACCTGACACAATCCTTTTATTATCACCAAAGCACCCAGCTCAAAGTAAATTCCTAGAGACCGCTGTGGCCAACTATGGAAACCTAAAGAGAACAGCATGCTAATAGGAACTCACAGTAAATAAGATGCAAAATTATGTCACAGTGATCCCTCTGCACATCTAGAACTCCCCCTCCCACTTAGTTAACTCTAGCCTAGCTACCCTGTACCTTCACTCACGTTGCTGCCAAGCTCCATTATTACTGGTGTTCTCATGATTACTGGTGTTCCCTCTAAAGACATGATTACAGCTTGCCATTTTCTGGCTAACTTCATGGTCTATGGACCCCTGAAAGCTACTCCCAGGTTAATGACTCAGAGCCCATTATTTATTCAAAGCCCCTTATTTCCATTGGATATCACCAGACATAGTAAGATAAATGAATTCAAAGCAAAAGATATTTAATTACAAATAATAATAAAGTAAATTAGAAGGAAAGATTTCCCAGAGGCAAAATGGGGCATCATCTCTCATAGCTTCCGACACTGCCAACTGGCGTAGGGACACTCCTTGGAAAACTCATGCTACTAGAATAGCATCCCAAAAGCAACCTTCCATAGCTCTCTGGTTTAATTGCATATATCAGAGGGATCTGGCCCATGTGCAGAGAGAGGTCCATGTGGAGAACCTGGGAAGCCTGCTTTAGGGAGCACGCGTGTTGACAGGGAAAGAGAGTACCGAGAAGAGACAGTGTAGTGTGCATAGACATTCTGCAACTGGCTCAGGTCAACTGATCATGGATTGAAGAGGAGCCTCTTTGGCTTGCCGTCGAGGCATTCCAAAAAGCTAATGGGTTTCATCTACTTTGTCTTTTGTCTTACTGACTTTTGGCTTCATTTGGCAATTCCTTAGCTTGCTGGCATCTGGTATGAGACCATGGCAACCTTGGAAGTATAAACCATAGGAATCTCAGAATCAGGATATAACCTGGGTTTCCCAAGCCAGCTCAGCATTCATGCTCAAGCCCAATGGAACCTGATACATGATCAATGTGTGCTCAACAGCCTCTCCAAGGCACTTCCCCTTCCACATCATCAGGATTCTGCTGGAAGTAAGCAGCCCAGGCTCTCCTCAAAGAGAGACACTGTGGGCCATGACATGAGCTTTGCTCCAATTTTATTGTACCTCTGAAGCTGCCATTTCCTGGTTTCCCCACAGAGTGGCTGCTGTCTTTAGCTGCTGGGCTGCTTTTTCATTGAGCTGCTATTGCCATCTGCTGGGGAGCTTCTTTTGCCTCAAAGGAAGTGGGTTGGGGTTTTTTCGTGTGTATTTTTTTTTTTTTTGAGATATTACCCAAGCTAGGGTTCTTTTAAATTTCCTTCCTAGGGGCAGTTAGGTGGTGCAGTGAATAGAGCACCAGCCCTGGAGTCAGGAGAACCTGAGTTCAAATCTAACATCAGACACTTGACACGTACTAGCTGTGTGACCTTGGGCAAGTCAGTTAACCCCAGTTGTTCTGCCTTCCCCCTCTAAAAAAAAGACCAAAAAAAAATTTCTTCCTACCTTTTTTCTTTCCTTCCTTCCTTCTTCTTCCTTCTCTTCTTTCCTTCCTTTTTCTTTCTTTCCTTCCTTCCTCTCTCTCTTTCTTTCTTTCCTTTTCTTCCTTCCTTCCTCCCTTTCTTTCTTTCTTTTCCTTTCTTCCTTCCTTTTTCTTTTCCTTTCTTTCTTTCTTTCCTTCTTTCTTTATTTCCTTTCCCTGACATCCAGTAACACTCAAACCATAGGGTAGAGCTGGCCACCTTTTCCTTTCATTCCTATCCCTTCACCCTCGTTGCTGCCCTCCTCAACCACAAAGCTCCAGTAGATATGTGTTCTTATTGTTATGAGTATTTCTTCCAGCTACTTGTTTACAGCCCATTGAAGCTTGCCTATTTTGTGGAACTTCATGCTTCATCATAAATCTATAAAGTCCACCCAAGGCCTTCCTTATAATCAGCAAATGTATATGCTTTTTTTTGGAGGCCATCTCCATGGGGTATGAGGAAGGATAGAAATTCCAGTTTCTTTCACTTTAAGTATTGCAGAATTATTGCGTTTTTCACTTTACGATCTGCTGAGAAATAGAAGACATAGCAAAAAAATCACTTAACAAATAGCTCGAGCAGAGCACGCTTCTAAAGGTCCCACCATTGCCAAGTGCTGAAGGACTGACTCAGTCAGGATTGTTCTTTTTTCCCCACTGGCTTAGCCAAGGCAATTTTTTATTACTTGTGGCCACAAGGAAGAACTATGGACATGCAAGCAAGGGTCATATACATGTTCTCTGTCTAAGCAGAATATAATCAACCAATTTATAGTCTTACAACAGAATTGAGAAGACAAAGGAAAGACTGAGGGTGGTATAGAATTGAATGACCATGGCAGCATAGTACAATTCTGAAAGAGGGAGGAACAAAGTGATCAAATTGTGAGCTGAATATTTTGAGACCTGGGAGCTCACCAGATACTTTCCAGTGTTCTATTTAGAAACAGGACACTTTGCCATAGAAAAGAAATTTTCTCTTTCAGGGTAACAATGTTTAGTTTGCCTATAGGCCTTTACCTATATTTTCTAGAAGTATAACAGAATAAGATAGGCCTAGCATCCTGATTCCACACAAGTCACCCCAAGGAATGGAATACTCTTATTTTTTGCTTTTTGGTGGGAGAAGGGCAATTGGGGTTAAGTGACTTGCCCAAGGTCACATGGATATGTGTTAAGTGTCTGAGGTCATATTTGAACTCAGATCCTTCTGACTCCAGGGCCAGTGCTCTATTCACTGTACCACCTAGCTGTCCCTGAATGGAATTTTTTTTACAATTAGCCAGCTCATCAAGTTGGCAATGCTGCATGGGCCTATCTGCACTCTAGGCCTTCTGAGACAAAGCATTTATAATCTCATTTATCATGGTAGGAACCTAACTTAGTTAAGACCTAAAATTCCTAACCAAGACTGACATACCAAAAATGAGTGAACAGTAGATACAAAAAGAGGAGTGTCCAGAATGTGTTCTCATTCATTCTCTAAGTGATCCCCTGAGTTGGGGAAAGACTGTCAGAGCAAGCCTCGGCATGTCACCCCACTGATAATTTAGCAAGACTGGCTCCTTGAACACGGACTGACATGCTGAGCAGTGGCAAGTCTTGACCAATCTTTTAACAGTTTATTTCAGGGCTTCTTTAGTAAGTCTGTACATTAAGGAACTCATGCTATCAAGGGCCATACAAAAAAATGCTCCAAATCACTAATAATTAGAGAAATTTAAATTAAAACAACTCTGAGATCCTACCATGCACCCATCAAAGACAATTGACAGAAGAAGAAAATGACGAATATTTGAAGACTAAATGCTAATGTGCTTCTGATGAAACTATGAATTGTTTCAGCCATTCTGGAAAGCAGTTTGGAATTCTGCCCCAAAGTCATCACACTGTCCATACACTTTGACCCAGCAGTACCACTATTAGGCCTATACCCCAAAGAGATTAAAGAAAGAGAAAAAGGACACATTGAAAAATATTTATAGCAACTCTCGTCATAGTAGCAAAAAACTGAAAACTAACAAACTGCCCACCAATTGGGAATGGATGAACAAATTATGGCATATGAATATAATGGAATAGTATTTATTGTGCCATAAGAAATGATGAAATGGATGATTTCAGAGGAAACTGATAAGATCTCAATGAACTGATACATAGTGAAGTGATTAGAACAAGGAGAACAATATATAGAATGTCAATAATATAAGGAAAAACAACTCTGAAAGACTTTAGAACTATGGTCAATGCAATGATAAATTTTTATCCTAGAAGATCAAAGATGAACAATGCTACCCATCTCCTGCCAGAGAGGTGGTGAACTTAATGTGGGGATTTTTTTCGCTGGACTCTGCACATTTGCTATATGGGTTTTCTTTTTCTTTTTATATTGTTCAATGGTGACAGAGGAATGGAAGGGAGAGATGACAGATGCTTGTAAAAAAATTAGAAATTAAATTTAAGAAAAAGTAGTCTGTACCATTTTTTCAACCCACTCTGGCCATTTGTTTGAGATAAGGCTCAACAGCACCTAGTCAAAATATTCCTTTCCACAAATTCCTTGACCTTAACTGATATAAAAGCAGACCTTTTGTCATAAATTACATTGTCCAGAAATCCATGTGTTGCAAATAACTAAGCAAAAGCTATCATTATTGCTGCAGAGGTCTGAGATGGAATGAGGAACACTTTCATTCTTTTTAAGGAGATTGCCACAATCAAAAAATTCTTTCTTTGAGACAGTGTTGCAAAATTAATATATACCCATGACTAAAAAGGTCACAGAAAACCATATGCCTTTGGCAGGTTGTGCTGAATAAACCATCTGACACTTCCTTAGACTCTCGTCAAAAGTAGAATCCACTTCAGACTACTAGATGTAGCTTCTAGCCAATGCTTCCATGAGAATAATTCCCAGATGTGCTGCCTGTATTGTTTCTTCTGGAATAACAATGTGATTTCCCCAGACATTTACCAGCAGATAAGTAATGTGGATAATTAATGAATGGTTTGATTTCCTAAGGCAATTTCTCTGCTGGCTCCCCCCCACTCCAATCTAATTTTTTTTAGTCATCTTTCAGTCATGTCTGATTCTTTGTCACCCCATTTGGGGGTTTTCTTGGCAAAGATACTAGAATGGATTGCCATTTCCTTCTCCAGCTCATTTTACAGATAAGAAAATTGAAGCAAAAGGGGTAAAGTGACTTGCCCAGGTTCATTCATACAGCTAGTAGGTGTCTGGGGCTGGATTTGAACTCAGGAAGAGGAGTCTTTCTGACTCCCTACCTGACACTCTATCTTTCACAATTAATAATAGAATTTATTTAGGAAGGAGTGGATCAGTGAGATCTTCCAACATAACTTCTAGTGGACATGGTGCAACATAATTTGAAATCTGTCTTGGCAGATGGCAACAAGCCAACAACATTTTATGTCGCTATTTCAAATATGTCTTTAGAATTATTGAATGAAAGACCTCAACACACCATAAATGGTAATATTGAAGGATGCATTCTTATCCTTTAAAAAGGAGCCACATAAAAGGCTTGTGAGTAGTACAAATTCTAAAGGCACAATCATAAAGATAGCCATGAAATTTCTCCACTCCTACATTCTCAGCCGTGTTTTCTGTGTCAGTTTATCAGTTGGTGTGCTGCTCTGCTCTACAGATCACATTGTTCTTGAATAGCTGACACATCAGGTCCATCTGACATTTTGTCGCTAAGCACAACTGCACCACCGTAAGTGTCACTGCTAAGAAACAGTGGCTTACTTTCTAACACAGATGCAGGAGTCAATGACTGCTTGACATTCTCAAAAATGTCCTCATGTTGGCAACTTTCATGTGAGGGATAATGTCTTTCCAGTAGACAGCAGAGTTGTTCAGCAACAGTGGCTTTCTGTGAAAGAAAACCTTATTTTGGGAAGAAAACCAGTGATGTTGTTAACACAGTTTGAGAAAGGGACATTGGGCATTCCTGAATTTGAGGCATATTGCAGATGAGGGTTAGCATCCTCTTTCCATATGTTTACTTTTACTAAGACAACCAGAATCAGTTCAAAGCAAAGGGCATGCAATCAAACATCATAGCAAAGAAAATGACACGAAATGATTCCTTGATACCCATAGCGGTATACTCTCCCATGTTACCTCACTGCCAAGGGGGAAGTTTGCAGTGCAAAGGCTACACATGACAAAGGAAGGTACTCACTTAAAGGAAATGTGTGATCTGGGCACACAAATGGAAGGTGGATATGTAGGGATAAGTATGGTCAGGGCACATGTGTATCTGGGGCAAATTACCCCACCAATGCTGTCTTCTATTAATGTCATCATGCCACTGATGTTGATCCCCTGCTAGGAATTGTATCTTTATCCCTCATTGCGAATTTCCACTGGTCTCTGACTATATTGTTCCCTGAGCAGCTTTCTATTGCCATCTGCCAGTCTTTGACTATTGCAGCCACTTTGGGCTATCTGCTGCTCTCTACTACCATTTGCTAGAGTCTAGCTGCAGATAAATCCCTCTTCTTCAATGGAGAGTTGTTAACTCTGTTCTCATTTACAATCCCAGATCCCCACCAGCTATCTGACCTGAAGTCATAAAATTCCTCTGAACTCAAATAAAATTCTTGATTGTCAGGCCCTGCCACCTCAGGAAATACTGGGGACCCCTTCTAACAATACTGCAAGATAGGTCTGCTAGGCTAGAACCTTGAGTCTCCTTTTAAATATCTATAATACGTGCAAATTAATCTGGAGCAAGGGACAAAAGGAATAGCTAAAGCTATCAAATTTTGGCTTAGATCTTTTGTTTTAAAGCCTATGTTTATTATTCACATCTATCAGCAATAAAATGACTAGGTTTTGTTGAGCATTTCTATTAGTGAAAAATCTAACTGGTCTCTAAATATTTTATAGTATATCTATATATAGAAATGATTTCAATAATTTTATAAATGTTGCTTTCCAAAATGTAACATTACTGCAAAGTCATAAATAACATATCACTTTACGAGTCAGTGTGGAAGAAATACTGACCCTATGTCCAAATCCTGGTGCTTCCATCCACAAAAATTGGACAAGTTCACTCATTCTGCCCGAGCCTCAATTTCCCCATTCAATATACAGTGAGTGGTGTAGTGCATAGAATGCTGAGCCTGGAGTCAGGAAGATCTGAATTCAAATTTGACCTCAGACGTTTACTAGCTATGTGGCTCTGGACAAGTCACTTAACGTCTGCTACTTAGCCTTCTGCTTCTTCAACTGCAAATTAAGGATGATAATAACAGAATTTACCTCACAGGGCTGTTGTGAGGATCAAATGACCTTATATCTGCAAAACACTTAGTTCAGTGCCTGGCACAAAATGGGCGCTTAATAGTAAATGCATATTTCCTTTCCTCCTTCCACTAGGCATAATACCTAATCTACCATATAGTTTAGGGAAGCCAGAAGGCAGAGATGAGGAGGGAGACCATTCTAGACATGGGGTCTTACCCCAGGCTTGGATTCTGATGACTCAGAGTGAGTGTAACTAGCAATTGTTTTCTATTCTGGCCAGAAACTCTGAGTATCTCCCCCTCCCAGACTGATTCTTTTGTTATGGCAAATTAGACCATATTTTGTCTCAATTTTTACCTAGTTCTTAATCACTGAATAGGCGTTACCTCAGACAAACTGAGACCTGGAGAAGAGTTTAGTTTAAAAAGGCCAAAGTCATCCACTGATCCAGTGGGATCCTGAATCATAGCCAGTTGTCATGACTTTTGTCTTGCCACTGGATTCCTGTGACTCTGGAGGAAAGAGTGAGGCTGATGACTTTGTGCTGCTCCACTTCACTTAAATCCAATTCACTTGCAAATCAAGTTGGGGGAGCACCAGTAAAAAGGCACAGTGTCAGGAGATGGGGTGTTATATATAAAGAACAGCAAGAAGACCAGTGCTACTGAATTGTAGAATATGTGAAAGGAAGTAAAGTATAAGAAGATGGGAAAAGTAGGAATGGGTCAGGTTGTGAAGGACTTTAAAAACTAACCAGAGGATTTTATATTTGATTTTGAAAGTAACAGGGAGTCACGGGAGTGTATTGAGTAGTTGAGGGTTACATGAACAATCCTGCACTTTGGCAGCTGAATAGAAGATGGCTTAGGGCAGGGAGGTGTGGGAGGCAGGGAGATCGATCAGGAGGCTATTGCAATAGTTTAGATGAGAGCAGATAAGAGCTTGCACTAGGTGTCAGTATGAGTAGTGAGAAATAGATGTGTATTAGAGAGGTTATGAAGATAGAAACAACAGGATTTGGTAACAGATTGGATGTATGGGGTGAGTGCAAGTGAGGAGTGGAGGATGAGCCTCAGTTGTGAGCCTGAATGACCAGGAGGATGGTGTTGCCCTCTACAATAATAGGGAAAGTATGGAAGAGGGAGAATTTGGTGTTAAAGAGAAGAAGTTCTCTTTCGCATGTATTGAGTTTGAGGTTTCTGATGGCTGTCCAGTTTGCAAAGTCCAATATGAAGCAGTTGGAGATGTGATACTGGAGGTCAGCAAGAGCTTAGGGCTTGTTAAGTAGATTTCAGAATCATCAGCATAGAGATAATAATTAAACCTATAGGAGCTGATGAAATTATCATACAAAATTGTCCTTTGTCCTTTGTTCTTGAAGAGCACTAGTGGCATCACAGGTGATGTCTTGACTCATGGGTGAATTGTAAATCCAGTGAGGTAGAGTTGCAAAAAGTCATCAGCCTCACTCTCTCTTCTAGGATCATTGAAGTCTAGTGGCAAAACAAAAGACAAAATAACTAGCAATGACCCAGGATGCGCTGGGTGACCTTAGTGTCTTCCATGTCTGACTAAATGCTAAGCCAAGGGTGGAGAACCTGTAGTCTCAAGGTCACATGTGACCTTCTAGGTCAGCGGTTCTCAACCTGTGGGTCATGTTCAATTTAAATATATCCTGCGTATCAGATATGTACGTTACGATTCGTAACAGTAGCAAAATTACAGTTACGAAGTAGCAATGAAAATAATTTTATGGTTGGGGGTCACCACAACGCGAGGAACTGTATTAAAGGGTCGCAGCATTAGGAAGGTTGAGAATCACTGTTCTAGGTCCTTGGGTGCAGCCTTTTAACTGAGTATAAACCTTGCAGAACCAATTCTTTTATTAAGGGAATTTGTTCTGGGAAGTTTGGATTCATTCAAAGGGCCACACTTGAGAGCCATATGTGGCCTCAAGGCTCAGGTTCCCCACCCCTGCTCAAAGCACTCCACAGCACCTGCTTCAGCTGCTTTCATGGCTGTTGGAACAAATTGTTCTCATTTGCCCATTCTGTCAGGGGAAGTTTTCACATGTTTGGGATAGACAACCCCTAACTCACCAGTGGGTTTCAGGCCTGTTGGTTACCCTCAGCCTGATTTAGTCTGTCTACTGCAATGGTTTTACTAGGGTGTGGCTGCCATACCTGCTACAGCTTTTTGGAGTCACAGGTGAGAATTGGGTAAAAGGTGGACAACAAAGGTGAATGAGCAGCCCTGAAAAGGACTCAGCAAGCCCTAACACCAGAAGCTCTTGTCCTCTCTCAATACCTATAGGGTGAAATAGTACAGAGGGAAAAGAGGAAAAGGCCAAGGACAGACTCTTGGGGGAATATCTATGGTTAGTGGGAGTGACCTGAAAGAAGATCTAAAGGAGATTGAGGAGGAGTTGGGCAGGTAGGAGGAGAACCAAGAGAGAGCAGTATCATGAAAACCTAGAGAGCAGAGAATATCAAGGAGAAGAAGGTGATTGACAGTGTCAAAGACTGGAGAGAAGTCAAAAAGGTGACGATTAATAAAAGACCATTAGATTGGCAACTTAGAGAACATGGGTAACTTTGGAGAGAGTAGTTTCAGTTGAATGATGAGATCAGAAGCCAGACTGCAAAGGGTTTAGAAGAGAATTCAAGGAAAGGAAGTAGAGACTCTTATTTTAGATGGTTTTCTCAAGGAGTTTAGTCACAAAAGGAAGGAGAAATATAGACTGATAGCTCCCAGGGATGGTCAAATCCACTAAGGGTTTTTTGAGGACAAAGCTATATTTGTAGACATCAGGGAGTAGACAGAGAGAGATTTAAGACTAGTAAAAGGGTAATATAATAAAAGGGGCAATCTGTTAGAACAGAGAGGGGATTCAAAGGTTTATGGAGAACAGTTTGCCTGGTCAAGGAAAAAGGACACCTCTTGAAAGGATTTAGTGGGGAAAGACATTTGATTGACATGAGATAAAGAGGAGGGAGAAAAGGGTGCTCTTAGATGGCCTCAAGTTTTTTTCAGTGAGGTTTGAAGCAAGGTCCTTAGCTGAGTGGGTGGGTAGGGATGGGATTGCCATGGAAGGGTTGGGGAGGAATGAAAAGGCTTGGAATAGCTGTTGTGGTAAGTAGGATAGTGGATTGATTAGGGAATTTTCAACAGATTGCCTTATTACAGAGAAGACCCAGCTCAGATTATGTAACAGATTTATTGTGGATCCTATCAATATGGTTTCACGATTTTCTATAGCTCCATTCAATAGCACATGAGCAGGCAGTGAATGGTGGGTGTAATCCAAGTCTGGGGCTTGGTAAGATATGATCAGCCATAGCATAAAGGGGCAAAGGAGTTGAGTATAGAGGACTTGATATATCATACCATATCAACTTGAACTCAGTCACCAAGGGGAAAGAAGGAGAGAGTATGGCCAGTGAAATAATGATAACCTGGTCAAAATTAAGGGATGTAAGAGGTCACAGTGAGGATAAAGAACAGGTAAAGCAAGGATTAAGATGGAAGGATAAAAGTATGTGATCGGATAAAGGAATTTCACAATTCAGCAAAATGGAGGGGAACACTTATAAGTGATGGCAAGATTATGTCTACAGCCATTTCTATGGTGCTAGAAAAGTCTTTTAATTGGCTGCTAAGTCAGAACTTTATGGATATATTAGGGAATAGTCCACATTCCACAGGCTGCTATTCCTTTTGGTTTTGAAGCTCAAGGAGAAATCCCTGAAATGTCCAGTGGGTCATGTGAGGAAACCACTTTGTCCCCATTGAGCCATAAGCCATGAGCTCATGGCCTCCTGGGGCAGCTAAGTGGTAAAGTGGATAGAATGATGGGTCAGGAGTCAGGAAGACTCATCTTCTTGAGTTCAAATCTGGCTTCAGACACTTACTAGCTGGGTGATCCCGGCCAAGTCACAAACCCTGTCTGCTCCAGTTTCCTCATATGTAAAATGAGCTAGACAAGGAAGACCACTCCAATATCTTTACCAAGAAAGCCCCAAACAGGGTCATGATGAGTTGGACATGACTGAACAACAACATGGCCTCCCAGGCAAACCTGTGTCTGGAATAGGGCCACTTTCTATTTGTGCCATTTCTTTTAATAATACAAAGCCTTGTGAGAGATCTTGGAAAGCAACCAGTATCTTCCCCTTCTTGGACACCTCAACAGAAGGAGAGCACCTATGGGAGCAGTTGTGGTAACAGCAGCTGAAGCAATCAGGCCGAAGGGGAAAGAGTTGCCTGTAGAAAATGAGAGATCAGTCACAAGAAAGAGCCCATCTGAGGTTGATTAGACTGCTCTCGATGAAGGAGAGAGAGATTTAAGACTAGTAAAAGGGTAATATAATAAAAGAGGCAATCTGTTAGAACAGAGAGGGGATTCAAAGGTTTATGGAGAACAGTTTGCCTGGTCAAGGAAAAAGGACACCTCTTGAAAGGATTTAGTGGGGAAAGACATTTGATTGACATGAGATAAAGATATAAAATGACTAATCAGCATCCCTTGGAAAGAAGCTCTTTGCAAATGTCCTCAACAAGTCTCGAATATTAGCTTCTCAGTTGGTTGTACTACTAGTGATAGTTCCTTGATTCTCTTCTAATCATTCCGTGATTTTTAGTGCTTATAAATTCCCTTTTCTGTGTGGGAATAAAGCTGCATGTTCTATAACTGGTTCGTGTTTTCTCCTTCTCCCCCCTCCCCCAATCACCAGCCTGTTGGCAAGAACCTTTGAATTAGAGCCAAAAATAGAATAGTTCTCAGTAGTTGAGGTTGAAAAATCACAGGTCGTAGATTTGCAACTACAAAAGATCTTGGAAGTAATCTAGTTCAACCCTTCTCATTTTTTCAGATGAAGAAACTAAGGGCCAAAAAGGTCCAGTGACTTGCTCAGTGTCACACAGGTGACAGAAGAGCAGAGTGGGAATTCAGATCCAAGTTCATTATCTCCGTATCTCTATCTCCATATCTCTATGTCCCCTCCTGACTGTGCTTCTGACTTTCCAGACTTGGCCACCACGCTCCCTCCCACGCAGGAGTCTTCCTCCCCGCTCCTTTTATGTGCTGTTCTCCCGTTAGAGTGTAAGTTCCTTGAGGGCAGGGTCTATCCTTTTTATTTGTATTGTACTCCAAACCCTTAGCCTTTAATAAAACAGAACCAAATGAACTGGCAAATGATAAATAAGCAAAGGATGGGGAAAAGACCATTTATTAAGTGTCTGCCATGTGCCAGGCACTGTACTAACCACTTTAAAAATATCTCATTTGATCATCATGAAAACCCTGGGTGCTATTATGATCCCCACTTTATAGTTGAGAAAATTGAGGCAGATAGAGGTTTAGTGACTTGCCA
>CM053581.1:183893860-183939873 GCA_028627135.1 Pseudochirops cupreus | reverse complement strand
TGGCAAGTCACTAAACCTCTATCTGCCTCAATTTTCTCAACTATAAAGTGGGGATCATAATAGCACCCAGGGTTTTCATGATGATCAAATGAGATATTTTTAAAGTGGTTAGTACAGTGCCTGGCACATGGCAGACACTTAATAAATGGTCTTTTCCCCATCCTTTGCTTATTTATCATTTGCCAGTTCATTTGGTTCTATTTTATTAAAGGCTAAGGGTTTGGAGTACAATATTGTTTCCTGGTTTTAAGTTTATGTTTTTTCAAACAAGAGAGACTCATTTCCTTTGATCTCTGTTAAAGCCATCCCATAGAACATGAGTAGGATAGACTTGGTACATTATCCCCAGAGTGCCACATACTTCAGCACTGAGCAAATGTGTCCCTGGAAGAGACCAGAGTATATATTCCACATCCCATAGGAAGTATTCCAGTTATAATAGGCGACACCAGAAGTGGCTAGAGCCCAGGCCTATCCCCTCACATGCTCCATGGGATGGCTGCCACTGTTATACCTGTATGTAATCTGTTTCTTCTTTGAGCTTTGTGAATTGTGTGCTTGCAAGAGGAGCCAGTGACAGTACACTTGGTGTTATCATGTAATAAAGTTTCCAGATTTTCTAGTTGGGCCAGTGAGCCAGAGAAGTGAGAAATCCCTCAAAGTATGGCTAGGCCTATTATGTCATGGGAGAGGCTCTCACACAACATTCATATTTGCCTTTTTTATTTTGGAAGCTCAGTAGTATTCCATTTCTTTGGCATATTTTAAGTTTAGTCATTTGTTCCCCAGATACTCAACATGTAGGTCATTTTCAGCTTTTCAGTATTATGAACAAAATAGCTAAGAATATTTTTGTACTGATAGGTCCTTTTTCTCTTTTAATAACTTCCTCAGTATATAGTAAGAGATAGTATGGCCAAAGAGTATGATCAGTTTCATAAGCCTTACTATATTTGCCAGGCAGCTCTCCAAAAAAGTTTACACCCAATCTACAGCCCCATCAACAATGTAATAGGTTAAGGCTTAATCCATACACCTGACCCATAGAAGAGCGGTTGGGTGATGTGATAGATGCCAGTGAGTGAGTAAATAAGAGTGAGTTCCTAAGGCCAAAAATCTCAGAATTTTGGCTTCCATGTCCACCTTTGCCTTTGGTGAATTGTGTTACTTTAGCCAGTCTCCTCATTTCTCTCCTTGAAAGGGGACACTCTTTCAGGGGGATAAATGACAATCCTTATTATAATACATGCTCTATTATAGTTTATAGTACAATTATGCATGTCTGTGTCTTATTTTCCTTATTTGATCACTAAGGACAGGGGCCAAGCTTATTTGTTTCTGTATTGCCTATCTTGCTCGGCATCTACCATAGTTAATTACAGTATGCAGTAGTGATTGTTGAATGAATGAATGAGGAGAATGGTGAAGTGGCACACATCCTTGCCGAATCCGAGTCAGGAGACCTCAGTTCAATCCTAGCCCTGCTAATTAGTGTATGGGCAAGTAGTTTAACCTCTCCCTCTGCTCCTCAATTTTCTCTATGGCTCTGGTCAGTTCTAGAGCTATGATCTTATGATTCTATGAATGAATGAATCGACAAATGAATGAATAAAGGAATGAATGAATGAATTTGTTCTCAGACATGAAGCTTTACCCCTTAAAGGGAAAAAACCCCAACAACCTTAGAACTTGTGGAACAAGCCAGTTTGGGTCACATGGAGAGACATGATGTAAGGCTATCCAGCTGGAGGAGGGCCATAGTTACTTCTTATCATACAGACAACTCTCAGAACCCCTGAAAGTCAGCTGAATTGGGGCTCTGACTCATTCTTGTGACTCATGTACTGTCTCCCTAGGCTCTACTTTCTCTACAGCACATTCTCTGTAATAGCAGATCCAGAGGCCTCTGCAGTCTCAGGTGGGGGAGGGGGGATCCCTAGTTCCTACCCCATAGGTGAGTCATCAGCCTGAGTGGGAGGCGAGGACTCTGCTACTCTGTATTGACCTTAGTGGAGAAGGAAAACTATGAGCACATCGAGCTCTGCCACTCTCTGGGTGACCTTGAGCACGTCCAGGCACCTGTTGGGGAATCCATTTCCTCTTTTGTCACATGAGGGGGTTGAATGAGCTGCTGTACTTTCAGAAATGAAATTCTCGGAATCTGTAAGTGGGGAATTGGTGTGACACAATGCAGAGGGCCGTCTGTGGCTCAGAGAGGCCCTGAGAGCACATCTTGTCTTTGATGCTCATTCCCTTTGTGACTTCCCTGAGCCTCAGTTTCCTCATCTGTAAAATGAAGTCCTAAGTGCCTTCCCAAAACTTGCTTCCCTGATCCTCATCTCCCCTTTACAAGAGCAGTAATTTGACCCTGGATTGGCCCACAGGTGTTAGGAATGAGAATTCCCTGGTTTTCACTAGAAAGCAGCAAACGCAGACTGATTGACTGACGAGAAGGATCGTAAGATTATGGAACTCTATGTTAATGCTAGGAGGGACCATAGAGATCATAAGATCATTGATTTATAGCCTGGAGGGATCTAGGGGTCAGCTAGTCCAATCCTTTTGTTTTATACATGAGGAAAGGAAGTTCTAGGTAACCTGCTAATGGTCACTTTGGTAGAAAATCAAGCCAAAATTTGAGCCCTGGTTCTCAAATTCCAAATCTAATAAACTTTTTACTTTGCTATGCTGTCTCCCAAATCATCTAGCCTAGCCCCCTCATTTTATACATGAGTAAACTGAGGACCAGAAAAATTAAGTCACTTGCACAAGGCCACACAGAGAGTGAGGGAGGAACCTGTTCATTTGATTCCAAATCTAGTACTCTTTCTGCCAAATCACTTTGTCTTAGCCCCTCATTTTACAGATGAGATATTTAAGGATTCAAGGAATCTTTGCTCATCACATCCCAGAAGTCAGAATTTCACCTCTCTGGTCCCATTGTTCCTTGATGGCTGGACGTCAAGCCATGAATATCTGGGCCCCAGAGGTCACCACACAACAGACAGACAGCTGCATGGTCCAGGCCCAGCCAGAAGTGTTTAGTCCAGGCATAGCCTGTTAGCCAGGAAATGAGCTCAAAGGGAATAGTTCCCTCAGGCAAGGAAAGAGGGCATGCGTATGCCCCTGAGAAGAAGGCATCTTAACCCTTTGAGGGGAACTGGGAAGGATGTTGGAGGAGGGAATGGGCCCTTGGAATTTGAGAGGGTGGAGCCTCATGTCCAGGACATGTCATGGCCCTGGGAACTTTCCTCTGGCTGTGGGCTTCCCTTTTTCTGATCATTGAAAGAACAGCATCCTCAACCTTCATTCTGCTTGGCTTGCCCAGGGAGGGGTGTGTGTGTGTGTGTGTGTGTGTGTGTGTGTGTGTGTGGGATGTGTGTGTGTGTGTGTGTGTGTGTGTGTGTGTGTGTGTGTGTGTGTCCCCTGCTAATTGAATGGTTTCAAGCCACCTCCTCTGCCCAAAAATTCTCCACAAGGAATAATATGCCTGACATATCCAGGAAGTCTCAGCTCAGATTCCTAGCAGGAACCTCTGATACGGTAAAAACTTCACTCTACAGGATGGTTCATATTCTAAGCCTGAGGCCCTGTTGAGATGGGCTGAAGGAAAAGTCACTTACAGTTAACTCAGCAACATTCATTGAGACCCAGGTGCTAGGCAAGAGGCAAATGAAACCTGAAGGTGTTGTTGTTGCTCAGTTGTGTCCAGTTCTTCGTGACCTCATTTAGAGTTTTCTTGACAGAAATGCTGGAATGATTTGCTTTTTCCTTTTCTAGCTCATTTTACAGATGAAGAACAGATACAAACAGGGTTAAGTGACTTGCCCAGGGTCACAAAACTAATAAATGTCTCAGGCCAAATTTGAATTCAGCTCTTCCTGACTCCAGGCCCAGGGGCTCAATCCACTGTGCCACCCAGCTGCCCTGATGTTGGCTCTGCCCTAAAGAACTTTCAAGTCTGTAGGGGAGGACAACGTACAGGGGCAGGAAAAGTACCCTAGGTCCCATGGGAAGAAAATCCTGGGGTTTAGGGGGTTAAGGAACCATAGAATCTTATACTTGGAAAGAAGGGATCTTGGAGGTCATCTTGTCCAATCCCTTATTTTACAGATGTAAACTGAGGCTCAGAAAGGAAGTGACTTGCTCAAGTTCATGCAGGTAGCAGAGCCCAGATGAAAACTTAGGTCTTTAGACTCCTGGTCCAGGTTTTCTCCATCATATCATACTATCACCAAGTAGTTTTCTTCCTTTCTTCTTTCCTTCCTTCCTTCTTTCTTTCCTTCCTTCTCTCTTTTCTTTCTCCTTTTCTTCCTCCCTTCCTTCTTTCCTTCCTTTCATTCTCTTTCTTCCTTCCTTCCCACTCTCTTTTCTTCTTTCCTTGCCTTCCTTTCTTCCTCTATTTTTTCTTTCTTTCTTCCTTCCTTTAATCAGAAGCTGATAAGAAAAAGTAGATTCCTTCCTTTAATCAGAAGCTGATAAGAAAAAGTAGATTCCAGGTGACACGAACTGTTTTGTAGGATTCAGTGGAAAAATTAAAGGTTGGCTTTTTCCTTTCTTAGACATGGACTGAAATCAGGATAGAGCATGAATCTGTCATTGCCTTAGTCATCTGTGCATTCCAGGTCTCCAGTCTGAGAGAATGCAGGAGCCAGGATCACATGAGCTCAGAGATATAGTGACATGTCTGGAACCAAACCTCATAGACTGGAGCAATGGAAAGAATGCTGGATTTGAAGTCAGAAGACCTGGATTCAAATCCTGACTCCATCCCCTTGCTGCCTTTGTGCTATTAGACAAGTCACTTAACTTCTCTGGGCCTCATTTGCCTAAACTGCAGAATGAAAGGGATGGACTTGAGAGATCCCTTCTAGCCCTACAGCCATAATGCTCCAAAAGGGCAGCCAATAGCTCTGCACCAGGACTGCAGTGTGTTATCAGGACGTGTGAGCTTTGTTGTACTCAACCAATTTTCCTTGCCTCAGGTGTCCTTGCTGTAGTTGTCAACAACTGCATTTGTTCATTCATTCATTCATTCATTCAGCAAGCATTATTTCTTGAGCTCTGTTGTGGGCCAAGGCACCATACCATGGTGGCACAAAGACAAGGAATGAAACAGATCCTGTCTTCAAGGAGCTTCCACTCTATTGGAAGATCAGAGACAACATGTACACAGACAAGTAAATGTAAAATATATCCAAAGTTAATAAAAAATAATTTCCAGAGTGGAGGACCAGTAACTTGGGGCATCAGGATAAACCTCTTAACATCTCACAGCTGACACCAAGATAAGGTCAAAATGGGTACATGATTTACACATAAAACATGATACCATAAGCAAATTAAGAGAGTATGGAATAGTTTATCTGTCAGATTTATGGATGAGAGAAGAATTTAGGACCAAAGAAGATACAGAAGGCATTACAAAATATAAAATAAATAATTTTGACTATTTAAAATTAAAAAGTTTTTGCACAAACAAAACCAAAGCAACCACAATTACAGGAAAGCAGAAAACTGAGAGAAATTTTTGCAACAAGTATCTCTGATCAAGGTCTCATTTCTCAAATGTATAGAGAACTGAATCAAATTTATAGGAATACAAGTCATTCCCTAATTGATAAATAGACAAAGGATATAACACAGGCAGTTTTCAGACAAAGAAATTAAGGCTGTCTATAGTCATATGAAAAAAAATGCTCTAACTCACTATTGATTAGAGAAATACTAATGAAAACCACTCTGAGGTGCCACCTCACACCTATCAGATCTCTGGAGAATGGCAGAAGTTGGAACTCTGCCCTGTATCATTGTTTTGATCCTGTCGGTGGTAGGAGGAAGCAGGTATTGCTACACAAAGCATTTTACTTTATTATCACAAAAGTAATATTTGATGACTTTGGATCCTGATGACAAGAAAGGATATTTGGTCTAGTAAGAAATAAAGGTTCAGATCCTACCTGAGACACTCACTGGGTTTGTGCCCCCAGACAAACCACTTAATTGCTTTCTGCAATGAAGTGAGCTTCCTTCATCTCTAAAACATTGGACTTGAGCGTCTCTAAGACTCCTTCCACTTCTAAAACCTATTAATGAAACTGTGACTTGGTTCCCTTATTTACAAAAGGTAGACACTGAGAGCAGACTACTAAAGCAGATGTTGGTTCTAATAGGAAGAACCATTGATCCCGGGTGTTTTAATCACACACTGCTGCATAGACAAGGAACTCTTAAGGTGATGACCCCATCAAACCTGGGGTAGCTTTTCTCATGGACCCACATGAGGAGGTGCCATAGGTGCTACACACAAAAATACAAAAATAAAAAAAGGACTGCCTATTTAAGGGCTCCTTTATTGTATTTAGTGGCTGGAAGACAAAACGCACACGACTAATCTTCATGGCCCCAGCTGTATCCACTGTCTCTTCCTCCCATGACCAAGAACTGGTCCCTTGTAGCTAGAGGTCCTTGGCTGAGGTGAGGCTGGAGGTGAGGGATCATGCAGAGAGAACATGGCATTGCTTTACTTCATATTGCACTAATGCGCTTATTACAGTTTACCTTGTGCTAAGATTTTTTTCCCTTCTCTCAAAATCAATGATGTTGTCTTAGACTAGGAAAGCCATGTTGGAGGACATGAGAAATGCACAGGTTTCACCACCCACCCCCTACTGGGTGAATATTGAATAATCTCACCCATTTGCCTAAGAGAGAGTCTTTAAGCAGAGAGAGACTTAGGAAGGAATCGAGGTTCCTTACTGGCATCTGCATGTGGAGTACATTCCTTTGCTTGGAGAATGCCCAGTTCCAAAAGGAAAAAGGACTACAAGATTTCTCATCACCATATCTCAACCTGGAGTTGATGACAGAGATTTTCTTGAAGTTGAAAAGTAACGGTGTCTTGCTTTGTGAAGCTCTGGTGAAGTTAGTGGTCAGCAATGGTGGCTGCAAAGGGTTATAGCTTCAGGAGAAGACCCTAGACTGGGGCTGCATCACTGCAGTTGCAACACAGGAAGCCTGTGTTTCCTCCCAGACAGGGACAGCTATGAGAGCTTTACCTTCTGTGTTGGCCAAGACTGTTTTCAAATGACAGAGAAAGGGTTGACTCAGTAGAGGATTTTGACCATGGCTGAGATCAGTGACTGGTGCCACCCACTAGATAACAGGGGTGGGGGGGGAATATAAGAGGGAGTATAACTGACAAGATGGAGACTGGAGAGAAAACTGGATTTGAAGTCAGAGGCCTTGAGTTTCAATCTTGCCTTTTTCACTTACTAACTGAGTGACCTGCCAATGTCATTTACCTTCTATGAGCATTAGTTCTTCCTCTGTAAAATGAGGAATGATCTCTAACATCCCTTCCAGTGCCCAATCTTGTGCTCAGAATAGCAAAGAGAAAAGAAAACCTCTTTATTTGGTCTGAGAATCTATATAAAGCTCAGGTAGAGGATTACTCACTGGAGAATTTATTTTCTCTGGGTTCTGTGTTGGGTTCTATTTTTTTCTTTGATCTTTCAATAAAATTTTGATTTTATGAATTCATATTGTTGAGGGAAAATGTGTCAAGATTTTCCCAGATTTTCTGAGTGGCATATATAAAACAGAGAAGTAAGAAATCCCACAAAGTAGACATAAGCCATTCATGGGGAGGATACTCCAAGAAGGAGAAGGCACATTCAAGGACTTCACAGTCTATTTGGGGAAATAGGACATTTCTGCATAAATAATATTATAGAGTGTCACCTATGCAAGTCAAAAATGGGTAGATAAGTACTTAGACGTTCTGGCAGAACAGAGTAGAAAAGTGAGCAATTACGTGGGAGAAATCTGGAGGAGGGGAATTGTTATCCATGTTTGGAAGGAAAAGGACATGGCATAGAGATGTGAGTGTCAGTAACTATGTGAAACCACTGTACATCACATGTCAAATGTACTTTGAAATGTTAGTTCTGAAACAAAGACATGGGCTTCAAAATGAACTTGGAGCATTCAAGTAGCACCCAGAGTCCCCCTAACATGAGAACATTTCCCCAGGTTTGATGTACTTTGTGAACCAGCATACACTCTCAGAACCAGAATTTGTGAATCCCTGCCAGTGTGTTTGATTTTCCTAGGCCAAGTGGACCCGTTAGTTTATTTAATCTAAAAACATAGTGTAATAAGTGACAAGAAAGCTTCTTCACATACACACAGAAATATACTCTCCCAAAGATTATGACACCATCATTGGAGGAAAGGGCACACACATCAGTAACACAAGTAACCAAAAAAACACATATGAAAGGGTATACATAGAGAGAACACCTGTGGTGAGAAGTTGCTCTCTGCTGCATCTGGCATCTCTGCAGCCTTCTGCTGGTCTTCAGTTCTGATGTGGCTTCTTTCTTTCAAGGGGAGTCCTGTGCCAACTCTTTAGCTCTTTTGTGATGCAGACCCCAGTCAACTAGACTCAGTATGCCATCTAGAAAAATCCTTAGGGCTATCTTTTGAACTGCTTTTCTCTTCCTATTGCTTACAAATAAATTAAGCTCTTAGCTGACTGACAGTGAAGAAATTCCTTTAATCTCCTTTCTACCTCAATGATACTTATAGTGGTTCATATAAATTGATTTTTCTGTGGTAAGAAGAATGAAAGGAGCCAAAGATCAAAGTAGATCTTTGCCCCTCAGCAACCAGATTGCTGTCCATCCTACGTATAAACCTTACTGTTTGATGCATGTTAGGTTTTTCACATCATTAGACTTTAAAGCAAGAAATTTAATCAGGGAAGGAGGCAAGTTGAGGAACATTAATCCTGTACGATTGGAGGTGAAAAAAACAGTCATGGGGAAATGCAATACATACATATAACCACTTTTCTTTCTGTACTGATTGTGAAAAGGAAAGGATGTAGCAAACAGGAAGAGAAAAGGTTATATATTTTACTAGGGTAGGAGTTGTTAGAGATAAAAGCTGCAAGCTTCTATCTTCAGATAAAGCTAGTACAAAATGCTAGTGATGACATACTTGGATTTTCCTATTCTACATTTAGAACTCTTTCAATGACAAGAAGAGTGAAACATGTATCAGAATAAGTCAAGTCAGTATTTGGATCAAGCAGTGTCTGTTAGTAGTTGAAAGTTAGTAAGAAAATTATGCCTACGTGTTTGTCTTTCTTTGTTTTTCTTGAATTGTATCATACTTTCAATTTACATGTAAATGTGATGGGGTATGGGACCTGGACCCCCAAAAAACATAACTCAGCTCCTGAACCTTACCACACATCCCCACCTACTCAATAATCCTTTCAACTGTCCTTTCATTGTAAACCCCCTCCCCCTACTCAGCCCAACCCTTCATTGTCTGTTACCTCTGGACCACCACAGGCTACTTCCCATCCTTAATCCCACCCAAATCTTCCCACAATCTTTTTCCCAGTAAAAAGGGTTAGTCTTGTCCCTACCAAATGTACAGATTCTTAAAATCCTGCCCACTTCCATTAGCAACATAATAAACCTTGTCTCTGCCTGAAAGAAAGCGTGAATGATTGAATTCTTGAGTGGTTGAATTCTTTCAAGGCAGACCCATGCCCTTTACCTTATCATTTTGGGGTTCTTAGCACCCCTAAACCACAACATATGTAATGTAAATATTAGTAATTAGATCTACTAATTATTATGACTTATTTTGATAAAGATATTTTTATATACTGAAAAATCTAGTTGACTTGATTATGTGCTAAATATTCTTTGAATTAATTCTTTACAGGAATGAGAAGGCTAACCAATTGGCTCATAATAGGCCAGGCACCACCATCTATCTGGTGGCAGCTAACCAATTTTAAGAATTATTTTTAGGAGGAAATAAACAACCTGGAACATTCTCTGGAGAGGAAACAAAGTGCTAGAGAAAGAACACTGAACTGAGTCCGGGGATTTAGATGCCAATTTTGGCTCCATATGACCTTGGACAAGTCATTTTTATGTATTTGTGTCTTAATTTTCTCATTTATAATATAATGGGGTTTGACTAGATCCAGAGTCCTTGGGCTATTTGTAGCTTTTCCCTGCCCCCCCCCATTACAGAGCCCCTTGGTCTACCTGTTCAAATGAACATATAATTGGATTAATGAGTCTTTTTGAAGAAAAACAAATATTTAGGCAGCCGTTGTTCAAAGAGTTGATTGCTAAAAACTTAAACACACAATTTGAGTCTGAGTCCCTTAGACTGGATGGACTATTTCTAAAGTCCTTCTAGTAGTAACATAATATGAGTCTATGCCTTGGAATAAATTGGATTTGTAAGCCGTCAGCAGCTTGTTTCCTCCTAAAGTTTTAGGCCTGCGCTTAGAGTGTTTTTCTCATACAATCAGACTCTATAGATACATATTGTGCATTTGACAAATATATGGAATCCTAGAATTCTAAAGGTGGAAAGGATCTTAGAAGTCAGTCCAGCCCCTTTAATTAATTAATTAATCCCCATTAAAGCCTATTGAGTGTTTGGCTTCTATTTAAGAAAGAAATGACACATACATTTGCTAGATGTTGTTTTGGGACTTAGATATTTAAAATTTTTTGCACTTAGCAGTTTCCAAAAACCATTGGCGTTTCCATACACAAAATAATACCAAAAAAGACAATTGCCTATGAAAACAATAGTCTCTTCTGTGTACCACTTGCTTTCCAGGGAAATGCAATAAAAAGGAGGCAGGATGGGTTGGGAGGTTTCTGTGGCTTTCCTGATTTCCTTATTCTGGTTGGGGTGTGGTTTTTGGGGGGAAAGATGAATTGGGGGGAGGCCCAGATGTATTTTCATCATGATAGGAAACTTCCAAAGTGGAAATTCCCCCCTTTCCTCTTGAAGATCTTCAATTCCTCTGCAAATTAAAGTCTTTGAGAGTTGCCTAGGGCATTGAGAGGTTTAGTAATTTTCCCAGGTCTCATAACCCAAGTATATAAAAGGCTGGACGGGGACCTAGGTCTTCCTGACTCTATCCTTCTCTGCCTTTCTCCCTACTCTGTTATTACTTTACACAAATATTCTGAGGAGGAATGAGCTCATACTTACAAAGTACTCCAAGTTCTCTTGCATGAATTTTTTATACTATTAATATTGTTCTTTTTATTACTATATTAACCAAGGCCACACCCTGACTGTGGATTTTAGGGGTGGGGAGGGAGGCTTAAAGAGAGAGTTTGAGATCACAGAATGTTAAAGAGCCAACAGTGGGTCTGTTCCACCTCCCCCCCCCCCTTTCTCATAAAATGTTGAATTAATTTTAATTTTAAAACTTGTTCTTACTCTTTTGTTAATATAATAATACAATAACCAGCATAAAATCTCATTGAAAGAATGCTAACAGCCTGTGTTTGTTTATGTTATGTCTGTCTCTGAGAAGTTGCAATTGCTAATGTACTTAAAAAAAAACAACTTAATTCTCAGAGGAGAGATAAGGAAAAATTTTCATTCCTTCTCCTTCTGCAGAAGGCCAGTGAGTTTTGTGAAGTCTCAACACAAGTCAGGGGCAGAGATAGCTTGCTTTAAAAATGAATATATAAAAATGTTTGTACTTAATAAGTTCCAAAAACCACGAGCATCTCCACATACAAAATAAAACCAAAAAAGATGATTGCCTATGAAACTGAAACTCTCTGGTATGTATCATTTGCTTTTTAATTAAAACATTTCAGTATGCTGTTTTCAAAGTTCTGCTTGTCACTGCCTCCTTCTAAACTTTCCTTCTGTTCCCTTTTGTACATTTTCTTTTAAATATTCCAGTGCTTCTCTTTTCTTTTTTTGGCAACAGTATTGATGGACCTGTCCTTCCCTCCTCCTTCCCACCTCCACTGGAAAAAAAAGAAATATAAACCCCTTGTAACAAATAAGGACAGTCAAGTAAACCCCCCCCCCCCCCATTGGCCATGTCCAAAAATGTACATCTCATCTAAAAATGAATTTATTCATTCTGAGTCAAGGGGCAGGACGATCTCTGGGATCAGCTGGGTCCCTCTAGCTTCAAGAGTGAGCCACTACTGTGTTTCTTTGCCCTGCAGAAATCAGGCAATTAGTTTACATTTTCACGTCCAGTTTGCTCCCCCATCCCCACCCCATTCTTGTGTATGTGAATATGCTTTTTTTGTTACCAGTTACTACATTTAAAATACTCTTTTTTAAAGGCAGGAAAGTTTAGAGTATCTGCAGGCTACTCTGACCCTCCTGAGTACACGTAAAGAGAAGTGTGAGTTTAAGAAAGGCAGTGAGAGAGAATTGAATAATCAGTGTTTCTCTTTGAACGAGAACAATTCGGTCCAATTCGATTCCATAAGCATTGTTAAAGTACGACCGTGTTGATGAATGAAATAATCCCTAGTGAGAGAAATTAATATTATACTAGTACATTCATAACTAATTATTAATTTGTGATTGACCTTTTTCCTTTTATTTCTATTCAAGACCAACTCCTGAAAAGGTCAGTTAATCTCTGAAGGGCATGGCATGTTCCTAGCCCCCAAGGCACATGCTCATTAACTAGGTGGATAGAACCCCACCCAACTGGGAGACCTAATTTCTGTTTAGAGTACAGTTATCTTGCTGGTTGGCATAAGAAATTAAATGGGAATTTTTTTGGTAGTTTTGTGGAAGCTACAGACAACGTGCCAAAAGGCAGCAAATGACATAGAAAAAAAGTTTAGAAATTCAGAAATGGATTAAGAACCCCTGTCCTTGGTCTCTTCTATTAAAGAGTAGGGCAGACCAACTCATGGACGAAAATACTAGGTGGAGAGGTCCAGATGGAAATGACTTACCCCACCCAGATGCCTTAAGGCTGCTGAATTTCTCAATTAAGCTATGTCCTCTGCTGGAGGAGCTGAAGCCTTTTACTCCACCTCTTCATTAAATATCCACTAATCAGGGTTGATTTTCACTTGTCAGGGGAGTTCCCCTTAAGAAGGAATTTCAAAGTCTCCTTCAGAGGGAAACTACGGACCACCATCAATTTGTTGATTGCTGACGAGCCTAGCTAATAAATTGATTATTAATTACTCAGGTTTTTATTCATCACACTGCCCTCAAGAAACTTACATTCTCCTGGGAGATATAACAGATAAGGAAATAGAACATACAAATGAGAGAATTAAATTCTATTAAATTCAGCTCACAAGCATTTATTGAGTACCTGCCATATGTTTGGTGCCAGAAATGCAAAGGGCCCTCGAGGAGCTTACATTCTACAATGTGAATGGCAGAAGTGGCCTAATAATAACGTATGAATGTAACAGGGAATCTGGGCAAGTTCAGATGAAGCAAGTAGTTGAAACATGTCTGAATGACCTGTTACATTTATGTAATGCTTTATGGTTACAATGAGTTTTATGCCTTATCTCAGTTGATAAAGGAGTGAAAGGATGTGCACGTATCCACGTCTTCATGTGTTCACATAAATATGATCCAAGGATATCTCTGCTTCTGGTCCCAGTCGGTCTCATCATTCATAGACTAATCAGCACAAATCTATTCCTAATGTTCCCAGAAGAGGAAGGATGTCAGAGTCCTTTAAAGAAAGAAAGAGAAACTAAAAATGACCAGTTCAGGATTCCTCTCATAGATCTTCGGGTTCAAATGCTGGTGCCAGATCAAAGAGTCACCACAACACATGCTTATTGCAGCCTGGGCATGAGCTGGCTCTGGGAATGGAATTTGGCTAAAGTCTCTCAGGAAGGATCACTCACACCCAGCTATCACGCTTTTTATCTAGGATTCCTAATTTTTTTTTTAAACAAATGCTTCTATCTCCTCCTTATCCCCATTGCTGTTGGGAAGATTATCTGGGGAAGGCACAGACAGATAGCAGTTCTCCTGAAAAAAAGAAAAAAAAAGAATCTGAGGGAGGTTTACTGGACTCCAAGTTCCATGTGAGTCAACGATGTTATATGACAGTCAAGGATGTGAAAACTCTCTTAGTTTTCATTGACAGACATAGTTCTCAAGAATAACATGATCTCACTCTACTTTTCCTGGCAAGACCACATCTGTAGTAATTTGTTCAATTCTAGGAATGACATTTTATGTAAGACACAAAAAAGCTAAATGGTATGTGGCTAATTCCAAAGGTTGGACAGGTAATCAGGGTCTTCTGCCCGTTCCCCAACATTTAGCAGCTAATGGTTTCTAAATAAATAGCTATGTGGTAAACATCATACTTGAACCACTAAAGGCTAAAAGCAAAACTCAGTATCTGAAACAAGAGGGTCTATGCATAAATTGATGGCATGCTTGATGAAAACATAAAAGGAAAGCCATACTTTTTCTTTTCGTTAATTAATTTATTTTAATTTTCAACATTCATTTCCATAAGTTTTTTTTTTAATTTTCATTGACTTATTTACTTTTAGTTTACAAGATTCAGTTCCACAATCCCTTGAGTTTCAATTTTTCTCCCCTCCCTCCCATGGGGGCGTTCAATCAAGTATAAGATCTACAAATACTTTCATATTGGACATTAGTCTGGTTGTATAGAAGGGTTGTAACCAATGGAGTTGTGAGGGATCATTTATGGTGAAGTTTCCCCATTCTGAAAAATCAAATCTAGAATGGTATTCATTAGGCCTAAGGTCAAGTCACCTGCTCTTCAAGCATTAGAGGAATGGAGACCCTCCTCCAGAGCCAACACAGCAGAAGATATGCCAAATAAGGTTAAGACTGTTTTCATTGGACACCCACGTGTTTCTGGGTCCTTTGTCTCAGAGAGATTCCTGAGCTTAGGGGGAATACCAATAAGAGTTAAGGCCACTTGGCTGGGGTTGGGTTTCTGCATTGGAAGATTATATAACCACGGGCTGCCTTCTACCTCTCGCTCTCTCCCTGCAGACGCCATGTTGGGCAACAGGGGGTAGAGTCTTTTCTCATGAGAAAGAATAAAGACGTTTTCTGACCTTAGATTCAGACTCTGAACTCTTTCATCTCACACAGAGTGAACAATGGGAAAAAAGAAAGAAAACCAAACATGGAAAAGAACAATAGCATGTAGATTGCTTCAGTCTCCATTTAAACTCTTTCTAGAGCTTTCTCTGAATGTAGATATGTCCTTTCATCCTGAGACCTGTAGAGTTGTCTTGTAACTGTGCGTTGCTGAGAAGACTCCAGTTTATCAAAGTTGGTCGTCACACATACGATGTGTCTGTGATTACGTACAAATTTTTCCTGGTTCTGCTCTTCTCACTTAGCATCAGTTTGTGTAGGCCTTCCCAGGTAAATATGAAGACCATCTCCTCCCCATTTCTTATAGCACAATAGTATTCCATTATATTCATATACCACAACTTGTTCAGTCATTACCCAATTGATGGGCATCCCCTTAATTTCCAGTTTTTTGCCACCACAAAGAGAGCTGCTATAAATATTTTTGTACATATGGGTCTTCCTCCTACTTCTATGATCTCTTTGGCATACAACCCCAGAAGTGGTATTACTGGGTCAAAGGGTATGCAATTATTTATAGCCCTTTGGGCATAGTTCCAGATTGCTCTCCAGAACGGCTGAATCAGTTCACAATTCCACCAACAATGCATTAGTGTTCCAGTTTTTCCACATCCTCTCCAGCATTTGTTATTTTCCTGTTTTGTCATCTTAGCCAATCTGACTGGTGAAATGTGGTATCTCAAAGTTGTTTTGATTTGCATTTCTCTAATCAATAGTGAGTTAGAGCATTTTTTCATATGACTATAGATAGCTTTAATTTCTTCCCCTAAAACTGCTGGAACAGGCATACTTTCATACGCAATTTTCTTCCTTTAAATGTAAAAGGGGACTAGCCCATAAACTCAGTCTTTAAGACTGCATGGAGTGCTTCAGACTTGGCATATTTGCAGATATTCTCTAACTGGTTTTGGTCTGCTAATTTCGTGATGGACAACAATCTCTTTTATTTGTTGCAGCTGCAGAACTGAAACTGGGGGTGCCTTCCAAAGGCCTTAGTTGACCTCTGCTCTTTCTTCTGGTTGGAACTCTCTGCTCTTGCTCTTCTTCACTCATGGTGTCCAATCAGGGAAAATTCTGTAATTGAGGCTGACATGTGGCCCCATGAATACGGGCCTTGTCTATTTGTTTGCCCAGGCACCTATTCTTTCGTGAAAGAGATTAATCTGGAGGTTCCAATCTAAGGAGTCATGAAAGGTCAGGACAGTAAGCTTCTGAGGGTTGGGGAATGCAAGTAATCCAAGAAGAGAATTCATTCTGGGTTTTGCAGCCAATCTAGCCTTGATATTCCAAGGACCATGGAGTGAATAGCCTTCAGAGTTCAGTCCAATGACAGCAGAGATTTCACATTTGGACGTGAACTTGTAGGACCAGTTCTACATAGAAACTGGGCCAAATCTGAGCTCTCTCTCCCCAGAGACCAAGGTGATATGGGAGAGAGTGAGCCCCCAAGGTGTTAAGGGGCAATATTTGCCTGGTACTTTGGTGTTATATCTTTGAAGTAATTGTCCCCTTGTAAAAGCTAATTGATGTTAATAGGTTAAATGGAACTAGAGGGCTAGTAACAGGTGCCTAATAGTGGGGGTAAACACAACTGGAGAGGGCCTAAGAAGACATTAGAGACACCACAATCCCTCCTGGGTACTCTTAGAAGCCCAAGTTGAACATGTAGCAGTCAGGTACTGGACTAGCATGTCAGAGCACATAGGTTACATTTTAAAAATATGTATTAGCGGGGTGGCTAGGTGGCCCAGTGAATAGGGCACCAGCCCTGGAGTCAGGAGGACCTGAGTTCAAATTTGACCTCAGACACTTAACACTTACTAGCCATGTGACCTTGGGCAAGTCACTTAACCCCAATTGCCCCCCTCCCCCCCAAATATATCTATTAGCACCCTAACTTTGACACAGAAGACACTTCCCAATAATTACCAATAAACCAACAAACCTTTATTAGGCACCTTCTGTGTGCTACTTACTGTGCTAAGTACTGGAGATATAAAAAGAGGCAAAAGACAGTCCTTGCCTTCAAGGAATTTACAATCTGGGTGAAGACAACATGCAAACAAATGTATACAAACAAGCTATAGACAGGATAGGTAGGAAATGATGAGCAGAGGGAAGGGGCTGGAATTAAGAGGAGTTGGGGAAGGTTTCCATTAAAGATGTAATGTTAGTTGGGACTTAAAGGAAGCCGGGCAAGTCTGTAGGCAGCGTAGAGAACGAGAACATTTCCAGGTATGAGGGGCAGCAGTGTCTCATTCAAGAAACCCCATTACCAACTACAATCTTCGAAAAAGTTTGTGGAGTGATTGTTAACAGAAGGAAAAATCTGTCCTTTAAATCCGGCACCGTACTCACGTTGAGCTTTGTATGTGACCAGTCTTGTTTGCCTCCCAATGGCATCTTTATTTACTTTCATAGACGACTTTCTACCTCGGGCCACATCTGCACAGTCCCGTGGTTGACTCAGAAGTGTATGGGATATGAGTGCCTGCTGGGTTTATGGTTTGTTGATTTTAAGCCAAGCAAGCATTTGACTCAGGAGAGCAAAACACAGCCTGGAAGGCTCTCCCACAAGGTGTGTGTCTCATGCATGTATTAAGATAATATAAGATGTAACCACAGATAGAGGTTTAACAGTCCTCTGATTTGCAATACTAAGTGAGGCATAAAACAGGGAAATGTATGCTTGCTAAAGGTGTTTTGCATTGTCATGCAGGATGTCTTGAGTAAAGTCTAAATGGAAGAGGGATTTTTTTTTTTTTTGCTTTATTGGAAGGGGGAAGGCAGGGCAATTGGGGTTAAGGGACTGGCCCAAGGTCACATGGCTAGTAAGTGTTAAGTGTTTAAGACTGGATTTGAACTCAGGTCCTCCTGGTGCTCTATTCATCATGCCACCTAGCCATCCCAGAGAGATTTCTTATAGAGTCTAATAATTAAATTTGTGTGGCACTTTAAAATTTGCAAAGCACACTGCGCCACTGTCTCAGTTGAGCACCACCACAACCTGTAAGGATGGTGGTATTGTTGTTCAGCTGTATCCTACTTTTTGTGACCCCATATGGGGTTTTCTTGGCAAAAGATATTGGAATGGTTTGCCATTTCTTTCTCCAGTTCATTTGACAGATAAAGAAACTGAAGCAAACAGAGTTAAGTGACTTGCCCAGGGTCGCACAGCTAGAACATGTCTGAGGCCACATTTGAACTCAGGAAGATAAGTCTTCCTGACTCCAGGTTCACACTCTATTTGCTGTGCCATCTAGCTGTCTTACCTATGAGGAATGTACTACAGATTTTATTGACTTCATTTCATAGATGAGGAACTTGAGACTCAGAGAGGCTAACCCCTATAGTTTGTGAGACTAAGTGCCCATAGCCCTACAGCCAGTGAGTGTCAGAGGCAGAGTCTGAACCCAGATCTTCCTAACTCCGATTCCATCATGCTATTTACCCCAGTACACTGTCTCTGAAATGGTGAAACACCTATTTGGGGATGACATTCTGCAGATTGCTTCAAGTGACCCAGGAAGAAAGATGCCAAGCTACCATCTGCAAAAGGAAAATCAAATGATGGAAAAATGCATACAGTGGAGTCACATCTTATTTTGGGGCTAGGTTCTAAAGTCAACATGTAAGGTGAAAATCACATATAATTTGTATGATCCTAAAATCATAGACTTAGAATTAGAAGGGATTTTAAGCATCTTCTAGTCTGATGCCCTCACTTCATAGGTGTGGATTCTGAGACCAGAGATTTAAAGTCACTTGTCCAAGTCAAAGTTATCATCTCTTGAAAGGCAAATCAGAACAACTCTGAGGTACCATATCACATCTATCAGACTGGCTAACATGACCAAACAGTAGAATGATAAATATTGGAGAAGATGTAGGAAAAGTGGAACACTAATGCATTGTTGGTGGAGTTGTGCACTGATCCAACCATTCTGGAGAACGGTTTGGAACTATACCCAAAGGGCTGCAAAACTGTGCATGCCCTTTGACCCAGCAATACCATTTCTAGGACTGTATCCCAAAGAGATCATAAAAATGGGAAAAGGACCCACATGTACAAAAATATTAAAGCAGCTCTTTTTGTAGCGGCTAAGAATTGGAAATTGAGGGTATGCCCACATTGGGGAATGGTTGAACAAGTTGTGGTATATGAATGTAATGGAATACTATTGTTCCAAAGGAAATGATGAGCAGGCAGATTTCAGAAAAACCTGGAAAGACTTATATGAACTGATGGTGAGTGAAGTGAGCAGAACCAGGAGAACATTGTACACAAATACAGTAACATTGTTTGATAACTAATTTTGATAGACTTAGCTCTTCTCAGCAATTCAAGGATCTAAGACAACTCCAAAAGACTCGTGATGGAAAATGCCATCCATATCCAGTAAAAGAACTATGGGGTCTGAATGCAGATCACAGCATACTATTTGCGCTCTCTTTCTTTTCTTGTTTCTTCTTTCTTGTGGTTTCTCCCATTTGTTCTAATTCTTCTTTACAACATGATTAATGTGAAAATATATTTAATATGAATGTATATGTAGAGCCTATATCAGATTACATGCTGTCTTTGGGAGGTGCCAGTGAGGGAGAAAATCTAGAACTCAAAATCTTGTGGAAGTGAATGTTGAAAACTAAAATTAATTAAATAATTTAAAAACCACTACCCTCTCTTTCAAACCCCTTAAAATTACCTATAAAATTCAGTATGTTGGGGTGGCTAGGTGACGCAGTGAATAAAGCACTGGCCCTGGAGTCAGGAGGACCTGAGTTCAAATCTGGCCTCAGATACTTAACACTTACTAGCCTTGTGACCTTGGGCAAGTCACTTAACCCCAATTGCCCTGCCTTCCTCCTCCAAAAAGCAAAAGAAATTTAATTTAATTTAATTTAAAAAAATAAAGTTCAGTATGTTAATACAATACTGCAGGACTCTAGATGTGATGACTGCAGATCCCATCACTTTGCCCAGTTCTTCCCTACTTTGTGGGGGAGATGATGGGGAGGAGAGGAGGGAAAGGAGGCAGCCATAGAGCATGTAGCTGGGGAATTAGAGATCCTTATCCAGTTGTTGCTTTGGCCCAGCCCCACTTTGGGTATATGCCAGTCTGCCTAAGCTCTAAGAGTCAATACTTATCCTGAAGCTCATGGATAGATCTTTTTGTTCATTTTCAGTTGTGTCTGGGTCTTTGTGACCCTATTTGGGCTTTTCTTGGCAAAGATATGGGAGTGATTTGTCATTTCCTACTCCAGCTCATTTTACAGGCAAGGAAACTGAGGCAAACAGGATTAAGTGACTTGTCCAGGGCCTGTGATGAATAAAAAACCTGAGAGACAGAGTTTCTGGGTAATTAATGATAATTTATTAATTAGGCTAGCTAATAATAAATTGATGGTCAAGGTAACCAAAGACAAAAGACAGGAGAACCTGAAAGCTTTAAATAATCCTTGAAAGGGAATATCCTTGACATCTGGAAATCAACTGTGACCGCTGAACATTTAATGAGGAGGTGGGCTAGCAGGCTCCTCCTGCTGAGAACATAGCTTGATCATGAGACTCAGCCACCTCTAGCAATCTGTACAAGGAAGCCATCTCCATCCAAACCACTCTGGTTGGTTTTCTCCTTCATGAACTGGACAACCCTAAACTCTAATGGAAGGTTACAAGGACAGGGGCTCTTCTCCTAGTCCAGAAGAACTAATTCAGACTAGATTCTGTTTATTCTCTAAACAGAAGTAAGATCTCCTAGTTGGGTGGGGTCCTGCCCAAGATTGAAGGTTAGGACAACCTCTTCAATCAGTCATGTCTTTCAGAGATTGAGTTTTTACAGGGACTGTATATTTTTTTTCTTTTTGGAGGGGGGAAGGCAGTGCAATTGGGGTTAAGTGACTTGCCCAAGGTCACATGGCTAATAAGTGTTAAGTGTCTGAGGCTGGATTTGAACTCAGGTCCTCCTGACTCCAGGGCCATTGCTCTATTCACGGTGCCACCTAGCCACCCTGGAGGACTGAATCTTAAATGAGGAAATAAAGGAGAAAAGCCTGGATCCCAAATTAATACTTGATTATTAATATAATAGTAAGATAACTTTTCTTAGGTCATACAGCTAGTGAGTGTCTGAAGCTGGATTTGAACTCAGAGATACGAGTCTTTCTCATTCCAGACCCACGGCTATTTCCACTGAACCACCTAACTGCCCTAGTAGAGTATTGGACTTTGAATCTGGAGGACTAGGGTTTGAATCCTGCCTCCGACACTTACTCATTGTGTAACTTCTCTGGGTCTCAGATTCTTCACGTGTAAAATGAGGGGGTTGGATCTGATGACCTTTAAGGTTCCCAAGGCAGCCTTTAATGACCTGGCCCCCTCTTCCCTTTCCAGTCTTCTTACACGCTACTGCCCAACACGTACTCTGTGGTCAGTGACACTGGCCTCCTGGTTATTCCACAAACAAGACTCTCCATGTCTTGGCTCTGGGTATTTCCTCTGTCCCCCATGCCTAGAACATCCTCCTTCCTCTGTTCCGACTCTTGACCTCCCTGGCTTTCTTTAAGCTGCAGCTAAAACCTCACAGTCTACGAGTAGTCTTCCCCAATCCCTCTTGATTCCAGTGCTTTCTGTTAATTTCTTATTTATTCTGCACGTAGTTTGCTTTGTCTATATTTGTTTGCATGCTGTCTCTCTCATTAGACTGGAAGCCCCTTGAGGGCAGGGTCTGTCTTTTGCCTCTTTTTGTATCCTGAGTGCTCAGCACAGTGCCAAACACATAAGTAGGTACTTAATAAATGTTTATTGGTCTTTACATGTAATCGAAAAAAAAATGTTTATTGATTCCTTCTAACTCTAAATCTATAAACTCTACAAGCCATTTTTCTTCTCAACATTATTCTAACATCTCAAAGGCTGTTCACCTTAAAGATCTGCTATGGAAAAGCTGGAGTGGTGTAGAAGACAGAGACATGACATATAGGAGCCTTCATTTTTCTTTAGGGGAGACATAATGTTACTATGGGTAGCTAGGTGGTGCAATGGATAGAGTGTTAGCCAGGAGTCAGAAAGACTTGAGTTTAGATCTGGCCTCACTCATTTACTAGCTGTGTGATCCTGGGCAAGTCATTTAACCCTTTTGCCTCAGTTTCTTTTTTTTAATTTAAAAAAAATTTTATTATTTTTTTTGCATCAATTTCTTCATCTGTGAAATAAGCTAGAGAAGGAAGTGACAAACAATTCCAGGATCTTTGTCAAGAAAACCCCAAAAGGGTCATGAAGAGTTGGAAATGACTGAAAACAACTAAACTACAACAACAACACAATGTCGTTAGGGAAAGCAACTCTGGATACCAGCAGGGCCTGTGATGGGGCGTAAGACATACAGCCTATGGCAGAGTAATTCCCCAGCTCTGCTTGACGAGTTTGAATTTAAATTTTTTCTCTCTCTTTTTGTTGATTTCCTAGCATATAACCAAATTCTTGTAAGTTCAATGCACATACAATTCAACTCTACTTTATTATCTAGACTAGGACATTCGATTGGATTGGTAGTCCATTGAATAAGTCCAACATGGGACATATTCCAAAGTTTGGGGTTTAATATAGGGGTCTTCTGGATGATTATAATTTACTTTATCTGAATCAAGCCCTCATATAGTTTCTTGGGAACTTCTAAATGTCATTTAAATTCATCTTGCATCTTAATAACAGACCAAGCAGAAACCACAGATTGAATAAGTACACAAATATGCAAAAGATATGTGATTTCATCAGAGTAGGGGAAATCCTAGAGCTTGGAATTTTCTCCACCAAAGCAGATTGCAACCCATTTACTAGATAAGCCTTGGGGAGTTTCTGTCCATAGCGGTTAAATTATTTTTGTTGTTGTTAAGTTTTTTTCAGTCATGTCCGACTGTTTGTAATCCCATTAGGGATTTTCTTGGTAAAGATACTGGAGAGATTTTCCATTTCCTTATCTAGTCCATTTTACAGATGAGGAAACTGAGGCAAACAGGGTAAAGTGACTTACCCAGTGTCTCATAGCTAGTAAGTGTATGAGGCCAGGTTTGAACTCAGAAAAATGAATCTTCCTGACTCCAGGCCTGACATTCTATCCATTGTGCCACCAAGCTGGCTGTATTTACATATGACCATAAGAGAGGTGGGATGTGAACCTCATTCTTCTTGATTTCAAACCCAGCACTTTGTCCATTACACCATTAAGGCAGTAATAAGTAAAATATTTAATTAGGACTGGATTTCAAAATACAGAAAAAAATATCTCAATGCTCATTTCTGAATAGTTCAGTCTCATACTAGACTCTCATCAGAATTGCATGGCAAAATAACTTCTCTGAGATTCTCTCTTGGTGTTCTCATTAGCTCCCACGGGTTCATTCATGAAGATGATTCCAAGATCAATATATGCAACTCAATTCAATTCAACAAACCTATATTAAGTGAATATTATGCATAAGGCAGCTGAGGATGTGCCAGAGCTGTTCCTACCAGCTTAAGAGCTGATTGTTAAATTTTCAGTGGGACCATTTATACCTCAGAAATTAGCAAACACTATCTATCAGGGCTTGATTTGTTTTGTTGATTGTCTAGACTGAAGAAGGTGAGGAAGAAAATGTTAGTAATGTATATTAAATTTAAAAGTATCATATGTACATTTTTTTTAAAAAAAGAGATGATTATTAAATATTTACCAGCACACTCCTAAAGGCAGTCCTCAGCTCCTTAGCCATTCCTCTACTACATCAACTTCTTGCTGGACATCTGAAAGTAGTTGTTCCATAGGCATCTCAAATTCAACATGTCTACAATAGAATTCATTATCTTTTCCTAAATTTCTTATTTCTGTTGAGGGTATGACTACCCTCCTAGTCACCCTATGAAGTCAGTAACCCAATGCTTTCATTCTCCCATATACTCCATATCTAATCAATGGCTAAGTTTTTTTTTTTAACTATTTATTTATTTTTAAAAAAATTTCCCCCAGTTACATTTAAAAACAATTTTTAACATTCATTTTTAAAACTTTGAGTTCCAAATTGTCTCCCTTCCCACCCACCCCCTTGAAAAGGCAAGCAATTTGATATAGGTTATACATGTGCAGTCATGTAAAACATACCCATAATAGTCACGTTGTGAAAGAAAACTGATTAAAAAAAAACCTCAAGAAAAATAAAGTAAAAAAAAGTATGCTTCAATCTGTATTCAGACACCATCGGTTCTTTCTCTGGAGAGGGATAGTATTTTTTGTCATTAGTCCTTCAGAGTTGTCTTGAATCATTGTATTGCTTGCTGAAAGTAGCTATGTCATTCACAGCTGATCATCTTACAATTATGCTATTACTTTGTACACAGAACATTTCACTTTGCATCAGCTCATGCAAGTCTTTCCAGGTTTTTGAGAGCATCTTGTTCATCATTTCTTACAGTACGATAGTATTCCATCATAATCACGTACTATAACTTGTTCAGTCGTTTCCCAGTTGATTGGCATCCCCTCAATTTCTAATTCTATGTTCCCAGAAATAAGCAGCTATAAATATTTTTGTATATATAGGTCCTTTTCCTTTTTGTTTTTTCTTAATCTCTTTTGGGATACAGACCTAATAGTGTAAGATCTAAATCGAAGAGTGTGAATGGTTTTATAGCTCTTTGAGCATAGTTCCAAATTGCTCTGTAGAATGGTTGAATCAGTTCACAATTCCACCAACAGTGCATTAATGTCTCATTTTTCCCACATCCTCTACATTGCTTGTCATTTACATTTTGTTAGCCAGTGTAATAAGTATGAGGTAGTACCTCAGAATTGTTTTGATTCGCATTTCTCCAATCAATTGTAAATTAGAGTATTTTTTCATATGGCTATAAATAGCTTTGATTACTTTACATGAAAACTAATCATATCTTTTGATCATTATCAATTGGGGAATAGCTTTTATTTTTATAAATTTGACTCAGTTCTCTATAGGTTTGAGAAATGAAGCCTTTATCAGAGGAACTTGCTTCAAAATTTTTTTTTTCACAGTTACTATTGCTGACTGTATTTTCCTCCATCCTATCCCCCATTTGTCTTATTCTTTCTCTCCTATCACCCCGTCCCTCCTCAAGAGTGCTTTGCTTCTGACTACCCCCTCCCCCAACCTGCCCTCCCTTCTGTCACCCCCCTCCCCTTTCTCTTATCCCCTTACCCTTCTACTTTCCTGCAGGGTAAGATAGATTTTCTATACTCAATTGAGTGTGTATGTTATTCCCTCTTTGAACCAATTTTGATAAGAGTGAGGTTCAGTCATCCCCTTTACATCCCCTCTCTTCCCCTCCAGTATAAAAGGTTTTCTTGTATAAATAAATAAATACACACACATACACACACATATGTATATATATATATATATATATATATATATGTTCCTTCTAACTACTCTAATAATGAGAAAGGTCTTATGAATTACAAATATCATCTTCTCATGGAGGAATATAAACAGTTTAACCTTATTAAGTCCCTTATGATTTCCTTTTCCTTTTATGCTTCTCTTGAGTCTTGTATTTGAAAGTCAATTTTTCTGTTCAGCTCTGGTTGTTTCATCAAGAATGCTTGAAAGTTCTCTATTTCATTGAATGTCCATTTTTCCCCTTGATTTTTGCTAGGTAGGTGATTCTTGGTTGTAATCCTGGCTCCTTTGCCCTCTGAAATATCATATTCCAAGCCCTCAGATCCTTTAATGTAGGAACTGCTAAATCTTGTGTTATCCTGACTGTGGCTCTGCCATACTAGAATTGTTTCTTTCTGGCTGCTTGCAACATCCTCTCCTTGACCTGGGAGCTCTGGAATTTGGCTACAATATTCTTGGGAGTTTTCATTTTGGGATCTCTTTCAGGAGGTGATGGGTGGATTCTTTCCATTTCTATTTTGCCCTCTGGTTCTAGAATAACAAGGCAGTTTTCCTTGAGAATTTCTTGAAAGATGATGTCTAATTTTTTTTTTTTTACCATGGCTTTCAAGTAGTCCAATAATTTTAAAATGATCTCTCCTGGATCTATTTTCCAGGTCAGTTGTTTTTCCAGTGAGATATTTTACACTGTCTTACATTTTTTCATTCTTTTGGTTTTATTGTTTCTTGATTTCTCATAAAGTCATTAGCTTCTACTTGCTCCATTCTAATTTTGAAGGAATTATTTTCTTCAGCGAGCTTTTGGACCTCCTTTTCCATTTGGTCGATTCTGCATTTTAAGGCATTCTTCTCTTCGTTGGCTTTTTGAATCTCTTTTACCATTTGGCCTAGTATGTTTTTTGAAGTGCTATTTTCTTCAGTATTTTTTGTGTCTCTTTTACCAAACTGTTGACTTTTTTTTTTGATTCTCTTGATTCACTCTCATTTCTCTTCCCAATTTTTCCTCTACCTCTCTTACTTGATCTTCAAAATCCTTTTTGAGCTCTTACATGTCCTGAGACCAATTCATATTTTTCTTGGATGCTTTGGATATAGGAGCTTTGGCTTTGTTGCCTTCTGAGTGTGTGTTTTGATCTTCCTTGTCACCATAGTAACTGTCTGTAGGCAGAGGTTTTTTTTCATTGTTTGTTTTCCCAGCCTGTTTTTGTTAAAGTAGGACTCTGCTTCCAGGGTGGAGGGCACCCTGTCCCAACCTTCAGGGGTTTTGTGCAGCTGTTTTCAGAGATACTTCTAGGAATCTGTAAGTTTTCAGTTCTTGTATGGTATGATCTAAGGCGAGGTGTTTACTACTCTCCTAGCCTGTGCTCTGGTCTGTGAGCAACCACAAACACTCTTTTCTACCCTGAACTGTGAGGAGGGTCACTGTTCCACTGTGGCTGCAAGCTCTGGTGTGCTAGTGCTCCTCCTGGCCCTGGGACTATCACCTAGGACTGCAACCCGGCTGTGAGTATGGGCAAAGCAATAGAGTCCTGCCTCAGTGTTAGCAAAAAGACCCCTGTAATCTCCTTCTGACCAGTTCTTTGACCACCTTACTGTCTGTGGGCTGAGAGTTCAGGAAGCAGCTGCTGCCACTGATGGTGCCTGCCTTTACTTGACCACTCCCAAGGCCTGCTCCTGATTTTCTGTGGCTTGGGGTTATGCTGGTGTGGCCTGAGCTGGACTGTGCTCCACTCTTACCAAGGTGTGACAGCCCCCTCCTCCTGACCTTTTAAGTTTTCTTTGGCTTCCGTGGGCTAAAGAGAGGTCTAGAAACTGCCACTGCTACCGGTTATTCGGTTGCACCAAGGCCTGCTCCAGGTTCACTGGGGCCCAGTCTATGCTGGTGGGGCCTGTACTGGACTGTGTTCCTCTTACACCCTGGGGCAACAGATCTTGTCCTGCCAACCTTCCAAGTTCTCTTGGGCTGGGCATTTGTTCCACTCCAGCATTTTATGGGTTCTGCTACTCTAGAATTTGTTTAGAGTCATTTTTTAAAGGTATTTGGAGGCTCCAGTGGGGAGACCTCAGGAGAGTCCCTCTTTACTCCATCATCTTCAAGCTTGTTTTTTTTCATGCAATGAGGTTAAATTACTTGCCCAGTATCATATAGCTAGTAAATGTTTGAGACCAGATTTTGACTCAGGTCCTCCTGACTCCAGGGCTGACACTCTATCCACTTCACCACACAGCTATCCTCTGTAGCCAAGTTTTGCTAAGTCTGTTTCCACAGCAAGGTTTCTGTCTCTGGATCTGGAAAGAAGGATGTGGAATTTGGCCTTCAGGGCAAACATCCTTGGTATCACTACTTGAAAACAATGTTTGTCAATATTGGGCTTCAAGTTATCTCTCTGTTCTCAATAGTTCTCTTTCCTTACTCTGTGGAGTTCTAGGAACAGGCCAGGATTCCTGGGATGCTGTCATTATAGATTTAGAAGCTCCCTCAATCAGACCCCATCTACTCTTTTTCTGCTTCTCTTTGCATGGTCTTCTATTGTCTCTCCATGATATAATCACCTGCTCTGTGGATACCCAGTCTTATGAGCAATGGAGTTCTGGAAATGTCTTCCAATGAGTGATTGTTATTTAGGCCCAGGCATTCTGGGAAATGTAATCTGCTTCTCTCTCCTTTATCTTACCTATGGTTGCTATAGACCCAAGTTGTTCAGTCATTTTCAGTCATATCTGACTCTTTGCCGTCCCATTTGGTGTTTTCTTGGCAAAGATACTGGAGTGCTTTGCCATTTCCTTCTACAACTCTTTCTATATATGAGGAAGATGAAGCAAACAAAGGTTAAGTAACTTGCCCAGGGTCACACAGCTATTAACTGTCTGAGGCCAGATATGAACTCAGGTCTTCTTGACTCCAGACCCAGGGCTCTAGGCACTATGTCCACCTAGCCCATGGAAAACACACATCATAAACATAAATATATTATAGCATGTTACCAATGATAATATATGTGTGAAAAATGACACAAGAGATATCAGTAAGGACATGTATGACCAGAAAAGGAGGCAGTGTGCTGAGACAAAGGGATGGCAGATGAGTAGTTTAGGTGTTGTACTAGGAGCCATGAAATAGCAAAAGACCTAGAGGAAATCTCTGAATACATTCTTTAGCTCCTCTATGAAGGCTTTTGGGAGGAGCTAGGTAAGTGTTGTGCAGACTGAGAAGGTTTGGCAGGGTCAGATTCCCTGAGAAAGAAAACCTACTGTAAAAAGCCTTCCTAGGGTCCTTGGCCCTCAGATCCATTTTGGTTCAAGGAACCTCTCCCTGAATGCTATTGTAGCAATGATTCTGATCTGTCTTTTCCAGAATGAAGAAAACTAAATCTTTGTCTCTCTCTGGGTTTTGGAGATACTCCTGTGAGGGCAATGGAGTGGCTTTCTCTCATGCCATGAGCTTGAGCCCTCATTCTGGTGTGTTTCCCCTCAACTCTTAGTTGCTAATGATTAATTCTTCAGTCCCATTTAGCCAATTAATATCAATTACGTTTTACGAAGGGTATTTACTTCAAAGATATAGCAAGAATAGATGTACAAATATCTCCCCCCAGAACTTCATTAGCATAGTCTCCCCTCTACCTCTTTGGTCCCTAGGAAGAATGAGCTGACTTAACTCAGTTTCTACATAGCATTAGTGTTACTTCCAAATATGGCAGGCTGCTAGATAAACTCAGCTACCACTGGGTTGGGTCCTGAAGGCCTTGAGGCCTTGACGCTGGACCTAGAATGGACTCAATTCCCAGATCTTCTGGTGGCTTGCTCTCCTAACCTTTCCAAACTTCCGAGGTTATTGCTATGTCCAGTGTCCTCCACCTAAAAGAAGAAAGAACAGATGGTGAGGCCAAGAACTGAGGACTGTATTTATGGACCACACATCGGCCTCAGATAGGGAAGACCTGTAGCTTCTCCTCTTACGCCATAGTCTCTATCCTTTTATTGGAATGTAGCCAGGCAGGCTTGTCAGACGCCTTGTCAGACCAAGCAACTGGCCCTGCCTTTTGAATATATCTCACTTCTGGCTACGTGCCAATAAATACTCTGCCTCTTCATTATATAGGTAGCAGACAGGAACCAGGTACAGAATGTCTGCATGTGCTCCATATTAGGGACCAAGCCACTCCAATTATACATCATCATGCCTTTCTGGAAGCACGCTATCCAGACTTTTCCATGTTGGAGATTGCATCATTCCCCTGTTCCCTGCTCCCGTCCTCAAACTCTTACACTGTAATTATCAAAGTGGCTAACTATTCTAGTTAAGAAAAGGGCAACTATATTAGCCAGTTACTATCTCTACTACCCCGAACTGTCACAATGATCAGAACACTCCAAATTCTGAGTTTGCCCCTCTGCTCTCCTGTGATTTCAAGTCAACCAGGAGAGGAAGCGTGATGCAGTAAAGAGAGCGACTCGGTTTGGAGACAGAGGCTGGCTTTGATTGCTAGTCCTGCCCCATACTATCTGTGTGATCTAAAGTAAGTTACAACCTCTCTGGTGAAGAGAGTTTTATTATTTATAAAATGACTGCAGTCAACTAAAAGACCTTTAAGGTCTCTTGGGTATCGAAATCAACCCTGTGACATAAGAGAGGGAGTTGTCTTGTTTGTTGACAAGGAATAGAATTTATTTGCATCTACAAAAACATAGCAAAAAGGTGTTAAAGTTATTGTAATGTTCAAAAGTTAAACGATCAGTATAATTGTCCAGTGACACATTTCATGGTCATGCTCACCTTTCTCATCTAAGCTAGTATCTGCTGGAACCCCTCTAGGACTCAGGAACTGGATATCATAAGTTGGAAAGCCATCTAGTTGGTGCTGTGGGGAGAGCCACACTATAGTGACCTATTCCCTATAAGCCTTCCACTAGACTTCCTTTTCCTCTCACAATGCTCAGCAAAGAACCTACCCAAAAGTTTGCCTGACCTAGGTCACTGTCAGGGTCATGATTAGTAACTGGCTCCTGGGGGAGAAGACCCCTTAACTTGGCCCTACTCTGACTCACTGCTGTACTCATGGTGATCTCAGTGTACCTTTTCCACTAGAGAGCTGTTACAGAAACATATATAGCCTACAGACAGACCATGCATGCTACATCCCATAGCAGTCAATAGTTACTCTGAAATTCATAACAAAACCCTATTCCTTTACCAGCCCTGCCCCACTAACTTTTGGTCTTATTCCCCAGCAGCTAATGCCCTCCCAAATTATATTTGATTTTGTCTTTATTTTATGTCTCCTTGTATATGTCCATTTCTATCATTAGAATGTAATTCGCTTGAAGGCAAGAATTGTTTCCTATTAAAAATATCTATAAGCATATGAAAAAATTGCTCTAAATCACTATTGATTAAAAAAATGCAAATCAAAACAACTCTGAGGTACCACATCTCACCAGCCAGATTGGCTAACATGACAAAATAGGAAAATGATAAATGCTGGAGAGGATGTGGAAAAATTGGAAAACCAGTGCATTGTTGGTGGAGTTGTGAACTGATCCAACCATTCTGGAGAGCAATCTGGAACTATGTCCAAAGGGTTATAAATAGAGCAGGAGAGAAAGAGAGAGAGAGAGAGAGAGAGAGAGAGAGAGAGAGAGAGAGAGAGAGAGAGAGAGATGAAGTCTGTGGGCTGGAATAATTAGGAACCAATTATATAAGGTAGAGGAGACTAAAGGCGGGCTTTAGGGAATGGGTGAAGTTCATGTAGTGGAGTTTTAGTTCACACTCCTTGAGCTGCTGCATTGAGACAGTCAGAGAGGAGGGGACAAGGCCCAGGAAGAAAACAGAAGGAGACAAATGTTTCCTCTGTAAATACTTCAGTACCACTGCCTCATGTCTGTGATGGGCATGCTTGCCCATTTTGCACAGAATCGAGTCTTGTGCCACTCTTGTTTGGGTTCTCCCAGAAAGCATCATCAATCAGTCAATAAACATTCATTAAGCACTTACTGTGTGCTAGGCCCTGTGTCAAGGGCTGGCAGAACAAAGGCAAAAGACAACCCCTGCTCTCGAGGAGCTCCCTCACAGTCTAGGGAGACAACCCCAAACTTTTTCCAGGTCTTGTAATGTTCCATGGGGACCAGGACAGCAGGTGATGGCCAGTGTATCTACTTGTAAAAAAATGGGAGCAAGAATACCTGCTTTACCTACTGTGAGGAACTTCTGTGATCAATTAAGGGGATACCCAATCAAACCCTTTGAAGATTATGAAGTACGGGGCAGCTAGATGGTACAGTGAATAGAGTACCACCCTGAAGTCAGGAGGACCTGAGTTCAAATCCTGCCTCAGACACTTGACCCTTAACTAGTTGTGTGACCTTGGGTAAGTCACTTAACCTCAATTGCCTTGACTTTCCCCCTCTACCCTCAAAAAAATTAAAAAAAAAAAAGAAATACAATTGTAAAATACTCAGGCGTAGACATCCTGGACTTTACTGGTCTAGTTCCTTTGTTTATGCCATTCTCCATACCTAGAACTCCCTCTCCTTACATTTCCTCTAATTCGAATCCAGCTTTTCTTCAAGGCCCAGGTCTGAGGCCATCTCTTTTGTGAAGTCTTCTCTGATTTCCCCTTCCTTACCTCTCACTGTACTTTGTAACACTTATATGTTTTTATATTATATTTTGGGCAAAGCCTCAAGCAAGTGTGAGGGTCCCAGAAACGGGATCAGACCCTTGGGGATGATTACTTGGGATTTCTAGGCCATCAGACAAACCTGATCCTAATGACCTGCAGTACATGGGGACCTCACAGTGGAGAGAGCCTGGATTTGGAGTCAGGACGACCTGAGTTCAAATCCTTCCTCAGATACTTACTAGCTACATGGCCCTGGCCCATGGGAGAAAAATAGCATTTACTTCACAGGATTTTGTGATGCTTAAATGAGATAGCACATGTAGAGGGATTTGTAAGCCTTAAGGTGCTGTATAAATGCTAGCCATTAATACAGGTATGTTTAAAAGCAGAGGGCAGGTAGGTGGTACAGAGGGTACAATGCCCATCCTGGAGTCAGGAAGACCCCCTTCCTGAGGTCAGATCTGGTCTCAGACACTTACTAGTGTGTGATCCTGAGCAAATCACTTGACCCTGTTTGTCTCAGTTTCCTTATCTGTAAAGTAAATTCAAGAAAAAAATGGCCAACCATTCTAGTAGCTTTGCCAAGAAAACCCCAAATGGGGTCACAAAGAGTAGAATAAGACTAAAATGACTTAGTCACAAATTAAAATCAGAACAACATCTTTTAAACTTTTTACAAAAACTTTTACTAGCTAGGCATCAGCATTTTAGGTATACAAACTTCATACTTCTTACATTAGCCTCAATATTGATCCTTGGAAAGGATTCATCAGTCCAGCAGGTATCGGTACTTAAACATTTAACTATATAAAAGTTATCTCAAAAGGTCCCTGTCTGACATGTAAAGGAAGCAAACTGGAAAAACTGACTACACAATTATAGCCTAAAATACCGTAGAGGAAGAAAGTTGCCAATTATACCATAGAGGAGCTCCAAGATTAGGGTGTCCTCTCCATAAATCTTTCTAGTGGGTCCCCACAACACAAAGGGCCTGATTTTTTTTTCCCAGATGAGGCCCCACATGTAGCCTATAGAAAGACTAAAGATAGGAAGAACTTGCAGGTGCCATTTGCAATAGCACCAGCATGAGATGATGGAGGCCTAGATTAATGTGAAGGCAGTGGAGAGATATAGGCAAGCTCAGCTCAAATGCCACCTGCCAGCCAAGGGCCTTCCTAATTCCACAAGTTGTTAGTGCTCTCCCCTAGCCCTGTTTACCTCTATGTGTACATGCTGTCCCCTCCCAGTAACCTGTAAACTCTTTAAGGCCAAGGCTTGTTTTGTCCTTGTCATTACCTCCCAGTCCCATTAAGTGGTGAGCTGCATGAGGGCAGGGACTGTTTGGGTTTTGCCTTTCTTTGTATCACCAGTGCTGAGTACAATGCCTAGCACATAGTAGGCATTTAATAAATGTTTATGACTGCCTAAATAGTGCCTCTCATACAGTAGACACTTAATAAATATTTCCCAAATTGAAGTGATTATTGGCAAAGACAGAATGAAGGAAGAGTCAGCCGGAGTTGGTAGGCAGGTTTGGCTAGAATGTAAGATATGAAGGGTAATGGGTAACCAGCCTGGAAAGATGGGCTGGAGCTTCTCCATGAATGCCATACAGTGGACAGAAGATGGTGGAAAGAGCAAAAGTATGTGATCACCATCTCTCTAGATCTAGGAAGGGTTAGAGTGGAAAGCACAGATGATGAGGTTAGTTTTCCATTCAGGAGCCAGAGAACTCGGGTAGCAGTATGGGTAGCCCAAGAAAAGAGGGACAATCCTTTTTGATTTCTTCTCTAACTCTTATATTAGTTCTCCAACGTGGGCACCAACAGTCTGGGATTTTGATATTCTTTGGTGGCTCGCTAGAAGAATTATCTTGGTGATCCTGCTTAATGATGTCATCTGTTGGCACTGAGCTGACTTAGGGCATCGGGCTTATGGGACTTGCCTTGGCTTGGCTGAAACTGCTATGCCAGGAAGAACCTGTGTTTTAGCTGCAGGTGTCTGAAATGGAAATGAGAATCCAAGAGCCCTTCCCTGTGCATGGCAGGTTCAAGGATGTTTGCAGCCCCAGGCAAATCACCTTGGCACACCTGGGATCTTACACTGATGCCTGCCCAACTTCTCTGCCATTGCCCTCAGTTAGGATTCCTTGATTGTGTGCTCGAGTCCTGGACCACTCCCACCCACATCTGCTTTCCTTTTGCCTCCTGGCAGTGATAGTCAGATCAAGACTGGAACCTAACTTGGGACTAAGGAAAGGAATGAGCATTTATATGATTAATCCCTACTGTGTGCCAGGCACTGTGGTAAGTACTTTACAAATATTATCTCATTTGATCCCCATAATAAAAATAATATTAATAATAGCTAACATTTATATAACCCTTCCTATATACTGACACCGACCTAGCTCTTTACCATTATTGTTTCATTTGAGCCTCACAACAACACTGAGAGTTAGGCACTGCTCTTATCTTCATTTTACAGTTGAAGAGCCTGAGACAAGCAGAGGTTAAGTGACTTGCCCAGGGTGACACATCTAGGAAGCATTTGACAATTCCAGTTAATGTTGGGAAAGGATTGGGGTGTTGTAACTAGGATGTCCAATGCCAAGGTGTCTCATCTAAACCATCTCCCATCTTCTTGTCACCCCATATCTACTCATTGAAGTTCTGCCTGTCTTTCAGTAGCTGCTTTTGGTGCTACCTTCTCCCCAAGACCTTACCACGGCACGTACAATCAGGTGTAGCTGATCCAAGGATCGTAGCTACAGAGCCTGCACAGGACCTCAGAGGCCACCTGGTCCCACTTATTCATTTTATAAGTGAATGAACTGAAGTCTAAAGAGCCAGATCACCTAGGTAGACAGAGGCAGAGATAGGATTTGAGCCTCTGACTACAAAGCTGCCAGGCTGATTTTCCCCTCGGGTGAACCCTATACAACCCTGAACAAAACCTTGTGTCTTCTTTAAGGCATGTATAGTAGGTTCATAGGTGATAAAACATAAACTCGAGGGTAGAGACTTGTTTCCTTGGCACAGTGTCTGACACTCAGTGGGTATTTAGTAAAGTCTTATAGACTGATTGAAGCTTTATAGACTTTGAGCTAGGAGAGACTTTCTAGGTGGCACAGTGAGTAGAACATTGCTGTGACCAGCACAGTAATTTGGCCCAGCAACCAGCTGAATAAACAGGAGAGAGAGAGAGAGAAAGAAAGAGAGAGAGAGACGGGGATGTATTCGATAGTCTGTTTATTACAGAGCCATTTCATACAGAGCCAAAGATACAAGAAAATCATAAGGCTTATATTCCCTATAGCAGGAATTCCTGGAATGAATGGTCCCTTCTTGGAATCTACCACTCTTGCCCTAGCCCAAGGCTAATCATTTATTAAGATTTTATCCTAGGACCACGTCCGGAGGCACAAATAAACAGGGAATCACAGGACTTGATAATCCCCTGAAATTTCTAGAATACTTCAAGATCCAAAGAAAGTATCCACCCAAAAAGATTATAATCTTTCTGCATATCTGCCTCATAGAAGAGAGGGAGCATGAAAGTCTGGTCTACTACAGAACACAGCCTGGAATCAGGAAGACCCAAGTTCAAATCTGGCCTCAGACTCTTACTAGCTGTGTGACCCTGGACATGTCATCTAAAATCTGTTTTCCTGTGTCTTCAACAGTAAAATAGGCATGATAATACCACCAGAATTGTTTCGAGGATCAGATGAGACGATATTTGGAAAGGACTTAGCACAGTCTTGGCCCATAGAAGCTGCTAAATAAATAATGCCCAATGTCATAGAGTTATAATAAGCAGCAGAGATGATCTCTTCCCCCTGGGAGGAAGATTTGAACCCAGATCCTCTGACTCCAGAGCCAGTGTTGTTGGTTTTTTTCCTTTTTTACTATACCACATAAGCTCAATTCCAGAAGCATTTTTTCAGTGCCTGTTATGCACCAGCCCCTGAATTAGGGACCAGGATTATAAAGCCTAGGACATCTTGTTTCATAAATGTTTGAAATGAATTGAATTCCTTTCTGCCCTATAAACCTCTGGCTGCTAAGCAGTTACACTGGCTGGGACCACCCCCACCTCACTCCACCCAGTGCTCTACATGCAATTTCCCACAAACCACTACTTCAGAGATGTCAAGGGAAATTCGATGGAGGGAAATTACATGTTTTCCAGCAAACTCATTTGTATAACAATGTCATTTGCATACTGGTGGGGACACTGGACTGCCTTTCCTACCAGGTTTCCTCCCTGGAGGAGACCAATAACATTCTAGATTTTTTTTTTAGGGAGGAAACCGTTCGGCAGAACAGAAATCCCAAGGGATATAAAACAGCAACCACGAAGAACAGAAATCTCAAGGGATATATTTTTGTTACAGAGAACTCCTCTTTTAGTAAAAGGCTGGAGGCAGTGGGGCCTGAAAGGCCCTCAGTAAGTAGTTTTTTATGCTTTATATCCCTTTCACTCACCTCCAGCACTTGTCTGAGAGAGACTTAGAGGCTTCCAGTCTATCAAATAAGCAGATCTTTTTCACTAATTTCCTATGATCCTTGACATAGTTTCCCCTTTACATTCCTAGGTCTTTATTGTATTTTCTTGGAAGTAACCAGTGGTGAATGATATCCATCTGGGGAGGGTTCGTAAATCCCCCATTTTACAGATGAGGAGATTGAATTATAGAGGTGCCGAGGGACTTGCCCCGGGCCATAGAGATTCCCCTTCAGGCAGTCGGACTGCAAATCCAGGGTCCTGTTCACTTCTTGGGGCTGCCAGTCCAGAATGGGTGGAGGATGTTAGAGGGCCAGATGGGTCTGCAGTTTGCAGTGCCATTTGCTGGAGCTGAGGCCAAGCCTCAGAGACAATATAATTACATTAGCATTTATTATTAAGCAGGTACTCTATTCCAGGTGCTATTCTGAGTGTAAAGCAGAAAAAAAAATCAGGTCTTAAAGAGCTTATATTCCACTGGGGATCAGATAAGACAAGGAAACACCAAGTCATAAGAAGTAGGCATCTCTAGAGGGAAAGAGCTGTGTCCCTTCTGGGGATCAGGAAAGGGCTGTGTAGGGAGTGAGTGTGCTTGAAGAAGGATAAGGATGCTCTAAGAGGTGGAGGGGGAGGAAGAAGTGCCCCTATACACGGGAGATCACTTGTGTCATGGAGATGGGATACTACATAACAGAGCAGCTAGGAGGCCAGTGTGACTGAATAAAGAACATATGAAGCTAATATGACCGGAAAGGAATGCTGAAGCCAGAGGATGGAGGGCTTTAAAATCCAGGCTGAGAATTTTATCCTAAGTTCTTTGAGGTCAGGGACTATCTTTTTTATCTTTGTATGCAGCCTACAGGCAGCTAGGTGATAACAGTGCCTTGAGTATTGGGCCTTGACTCAGGCCTAGCTTTAGACACTAACTAGTAGGGTGACCTTGGGCAAGTCACTTAACTCTTCTCAGCAGTAAAATGGGCATAAAGATGCTACCTACCTCTAAGGGTATTGTGAGGATCAAATGGTGCTTTGCATACCTAGAAGTGCTAAATAAACACTATTATTATTACATATTCTCTCTCTGAGAACTGGGAAGGCCTCACTTTTATAACACCTATGGGGTGGCCGATTTATTGTAGGTGCTTAATGAATGTTAATTGGATTGGATTGGACTGGACAGGAGAGATGCCTCATGCCCAGGGCACCCCTCTGAGCTCACTCCAGTCCTATAAGGAGGGAGGGGAGTTTTCTGAAGTCTAGCTTCCCTGATGATGAGTCACCTCGAAGCAGAAATCTGACCCCTTGACTCCTGTTCCCACCCAGCCAGGAGTGCCTAGGAGCTTGGGGGGGCCAGGACCTGCAGCCTGGGAAGGTAGCCAGATGCTCTTCGGAGGGAGGGGATTTACTGGGAAGTCACAAGAGCAGGAGGTGTGGTGACATTTTGTAGTCACTTGCCCATGGTTGGGGGTGGGGGAGGGGAGGGAGATGATACAGGGGCCAGGGAGTCTCAGAGCCCGGCTCACTTCTGGGAGACCGGGACAGACGAGACTGATGATTTCCTGTCCCTTTAGCTGCCGATTCCCAGGAGCTCCACCGTCACAAGTATCACATAAAGCCCATTGGCGTCAGGCACTCTCCCTCTCCCTGGGTGCTCAGCCAGCGACAAAGTTGCTGTAAGAGACACCAGGATATCCGGGAAAGAGGAGGGTGGGGGGTAGCTGGGGACTGGGTGGAGGGAGGGGGGGGACCTGGCAGGGAGAATGCTGGGAAATGGGCAGCCCCCTTCTGGGAAAGGGCAGTGACTCACCAGCCCAGCCCCCTGCCTACCTTCTATCTAGGCTCTGGAAAGATTCACTGGAAGGGGGTGGGGGGGGGCGGGGGGTGGGAGGAAGGTGCCGGCCTGCCCGGTTCTAATCAGAAGGGCCCACGAAGAGCAGGAAGAAAGCTTGCATCACTTGGCCTTGAGTCTGCTTCCTGGGCCTGTGGCTTAAAGCCAGGAGAGATGCTTGCTGCTGCTCCTGTGACACAGGCCAACCTACCTTCCCAGGGCCACTGTGTCACAGGACATTGGTAAATGACAGAAAAGGTGTCTCAAGAAAAGAACTAGAAATAGAGCTCAGACCCTCTCCTCCCATCTAATTGTCACAAGGATCATACATCTGGACTTGGAAGGGACCTTAAAAATATCTCAACCAATATGCTCATTTTACAGATATGGAAACAGGCTCAGAGAGAAATGACTAGTTAAAGGCCATTATGAGGGGGATCAAAGCTCTAGAGCCAGTCTTCTGACCTCAGATCAGCATGGCTTAGAGGAGAATGACCTGGACCTGTTATCGCGAAGCCCTGAGTTCCTAACAGATAATAACTGTTTGCCACTAGGCAAAGCCATTTAACTTTTCTGTGTGTTTTCTTCATGTGTAAAATGAGGGGGTTTGGATCTGACAGCCTTTCTAGCTCTAAATCCAGTATCCTATTGTAATGGGGACAAACGCCACCTAATCTTTGGGACTACTTTGGGTTATGGTTCATCATTGGCTCACATGCTGCAGATTGTTACATAGGCTCCTATGATGTCCCTTCCACTGCACCATGATTTAGAAATTTTAGAAGGACAGAATTTTAAAATAGGAAGGAACCTCAGAAATCATCTAGTCTAATCTTTTTCTGCAGATGAGGAAATTGAAGATCAGGTAGGGAAAGTGATTTTGTGAGGTCACACGGTTAAGGTGGGATATGCTTTAAGTGGTAACTCAAGGATGGAATTGAAAGCCCGATCTTCTGACTCTTAAGATCTGGGGGAAATTTTGGAGCGAAACAGAATCTTAAGCCTATTTTCCGCACTGAAAATGGCTGCATACAGTAAGTAATTTTGAGATGTGATTTCATTTTTGACATTGTAGAAAGAAATGTGTATTTAACTGATTGTTTTTTCATAGATTCCCTAGTCACACAGCCAGTCAGAGTGGGAGGGTGAACTGGAAGACCTTTGGCCAGCATTGTGGGAAGTCATTCAGAGAACCCAGAATCCAAGGCTAATGAATTCAAGGGGATCCCTCTATAAGGAAAGAACTGACAGCCCTTTGAATATCAAAATTGTGATTTAAAGCTAGAAAACATCTCAGAGATCATTTCAGTTTCTCCCTCAGTAAGCACTGATTAATCACCTACCAGGGTTATAAAGACAAGGGCAAAACAAACTTTGACCTCAAAGAGCTTATGTTCTTTTTGAAAAAAAGATTTTTTTTATTGATGTCTTTTGTTTTTCAAAATGTCTTCCCTCTTTCCAAAGACCCTCCCAAGTAACAGATATTTTTTTAAATTTTAAAATGATATTTTCTTTCCCCCCAATTATGTATAAAATCAATTTTTAACATTCATTTTAAAAAAATTTAGTTCCAAATTTTCTCCATCCCTTCCTCAGCTCCCCATCTCTGACAAGGTAAGCAATTTGATATAGGTTATGCATGTGCAATCATGAAAAGCATAACAAATAATATTTTTTAAAGAAAAGTCAGCAAACGCAATTAATACAGCCTGAAAATATATGTTGTGTTCTAGACTAGTGTGCGGCTCACCTCTGCAAAGGAGGGGGGTGGGGCAGGAACGTCTCCTCACAGCTCTTCCCTGGGGCCTTGTTTATTCTTTGTAATTTTGCAACATCTACTTACGATTGTTTAGTGGCTGCTGTTCCTTCCATTTATTGTTGCAGTCATTGTGGATGCAATTTTATGCACAATCCATTGTGTATTGTTTCCTTGGCTTTGTTTACTCACTCTGCAACAGTTCTTGTAAGTCCAAGCTTCTCTATATCCTTATTCCTCTACTATTTCTTACAGTACAGTAACATTCCATTACACTCACGTATCACTACTTCTTCAGACATTCCCTCAATTGAGGCATATTTACTTTGTTTCCAGTTCTTTGTTACTACAAAAAGTGTGAAGTTACATTTTAGTGGAGGTTTGGGGATGGGAAGGAGAAACAACATGTATACATACGTATGAATAGTACAAACATGTATACCAAATAAATACACAGTAAGTTCAAAAGGGTGAAGGCAATTGGGGGAGGCAGGAAATGCCTCTTTTAGAGCTTCCTTTTTTAAAAAATTAACTTTTGTTTATTTTTAGTTTACATCATTGATTTACACAAGAGTTTGAGTTACAAATTTTCTCCGCGTCTTTCCCCTACCCACCCACCCCCCCGAAACAGCAAGCGATCCCACTGTATGCCCCCTCCCCCAATCTGCTCTCTCCTATATCCTCCCCCATCACCCCTCTGACTTTCCGGGTAGGACAAGATGAATCTCCCTATCCCAGTGCCTGTATATCTTATTTCCCAATTGCATGTTAAATAATAATAATAATATGTATATATTTTTTTTAACATATGATTTTAGAACTTTAAATTCTAGATTCTTTCCCTTCCTTCCTTGTCACCCACCCCCACTGGAAAGACAAACAATTCAATACAGGCCATACATGTGTAGTTACGCAGAACATCTCCACAATGGACATATTGTATAACACTGATGATATTTCCCTCCTTTCTATCTCGCCCTCCCCTTGTTCTATTCTCTACTTTGTGTGTGCTTGTAACAACCCTCCCCACCAACCTGCCCTCCCCTCCATCATTCCCCCTCTCATCCTCTTATAGAGCTTCCTGAGCTGAGCCTTAGGTATTCTAAGAAGTGGAAGCAGAGGGAAGCATTCCTAGCATACCAATTTGACCATGTGTTAGAGCAGGGTTTATTAAACTTTTTCCATTTGGGATCCTTTTTCAAGCTATTGTAGAGAACAGATTCCATTCCATAGAACATAGATTTGATAATAAAGACACTAAGGCAAGAAGACCAGTTAGGAGGTTATAAAAGTTCAGGCAAGAGATGATGAATACCTGAACTTGGAGGATGCCTATGTGAATAAAGGGAAAGTGAAGAATGTGAAAATGTCACGAGGTACAGTTGACAACACATGGCAAGTCATTGGACATGGGGGATGAGGGAGGGTGAAAAGTCAAAGATGGCTCCAAGATTATGTGCCTGGGTGGCATCAAGAATTGTGAAAATGGGAAAGTGAGGAAGAGGTTTGATGTTGGGGAGAGAGATCAGAGATTTTCTTTTGGACATGCCAAGTTTGTTGCTGCTTATAGGACTTCCAATTGGAAAAAGCCTGTAGCCACTTAGTGAGAAGGGACTGGAGCTTAGGAAAATGACTAGAGAGGTAAAATAATTTACCTAAAGCCACACAGGCTGTAAGTAAGAGAGATGAGATTTAAACCCCGGTTTTCTTAGTCCAGATTGAATGTTCCTTCTACTGTGCCCTCATGCAAGGTCCTCAAGAATAAACTGGGCAGCAAGTGTGATGATTCCATGTTTTTTTGCATAATTTTCTTTTGTGGAATGAAGTACTTTTGCTCCAAGCGCTGAGGAGACCCGTAAGGTTGGTTTTTGTTGTTGTTGTTGTTGTTAATTGCAGAAAAGTTCACTGTGGCTACTCTTAAGGTACTAAAGCACAAGTTAATTCAATGAGTCTCCTTGTACTGGCTCAGCATTGGCTGTTCTCTATATGACCATAATGAAACCTCTTTACTTCAGAATTATCCACTGCTTTTAAAACCAAAGAGGGGACAGTCTGACACATGTAATTTGCATGCTCTTGTTATTCTGTAGAAATCAGGTGCAGAGGTTCAGAAGAAATGGAAGTCTGCCGGTTGAACCAACATGTCAAGTCATGTTTTAGACACCTTTAGTGGCCCCCATCAAGAGGAAGCAGGGGCCCATAAATGGGCAGAATGGCAGCCCCAGAAGCATGGGTGGTGATTTTCCCAGGACCTGCATCTGCCCACACCCTCTTTAGGTTCCATTGTTTGGTGGAATCCACTGTTTAGCCAGCATTCTTGTTGCTACTTGCCTAGCCTTCCTGCCAGGAGGGAAGCAGACAGGAACATAGCTACTTCACAGTGTTGTTGCAAAGCTGAAAAATGAGATCATGGATTGTCAAATGATTTGCAAACTTTAAAGTACTATGTAAATGTCATCTATCACTATTTTTTTTCCCCTGGAGAGGCAGCATTTGAATGCTATAACTAGCACTGTATTTGGAGTTGTGAAAACCTGGGCTTGAATCCTGTCTTAAACTAGTTGAGTGACCCTGGGCAAGTCATATGATGTTTCTGAGCCTCAGTTTGTAAATAGAGATAATAACAGAGGATCAAATGAAATATTTATATATGGGAAATGATGGGATGAATTTTGTTTCCACATAATTAAAAGTGCTCCTATCTTTGATAGCAGAATGTGGGTCAGTGGTGACTGCTTTTAATCAGAGCTGTTATCTAGGAGGGCCAGGCTTCTGATCAGATAGTGGGTTAGAGGCTTGTTCTCATGCTTCCCAAGCTATGTGAGGGGAGCTTGACATGGGCAGTTCAGGAGGTTGCACCTAGCCAATAGAGAACAAGGTGGGAAATTCTAATGGAAGCACTATAAAAGGACTCACATTTGTCTGAGTCAGAGTACTCCATTAAGGGAGGTGCCCATTTATTTAGAAGGAATAAATGTAAAATAAACATAATAAAACCCTTCCTGGCTTTCCAATGAATATTATTTATTCTTAGACTGAGCATGTTTATGACACAAGGTTGTTGTGAGGATGAAATAAGATTGTGTGGGACAGTAAAGACCCCTGCCCAAATTAAACTCAGAGGCTTCTCAAGGTAGAAAGTAGAAAGTAGAAAGGAGTTTATTACGATCTCGAGAGAAAGGGCAACTCACACCAAGTGCATTCAATGAGTTCTCAGTGCCAGACCACGCCAGACACAGAGAAGATAAATTCTTCTAATTGCAATCCTTCCTCTCGGCCCATTATCAGGAGCTTTGAGGGTACAATCTAAATGCCATAAATCCACCTCAATGACAGTGATGAAATACATAGTAAGCGGGTGCAGTTATTTTGTAAGTTTAGCAGTCTGTTAACTTTGGTACAACTCCTACATTTTGGGGGGCCCCTTTTCTTTAGATTAATGTACAGACATGATCAAAACCTGAGTCCTTGTCCTTGTTCCTGAAAGACTTCATGGTCAGCTTGCTCTTACAGTGTAACTGGGCAAGGAACCAAGCAGATATGATTATCCTACAGATTTAGTATTCTAAGAATTCTTATACAACTCCCATCCTTGTTAGTCTCTTGACCTGAGTAAACATGCAGATGTGTTTGCATCCTGTGTTCCCAATCTCTTCTCCTGGAACACTTCAGGGTCAGCAGCTTGTTTTTACAGAAAAACTGAATTAAAAACCCAACCTTAAATTCTATGAGGGTCCCCCAGCCTAAAAGTCTATGAGGAATCTTCACCATGTCTCACACAAGATGATGTATATAGGATGTTCTACAACCACGAAGAGTTATGTGAATGCTAGCTTTTACAGGCTTACAGGGGTTCTAGGTGGCCCCCCCCCCAGCATAACTCTCAAAACCATAGAAATATAGTCGAAGTCCATATTGCATGGCACCCTTCTCTTCAGTGGACACATACATACTTCCCACCCCTCCAACACCCTGGGAGGCATTCCTTCTGTCAAGGCCCATATTCCCAGGACCCTAGGCATAGGATCTGGGGGACCTGTTGATCTCAGGTAGGGAGGTGGGTTACTAGTGGAACAGAGGGAGAATACAGCTTCCAAGGTAACACAGCTTCCAAGGTAACACTGCTGCCAACTTCTTTCCATGGCTCTCTTGTCTTGTGAAGTGGTTGGTTGATGAGTGTTGATTCTGTATCTGCTGTGTGCCTAACACTGAGCTTAGGTATTGTTGACAATGAAAAGTATGATAAGTACCCTAGGAGGAAGCTGGGTAGTAAAATGGTTAGAGTGTTGGGTGGGACTTCAAACACAAACTACTTACTGTGTGTCCCTGGACAAGTCACTTAACCTCGGTTTGCCTCAGTTTCTTGAATTTAAAACAATGGGTATGATAACAGCATCTCCCTCCCAGGGTTATGTTGCTGCTGTTCTTGTCATTGTTGTTGTTGGGGCAGCTAGGTGGTGAAGTCGATAAATTGCTAGGCCCGGAATCAACAAGACTCATCTTCCTGAGTTCAAATCGGGCTTCAGACACTTACTAGCTGTGTGACCCTGGGCAAGTCCCTTAATCCTGTTTGCCTCAGTTTCTTCATCTGTAAAAAATGAGCTAGAGAAGGAAATGGCAAACCATTCTAGTATCTTTGCCAAGAAAACCCCAAATGAGGTCATGGAGTCTGACAAGCCTGAAAGAAATGACAGAAGAACAACTGAATTTCCTGACTCCAGAACCAACCTACCTAGTTGCCCCTCAAAAGAGATAGTATTTGTCAAGTGCTTAGCACAGAGCCAGAAGGTGACAAAGGGTAAAGAGAAAGACTTTGAAATTGTAAAGGGAAAGGCCTTCTGAGAGAAAATAAACATTCCACACCCTGGGAAAGATCAGAGGCTTGAATAGCTCAATTGAATTAGTAAGAAGGCTTCAAAGACAATGAACTTGCCTCTAGGGCACAGGTTGTAATCCTACCTTGTCCCAAGCCACTCAACCACAAAGACCTCCAAAGGAGTCTGGGAAGTATGCCTGACTCTACTGAGACTCATCACCATAAGGTAAGGTAGAGTACCTTACTAGGGGAATTGTCGTTGAACAAGGAAGGATTGTTAAATAAAAGACTAAACTTTACGTATTCCTGCCTGGTGGTAACAAAGCTCAGAGCAAAGGCTGTGAGGGATTAAAAAAAGAGACCTCTTCCAATCCTAGGCAAGGAGCCTTTGCCCTATGATGAAAGAGCACAATACCACTCTACCTGAAAGAAGCACTGTAACATACTAGCTGACAAAAGCACAGTATCACTTAGCCAAACCATTTGCTGAAGGTGGCAAAAGACTTGAGCTGCCCATCAAAGAGTAACTCTGGAAGTCTAGCATATCCACCCACATCTAGCAAACCAGGTGTGGAATCAGAGATGCTAAACCCTGAGAAGAGCCCAGGGGTTAAATGGCATGTCCAGGCCAGTATGGCAGCAGCTACCCAGCAGTTTAGTAATCTGCCTGATACAGCTTGGCAGCAGCCAATTTACCTGCTTGACCAAGCCCAGCAAGGGATCAATCCAGTTAGCAGAGACTTTATATCCTACAAGAAGTCAACCCAACTTAGCAACAGAGCAACTTGTCCATTTCTAAGTTCACATTTCATAAAGAACTTCTGAGGACTCTGGAGAAAAATAGTTCCAGAGTTGTGAGTTGCCTTGCTCTTGTGTGTATGTCTCACTACCACTGAACTTTTAAGTTTGTGCCCACTCTTCTCCCCATAGATGTTATGTGTGGGAGAGTCTACCTCTGGTTTGGGGGAAAATGCTTTGTAAGTTCTGTTTCTATTATGCCATTTGAGTAAATGACTTTTGTTTTTTTTTGTTTGTTTGTTTGTTTTGTTTTTTTTTTATATGAGATTCTTTATTAAATTTTTTTGAGTTACATCTTTTCTCCCCGTCTTT
>CM053581.1:183877576-183893360 GCA_028627135.1 Pseudochirops cupreus | reverse complement strand
TTTAGTGGGAAGTATCTTTGTGTGCGTTTTGGAGTTCCAGGATTGGTTTAGAGTCCTATTTTATGGGTATTTTGGGGTGGCTATGTGAGAGCTGCGATGTGTTGCTGCTTCTACGCCGCCATCTTGGCTCCGCCCCTGAGTAAATGACTTTTGCTAAAGAACTAACCAATCTAGGGACTGATTGTGAAAGGGAAGCACAGTGGTGGTATTGAAGAGGTATAAGTAGGGGGAATTTCTATTGAAATCCTTTCTAGGTTCATTGTCCGAAAAGAATTACTGGACTCAGCTGTCCTTGGCAGAGTTATAAAAGTTTATTGTTACACTGGGGCAAAGGGGCTAGGAAACCTGCAAGGTGACAGGGATTTAAGGTAGAGTTACCAAGTTAGTGTGACGCTCTTCAGCGGGCGGGGAGGGAGTTAGAAAGAAAACCTGCTAGAAAAAGCCTGCAAAGTGTGATGCTATGCAGTGGGCAGGGGGGGGTAATAGAAAGAGCCTGCAAAGTGCAGAGGGGTGAGGGTGTCAGAGAAAGCCTGAAAAGTTCTAGGAGATTTAGTGTGATGCTCTACAGCAGGCAGATAGCCTGCAAAATACGGGGCTAGAGATGCAGTTTTTAAAGACACAAAACTGTCAGTCATAGGTTCATTATGCTAACTATGTGTACAAAGGTGGAGTTAGGGAGGAGCTTGGAAGTGATCAAATTTGAATGAGAAGTAACCAGCCTGTTAGCCATCATAATCCTTTTGATAAGATGGATGTTGGGAAGGTGGGCTGATTGGGGTTTTAGGATGAGTCTTGCACAAAGCAAAGAGGTTAATGGCTAAACCTCACAAACTGATGGACCATCAGTTTGTGAGGTTTTGTCTTACTGATAATCCACTGAAGGATTCATAGTTCGAAGCTGGCCACTAAAACAAAAGGAGGTAAACATTTCTCCAACTAAGGAATGCTTTTAAAAGGATTAGTTATAGAGTCAGTGGTTTCAGGGAAAATGCTTTTAGCCTGGAGGCAGAGGAGAGACAGAGTTAATGCTTTATGGCTGGGGAGAAATGTGGCTTTTACAACTTATTTGCACAGACCGATGTTACAGACTGATATTACATACATAGGCACCTGAAAACAAGTGAGATTTTACAGACTGAAGACAAAGTCACCCCAAAATATTACAGGGGCACCTCATCAGTATCGTAGTCTAGGGGTGCTGGGAACCCTGAAATTCAAGGGGAAAAGAAGCAGGTTCTGCCTTGTAAGAATTTGACTCAAGCCTTCTTTCATTAAGAGACAAAGTTTATGAAAATACCAGTCGAGGTGGGTGAGATTTTTAAGAATCAGAACTATGGTGGGGTGACTAGGTGGCGCAGTGAGTAAAGCACTGGCTCTGGAGTCAGGAGGACCTGAGTTCAAATCTGGCCTCATACACTTGACACACTTACTAGCTGTGTGACTTTGGGTAACTCACTTAACCCCAATTGCCCTCCAAAAAGCAAAAAAAAAAAGAATTGGAGCTATTGCCCAGATTTTAAGAATCCAAACAATTTAATGGAGGCAAGATGGACATTTTATACAGAAAGACTGTTGGAAGATTTGGATGTGATCTAAGAGTGGCCAAGAAGTCTGGGGTGACTGGGAAGTAAGAGAGAAGGGGTCTAGATGGAATTAAAGAGTAGTAAAATAGCCTGAGGTGAGGCTAGGTATAGACAATGAGGGCCACAATGAAAAGGCAGTTAAAAGGATTATACTGGGATAGGCCAAGTACCTCAGGAAAATGCCAGACACTTGGTTCAGGAGCTTTGGGGTTCCTTTAGGGGTTCAGCTCAAATCCCATCCCCCATCATTGGGTGCTCATGAGCCAGTATTGAAAGATAAACCTGTAGAGTTACTCTTATAACCCTGAAAGTAGTAGCACCTGTGTACCTCTGGGGACCCAAGCCATCAATGCTAATGCAAGTTGAGGGAGCGAACCCAGAGGGGATATTGTAAAAGTGGGTACAAGATGCTGTAGGGCTATACCAATTGAAATTTGGACAGTTGATTTAATTGATTTGTTCGGTTAGCAACAACCAATAAATTGAGATGATTGGTCTTTCTTGGTTACCAAAGACCCCATTTGAGGATTACAGGGTCTTTAAATCTAGGTGTGTCTTCCTTCTGATTGACCAGACAGTACTTCCTTGGAACCTCTCCTGGCAAATGTAAGGTAATCCTAATTGGTAGATGGTTTGACCTTCAGGTGTGGCTGATTATGACCCTCTCTGGCACTCGAGGAGTTCAGATTGCTCCATGAGAAAGCTGCTTCCAGCAGTCTTGGCTCAATTAGGTACCCTCTGGTTTTGACTTCCCTGTTAGAGACCAAGTTGCCCTAAATCTTGATCAAAAAACAAGATCACAAGAACCACCCACTGAGTAGCAGGGCCTTAGCTCAAACTGGCTTCTGTTTACATGGTGAACAGAAACTTCAGGTCCTTCAGATGTAGGTCTGTCAAAATGAGGAAAAGATTGGATCTCATAGAACTATTGGTTGTTAAGACAATTCAATATTAATTTTCCTCATTTCCCCCTATGATTCTGTGAGAGACGCAGTCTCCTCCATGAATCACTAGCTGATATGATAATTACAAATTTCAGGATTGACTCACCAGGGGACAAAAAGGCCTGTAGGTACTAAATATGTCATCAAGGGTTTTTAACTATGAGGCTAAAGTGTTTTAACATGATGGGAATAGTGTGAGGGGAAGAGGGAGAGAGATTGACATCTGCATTGACAGGAACCATTGGGGGCAGTCTCCTTTAGTAAACCATCCTTATAAAGACAGCACCAGATGGGGAAAAAGTGAGAGGAAGGGTAAACATTCAGTCTCTTTTTCAGTAACCCATTTCCATTGTCCATTTCAGCAATTTGTTATATCTTAGGACTGAGACATCTCAAGCAGTGTCTCAGATCATCTCCTAATGCAGTTGTCTGTTCTTCCTGAAGTCTCTCCTCCTAGTCACTCTGGAATGGGATTGTTCTCAGAGCAACTTCTTTTAGCAGATCTGCTTCTCTAGTTCAGAGATCCCTGAATGTTTCTGTTAAATTCTTTTGCAAAACAGATCTCATACAATTTAATGCAGTCACTTTAATTTTGCTTTGCCAATAACTAGGTCATATGGTTAAAAACTAGCTCAAATATTAAAGTATAAGAGCATCTAATTAGGAACTTTTAGACCAGAGAATTTGCATTTTTTGCATACTACTTGCTGCTCATATCTTTATCTAAATTGGGTATTTGATTTAGACACTGCCAACAACAGACTGAAGGGAGAATCTAAAAGACTCTATGAAGAACTGACTTATAGAATGAGCTCTTCTAGTTAAAAAATTTGCCATTTTCCATTGAAGTTATAAAAGCTAAGGTAAGAATGCGTTTTGAATTGGCACTGACTCCACTTTCATTTAACTTCTTTAGATTGTAATTCATTTATTTCATTCTTGGGTTCAAGCCCCACAGAAGGAAGAAACTTCAGTTTTATTACCTATAACTTCCCCATGATGTAAGTTAGTAAATTGTTATGTTGACATATTTAGGCATAACCGAACACTACTTAGCATGACTATGTATATACCATGCCATGTCACAGATATACCATACCACGCTACACCTGCTTCATGTCATATCATGTCTTTTCACATGTGTCATACCATGCCATGTTAAGACTCATTTCCTCCAGCCAGGAAGAACATGTCCAGCACACATGTCCTAAGGAAATGGGCCAGAGCATGTGCCAGCTCCATAGAAGGAGCCTTAAGCCAGTTGCACATGCTCAGATCACCAAAATGGAGAGCAATATCATGTCATGGCAGACCATGCCACACTCTGGCCATATTTATTGTATGACCCTGTGCAAGTCACTTAACCATTGTGTGCCTTAGTTTCTTCATCTGTAAAATGGGGATAATAATAGCACCTCTTCCCAGGGTTGCTATATAGATAAAATGAGATATAATAAACAGCTTTCCTCTCAGCTGTGGTGAGGCCCATAGGAAGAATGAAGAATAGTAGTAGTGGGTGTTCTGTGGTTGGTGGAGCCTGAAGCCTGTGATTGGGCCACTCTTTTGCTTGCCTATAGTTTCCGCTGGGTAGCTGGAAGCCTTGTAGCTTCCAGATGGCTAATTGCTTTCTGCAAATCACCATGATTCACTGTCCTTGTTCAGAACATGGTCTCTTTTCAAAGATTTAATGGCTTCCAAAATTAATTTAGCCTGAACTGTTTTGCCCCGGCTTTTGTGTGCCATCTTCCTCCCCCTTTCCATCCTTCAGGAGGCGGGGAGATTGGCACCCAGGAAATTTAGCATTTTGTCCCATAAGAAGTAATGGGGTGGGAACATGACATGTTTGTATTTTGGGGAGAGTTCTTATTTCAGGTTGGGATAGACCTTGATTTTATATCTGGGTCTAACATAGAGACAGTGCTCAACTGGGACTCAGTGGATGGTAATCTGCACCAGCTAATGTTGTGGACCCAGCCATTGTGCTTTGTACAGGTTAATCCTCAGGAAAGTTTCACTTCTAATTTGAGGATTAGGTTCCCCATTATTACAATCACTGACTCCCTAACAGATCCCTTACTCCAGCATCCTGGAGAAAGTTGCTAATTATAGTAATAGTAATGATTTAAAAGTCTTAAGGGGTTCCCCACAGATGGTGAAGTAAAAGATACTCAACGTATAAAGAACTCTTATATGAGATAAGTGATTTATTCTAACACAGAGAAATGCTAAACCTCATACAGAAGTTAGTAACAATTTATAGTTACTATTACAATCTGCTGAGAGTTTGGTAGTTAAACCTCATCAGCATATAAAAGTTTGAGATGCCACTAATTAGGTATACTACTGATAATGTCATGCCAGCAGATGATGCCACCACCAGAACCACAGGCCTTCAAACCTTCTGAAAATCAAAGATTACCTAGTTCTTTCCATTTAGGATACCCCTTCACCTAAAAACGGGAAAGAATAAACACAAAGATGAAAAACAAAAAACAGTCTTTGCCCTTCAGGAGGTTACATTCTGTTGAATCTTCTAGGTAAAGAAGATGCCATCTCTGGGGCTTAGGAAGAGGACGAGCCCCTGGGGAGTCATGCTAATGGACAGGTGTATTTCTAGATATAGCTCTCAGATATTGTAAAGGGATGGCTCTCACCTGAAGCAGATTGTTGTCCAGTGTTTTTCAATAGTGTCCAACTCTTTGTGACCCCATTTGGGGTTTTCTTAGCAAAGATACTAGTTTGCCATTTCCTTCTCAGGAAACTGAGGCAGAGTTAAATAATTTGCCTCGGGGTCACACAGCTAGTAAGTGTCTGAGGCTACATCTTTCCAAGCCTGGACCAGTGGTCTAGCTGCTGTGCAACCATCGGGAGCCAATAAGTTCATTCCCAGTCATGATATTTAAGATCTCTTTTCTTGATGAAATATTAATGGATATGTCCCAGCTGATGTCCCCCTAATCCTTTCAACAGAAGTTGACAATGCATTCACTACCTTGTAGCACGATGGCCATTTTATGGCTACCCAATCTGATGACTTTGTCTTATAAGGGTGTGGTTCTATCCCCACCCCAATTAATCACAGGAAGCCCTAGTGAATCAATTAATCAGAAGTGCAGGGTGCTTAGGTGCAGAGGTGCAAAATCAATTTGAGAAAAATAAATTGTTTTTAACACTGGATAAAGAACAACCACCACCACATAGGAAATATGATTGGCTGGAAGTATCAGATACACTTCTGAACTACCTTGTCTGAGCCTCCATTTTGAGGTGTGGGGGGAGAATGTTTTATACCAACTGTTGTTGCTATGCTGTCTAGCAAGTGCTCTTTTTAAAAAGCTAATGGAGGTCAACTGGTTGATTGATAAAGGGGAAGCACACAGGCCCTCTTGGGATTACTGCTTAGAACCCTTTGGGATAGTAGGTTAGCACTTGCCCTCTGGGACTCCCGACTGCCCGTGCGAGTGCCCAATTGGAGTAGTAGCCCATAATGGGACTGTAACTATGGGACAATTTAAACCCTTCCCATTTGCAAGGACCCACTGGAGAGATTCTCCATCTGGGACTCTTGTTCTTGCATGCGTAACCCTAAATCCATGGTCTAGTTTTGCCTTGAAGGATCCACTAGAGAAAATTAACATTTCTCTTTTGTTTTAAACTGTAATTGGACAGTGCTTTTCAATGTGTTTTCTTTACAAATTATCCCAGTTCCTTTGAAATACCTATTGCTTGTTTGAATATTTAGGTGATGATTTCTTATATACTGCTATGAGCGTGGAAGCTGTGAGCAGTATGGATTTTGCAGCCCTAAAATACTGTTTAAGGTACCTAGAAGTTCACCCAAAGCACACTATGAGAGCTCAGAAGTATTCACCTTTTTTTTTTTCTTTTAAGTAGATCTAGACTGTTTGCTTTTTTGCAACATCAGTCTAGGCAGCTTGTCTAAATCCTTAAGTATTGCAGGTCTGTAGCAGAGCCAGACTGTTGACCCTTGGTCTATAGAATAAGATTTGCCTGCTAGCCTAGGAACCCTGAATAATCAACCCCAAGTGCTTCAGAGATCATAACCTACCTCCCTCCCCCACCCATGGAGAAGAGTGCTGGCTGTGGGCCAAAGGCAATGACCCTTGGACTCCAACGAAGAGCTTCACTTAAGGGGAACTTAATGAGAACTCAATGAAGGAAGAAAAGGATTCCCAATATTCTGGAGCTGTGACTTAGCCCTTTGCCACTGTGTTCTCTACTTATGTGTCTCCAATGTTTTTGTACTTTAAGGCTGAATTCATTCTCCCCATAGACTTTGAGTGCATGCAAGGAGAGTGTGTGTCCCTAGTTTAGTGAGGGATTGTTTTTCAATAACTGCTTTTTGACACACCTGATATAGTAAACCCCTTTTCTAAAAGCCAATTAAGTCATGTCCATAATCTTGGGAAACACACTAGTCCTAGTGAGTCACATTACTAGAAAAACCCTGAGGCGGCTAGGTAGTAGAAGTGAATAGAACACCGACCCTGTAGTCAGGAGGACCTGAGTTCAAATTTGACCTCAGACATTTAACACTTACTAGCTGTGTGACCTTGGGCAAGTCATTTAACCCCAATTGTCTTCCCCTCTCCAAAAAAAGAAAAAAAGAAAAACCCAGCACCTAGGGGTTAAACCTACAACCCTGCATTGTAGCATCTGTCCTCTGGGAAGGAAGGAGAGAAGGAAAGGAGGAAGGAGGGAAGGGAGAAAAGAAGGAAGGAAGGATCATTTGATCCTGACCACAACTCTGTGTGGTAGTTTGCTATTATTATCCCCATTGTACAATTAAGGAAGCTGAGGTAGACGAAGATTAAATTATTTGCCAAGGTCACATGGCTAGTAAGTATCTGAGCACACCAATGAGAGTAGGAGTTGGAGAATTAGCCCCAGAAAGAGTGCTACACTCCTCAAGTTCATCCAGAAGGGCTTGGTATTTTACTACTTAGAAGATATTTGTGTCCATATATTGAAGTTGTATATTCCTTCTTCCAGATAGTTTTTTAAAAAGCTATCTCAGACTAGTCCTTGGGTTGGCCTGCCTCAAGCTCCTCCCCACTCTAATCCATCTTCTATTCAGCCACTGAAGTGATTTTTCTAAAGTTCAGGTTTGACCATATTGCCCCACCCTACTCTATAAACTCCTGTGGCTTCCAGGATCAAACACAAATTCTGTGTGTAGCATTCAAAGCTCTTCATAACCTTGCTTCTTCCTACCTTTCCAGTCTTCCTATACCTTATTCTCTGATATGTGCTCTTTTCTTTTTTTGAGGTAACCAGGGTTAAATGACTTGCCCAGGGTCACACAGCTAGTAAGTGGGGCCTCGTTTGAACTCAGGTCCTCCTGATTTCTGGACTGGTACATTATCCATTGTACCATCTAGCTGTGCCTACTACATACTCTTCAATCTAGAGACATTGGCAAGACACTCTATCTCTCAGCTCTGGGAATTTTCTCTGACTCTCCTCCAGGTCTGAAATGCTTTCCTTCCTCATCTCTGCCTACTGCCTTGCCCGGCATCAAGTCCCAGCTGAAATCCCATCTTCTACAGGAAGCCTCCCCCAAGTCCTCTCACTTCTGATGCCATGCCTCCTATTTATCCTCTATATAGCTTGTTGTCTTCCCCCACTAGGTTACGAGCTGCCTCTTTTTGTATCTCCATCACTGAGCTTAGTGCCTGACCTCATTACTCCAGGGATGGAAGGTTCTTGTACCTATTTATCCATGCTTTGGGTTTTTTGGCTAAATCTATTATTTATTTACTATAATAGATTTAACCAGGAAACCAAAAGCAAGAACCTTTGTTCTCTGGAGCAGTGGGTTAGTTGGTTAATAAACATTTATTAAGCACCTACTATGGATAAAGTTTGTTGATCAAACTATGATGCTCAATGATGAAAGTTTATTCCATAAAAAGCCATTCTTTTTTTTTAAACAAAATGAAAAACACTAGCAACACTGACAAAAATCCTTTTGTAAGTTTAAATAAACCATAATCTTTTCTATATGCTTATTTATGCTCTCAGTGATCTGAGTACCCGCAGGTAAACATGACCCTTGTCCTTAAGGAGATCTCTCCAGGACCTGGCACGCCATCAAGTGCCTCTGAACACACGTTGAAAACCGAGGCGTGGCCATTATTTGTTTAACCTGAATTTACAGAATCTCTCGGGGGTTTACAATGGGTTCTCAGGCTACTTCTGATTCTTTTGTCTAAATTGGTTTTCTGTCTGTGATAATCATATTCTGTGAATCCCAAGTTCAGTTCTATTTGATAATTATTTATTAAGCACGTACTATGTATGTATCAGGTACTGTGCTAGGCACTGAATCATGACACATAGTCTTTCAAAATAGATTCCTTATGTAGAGCCTCAAGAGGAATATACTTTATTTTCTTGAAATCTGGACCATCCTGAAAAATACAGGCTATGGAGTTGTTGCCATGGTCATATTTGTTTGTCACTGTCTTTTGGGGCACTTCCATAATCAACTATTTGGAAACAGTGACCTGAGCTTAAGAGAGAGTTAGGGGTTATTCTGATATGGGGGAGGGAGGGGTTGAAAGTCATGCCATTGACCACAGAGGCATGAAGAGTTCATTCCTTTTATGAGGTAACCCATCCCCCATGTTTGGAAGCACTGTGCAGTGAAGAGTGTGATTTTGAGCAAATCACTTCATCTTTCTAGCCATCAGCTCCCTCATCTGTGGAAGTTGCTCTAAGTTCCTTCTGGCTCTAGATCTGTGGTCCTATGATGCTCTTCTTGATCCCAAAAGAATCCCTAATAGCCTTCAAAGAATAGCTCAGGCACCTCCTCTTACATGAGGCCTTCCCTGGTCCTCCCAGGACATTTGAAATTACTTTGTATAGACTTATCTGTGGGCATCTTGGATTCCCTTTAGTACAGTGGTTCTCAACCTTCCTAATGCTATGACCCTTTAATACTCGTATGTGGGTGTATCTGCATGTGGGTTGACCCTCCTGGAGATGGATAGAGGAGCGGTGTCTTGGTTCCTAAGACCATCGAAATTATGTGTTTTCTAATGGTCTTAAGCAACCCCTGTGAAAGGGTCATTCGACCCCCAAAGGGGGCGCGACCCACAGGTTGACAACCAGTGCCTTAGTAGAATGTAAGTTGCTTGAGAGCAGGGGTGATTTCATTTTTATCTTTGTATCCCAGAGCCCAGAACAGTGCCTGGAAGACAACATTTAATAAATGCATGTTGGATTGAATTCTCATACTACTTTCCCCAAGGCTGGCATTTTGTGTTATGGAATCAGCTGTAAGGAAGCCAGGCTGGTGACCCATCTCATCTCTTCCCCAAAGTATTTTATCAGTCTTTGAGGAAGACCTTCCCGCCCTGCTTAAAACTTCATCTTATCTCTTCCTAGATGGCATCAACAGCTGAAATGACTCCACTGGGCCACACACCTCTACTCCTTTCCCCTAATAACTTTTTAATCCAGGAAGTGATCCCTTTGCTCTTTTTGTACTCTTTGACCCTTACACGCTCTGGGAAGGAGAGAATGAGGAAACTCATTGGGAAAGTGAGGTTGTATCTAATTGAAGGAAAAGGTAAGTGTCTCTGGCTGAAGCCTGAGCTTCTTTGCCCTCAGTCTCTCTGCCCTCAAGGCATGCTGCAACACTACTGCCTTCCCTAAGTCCAGTTGCTGGGCCTCTGGACCCCCAGGAGCTCTAGGATGTGAAACTACTAGAAATCTAAGCAAGGAGAGGGTGTTTGATATAGATACTTGTCTCATGGCCCCTAGTTACCTGTGGACCTGACTGTAAATAGAGACATCTTCAGCCTCGATGCCTTTGCACAAAGCTGGCCCTCTGCCTGGAACGCTCTCCTTCCTGGAACCCCCAACTCCCTTCAAGTGCCCCCTCCTACCAGAGGCCTTTCCTGAGTCACCCAGTGGTTAATACTCTATACCCTCTCCCCTATCACTGTGTATTTATGTTGTATATCTCATCCTATAAGTACTTGTCCATCAACATGCTATATCCTAGTAGAATGTAAGTTTCTGGAGGGCTGGGACAGTCTCACACAGTTCCTAGCACGATGCCTGACACTTCTTTTCTTTCTGGCCAAGACCAGTGATTTCTCTGGTTCTGCTCTTGATGAAGAAACTCCTTCTATCTATGTACCTTCTTTGCAACATATTGCATTGTGAAGTTAAGAGGCTTGGTTAGGGTCCCACAACAAGCATGGGTCAGAGGCAGGATATGAATCCAGTTCTGAGATCAGTTCCTGGCCTCCTATACTATGTGGCCAAGTTCTAAATCAATGCTTAATGATTGCTTGATTATGATGGGGACTCTGTAAAGTTCCCTCCCCAGAAATCTCAAGAAGCAACATCATTTCATCTGTTCTCTCCCCCTTAGTAGAAGGTAACCTCCTGGAAGGCAGGACCAGTTTTTGTTTCTCTTTTTGTCTTTGTATCCCCAGAGCCTTGCATGTGCCTAGAAATATTAGATGCTGAACAAACATTTGTTCAACTGAATTGAATATAGATTGGTGTGATTTTTAATAAAAATAATGAAAGTGCCTTCATCAGCAATCCTGGGGACCAGCCTCAGAGGTGAGGATTGTTATCTCCATTTTATAGACCAGGACAGTGAGGTTCCAGGGAGCTCTGCGATTTGCCTGTTACAAAGCTAGTAGGAGAGCTTGCTATAGAATCTAGGTTACTACCAGAGGGTCCTAGAGGGACATGAGAGGGCCCCTTGAAACAGATTCACAGAATCTGAGAGCCAGAGGGGCCCTCAGTTACCATCCAGTCCAAACCACAGACAAAAGAAATCCCAACCATAACATACTCGGCAAGTGGTTGTTTAGTCTCTGATTGAAGCTCTCCAAGGAGATAGAATCATTCTACTTTGGGACAGCTCAAATGGTTAGGAAATGTTTCCTGACACGAAGCCTAAATTTTCTTTGTAGCTGCTACCCATTGCTTTTACCAATGAGGGGATAGGCCAAACAATCCTATTCCCACATTTTACAGAGGAGGCCAACTGAGGCTCAAGGGGTTACCACTTGCTCAAGGTCACACAGGTAAGTATCAGAAGCAAGATTCAAATTCATGCCCTCTGGACTATGACAGTACTGCCACCTTTCTTGACTGTTGAGGGCAGAAGGGAGAGCACCATGACAAGTGTTCACCCCCAAATTACCCAAGGGTCTTTGACAAGATCGGTATTGCTGTGCCAGGGCAGAAATATTCACTAGAATGAAGCCAGGTTTGTGCCTGGACTCTGAAACATTTGGTGAACATACCACTTATACCAGTGCCCCTACCCTCATCCTGTGAAAAGGAGAGGTCAGAGCAAGCATGAGTTAAACTCTTAGAATTTTGTCAAACGAGAAAAATGTTAACAATACCTGATGATGTCCCATATCCTTTCAGCTGAACTCTCCCCTTGTTCCTGTGGCATGAGGCTCACCCCTTACATTAGTGCACCCTCTACTGTTCTGTAATAATGTGGAATTACACAGGAAATCAGAGTTATATACTCTCTGCCTCACTTTCTCTTCCCCACCCCCCAAAATGTGGAGAGAACTTTGGACTGAGAATCAGGAGACCTGGGTCCTAGTTTCTGCTCTGCTCTTGTGTGACTTTAGGTGAGTCACTTAACCTCTTGGGGCTTCATTTCTGTCATTTTAATTAAAAGAGAAGCTTAGAGGTTAGGTTAAATAATTCCTTAGGTACCTTCCAACTCCAGGATCCTATGGTTTGAATGCTAAAATGATTGGTATAAAGAGAATAACATGTATGATAATGATAATAACATTTAAAAAACCCAATGTTAAGATGCATCAAAATTGAGAACAAGCCAGTGATCCATCCAGAGAACTGATGGCTTGTATTTTCCTATTACTGATAGAGATGTGGTAAAGTGTGGATGTGGAATGCTTCATGTGTTGTGGGCATGATTAATAGGTCTATTTCTCTTGGTTACAAAGGCTCTATTGGAGAGGAGGCAGAGTTATTGGGAAGAGAGAATGATGTACCGTGTACATATACAATATTATAATAAAACACACAATATATTAAAATACACAATAAGTGTAAGATATATGCTTTAGTGTGTATTATATGTAATATATAACATAATATATTATGTTTTTAATATATGCTTTATTGTATAATGTTATGTCTATACACAGAATATAATTTTCTCTTCCTAATAACTCTACTTCCTCCCCACCATAAACACAAAACAAGCCCAACCCTGAGTCTAGACTGCAGCTCTGCCTCTTAGAACCCCTGGTTTCCTTCGTGACTCGGCTGGAATGCCGCTCTGTTCTGCAGGAGGCCTTGTCCTGTCTGCCCGGCTGCCGGCTCCTTCTTGCCCAGGGTTGCTTTTCTTCTACTCCGTACGTGTCTTGTGCATGTCTGTTTATGTATGTGTGGTCCCTACTGTGGGCTCTGGGAGGGCAGGGGTGGGTTTGCTTTGGTTTTTAGGTGGTCATTATTCAGTTCAACTCAGTAGACATGTATTAAGCTCTTACTGTATGCCAGAGACTGTGCTAAGCTCTAGGGATACAGAAGGAAATAAAAGAAAGTCCCTGCCCTCAAGGAGTTTGTGATCTAATGCTTATCGATTGATTCTTTTTTTATTGTTGTTCTCAACTTGACACGCACCCACATTGATTCTTTAAGATCCTCCCACGCCGACCTGCTGTCCTGCCTCATTGTGGCTTCTTCTGCCTATGGCTACCTTCCAGATCCTCCCTCTCATGCATCTCACATTAGCCCCTCCTCTACAGGGTTTACCAACTCAAGTCTAGGTCACTAACTACCCTGAGGTGTCACTAACCCAGACTGAAGCTCAAAAGGTTCATAAACCTGGTAGAAGGGTCCTATTGTGTTACACTGAAACTCGATTTATCTAGAAAGCTAGGTGGCACAGTGGATAGATGGTTGTGTCTGGAGTCATCTTCCTGAGTACAAATCTGGCTTCAGACACTTGCTGACTCTGGGCAAGTCACTTAACCCCATTTGCCTCAGTTTCCTCATCTGCAAAATGAGCTGGAGAAGGAAATGGCAAATCTCTGATAAATCACACAAATCTTTGCTGAGAAAACCCCAAATGGGGTCATGAAGTGTTGAACACGATTAAAATAACTGAACCACAACCTATCTGTACCCCAGGCACCTGGAAAGAGTTGAACTACCACAACTGAGCACTTAATAAAATGCCCATTGACCCACTGACAACCTCTTTAAACCTTGGTGTTCTCATCAACAAAAGAAAAGGGGTTGATGATCTCAAAAGTCTCTTCCAGTCTCTAACATTCTGTGATTCAGCCACCCCCCTGGCAAGGTAAACCATACAAACTCAAAGTGTGCCTTTTCCAATTCAGATAGAGACAGGAGGAAATAATAGATGGACTGCTGGTACACCTGCTGTATGGAGGACTGATTGTTGCTCTTTGGGTTGCAAGGGCCGCCTCAGGAGCAGACCCATTGGGTCACTGAAGGGGTTAAAGCCCAGCTTCTTTCTGTTCCTGGGTAGTTGCCTCATAGGCTGTTACTTAACTTGACTTACCACTTTCCAGGGTGCATAATGGAAGGAAAGATGTCTGATGCAACAAATAGGTGAAAGTCCTTGCTCATCAGAGGCCAGGAGAAGGTCAGACTGGGCAGGCCAATCTAGGATTGCAATCTAGGGTTGCAAAGCACCATTCCTCCAGGTTCCTTGGTTTCCTCTTTCTTTTCCTTGGTTTCCTCTTTCTTTTCCCTCTTCCTCTTTCTTTTTGCTGGGGGTGGGGGTGGGGGTGGGGGTGACTTTTCAGTCTTTCACAATGATTAATGCTTTAGTCTCCTTAACCTGTAACCTGAATATATGACTTCTGACCTCAAGAAGTTACAAACCAAGTTAAAATTCATTAATCATAGTTTGAGGAATAGAAGAAATTGAAGCATACAGCCAGCCAGAAGATGGCTCCTCCTAAGAATAAATTCCCTTCCAAAGTATGCTTTGGGGAAGGGGGAGGTAAGCAGAGAGAGTCAGAATATCTGGATTTGGAGTTAAAGAACCTGGGTTCAAATCCTAGCACTGCTGGGTGGCACACCTAAAGTGAGCCTTAAAGGAGATAAGGGATTCCATGAGAAAGCACTGAAGGAATGGGCAAGTCAGGGCCTCAGTTTCCTAATCTGTTAAAAGAGAGTTTTAGATGAGATGACGTCTAAGGGCCCATCCAGCTCTATTATCTTATGATCTTTGTCAACAGTACCACAGACTCTTTGTGTGACCTGGGAAAAGCCTTTTCTCTGCTCTAATCGAATAAGGGTGAGAATACTGGTCCCTTTCCTACTTCGCAGATTGGTGGAGAGAGAACACAAGAAAGCAGAGTTTCATTGAAAATTAAATGTGTAGGAGGAATAGGAACTTGTATATAAAGTAATTGGAGGAAAGAAAATTGCAAAGTGCTATATTCTGCCTGCGGCTTCCTCTGTAATGAATGATTGGACTCTTCAGAGCCCCATGACTTTCTTTGGGGAAAAAGTACTTGGTTTCCACAGTTCCCTGGTAAGTATTTTTTATTAATCGGGCCATCCCTTGACTCCCTTCTTAAAAAGTCCTAATCACTGAATGGTCATTGCCTCAGTCAAAATGAAAGACCTTAAAAAGCTTAAAAAGGCCAAGATATCCCACTGCATCCTGGGCCATCTCCAATTGGCCTGATCTGTATCTGACCACTGGACCCAGATGGCTCTGGAGGATAAAGTGAGGCTGGTTGCTTTGCACAGCCCTCCTTCACTTAAATCCATTGGACTTGCAAATCATGGCATCATGTTCCTGATATCATGGCCTTCTTTGAGAAAGAAGGACAAACCATAATACAACACAATTTTTTTGGTAGACTTATGGAGATAAAAATGCTAAGTACAAGTGGGCTCCTTTTAAAGAAAATCTAATATATGAAAATCCAAATAGACAAACATATTGGCAGATAGTGGGTTCTATTCATTTAAAAGGACTGACCACAGGGATCTCCTATTAAATGTATTGGCCCAAATATAGGCTCTATGTTTTTCCCTGATTCTGGCTTATATTAAATCTTAGTGCAGACTTGTTATGGGAATCTGAAGATCTTCCCTGCCCCTAGGCCCTTTGTTAAAGTGGCTACGTGACCCTGAGGACCCTTGGATATTTGAAAGTATACTCTGTTCCCTAATAGGCTGAATGTGGTCACGTGAAGCCTGTGGCGCCAGGCTTGTTTT
>CM053581.1:183858358-183877076 GCA_028627135.1 Pseudochirops cupreus | reverse complement strand
GTGTGTGTGTGTGTGTGTGTGTGTGTGTGTGTGTGTGTGTGTGTGTGTGTGTGTGTAAAGAGTTAAAGGAAGGATCATGATAGCAAAGGAAGAAAAGAAAGCGTCAATGAAACATTGAAAAATACAGAGAAGAGAACAGAACAAAGTTCACAACTGGGCAAAGACAAGTATATCTATTCATGGTAAATTTAATATATATTTTAAAATATCTGTTTATAATAGATATATGTAGTGTTAAATATACATATGCCAAAGGAGAAAATAGAGAAGGAAGTGGTGATCAGAAAGATCTAGCAGGGTTGTGCCAGATATTTCCTTTCTGATAAGGTTACTATACTGATGGATCACACAAATGTGGTAGAAATTGTGTGCTTATGGCTCAGCAAAGCAACTGACAAATTTCATCATGCTATTTTTATATACAAGCTGGAGGGATGTGAACTTGACAATAGTAGATGGATGGATGGATTTAGAAATGGCCAATGGCTGGACCAAAAAAATGCTTAGCTATTAAATTGGAAGGTCTCCAGTGGAGTACCCCAGGGATTTCTGTTTGGCCTTGTGCTGTTGGAACATATTTTCACCATGTGAATAAAGTCCTTGGTGTCAAATTTGCAGATGATATCAGCCTAAGAAGGATAGCTAAAATGTAGGACAGTCAGGATCCAGAAAGGTATTAGTGGGCTAGAACATGGGACCAGAGCTAACAAATTGAAAGTTAATATGGATAAATGTAATTTTTTTCAGCATTTCATGAAACCTCTGCAAAAACTGATCACTTGTTAGGACACAGAGAGCTCAAATAAATGCAGAAAGGCCGGAACACTGAACATAATCTTTACTGACCACAACATAAAAAAAAAACCAAACTGTGATCAGTGAGGGAAGCATGAACAAAAGACAGCTTTAAATTGAGACTAAATTTAGTGGGTCATAGAAACAATAAGTAATTACACTCAAGAAAATAATAATGAGGCACCATATTGAATTTCATGGGAGGCAGCTAAATCAGTCCTTAGAAGACAATTTACCTCTGATCATTTATGTTAACAAAGAAAGAGAAGCCTAATCACTTGAGCATGCAATTTAAAAAACCTGGAAAAGAGACAAATTAATAATCCTCAAGTGAAGTACAAAAGCAGCCATTTTGAAAATCAAATTAAAGATTAACACAAGATTATAAACCAAGATCAGGTTTCAGGCAAAGGTCAATAAAACTGATAAACCATTAGGTAATGGGGGGAGGGGAAGGGAGAGGGAGAGAGATTAAGACAGGTAAGAGATAGGAACAGTACATAAATAAGCAAAATCACAAATGAGAAGGGAAAATTAAAAATGACTATTAGGATTAATAGTCAGAAACTATTATTTATGATACATGCCAAGAAAACTGAATGAATTTAAATGGAATTACTATGTACAAAAATATCTAAATTAACAAAACAGCCATCACGGAATTAAAAAACTTGGTCTCAGATAAAAGACACTGTCTTGCACACAGTAGAAGCTCAATAAAATGCAATTGGGTTGAATTGAAGGGGTCTGTCAATTCCATAAAGGTTTGCCCTGTTCACTGGAAACTCCATACATAGAAACATGTCTATAAAATTTTCCAAAATTTTGAAATCCTGATTAAAGTACATCACTTAAAGTCTTTATGGGAAATTATGCTCAATGGGGAATGTGACAAGATCAAGAAAGATATACGAGCTTTCATGTGGAGGGGTTAGAAAGTGACCTGAGGATGAAAAAAACCAGGGGGAGGCGGGGCTTTAGCTGCGGCCCGGAAGTGGTTTGATGTAGCCGAGCACTGCACCGGAAACTGTTGCTTGCGAGGTAGCCGGAAGGTCTCCGTTCAGCTCGTCTTTTAACGAGTTGGCAAGTCTCCGTTGCCATGTTACTCTCCGCTATTTGTCGTAAGTGGGGCCGAGGGCAGCGGCTGCGACTGCTGAGGGGGTGGCCGGTCACTCGTGAAAGCGCAGGAGTGGCAGCAGTTTGGCGGGATGCCAGAACTAGTGATCGCTCGGCAGGCCTCTGATTTGCAAGCTCTCGGAACTACAATGCCCAGGAGGCCACGCGCGGCGCATCTGCGCACTCTCCGCTCCTACTCGGGCTTCTCCCCTAAACTGTGGTTGTTATTTAAAGTGTAGAAGTTTTCAGCTTTGGTGCTTCGGGGATCGAAGTTGTTGATTACTTCCCCACCCCCATCCCCAAATGGGCAAAGTCTAGACAAGTTAGCAAAACTTGGTAACGCACGTAAAGAAGTCTGAGCTGAGGGACGTGGCTTGGACCTGGCCTATCACCTGGTCTAGTAGTCACTTATTGGAGCAAAATCAAGTCCAAAGCGTTTTCAGTTTTGAAAGACTGGACGGATGGATGAAAACCAAATCATACCAGGCATTCCAAACCCAAGTTTTGTGATTTGCCTGGATGGGCTGCTAATAAGTGTTAATGAATTTGAAATTTGCAGCTATCCTACAAGTCTTAACTGTATTGAGGGGGAAGTTGGTGTCTTCAGTGTGTTCCCTGTCAACAAGATAAATATTGATAGGAGCTGTTTTCCCCTATTGTTAATTTCGTGGGCATTGGTAGTTGTGGCCTGTAAAATAATAGTGGAAAACTGTGGGTAATTGGCTTAACAACAAAGGTAATTCGTGTATTTTTTCTCTTCCTTCCACCCTTGCTTTGCTACCAAAAGTTGCCAAGAGCAAGTCGAAGTAAGTAAAAGTTTCCTTTGTTTTATAATGTTAAAGAAACCTTATTTTATTTATCTTTTTATCGTCTTCATTTCAATGTATGTCTTTTTGCTTTCTGGTATCCAAGAAGTCATACTTTGTAACAAGATTAAAAAGAGAGGAAAAAAAAAGTTTTGAGAAAAAAATACATTCCTTTTGCCTGACATTTATTCTATGCAATGTTCTATCATATGCAGTATTTCTACACAATATTTCTTTACCCGCAGCTTCCTACCTTTGCAGGCAGGGCGGGAAGGGGCATTTTCACGACTCTTCTTTGGGGCCTGACCTGGTCATTATATTTCTAGCATTGTTTCTTTTCTTGTTCTTTTTATTTACGTTGTCTTGTTCTTATTTCACTCATGCTGCATCAGTTTTTATCTTTATATGCATTTCTGAATGGTTGTTTTTATGAGATCATAGATCCAGAACTGCAAGGAATGGTAGAAGTCATTGAGTTCAGCCACCTTATTTTGCAGATGAGAATACTCAGGCTGAGAGAGGTAAAGTCACTTGCCCTGGGGTCACACAGATAGCAAGTGTCTGAGGCAGAACTTGAACTCAGGTTTTTCTGATGCCAAATCTAGTTTTTTACAGCACAACAATATTTCATTATATTTCTGTGCTACAGCTTGTTTTGTTTTTCCTGTGTTGATAAGCATCTGTTACATTTCCATTTCTTCGCTTTCACAGAAAGTATGGATATGGATATTTTCTTGTTAGATGGGACCTTCCCATATTTTTACTCCCTTGCGGTAGATACCTGAGCTTTCCCTTTTTTGAAGTTTATTAGTATTCTTTGTAATTTAGAATAACTAGGTGAGCCATCATAAGTCCATCTTTTAATTAAAACTTTTTTTGTGTTAGAGATTTGGTCATTTAAATAGTTCAAAATAATTTTCAAACCAAACCCTTTTCCTGCCTGTCCAGTTCTTCAGTGGACATCTCATGGAGGCATAGGGGGTGGTGGTCATCTACCTAGCTGGAATTCAACATCTCCTACCTTAAATCATTATCTTTTTTCTCCTTTTGCCTCACATTAAGGGCCCTACCATCATTCCTCAAATTAGGGAGTATGTCTGAGGTTTGTTCAGGGATGCTAGTGGTTATAGATAGAACACTGATGAAGCCACAGGGCCTGTTTCAAGTCATACCAGTTTCATTTTCTGGACTGGATTATTATCATTTCAAAAATATCAAAAACTCAAGACCAGAGAGTCTGCAAATAGTAGTTTGTAAATTGCAAATAATAGTAGCCCCCTGTTGGGCTGTTACCATCATTTCAAAAAAGATCTCAACAGATGACTAGAGTAAGGTCTCCTCTACTGAATAAAGTCTGATTTTTTGGTGTTTTTTTTTTTGAGTGGGGAAGGCAAGGCAGTTGGGGTTAAGTGACTTGCCTAAGGTCACATAGCTAGTAAGTGTGTCAAGTGTCTGAGGCCTTATTTGAACTCAGGTCTTACTGACTCCAAGGCTGGTGCTTTATTCACTGTACCACCTACCTGCCCCAGGTCTGATCTTTTGAAAGACATTGGCCTGTAGTTTGTTAAAAAAAAAAAAAGGTAAAATTAGTAAAGACTAGGTTTCCTTTGTCAAAGTAAATAAGTCTTACTATTTTGTAACACCATAGTATATGTGCTGTGGGACAATTAACAGAAAACAGCCCCTGCTCTCACAGAGCTGAGAAAGAACTACAATACAGGGTAGTCTGTGAAAGTGCCAAAAGATGTCTTATGGGAACAAGTTATTTATGTACATAAAATTTCAAATTTAAGATTTTAGTGGGTTTCTTATGATTTTACTGCAAAATGGCTTTAATTCTCTGTGCTTCTCTGGGTACTGCTTATCTCATGTATTGTCTCTATTAATAGAAGGATCACAGTTTGTTTTGTATTAGGTAGTGGGGTATTTGTCATTGCCCCTCTGTCATAAGCTTTTTGAGGGGCCATGACTTCACTTATCTCAATATGTGTCCACCTAGCATGGTGTCGTAATCATAATTGATGCACTAGTCAATAAGTATTTATTAAGCACCTACTGTGTTAGTCCTGGGGATACAAAGAAAGGGAAAAAATGTTATTCCATACTTCACTCACATGTTTTTAAACACTTAACTCTGCAAGAGACTATTAGGAATACAAAGTTACATAAGAGTCCTTGCCTTTGAAAGTCATAAAATCCAGGAGTCAAGTCACATATGGAAAAAAGTGACAGTATTACTAGTTAAGGGCCAAATCAGTGGTGTACTTTACAAATTTTGGCACTTCTTTGCTGTGGACCTAGAAAACACTCCTTGAACCAAATATGGAGTAGCTATTAAAATTTTGCCTGACATAAATACCAAAGAGCAGATGGGTGCATGTACTCGTAATGGTTCGTAACTACTGCTTATGGGTAGGCCATTGACTGTAGTGATTCAGAGGTTAAGACCAACTTATATTGAGGAATTCCTCTTTCATATTCTTTGTATCCCGTTATCTAGCCCAGCTTCAAATGGTGGCAGGGATATCTTTTCTTAGGCCAGTATCCTTATAGTTTCTTGAATTAGCCTATAGGTTCGCTGAGATTATTTTGTTAATTTTCTAGATGAAATTATTAGTTACCATACACATTATCATGCATATCATAGAGCTCAGGAAATAGGAAACTAGGCTCTCTTGCATAGCTCCTGAAAATGCAGGATCTCTTATAACTAAAAATCTTCCACCTGATGGGTACAAATAAAATAGTGCCTAATGGTCCAGTTCCTCTAATACTGTACTGTGTGCTGTCAATATATGCCATTACTCAATGACTTTGTAGTTTTTTTCCTCATTTGGTGATAAATTCCTCTGTAATTTTAGGACCCTCCTTGTGAAAATGGTGAGCCAAGCAGGGACAGGTTACACCTTCAACACCAAGAGAAACCGGTTACGAGAGAAACTGGTCCTTCTGCATTTCGACCCAGTTGGTAAAAATGACAGAAGTTGCTTCATGGAAAGTGTAGGCTTTTCCAAGGCTTATTATAGTTTCTGGAAGTACATAAAATAACTTTGAAGTCTGTCTGCAGGATTTAGATTGGTCATTTAAATCCTTTCATGCCCATAACCTTCTGCCTGTCTGTTTCTCGGAATGTAGAAGATTCTGATAAGGGATAAGAGAGAAGATTTGATTTAATTTTGGCATAAGATGTAGGAAATCAAACTTTTCATGCTTGTCATTCCTTGAAATGACATTTCGTCCAGTTACTTTAAGTCATATGCCTGTAATAATGCCCTGGGTGGGGAGGACCCATTTCCTCAAAGAGGCTAATGTTTGTTTTGTCTACTGTGGCTCCAGGTATCCTCTCCAGCGAACCATCATATACTCTTAACTCCTAGGTAGGCCTAACCTTGCTCAGCTCCCACAAAAGTGATTCGGTGATTAGCCGAAGCTTGAGACTTATTTCCAGCTTTCTCTCTAATTTTCTTCAGTTTGGTGCACCAAGGTGGCTCCTGCTGGCCAGCTCTGAGCTCAGTGATTGGCTGGTGGCTGTGAATTTGCCCTCTGGCCAGTGTTTCTTGACCTTTCATTGGGTGCCAACTCATTAACTTATTAAATTGCATGCTAATGTTGAATGGATCTTTCTAAAAAAGTAAAAGGAGAAAGAACGTATAGGAGAATAAAGGTAGAACAAAGGTAGAATGTGGAGAAAGCTCATTTCAAATAAATGTTTTTAGATGACAAATGTAATTAAATCTGTAAGTTTTTCAGATTTTAAGTTTTCCATTAAAATCTGCTTCTTTGCAGTGAAGAAACGGGTCCTCTTTGTGGAGAAGAAAAAAGTGCGCTCCATTTAAACAATGGATTGAAAATGAATTTGATTTATAAATGAGGAAGACTCTTTGGGGGGAAACACTGATTCAGAAATCCTGCAGTGTGCACCCACAGGAAAGGAAGTGGCTTGGAATCACTGCCTCCTGTGACTTGAATGCCATTGTGAAGGAAAACAATGCATGGAAAGAAAATTCTTTGCTTTGGGACATAGATCATTGCATCAACATTTATTTATCTTTCTGGTTATTTTTACAGCCTTCAATAAAAAAATGTTAAAATAGCTAATACTATTGTCTTTTAGTGATTTTTTTTAACAGTATGTTGATTTTTTAAAAAATGACCATTGTTCATATAATAGCAAGAAATAAAAATTTTCTTAACAGAACTTCTGGTGTAAGGGTTTTTTAGCCCTTCTTACCCCAGAGAAGAGCAAGAATTAGCCTTCTAGAATGATCATGCAACAAGTACTTCGGTAGATGCAGAACTGAAAAGGAAAAGTAGGGAACCCCCACATGGAGAATTTAGAATACCAAGAAACCTCAGAGAACCTACTTTGTGCTTATGCAATTAGAAAAATGTGCTCTTAGCCCATCTTCTTAAGCCCAGATCACCTAAGTCTTATTGTTTTAGGGCAGATAGGAAGTGTTACTCATACATCTACCTTAGAGAATCTCAACCTTGTTAGGAAGAGCTATTTTTTATTTTGCAGAAGTTTTGTGATCACATTGTAGGAGGAGAAAGGTCTAGTGCCTTCGCATGGTTGCAGCAACTAGCTTAGCATCATAGAATTTTAAAACTGAAAGAAACCTTGTATATTTAGTCCAAATTCTTCATCTACATTAAATACTGTGAGAGACATTAGGAAAGTTGCCTATGGTCACACAGCTGGATGGTTGGCAGCACCAGAACTAGAAAGCATCACAGTGTAATGAATGCTTTGGGATTAAGAGACAGAAGATGGGGCTTTAAGGCCTGACTCTGTCACCTACATCTTTGGGACCTTGGGTGATTCCCTTTGCCTCTGTAAAATGAGGCAGTTGGATTAGAAAATCATTGAAGTCCATTTCAGCTCAATACTCTGACCCTGTTTCCTGTTGAGTATGTGTTAGATGAGGCTTGAGGTCCTATCTATCTGTAGATTCCTATCTCCTGGTTGAGGAATCCATCCTTTTCAAAGAAGAACCTGCCATTCTCATCCATTTCTTATAAATTCACTTTTACCCAGTGCCTGGCTATAAGGAAATCTCCAGTGGAACCAAAAGGGAACAGGTCTCCCTCTGAGAACTATGCTGGTTTCCATCTCAAGACTGAGGATCTCACTACTAGCAATGGTGAGACCAAAAAAATCACCATGGTTGTAAAACTCTAGGTCAATGGAGTTATGGAAATCCTAGTCCTTCCATGGTCACAGGGCTGGCCTGTGGGACATCGAAAGTCTGTACTTCAACTTCAGAATGGAGATGGGAAGGTGCCAAGTGGGCTTTTGCTGGAGTCCCATCCTGAGTTCTTATCTACTACACAGGCTCAAATAGTGCTGAAGCTTGGGTAGAGGAGGTGGTTATTTCAAGATATTACTTTGATAAATAGCTATAAGGATATATGATTAAGCCTTGGGTCAGACAAACAGTTCATTCACTGTCCCCTGCTGAGCCAGTATGGAATACACATGCATGGGGACCCACTATTTGTTTAGACTTAAATTGAGGACCTCAAACAATTGTTCACTGATTTGTTCATTCATTCCATTCATTCCCTGAACATTTATTGAATGCTGACTGTGCAAGGCAGTAGTATAGGGTATGTGATGCAACTGACTCACTATCATTAGGAAATGTCTGAATTGTTTTTCAAATAGTGATGAAATTGCAGATCCCTGCAAGATCCCAGCCTAGCCTGGGGCTGTACCCCTAATCCTGGCCAGCTGCTCTGTCTTACTGTATAAACAACAGAAAGCAGGGACCGTGTGGATGGTGGGTGAACATCCTTTGTATGTAAAGGACAGCATGTTGTTATAGTGTACAAGGTAGCTGAATTCTCTGCCTTGTACACACTAATTGCAATCATATGAGTCTTAGAACCTTAATCAAAACAGATTAAGTGGTAGGTCCTTTTTGTAAGGGAAAGAAGTCTGGGTTCCTGAGGACTGGACGCTGACTGATGCAATGAAGTTGGCTCTCTTGATCATTTCTTCCATAGGCAGGTTAGGATAATAAGCCAGGTAGAAGGCCAATGCTCCCACAAAACTATCTCCAGCCCCCTGCAAAGAAAAAGCATATTTATATGAACCAGCATATAGCCCAAGATATTTCCAAGGAAACAGATGTTACATGCCCTCTGTTTTTGTTTAAAAATGCTTCTATAAATAAGGGAGATGATTTCAGAGAATCCTGAAAAGTATGAATTGGCGCAAGTAAAGTCAGTAGAACAAGAGAACAATTTATACAACCATGACAGAAAAGAAAAAACTTAAAAACTCTGGTCAGGCAACAACCAACCAACTATGTCTCCAGATGACCTCTGATAATGTAGGTTATGCACCTCCTGACAAGAGAGGGGGTAACTCTCAAGATGCTGAAAGAAAAGGACATTTTTCAAAATGCCTACCTATGTAGCTTGACGAAGCTTATTTCTTAAAAGGCTTTTCCCTCTCTTAAATCTGTGTTCAGGAGGAGAGGGGGCTTAGCAGTACTAAAGCCAAAAAAAGATGTGGGGGCTATTGAAACATTTTTAAAATGCACAGATGAGAAGAGATGGAAGTTCACAAGGAAGAATGGATAAATGGGGGTAGTTCTGAAAGTAATGAGTGGCATTTTTTAAAAGAAGATAGTGGTGTGAAATACAGACATGGTTTCATATAATTGTGTTCTGCTATGTATATCAAAATACTCTTTTTGCTGCTTAAATTCAGAATAATTTTTTTATAATTATTTTTAGTTTTCAACATTCATTTACATAACATTGGGTTTTAAATTTTCTCCTCTCCCCCATAAGATGGCATGCAATCTGATATAGGCTCTACTTATATATTCATATTAAACCTATTTTCATATTAGTCATGATGTAAAGAATTAGAACTAATGGGAAGAACCTCGAGCAAGAAGAACAAAACAAAACAACAAAAGGAAAGTAGAGCAAATAGTAAGCTTCCATCTGCATTCACACTCCAACGTTCCTTCTCTGGATGTGGATGGCATTTTCCATCATGAACCTTTGGGAGATGTCTCAGAATCCTCACACTGCTGAGAAGAGCTAAATCTATCAAAGTCAGTCATTGCACAGTGTGGCTGCATAGCGGCTAACACCCTGGCACACCCAGGATGGCTGCTGTTACACATGGCATAGTAGGCTAGGATCTGCAAACTAAAAGGAAAGTATGGGGGCTGGGGTAATGTCCATTGTTTCCCAGTAGTGCTGGCTATGGTTCCGTGGAACCCCAGGAGCAGCAGAGGCCTGAGGGGAAACAGGTGAGTGGCAGTGATGGGAGCGGTTTCCCGGTGCCCAGAGCAGGGCCCCTTCGGAATAACCTCTCCTTTTCCACCCTACCCCGCTAGCACTCCAGAGGAGACAGGTGAGAGCAGCAGCTCTGGGAGTAACACAAGCCTGTGGGAGGTGGGAATGGCCAGAGCCAGGGCTCCGATCGATGCAGCAGCCTGGCTCTGGACTGTGCTGGAAGGGTGAGTGCCCTGAAAGTGTATTTTACTCTGAGCAGGAGCAGCAAGAGCTTAGAATGGAGCCCTAGAGCAGGAGCATAGAGCTGCCTGCACAGAGACCCAAGCAGAAGCCAGAAGAGGCAGGCTCCTGCTGGAGGAGGAGGAGGAGGGGGAACCTTGGAGCTTGGAATTCAGCCCCTGGGTAAGATAAAAACTTTGCTGCAAGGTGCTGAGTATGCTTTCCTGCAGTGTCCCCTAGTTGGTCTGGGACCCAGAGGGAGGGTGGAGTTGTCTGCGGTGGGTGGGGGAAGTGCCATGGACCCCAGAGGACCTACCCTGTTGGCTTTGTTGCCCAGCCACTCCTCAGAACTTAGAAGCTGGGGTTGGAGAAATGTGGGGAGAAGGACACACCCCCAAGAGAACTTTATTTGGACATTTTTGTTTTGGATTGAGGGAGGAGGAGCTGGTTGCTCACTCCCCAAAGATTTTGACCCCCAAAGAATGATGTTATGTTATGTACATACTTTTGTGTTTGTTTAAGGCCACATGGCTACTCTGGCAATGAGTTGTTATGTTGCTAGGTATTTTGCAGATGTGTTTATTTTGTGGGAATTATGTTGTAGATGTTAATGTCTATCCCTTTACAAGTTGCCTATGTAATGGACATGAAAGCTCTTGGGGTCCAATGTAATGTTAATGGGATGTAGGATCTTTCCTGCCCATTAACAGGCCTCATGTGGAGCCCATTAAAGGAAGCTTGCTTAGGGGAGGCTTGTTGTAGGAAGGCTTTCACACCTTTTGCTGATTTCTAATTAGACACTGAGTCAAGAGGATTGTGATGCCTTCTGGCTCTGAGAAGTGAATATATACTCTGAGTTGGTATTTTGCTTTGAGGGCTTGCTTCTGAGAAAGATATTGTGATTCCCTGGTCGAGATTCTGAGTGGCTGCATGGTCAGAGGTCCCCGACTTCTCAGATGTAAAGGCTCTCTTGATCTAGGGATTTATGTAAAGTGTATAGCAATTTTATTGCTTAGATTCAGGCAGTCAGAGCCCTGTATATTGGTCTTTATTTCTCTCCTTGTATTTTTTCTGAAGTTCAAGGTGCTTACTTTTCCCCTGAACTAGTGAATGTAATTAAAAAAGACTGTTGACCTCTTAAACAGCTATCTTTCCTAGTAAAGCAGATCTGACAGCTTGTGCTAGCAGCCATCCTGGGTATGCCAGTGTGGTTGCTGCTACAGGCTGTTACTGTATACAATGTTCTCCTGGTTCTGCTCATTTTACTCAGCATCAGTTCATATAAGTCTTTCCAGGTCTTTCTGAAGTCTGCTTGCTTATCACTTCTTATAGAACAATGGTATTCCATTACATTCATATACCACAACTTGTTCAGCCATTCACCAATTGATGGACATCCCCTCAATTTCTAATTCTTTGCCACCACAAAAAGAGCTGCTATAAATATTTTTGTACATGTGGGTTCTTTTTCCTGTTTTTATGATCTGTGGATACAGACATAGAAGTGGTATTGGTAGGTCAAAGGATATGTAGAGTTTATAGTCCTTTGAACATAGTTCCAAATTGCTCTCCAGAAAGGTTGGATCAGTTCACAACTCCACCAACAATGCATTAGTGTTCCAATTTTCCCATATCTTCTCCAAATTTATCATTTTCCTGTTTTGTCATGTGAGCTAATCTGATAGGTGTGATGTGGTACATCATAGTTGTTTTGATTTGCAGTTCTCTAATCAATCAGAATAATTTAAAAAAAGTATTAAGAATTAAGTTCCTATTCCTTTTCTGTATAGCTCTAAAGATTGGGCGGGCAAAGATCTTATGGAGATGGGAATTGAGTAATTTAATGAGCCATTTGGATTAGAAAGCCACTAAAATGGCAGTACTTCTATAGCACTGGCCTTATAAAGGTTATAATAGTCTAACTAGGCAGCACATGAAATAATAAGAGAACAATAAAAGATGGTGTGTAATTAAATATCAAATGGTACTGTCATGCTAGGCTACACAGTGTAGATTGTGGAGTTGTAGAAGTTCTGAGAGGAAGGCTGGACTTGAGCTTGGCCGTGAGAGATGAATAAGACTTGGATAAGTAGAGAAAAATAGATTCTAGGGAAAAGGGTGGTTCTTTTATGAAAAAGCATAAGGCAGGACTAATCCTAGTAAGACTGGTCTGGTTAGGGTTTAGAGTTCATGTTTCAAAATACAGGAAAATAAAACTGACTGGGTAAGCTGCAATCAGACAGTGGAAGATACTGAAAGCCAAGTAGAGGAGTTTGGACTTAATGTAACAGAATAAGAAATTAAAGTTTGTCAGCGATTGACTAGATGAAAGCAGTATTTTACTTGAATGTACTGGAGTGCATGCTATCTCCACAGATCACACAACCACCCTTTCCACACTTTGGTAGGTTCATAAATTGGCATTGGTGCTATGTTGATGGCCAATAATCTGGCAATAGGCCTCTATGAAGTTCGTGAAGTGGTTCCTCAGATGGCAGATGTTGAGTTTGTCACGAAGCATTGTCACCTTGAAGCCATTCCAGCTTTGAAGGATTACAAGTAGGAGAAGTATTAAAACATGTTCCATTGGCATAGCCTTTGAGAAAATGAGATCATTTGCCTACCACAAAGAGGCATCTAGGGGGAAAGCAGGAGAAGGAAACAGTATTTAAGGAAGATGAATTTAGTCTTCAAGTGCAAGTTGGTCTCTACACAGGTCCCATTCTGAGGCTTCATTATGACATGGAGGTTCCTTGGGGTAGGAGGGCACTACAATTCCACAAAGCTTGAAAGGCTTCTAATATGAGGCCCATGACAGATTTGGACTCACTGGCTGAAGGCCCAAAGGAACCTCATCTCCATAAGATACTCAAAAGGGATCAAAATCAATCAATCAATCAATCAAGTGTTCATTGAGGCTCTGTGATGTGTCAGGAACTGCTAAGTGCTGGAGATAAGAAGACAAAAGTGAAACAATTCCTGTTCTCAAGGAGTTCACATTCTAAGGAGGAGACACACACATTTTAAAACATAAGTAGTATATACAAAGTGAATACAAGGTGGGGTTTTTTTGGGGGGGGAGGCGGGACACACTAATATAATAGTTGGTTGGACCAGGAAAGGCTTCATGCAGAAGGTGGCACTGGGCTGCGTCTTGAAGGAAAGCAGAGCTTCTGAGAAGCACAGGTGAGAATGGAGTGGATTTGGGGGAGGGCGGGAAGGAAGCCAGTACAAAGATATGGAGGTGGGAGATGAAGCAGCATGTGTGTAAAAGAGCAAGGCTTCCAGAATGGACGGATTGTACAGTGAATGGGGGAGAATCACATCCAATAAGACTGGAAAGGAAGGGAGGGGCCAGATTATGAAGAGATTTGAAGCCAAACAGAGAAGTTTATGTGTGAACCTAGTGATAATAGAGAGCTACTGGGACTTAGAGGGGCAGGAGGAAGAGAAGATGGTGATGTATTCAGATTTGTGGTTTAGGAAAAATCACCTTGGCAACTGTGTGGAGGATGGCTTGGAGTAGGCAGCAGCTTAAGGTAGGGAAACCAAAGAGGTTACTGTAATGGTTCAGGTGAGATGATGAAGCCCTAAACTAGGGTGGTGGCCTTATAAGCAGAGATAACAGGATGAATGTGAGAGATATTGTGGAGAAAGAGATGACACATTTAGGCATCTGATTGGATATGGGATGACTGCAAAGTTGTGAACCAGAGTGACTGGAAGGATGGTGGTGCCTTTAGTAGTAATAAGGATACCAAATACAAAATAGTTCCCAGGCTTATGTAATCCCTTTAATTTATGCATCGATGATGGTGGAATGATGGAAAATGGGGCAAAAGGTTACCAGAAACACACAGTTCTCAGGCTGCTCATAAATATTCATTTGTTGCTGATACTCAATGTGTGAGCAGGTAGGTGTTAAGTTTCATCTTCCTGAGTTAAAATCTGGCCTCAGACACTTCCTAGCTGTGTGACCCTAGGCAAGTCACTTAAACATGTTTGCCTCAGCTTCCTCATCTGTAAAATGATCTGTGGAGAAGAAATGGCAAACCACCCCAGTATCTCTGCCAAGAAAACCCCAAATGGGGTCATGAAGCATTGGACACAACAGCAAACAACTGAACAACTCAACATGTATTTTTTTGTCCAATGATTAACAAATCAACATATTATTGAAGCAGGTAAATAGTATCCATATTGACATTTTTACCATAAATGAAACCAAATGACGTAATGCTGTTGCAGATAAGTGAAAGGAATTCTATACTATATTATCAATGATGACTTGTGTACAAGTAGTCTAAAAAATCATTAAAATATGTACACTGGAAAAGAAGATAAGTGAGTAATGTATTGAGAATGTGATTGGATAGATAATCCAGATTTTACAATGGTACTCTTGAGATAGCAAAAGAATCAGAAGGAGGGTTTACAGTATACTGGGGTGATTTATGGAAAGACATGAACCAAAATCATATGGGTTGATAAGTTGTGGAGGGGTTGTGATCTGTACCAGTGAAGGGGCTATAAATCCCAATTGGATGCTGTCTGTTTCCTCCATTACTGTATCAACTTGTTGGTCATAGGACAAAAATTGGACAGTGAATGCCAACAGTTAAAATATTTGTAGATGGCTTCAGAACTATGTATTTTTTTTTTAGTACTTTATGCTCCATTTTCTATCACTTCAATTAGATCACAGATCCATCTGATTATTTAAGGGGTACCAATTTTGAACCTAGCTTATTGTCCCAGATATATGTTTGTTTTTTTTTTTTTGCTTTTTGGAGAGGGGAAGGTAGGGTAATTGGGATTAAGTGACTTGTCTAAGGTCACATGGATAATTTTGTGTTAAGTATCTGAGGCTGGATTTGAACTCAGGTCCTCCAGACTCCACGGCCAGTGTTCTATTCACTGCACCACCTAGCCACCCCTGTCCCAGATATATGAAGTGATAAAGGCCTAGGTTTAGCATTAATGGAAGTAGACACGAAAGACAAAGAATAAACAACGCTTGATGATAGATTAGGTAAAGAAGATAAAGTCAGAAGAAGAAGATGAAGATAATCATAATAATAGTTAACATTTATCTAGAGCTTTAAGGTTTACAAAGCACTTTACATATGTTATCTCATCTGAGCCTCACAACAATGCAGTGAAGTAGGTGCTGTTATCATCCCTATTATACAGATGGGAGAAGTTAAATGAATTGCACTGGGACACACAGCTAGTGTCTCAGGCAGTGTTCAAACTGTCTCCAATAGAATTCTTATCTCCTACCTCTCCCAGCTGCCCAAGACAAATGAAATGTTGGGAAACCTGACAGAAACGGGGAAACTGGAGAGGGTAGGAAACAGGAGTGAGGTTGGCATTATAGGAAAATATGATGATGAGCTTTGTTCCATCCAAATTTTATTTGAAGTGACACTGGGACATCCACATGGAAATGTGGTAGAAGCAGTTGGGTTTGTGGGACTCAAAGTTGGATGAGAATTCAGAGGATTCAGATGAACATTTGGAAATCATTAGCACTATTATGGTCAAAGCCACGACATTGGATAAGCTTATGGAGGTAAGAATATGGAGGAAGAAATGCAAATCCCATCGATTGAGTCTTGATGTCCACAGTTAAGGAGCAGAAGAAATAAGAGGAATCCATGAAGGTGATAAAGAAGGTATGCTCAAAGGAGTAGGACGTGAAATAGGATAATGTAGTAATGGAAGCCAAGGGAAGAGAGAGCTTCAAGATGTGGGGAATGACAAAAAATTAAACATAGCAATATGGAGGTGACTGGTAAATCCTTAACTAGGTTGTGACATCAGCAGGGTGACTGGACTTAGTGACAGACAGAAGATGGAAGGAGTGGGAGAGGAAAAAACAATGATGAAAGCAAATTTGTTGCCTATGGAGTGGGCATTCCAGAGGGCCCAGTGAAGTGGTGGATAATGTTAAGTTGGGATTTTGGGGTGGCTGTGTTGAGAGGGATGGGACTAAAGAATCGGGAATGGGGTTTGTATGATGACCTACAAGGGTTCTGAATCACTGGAATATGTAGGGTATTATCAGATTTGAGTTTGTTAATCATTAGGTGAAAGGCACCTCTTCTCTTTCCATAAGGGGCTGGAGATCAGGTAGGAGAAGGTGTAGTAGCAGACAGAAGGTCCCTTCCTGTAGGAGATATGCATTAAGTAGGAGATGGAAAGCATGCTGCCTGATCTTTCCTCTTCCCTCTGAGGTTGGGGATCAGGCAGGAGACGGCACAGGAGCAGAGAGAAGGAGTGCCACCTATCCTCTTACTTTATAAACTTTGTTCCTACCATTCCTATCAATTAGCTTTACAAAGGGATATTTACTTTGAACAAGAATAAACTATAAACATTTTGGAGAGTAGGCTCTAAACTTAGCTCAATTTCTACACAGCGTTAGTGCCACCACACTTCTATTCAGCTGGAGTATAACTGTTGGATGAACCTGCACCTCTACTTTCTGCTGTGCCAGTATATCATAGGTCATTGCCAAAGGTTACAAATTACTCCTCAGGGCATCAGTGCTGTGCTGGCTACACACCTTAAATCTAGAAGATGGGACGCAACGAGCCCTCTGGGACTTCTGAATTCACGAGACTATCAACTCCATCCCCTTCACTGATGACTGAGCAGTCCCAAGGGCTCTGAGGCAGAGCCTATGGCTGAAGCTGAATGCCTCTACAGCCAATCCAAGAGCCTCCTCTTTGACACATGGTGAGTCAACCAGAACTAGTTATAGAATGTCTGTGCTTGCTCCAGTCTGTCTTTCCAACGCCCATCATACTGATTCTCCCAGAAGATGCTCCCTAGAGAACTTCTACATGGAGAGATGCCATCTTCTCCCTAGCGTCCTCCAAATGAAGAAGCCATCTCAGGCAGTCAGTGGATGTGCCAGACTCCCATTGCACTGAGTAGGAGAGTCACATCTATGCTTCAGGAAGCTTTGTGGAAGATGGATGGGAGAGGAGAGACACTTGAAGCAGGGAGACCAGTTAGGAGGTTATTGCAATGGTCTAGCTGAGAGTTGATGTAGCAGCTGTGTGAATACAGACAAGGGGGTGGATGAAATATGTGGTAGAGGAGGAAACAGAAGCTCCAGGAGATATCCCTCGCCTTGTCCACTGAGACCAGGAGGAGAGGAGAGAGGAGAACCACTTCTGTCATGGATGGAAATTTTATATACTATACTTGGCTACTGAGACATTTTCACAATGGAGGGGAATTTTATGCATTTTTTTTTTGCATACTGTGCCTAAAAATGCTATGTGTTTTTTTTTTTCTTTTTGGAGGGGGGAAGGTTGGGCAGTTGGGGTAACTGACTTGCCCAAGGTCACTCAGTTGGTATGTGTTAAGTGTCTGAAGTCAAATTTGAACTCAGGTCCTCCTGACTCCAGGGTCAGTGCTCTATTCACTGCGCCACCTAGCCACCCTGTAGGTATATTTGAAAACCTGCTATGCCATTTAATACATTTTCTCCTATAGTCAAGACTAAGGAAACACTACTCAGAGGTAGGGAAGCCGATAGCATTACTGCTATCGTGGCTTGTTCTGTATCTTACTCCTCTTTAACTTCTGCTGAAGTATTGCAAACTGCATTGCTGGAGATGAGAAAAGTAATCAACGAATTAATCAACTGGTATTTATTAACAAACACTACTATATGCTAGGAATACAAGTACAAAGAATGAAAACTTGAGACTTTTATGAAAATATATAGTTGAGTAAGGTCAAAATGTTAAGTCTGAACCAGGACAGCATTTAACAAACACACCTTTGCTAACTATTGACTTATTTCAAAGTGAACAGTTAGGGTAAAGTGTTAATGGCCTCGCATTTGGGAACCTGTGCTATTCCATAATGAAAGACTTTGCTTCCCCCTTCATTCTTTCCTTCCTTTTTCTATATGTACATTTGACTCTCTCTTGGTTGCTTCCCTCTCATCACTCGTGTCTCACCTACATTGGTAATTTCACCTTTCCTTCCTTTTCACAATTCAAAGCAACGGAATAATTTTTTATACTCACTTGCCTTTGTTTCCTCTCTTCTACAACGTCCTCGATCCCCTGATATCCAGCCTACACTAAGATTCTGAAACTACCATAGATTAGTCTCATCTTGCCATAGCCATTCCAAACACTTCAATATCTTGCTTTTCTAGGTTCTAAATTTTCCCAGCTGTTCCTCCACACTTTTATTTCATTCACTGTTCAGTCAACAAAGACATTAAATATTTACTATTTGCAAGGCACTTTAGTGGGTACTAGGGAAACAAAGACAGTAAATAAACAAGTCTCTGTTCTCAAGGAACTTACAAGGAAATATGTATTAAATGATAAAAGTGATGTGCTTCCCCGCCTCGGCTTTGCAGCTTCCCGCCCCAGCCTGCAGACAGCAGGGGGACTGAGCGACTGGTCTGGCCAGGGCTCTCGCGTTGAGTGGCTTAGATCCGGATCGCCGACTTGGGCCTCGGTCTTGGAGTCTTTATTATC
>CM053581.1:183825881-183857858 GCA_028627135.1 Pseudochirops cupreus | reverse complement strand
TTCCCTCTGTCTGCCTCTTCACTGTTACCTCTACCAGATTTCTGTCAACACTCCATCTCCTTGTGTATATTTAGAGAGAAGTATCTTCCTGGTCTTTATTTTGTCAGTCTGTTGCTGTTGCTGTCCTCATGTGCTGCATTTTTTCACTCATACCTTTCTGTTGTTTGGAGTGTTTGAGAAGCAAATAATCTCTTCCCTTCTGGTTTTCTTTCTTTAAATGTTTCAAATTCTTCTTTATTATTGAACATTCATGTTTTGTCCTACATAGTTAAGCTCAGATTTGTAGGACAGGTCACCCTGGAAGGCATCCTGAGTTCTGCTGTTCTTTGGAACACATTATTGCATTCCCTCCTCCATTCTCTAGTGAGTGCAGAATAGTTTTGCATTATTCTAATGCATTTGAAGGTCTTTCTCCTGATAACTTGCAGAACTTGTTTCTGAATTGAATTGTTAAATTTAAATTGTTAAATATAACAGATTTAACTACTATATGTCTTAGAGTTTGCAACCTTCAGTTTTTTTCTGGAGGCCATATATGAATTCTCTTCCTTGGAATTTCATTTTCTACGTTTAGAAGTTCTGGACAGTTCTCTTCAACTATTTCCTTCATTATGACGTTAAGAGATTTTCTCCTGTTGTGTTCTTCTGGGAAACCAATAATCCTTAGGTTGTTCCTATGCATCCTGTCTCCAAGATCAGTTTGTTTTGGTTGCATAGTGAATATATTTTCTCTTGATATTGTTTTTTGCTTCTCTTCTTCTGGCTTATCCTTCCCTTCTGTGAATTTGCATTACCAACTTATTGTTCTTTTATTTCTTCGGTGAGCTTGTCATTGCAGATGCAAGTTTTTTGTTCTGTTCATTGTTTTTGCTGTACAGGACATAAATTCAGCTCTCATAATTCTGATTTCTCTTTTAAACCACTCAGGAACAGCATATTGTAGTTCCATGTTCTCCTCAACTTGCACAGGGTTCTCTCATCGAGTATTAAATCATTTTCCTTTATTTGGCACTGTTTATTCATAGATGCCTGGGCTCATTTAGTTCTAGATGCCATATATATTTCTGATGTTACTGTTTTTCCTGTTGATTTATTTATGTTTAAGGACTTTGAATTTTCTTCTTCCTGAAATCTTTAGTACTTTGTCTTTTTTTTCTCATTTATTTTGCTTATACTTAATTCTTGACTCCCTCCCCTCAGATTATGGTTTCCTTGAGGGCTAGATCTCAAAGCATCTCAGGCTCCTCCAACACTGGGCGATTCACAGCTCACCAGCGTAGGTCTCTGCCACAACTTTTGGGTGGTCAAAACTGGCCACAGCTGGGTGGTGTGCTCTTTTTTTCAGGCTTGGTAGAATGCTGCATAGCCTCCCACATGCATGGTGTCCTGTCCTGGTGACCTGTCCCACTCTCTTCAGTTCTCTAGCTCTGCACCAGACATTCCAAGCCTGTTCTCAGAGCTTTGCAGCATTGGTGCTTTCAGGTTGCACACCCAGCAGGCTTTTACTTCTGAAGGGCTATGGCCAAACTAGCTTTTGAGACCTGAGCAACTACCACAGTCCGGAGCGAGGGTCTCCACAGCACTGAAAAGAGGGAGGCAGGACTGGAGTGTAGGGTCATGTCCTCAGGTCTGCTTGCTTCCAGTAGAATGACAGATGGAGGAAGGGTACTAAGTGAGCTCAGAGTCAGTGTATATGAGTTCTTAGGTTTGGGGTTTTGTTTTTTTGTTTAGTTTTGATTTTTGTTTTTACCTTCTTTTCAATATTGAGGGTCCTAAACCACAGAGACAGATGAAGTTACTTTATCTTTGGCATATTAACTCTATTTTGGACAGGTCTGAGAGGTCATGGGATCAGAGAAAATGTCTAGTCTATCATCTTGCTGCCCATGTGAGAGTGTAGTGTTTTTATTGAGTCATCAAGAATATTTAAGCCTGTGGTCTACAAAAATCCTCAAATATTGTTCAGATGAACTATTGTATAGCCTTACCTACCTCATCTTTTACCTGTGAGATTGTCTCAACCCTGGAAAGCTGGTGCAATTATTACCCCGATTTTATAGATAAGGAAACTAAGGCATACAAGTTAAGTGACTTGTCAAGGTTACACAGCTGGTAACTGTTAGAGGCTGGATTTGCTATCAGGTCTTCTTGACTCCCAGTCCAGCACTTTACTCACTGTACCACCCAGCTGCCACATGTATATAACATGGGGCTGAGAGCCTTCCAAAATTTGTCAATGCAGATGACTACCACTTACTTCTGGTGACTCATGTGGGCACATAAGATGCTTCAAGAAAAACTGAGAAGGCCCTGCAAAAAAATTACAGTTTTGGCCAAGAAACTGAAGACCTGGGGCAGAGGTGGTCTTTTCCTCACCAATATTCATCCCAAACAAGGGCTTCAAAAAAGAAAAGCAGATTTGGGGAAGAAACAGATAGTTAAGTAGACATGTCCAAGAAAGGAAATTTCTGACTTAAAATATTTATTGGGATGACAGGCCCCTAGCCAGCATAAGGTATACCTTGCAGAGACTGATAAAAATGTCATACAAAGCAAAAACCCTTTAAATTGAAAAGAGAAGGAAGGGAGAAAATTGTCCATGTGTATCCACTAAACAAAATACCAGAGATCATGGAAGAAAACTGTTTGGGCACAATTTATACAAGCATTTCTGCCTCGAGGGGAGTTCAGACTAGGAAAGTTTATGCTGCTAATCAGAATGCTTTCTGACCCAAACAATTTCTAGTTTCATTGTATAGTAATTGTGCAAACAAATGACAAAATTTCATAGCTAAGTAAAATAAAGATATGCAGTTTAAGTTTGGGATTTTGGATTTACATACACAGAATATAAGTAATGCTTTCTCTTGAAGAAAACCTCTTTCTGATGCCCATTATTTCCTTTGTAACTACTTTTCCTAAAAAAAAGAGCTTCTTAACCTTTTTTTGTGTCATGGACTCCTATGGATCCCTCTTAGAAGAATATTTATTAAAATAATTGAATTCTAAATTTCAGTTAGAAGTTAATGAAATAAAGAAGTAATTTTTTTTCCCATCCAGGTTAACAGACCAATCCCCTGAAATCTATCCATAGATTTCATTGGTCCTCTTCTAACTTGATCAAAAGTGAACAGAGATACCTTCCTTAACTGGATTAAGTAAAAAAGATATTTGGGGCAACTAGGTGGTGCAGCGAATAGACCACTGGCCCTAGAGTCAGGAGGACCTGGATTCAAATGTGACCTCAGACACTTGACACATTTACTAGCCGTGTGACTTTGGGCAAGTCACTTAACACCAATTGCCCTCCAAAAACAAACAAACAAACCAAAAGATATTCTTACTCTTTTTTGTTCACAGATTATCAATAATGATTTTCATTTCTGAGAATTAAGCTTTCTTCAGGAAAGTTTGATTAGGTCTTTGATTTAAATGAGACTTAGGCCTCTAGCCCACCATGCTAATTATTTCTTAATAATTTAGAATACAACTGAAGCCTTAGTTCTATATGCTAATGTAAGATTAACTACAACTTGTGATATAGGCAGCAAGATGATACAGTGAATAGAGCATAAAACTTGAAATCATACAGACCTCAGTTCAAATCCGGCCTCAGACGCTTGACACATTTGCTAGCCGTGTAACTTTGGGCAAGTCACTTAACATCCATTTGCTTCAGTTTCCTCAACTGTAAAAGGGGGAGACTAACAGCATCTAACTCCCAGGGTGATTGTGAGGATTGAGACAGATGAGAAGCTAGAGAAACATAGTTTCTGGGTAATTAATAATCAGTTGACTAATTAAGCTAGCAGATAATCAACAAATTGAGGTCGGTGGTTCTCTCAGAAACCAAAGACCCTTGGAAACCAAAGGCTGCTGAAAGTTTAAGTACTTCCTGGGGGTGACAATCAGTTCTGATTGCTTAGCAATGGATTAACTAGAGAATGAACATTATGAGTGTTGGGCATGTTCTAATGAGGGACTCAGACTGTAACTCTGATCAAGTCAGCTCTCTTGGACAAAGGAGACTCATCTTCACCCAGATCATTATCCTTCATCTTCACCCAGATCATTATCCTTCGAGCAATCTATACAAAAGGATCTGTTCTCTACCTAATCCTACTTGAGCAGAACATTGGTGGGGTTACAGTAAGAATTCCACGTAGATAAGATGATCTGGGTGAGGTGAATTTTGGGCAAGGTCAGAAATGTCCTGGAGAGATTGGACTTTGAATGAGTAAGAGAAAAAGAGAGGATCTTTAGGTCCCATATATAAAACTGATTATAAATATAATAAGGAAATAATCATTTTTCTCAGGATCAAATGAGACCGTATTTGTGAAATGCCTAGCACAGAGTAGGCACATATAGAAGGTACTATATAGTGCTTATTCACTCTCTTATAGCAGTAGAGAATACCCAAAAGTTCACCAGAGAAAAAATTCATGAAAAGAGGCAATAAAACCCATGGCCTCAGATTCCTCTTCACAAATGCACAAAATAGGGGTACCCAGCAAGTTGAACTAGAGGTCCTAATGCAGAGAGGCAAACTGGACTTCACAGGTCTCACTGACATCTAGGAGAATGAAACTCGTGATTGAAACATGCTTTTGAAACATGGATTTGTAGTTTTAAAAAAAAGGGCATAAAAAGGGAGGGGCTGGAAGGGTAGGATTATATATTAATAAGATTTGCTTATGTAAGTAAGTCTAGAAATCAGCAGGGAAAGCGTGGTGGAGAGTACTTGGGCAAAGATCAGTGGAGATATCAATTGTCATTGAAGATTTACCTAGGCAAAGGAAAGAAAGAAGCTCAGAAAACAGGTCACCAGCCTGGCAGAGTGATCATTGTACAGAAGCAATGAAGAACTCCCGTTTTCAACACAGCTGACAGAGTTCTCTCTGTGTCAAAGCAGAGTAGATAATAATCTCCTGACTTGCCTCAGTGATAATTTCATTCTTCAAAAGGTAAAAGAACCAACAAGAGGGAAAATCTGCCCTCGCTGACTTTTATTAAGGAAAGAAACTGGTTGCTAAGTGAAAATGATGAGAACAAAATGGGAAGTGATCATTCCATCTTAGAGTTTGTAATTCAGAAAGAAATGAAAGCTAGGCATAGTCTGACTTTCATCCTAAATTTAAAGTGTTTCAGGAAAAGATAAGGAGGATTCTGTAGCCTAAAGTTCTGCTATGGCAGTCAGCCTAGGAGGGATGGGAAGGGATCAAGAATGAAAATATGAAGACAAAGAGAAACAATTCCACCCATGAGTAAAAATGGGAGTTGTCTGAAAGGAAAGTGGGATTATGTCTAATCAGCATAATTAGATTGTAAAAGACATTTTCAAAAGTGAGGTATCAGAAGATGAATATAAAAGCATAGCAAAGATCTACTAAGAACAGCTGTCAAGAATGCTAAAAGTCCAAACGAATTAAGGCTGGCAAGGAAACCCAAGGTCAACCAGGAGGGGTCTTGTGGCTGTTGTCATTTGAGGTCTCTTGTGAAAAAGAGGAAGAGCAAAGAAAGCAAAGTCTCCCTGCACACATGGTGATGGAACGAAGATATCTAAGAGTGGAGGAGAGAAGACATATCTGTCCCACTCTTAAGTCGCATCTGTTTTCTCTGACAAAGAGAACAATCTTTGGATCAGAAAGAAATGGTTAGTAAAAAAGAAGTGATGGTAACAAAGGGTAGAGTCTCACTAAGAACAACTCATGCCAGGCTATCGGCATTTCCTTCTTTGACTAGACTATGAAACTGGAAGATCAAGGGAATGCCATATATATACTTTCCTTACCTTTTTGCAAAGCATTTGACAAATGCTTTGTTATATTATTCTTGTAGAAAAGAGAAATGTGTGTTAAGCAATAGTACAATTACAAAGATTCAAAACTGGTTAGACTCAGAGTAACTATTAATAATTCCATGAATGCTACTCACCTACTGACAAAGAAATGATGGACTAAGTATACCACGTGTTTGTATATGGCCAATGGGGGATTTTTTTTTTGCTTGATTATGAATATTTGTTACAAGAGTTTTGTTTTTCTTTTGAGGGGGAGGTTAGAGAGCAAAAACAGTCATTGAAAATTACAAAACTAATGATTGATAATTAGAAAAAATTTAATTTTGAAAAATGTTTTGTTAGCTTAGAAGAAGGTTTCCAGTAGAGCACCCCAGGGATGTGTGCTTGGTCCTTTGTTGGTAACATTCTTAACATTGACTTAGATAAAGGCATAGATGCCATACGTATCAAATGTGCAGATGACACAAAACTGAGAGAGATAACTAACAAATTAGATGATAGTTAGCATTCTTTTTTTTATTTACTATTAGTTTACAACATTCAGTTCCACAAGTTTTTGAGTTCCAGATTTTCTCCTCCTCCCTCCCATGGCAGCATGCAATCCAATATAGAGTCTATATATGCCTTCACATTAAACATTAGTCAAGTTGTAAACAAGGATTATAGCCAATGGAATGAATAACAAGGAAGAAGAAACAAAACAAAATAAAATAAAATAAAAGAGAGAGAGAGCAAGTAGTTTGCTTCAGATAGTCAGCATTCTAAAAGATCTTGACAGGCCAGAATTCTGGGCTGAATATAATATAACCAATATGATATAATGGAAATGTGCTGGATTTAGAGACAGAGGTCCCAGCTCTGCCATGTCAAACCTGTCTTATCTTGGGCAAGTCGCCTGGTGTCTCTGGGCCTCAATTTTGTTATCTGTAAAATAAAGGGGCTGGTCTAGAAGTTCTCTAGATGTTCTAAGGTCCCTTCCAGCTCCAAATTCTTGATCCTATAACAAAATAAAATTTAATGAGGATAAATGTAAAGTCTTACACGTTTCACAAATGTAAGATGTAGGATTAGTAGATAGCAGTTCACCTGAAAAAGATCTAGGGGTTTAGTGGACTTCAAGAGTAGTAGTATGTGATACGACAGCTTAAAAAAAAATCTAATACAGGCTTTGACTACATTGAGAGGCACAGTGTACAGGACTAGGGACATGATAATACATAATACTGCTGTAGTCTGCCTTGATCATACTGTATCTAGAATAATGTGATCAGTGTGCCTGACATCAAAGGAAGACAGCCAATTGATCAGAAACTAATTAGTAATCATTTATTACATGTTAAGACACTGTGCTAAGCATTGAGGATACAAAGAAAGGTAAAAACAGTCCCTGCCATAAAGAAGATCTATTCTAACATGGAAATAGCTATATGCAAGATATGTGCTATGAGTGGATGGAAGGTAATCTCAGAGAGGAAGATAGCAGATGAGAGGACTAGGAAAGAATGTAGGATTTGAGCTGAGTCTTTAAGGAAGCCTAGAAGTGGAGAGTATTCCAGGCATAGGAGAAAGCCAGTGTATTATGAGAGATATAGTGTTATATGTGAGAAATAGTAAGTAAGGCAGTGTAGCTGGACCACAGAGTACGTGGAAAGGGGGAAAAAAGTAAGAAGACAGGAAAGGTAAGAATTGGTGAGGTAGCAAAGAGCTTCAAATGCCCAGAGGACTTTATATCAGATTCCAGAGAATAGGCTACTGGAGTTTACTGAGTTGCAGGGAAGGGGGTGGGGTGGGGGCCCCACATGGTCAGAACTGTAGATAAAAATGCTCCGGCAGCTAAGTGGAGCATGAATTGGAGACAGAAGAGATTTGAGGTACAGAGACCAACTAGAAGGCTTTTGCAGTAGTCTACGCAGTGGGTGATGAGGACCTGAACTAGATGAGTAGCTGTGTGAGTAGAGTGAAGGAGACATGTATGAGAGATATTATAAAGGCAGAAACAAGATTTCACAACAGATTGGATATGTAGGTGAGAGTGAAAAATTAAGGAAAACAACAGTTACGAGTCTGCATAACTAGAAGATGGTAGCAGCCTCAATAGTGATAGAGAGGAATTGGGAAGAGGAGAAAGTTTTGGGGGAAGATAATGAGTTCTGTTTTAGATGTGTTAAATTTGAGATGACTAAAGGATTTCTAGTTCAAGATGTCCAAAAGACAATTGGGGACGCATAACTAGCTCAGGAGAGAGACTACAACTGGATATATACACCTAGAAATCATAAAAATTAAACCAACTGGAGCTGTTGAGATCACCAAGTGAGACAATAGAGGGAAAAGAGAAGAGGGCCCAGAATAGGGCATGAGGAACACCAATGGACATGACATGGATAAGGAACCTGTGGAGAATGAGAAAGAACAGTCATATATAGGTAGAGAAAGAGAACCAGGAGACAGCAGTGTCACAAAAACCTAGAAAGGAGAGAGTATCCACAAGGGGCGAATGACCAAAAAGCTGTTAGATTTAGCAATTAAAAGATCATTGGTAAATTTGGAGAAAGCAGTTTCAGTTGAATGATGAAATCAGAATCCATCTCACAAAGAGTTCAGAAAAGAAAGTAAAAAGTAGAGGCATTTAGTATAGGACCAATTTCTCAAGGAGATTAAGAAGGAATGGGGGCAGGGAAGAAATAAACACTTATATGGCACCAACTATGTACCAGGCACTGTGCTAAGCCCTTTTTAGAAATATTATCTCGGGGCAGCTAGGTGGTGCAGTGAATAGAGCACTGGCCCTGGAGTCAGGAGGACCTGAGTTCAAATCTGACCTCAGACACTTAACACTTACTAGCCATGTGACCTTGGGCTAGTCACTTAACCCCAACTGCCCTATCTTCCCCCCTCCAAAAAAAAAAAAGCAGAAATATTATCTCATTTAATCCTCACAATAACTGTGCAAAGTAGGTGCTTTTATTTATCCCCATTTTACAGTTGAGAAAACTGAGCCAAACAGAGGGTGAAGTGACTTGCCCAGGGTCACATAGCTACTAAGTGTCTGAGGCTGGATCACACAGAAAAGACAAGGAACAACAGCTAGCAGGGATGGTGGATAGAGAAAGCATGGATGTGTTTGGGGGCAGCATGCCCAGAGCCAAAAGATAGGGAAAAACTGAAGATAAAAGATAGAGTGCGGATGACAGTAGGAGTAATCTGCTGGAAGGGGGGAGGGGATGAGATCAGGGGCATGTAGAAGGCTTTGCCTTTACAATGAGAAGGGCTACCTCTGTATCTGACATGGGAGTAAATGAAGAGACAGTGAAGCAGAATATGTGAGTGAGAGGAGATGTTAAAGGGAGAACAGAAGCTTTTGTTGAATGGTTTCTGTTACTCTAATGAAATGTGAGGTTCTCAGCAGACAGCCTATGGAGAGGAGGTGCCATGGTGTGCTTGAAGAGAAACAAGAAAACTATGAAGAATGAGGTAGTGAATAATTGGGAAGGAGTAGAACAGTGATCTTGCTGCAGAAAGAGCCAGTGAACTGGTACATAATCATGCCATGAGAGGACTTGTTGGATAATCTTGGCATGGAGGAAAGAAGTCATGAGAGATACAAGACTAACATGGAAGCAGGATGCAAATTGCACTGCTTCACCAAAAAGCAAAACTATCAGCAATGTGTGGAAGTTGCAAAAAGCCAAATTTGGGCTTATTTTGAGGAGAAAATTCCTCACAATTAAATAGAGTTATCCTAAAGTGGACCAGGACCCCTCAGGAGGCATTGGGTCTTACCCCAGCCATTTCCACTGGAGATCCCCAAACAAAGACTGGATAACTGTTTTTCGGTGATGATACAGAGCAGGGGTTCTTAACCCTTTTTGTATGTCTTGGATCTCTGTCAGTTTGATGAGGCATAGAGACCCCTTCTGGAAATAATGTTTTAAAATGCATAATATATATAGAATTACCAAGAAAATCACTTATATTGAAATAGACTTACCAACATATTAAAAAGAATACACAAGTTCATAGACATCAGATTAAGAACCCCTGATTATAGAGGGAATTCTGGTTAAGGTATGAATTAGACAAGACAGCTTTTAAGCACTTTTCCAGCTGCTATGATTCTGTGAATCCTTAGATGTCAACTAGCATTAGAATTAAGATAAGGATCGATCCAACAAGTATTAACTGCTAGGGACTAAGGAGAATGCAGAGATACATAAGACACAGTCTCTGCCTTTAGGAATTTTACAATATAATTGAAAAAATAAGCATAATAAAAATTTGCTACATAGCTTAAGAGAGATAATAACAATGTCATAGTCTCCATGTCAGGGGGCTTCACATAGCATATTATATGACCCCACTAGACAAGTCACTTTACTTCTCTCTGTAAGTATAAAATGAGAGTACTGTTCACAGAGTTGACATGAGGAAATTGCAAAACTTAAATGTATATAGGTAGAAAATGTTACATATTCTGTCAAATGTCACCGTTTTTCATTTTTCAAAGGAGTGTTCCATGATAGAGCATACATCTTGAAATGATGAGTATAAAAAACAAAAGGTGTCCATAAAAACTCATGTATAAAGTGTCTTAAGTTTTTATTGTTATCATTATATTAATAGAGGAGTGAAAGATCAGAACTGGTTATGGGGATCTGGAAAGGTCTTGTGGAAGGGGTGGCTTTTGAGCGAGGCCTTAAAAGAAGATTAGGATTTCAACAGGTAGTGAAGGTGGTAGTGCTTTCCACTCATAAAGAATGGTGTAAACAGAGGTGTAGAGACACAGAAAGGCAGGATGAGTTGGAAGAATCGTGTATAGACCAGTTTGGCCATAGCAGAGAGGACATAACAGGAGTAGAATGCTTGAAAAGTAGGGAAGAGATAAAGGCTTGAGCTAAGGAGTCCTGAGCTGTTGTATAAGCCAGTCAGTTGTCCACACTAAAGTCCAGCACCAATATGATGAGCCCCTAGGAGTGGGGGCCTACCAGGCTACCTGAGGAAGGGAGAACCAGCCCAAATTGGAAAAGGAGCAGGTCAAAGCTTCTATGCTGATCAGCAGAAAGATTGAGTCTGTGATGACTACTATACTTCCAGCCTGAGTGAGATAGGTAAACCCAATCCCAATCCTCCCACCCCCAAAAAAAGGAAAGAGAGACAAGCACTTGGAATTATATGACAGACTTGGATATGTCTGTATTAGCCCTGTTCAGATCAAACCAGATGTGTAAGGAACAACATAACATAGTGGGTGTAGTGTCAGACTTGGATCAGAAGCATCTTACTTCAGACATGTTAGGTGTGCACTCAACGGCAAGTCACTTAATCACTCCAAACCTGTTTTCTTTATTTGTAAAATGTGCATAGTACTTGCACAACCTACCTCACGGGGATGTTTCAAGGAAAACACTTTGCAAATCTTAGAGTACAATATAACTGAATTATTATGAAAAAAACCAAAAGTATTCATAGAATGTGAAACTTCGAAGGGATGTTAAAGAATATAAAACTTATTTTCACATCAAGCAGTTTAAAATGATGATGTCTGCTCTGGTAACCTTACAGGATGGTGAGACTAGCATCACAGTCACAGAGTTTCAGGGCTGAAAGAAACCTTGGAAATTATTTTGTCCATGTTTCTAATTTAACACGTGTGGAAATTGATGCCTAAGAAGTTAAATGATTAGTCCAAAATCATGTGACTAGTTAACAGAAGGGCCAGACAAAAACCTAGATCTCCTGACTCTCATAATAGTGTCTTTCCTGCTACACAAAACTACCTCTCCTTTGCTTGCTAACATTCCTGAACTAGCCTTCCGGGCCTGTAGTATGACGAAGATACACATAGGAAAAGAACTACCGTCAGACCCAAATTTTCTTTTTCTAAGATTTGAGAATTCAAAACTGACCCAGTTTTCTATTTTAAACCATCCAGTATTCTTAAATTTTCCTTACTTCATAAGGATGCATTTATTTTAACTAAAAGTAGAATCAGGTAAAGAACCCAAGTTAAAAATGAGGGATGACAGAATTCTGGTTAATAATAGCATTGTGAAAAGGAACCTAGCTCTCCCACATTTACTCCAGCAATCCTGGAGCACAAGGTAATAAGCATTAATTAAGTACTTATATTCCCAGCACTGTGCTATGCTCTAGGAATTCAAATAACAGCAAAAAGAAAAACAGGCCGTACCCTCAAGGAACTTACATTCTAATAGGTGAAGGCAGCACCTAAAGGGAACTAAAAGGCCAGGTAGGAGGGGAGATTAGAGAGAAAGATACCCTTCCATGCAGGGAATGGTGTCAGAGTCTAAAAAGTCAGAAGCAGAGCCAGAAGGCCCAAAGTGGAGGCCCTGGAAGGAGCTCACCATTAGGAAAAGTAGACCAGGAAGGTAGAGGGTTGTTCCAGAGCGAGGAAGTACTACTAAGTGCCAAGGGAAGCTGCAGGGTGAGATGGCAACTGAGGCAGTGTGGCAGAGTCCAGAAAGTCATAAGCAGAGGCAGGAGGAGAACGAAAGTTGAACAAGTGTCACATCAAAAGACCTCAATGATTCTGAGATAACAAGAAACAGAACAAAATCAAGATTGAAAAATAGAAAATAATATAAAATATCTATAGTCAAAAATAACTCATCTAGGAAATTTGTTGTTGTTCGATCATTTAAGCAGTGTCCAACTCTTCCTGATCCCTTTTGGTGCTTTCTTGGCCAAGATTCTGGAATGGTTTGCCATTTCCTTCTCTAGGTCATTTTACAGATGAGGAAACTGAGATAAACAGTGTTAAGTGACTTGCCCAGGGTCACACAACTAGCAAGTGTCTGAGGCCAGATTTGAACTTAGGAAAATGAATCTTCCTGACTCCAGGCCCAGCATTCTATCCATTGCATCTTCTAGCTACCCTTATCTAAGAAACAGGTAAGAGAATTTAAGAATCATTGGAATCTCTAAAAATCATAACCAAGATAAAAGTTTGGATAGCACAACACATTTGAAAAAATCATGAAGAAAAACTGCCCAGACTTAGCAAAACCAGAGGGCAAAGTAAAAATAGAAAGACACTGCTAGTCACCTGAAAGAAACCCCAAAATCAAACTCAAAAAAAGGTGACAGTCAAAATTCAGAGCTTCTAGGTCAAAGGGGAAGATGCTTCAAGCAGCCAGGAAGAAACCATAGCTGGGGTCACACAAGACTTGGCAGCAACCATTATAAGAAGAGAAGATCTTAGAATAAAATATTCCAAAGAGCAAATGAAAAAGATTTACTGCCAAGAAAAACTAATCGTACAAAACTAAGCATAATCCCTCCTGCTGGGTTGAGAGGAAAGAAATTTCCTTTAATAGAATAGAAAACTTCCAAGTACTCCTAGTGAAAGGACTGAGCTAAGAGAAACTTTGAAATGCAAACATAGGAGTCCTGAGAAACCTAATAAAGAAAAATACAGTTGAGCATTTGGAAAGGGGAAAACAATGAAGTACTTAGATTCTAATTTAAGATAAGATAAAAGGAACTCTTCTGAATGCCGGTGTTTTCTAGGTTCCCCAGAGAGAATTAACTAAGACAAACAAAAGACAAAAATTAAATACTGTCCTGTTTTGATGGTCTTAAGTGAGGAAAGAAAAGGGAGAGGAAAAGTAGCACACTAAGAAAGAAATAAAGGAAAAGGGGATAGAGGACAATCACAAACTGGGAATAAAAGGAAAAGAAAAAAGAAAAGAGAATGGGTAAGAACCAGTAATCAAGATCATTGCCCAAAGAAAGAGCAAAGGGATAGTCTAGTGGAAGATTACTTCAATAACAGATAATTAGTGCTGAACACATCCTTTCTATTTCATCAGTTTCTACCATGTAAAGAACCAAGCAGAAAAGCAAAGAAAGAATTATAAAATGTATATGTGTACATACATATGACGTATATGTTACAAACACACATATACATATATGTGTGATGTAGGGTGTATGCATGTATATAAAATACACAATGGTCATAAATGTGAATGAATATGATCACCCTAAATATAAAACATAAGATAATAGCAGAATGGATTGGAAAGCAGGATTTACTAGAAACATAAAAATTCACAAAGTTAAAATGAGGAGCTAGAGCAAAATATATTATGTCTCAAATAAACTTTAAAAAAGCAAGGGTAAAAATCATGATCTCAGATAAAACAGTAGTAAAAAATAGGCACCATTAAAAGAGATAAGGAAACTACATTATGTTTAAAAGCACCATAGGCAATTAAGTTTTATCAATTCTTTTAAAATATTCACCAAATAGCATAGCATCTATATATTTAAACATTACTTGATAGAGGGAGAAATCGATGGCAAAATTATAATAGTTAGTGGCTTCACTATACCCCTCTCAGACCTAGACAAATCTAACAAAAAGACAAACAAGTTAAAGACCTGAATACAGCTTTGTAAAAGTTAGATATGATAGATCTCTGTAATTACTGAATGCAAACAGAAAGAAATATACATATTCTCAGCTGTACATGGCACCTTTACAAAAACTGACTATGTCCTAGGACCTAGAGCATAAAAACCTCAAAAACAAATGCAGAAAAGCAGAAATGCTATTAATTGTATCATTTACTGACCACAATACTATATTAAAATGATAATCAATAAGAGCCTTGAAAGAAATAATTCAGATTTAAATATATTAAATAATCTTAATTGGTGGACCGAAGACCAAATCATAGAAACAATAGATCATTTTATCAAAGAAAATGACAAAATAATACATCATACCAGAATTTTGCAATGCAGCCAAAGCAGTCAAAAGAGGAAATTTTGTCTCATTAATACTTTCGTTAATAAAAGGCAGAAGAGATCAGTGAATAAAACATATAATTTTTTAGAAATAGAAAAACAATTCAGAAAACTCCAGCTAAGCACAAAAATAGAAACTCTGAAAATCAAAGAAGAGCTTAACCAAATTTAAAATTAAAAAATTGAAGAGATTAAACCAGGAGATATTTTTAACTATTAAGATAGAAAAAGTGTTGGCTAATCTAAAAAAATTTTTAAAGGAAAACCAAAATGCCAGTATCAGAATTAAAAAGAAGAATTCACAAGTAAAGATAAAATTATTAGAAACTCTTTTGCCCAATTATATGTCAAAGCACTGAAATGGATTAATGTTTACAAAAAAGAAAATACCCAGATTAATAGAGCAAAAAATAGATAATTTAAATAGCCCATTCTCAGAAAAGGAAACTGAACAAGACATAAAGGAATTTCAGAAGAAAAACCCCTGGAGTAGATGGATTTAAAAGAAAATTCTAGGAAATACTCAAAGAACAATTTCAGTATTACATAAACTGTTTTCAAAAATAGACAAAGAAGAGATCCTACCAATTTTCTTCTAGAGCACAAATATGGTCTTGAGACCTAAACTAAGGTGAGGCAAAGTAAAGAAAGAAAACTGTAGAGTAAATAATAGAAAACAAAAAACCAAATATGTAATGAATTTTGAATAATTTATTAACAAAGGGGCTGCAGACATATATTAAAAAGTTGATTTGATTATTTGATTTTTATCAGGAATGCAGGAGTTGGTTCAGCATTAGGAAAACCATAAACATAATAAACCATACAATGCATCTGTGATCTCATCAATCTGGGAGTTCCCTCCAGTGTTACAGATCACCACTCACCCATGCCTCCCCATCCTGTTTTCTCACCCATGTTCTCACAAAAGTTTACCATGGGGCATCTACTTAATGTACTGGAAACCTAACTCAGTTTCTCTGCCTATCACAAGGTAACAGTAGAGCACTCTGGCTGTCTTCCTGTCATCCCTTATTCTTACACATTCTCCTCCTGTTATACAATTTTTCACACCTGTTCCTCTTCTCCATTCTCTTTTGAGTATGTCTGTTGTGCTTTTTCACTGCCCATTGTGTGATAATCATCTTTAGTTCTTCAGAGGCAGTAATTTTCCAATATGTTGTTTTACTAGAAACATAAAAATCCACAAAGTTAAAATGAGGACCTGGAGCAAAATATATAATAAACTAAAAAAAGCAGGGGTAACAATCATGATCTCAAATAAAACAACAGTAAAAAAAAATAGGGTGATTAAAAAAGAGAAGGAAATTACATTACATATAGTAACACTGGTAAAAAATGTTATTATTAAACAGGTGGGCCTTTGCTTTCATAAGAATCTTGGAATGAGTAAAAGCATTTTGCAATTTCCTAAAAGCAATCTAGTGTATCTTCTCTTCCTTATTAACCCTGGCCCCAGTTCATTGTCTCTCTGAACTATCTGACCTAGATATACATGCTATTGGGCAAGCTCTATAAGGTATCCACTGAAATTAATGTTGAACTCTAGACAATAGATATTCTTCATCTGCTCAATCTTGCCAGTGTAAATGGACAGACCAGACTCTTTTTGTTGATTACAGATTTCTTCCAGGAGTCTGCAATGTCTTACTCCTCCTGTTAGACTAGCAAACACTTTTGACAAGCATATATATCTTTATTCTGTGTTTTGCTTGACATTTATTATTAAAAGGTTACTGAACCGGGTTTCTTCTGTTTTTATTTCTTCTAAGGAATCTTAAATGATCGTTAAGTTGATGGGAAACATCTTTCTATAAACAAGCATATGAAGTAGTGTTTTGTTCTGCTCAATCAAATGTCTTTTTCATAGTCAACAAACAGTATGCCCAATGAGATCTGACATTCCTACATCATTCATCTCAGGTAATTGTGAGGTGATAGAGACATGTTCCATTGTTGAATATCCCTTGGGAAAGCCTGCATGTTTCCTAGTAATACCCTCATTGAAAATTACTTCAATTCATATGTAGATGAGCTTCATCATAAAAATGATAGGAACTTGATATCTGATCCTAGAGGCACTTGGAAACCACTGGAGTTTATTGAGCGGGGATGAATTAGTAAGACCTGCATTTTAGAAAAATCATTTCATTGGCTGAATGGAGGATAGATTGGAATGGGAAGAGATTCAAGGCAGGCAGACCCACCAGCAGGCTATTGCAATAATCCAGACAAGAGGTAATAAGGGCCTGTACCAATGGTATTAGTGTCAGAGGAGAGAAGCAGGGAGGGGTAAACAAGAAATATTGCAAAGGCAAAATTGACAGGCCTTGGTAAAAGACTGGATAGGGGGTGTGAGAGGTAGTGTGGATGATAGAGATGACTCTTACATTGTGAACCTGAGGGACTGGGAGGATGTTGTTGCCCTCATAACAATAGGGAAAGTATCAACATAGAGATGGTAATTAAATCCATGTGAGCTAATGAGAGCACCAAATGAAGTGGCATAGAGGAAGAAGAGGGCCCTGGACAGAATCCTGTAAGACATCTGCCTTTAGAGAGTGTGTTCTGGACAAAAGCTATTGGGGATGAAAGGATCAAGGAAGAGTATTTTCAGGATGGGGGAGACAAGGGCATCTTTGTAGGCAACAGGGGATAAACCAGAGATTGAAAATAGGTGATAGAATAGAGATTACAGAGGGGTCAGTCTGTTGAAAGACAGAATGGAATGACTTGAATAGGTAGAGGCATTAGCCCTAGCAAAGAGTAAGGCTACCCCATCATGTGAGACAGGGTGAAAGAGAAAGTAGTAAAAGAAGGTATAAGAGGGAGCTTACAACAAATACCTCAATTTTTTCTGTAAAATATGAGTCCAGGGTGTCAAATGAAAGAGGGGGAGCCATAGGAGGTCTCGTTGTAAGCCCTCACTGCAGCAAGGGAATGCTTTTAAACCTTCGCAATTAACTCACTGTCTCACTCACCACAGCTACTTTTCCAAACCTTTCATCCCTCCACAACCCTCCCATAGCAACCCCTACCCTGTCAACTGAGAGCCTTACCTCATATTTCAATGAAGAAACGAAGACTGTTCCGAGAACTTTGTCCTCTCCTGTCCTCATCATACCACAACACTTAGATGTCTACTGCTACTGGCTCCTCTACAGACTCTGTCTCACATGTCCTTCTCTTTGCCAAGGCAAACTCTTCTACAGGCATAAACGATTCAGTCCTGTCCTGGAAATGTTCCCATCTCCAGCAGCTTGACCCCTCTGTCATCCCCACTCACTCATTAAGTCTCTCCCTGTCTATCAGATGCTTCCCTACTGCCTACAAACATGCCTATCCTTAAAAAACTCGCTGAATTCATTCATCCCTGCTAGCTATCATCCTCTATCTTCTCTTCCTTTTGTGACGAATTCTTTGAGAAGGCTGACTACAGTAACTTCCTCCACTTTAAACCTCTGCAGTCTGGCTTCCAACCTTATCATTCAACTGAAACTGCTTTCTCCAGTTACCAATGATGATCTCCATTGCCAGATTTAATGGTCATTTCCCAATCCTCATCTTCTTGACCTCTCTGTGGCCTCTGACATTGTCATTTAGCCTCTTCTCCTTGATGTTCTTTTCTAAGTTTTCATGACACTGCTCTCTCCGGGTTCTCCACCTACCTCTCCAACTACTCCTAAGTATCATTTCATGGATCTTGTTTATTGTCTCCAGTTTATCCTGTATATATCTTGTTTGTATGTTGTCTCCTCCATTATACTGTGAGATGCTTGGGAGCAGGGACTGTCTTTTGCCTTTCTTTGTATTCCCAGAGCTTAGCACAGTGCCTGGTACAATAGTAGGTACTCAATAAATACTTGTTGACTCACTGACTGGCTAATGTACTGAATTAGTAAATACCTTTAAAAATGGTAAAAAAAAAAAAAAAAAAAAACCTCAAAAAGATAATATATGTAATAAGATTTTGAGTTCTTTGTATACAGAAATGTTTGGTTTTGTTGGTCTTTGTCAACTTCATAAAACAAAAATAAAAATTTAATAAGGAAAAACATGTCTGAATTTAGAGAATTAATAGAAGATTATTATTGTACACACATTGCCATACATACTTTTTTTTTCTTTTTTCCCTTTTCTACTTAAAAATTAACACTGGCTTGCATGTAGTAGGAACTTAAGATATGTTGAAGGGAATTGAATTGAATTTACTGAATCATCTACAAAAATTCTCCTTTACAATGCTGTCCAGGGAAAGATATAAAGAAGATTAAAAAAAAAAAGGTCAGTGAATGCAAAGAAAGAACATTTCATGCAATAATTGTCTTTATAAAAAACTGACAGGCATACCTGTCACCCACAAGATACAGTTTTAGCATTATTATATTACTTTCACCTCAGCAAATTACCTCCTATATTAGCTAATCAGGCAGAATTAAACATTTTAAATTATCTATCTTTATTCTGTGTGCAATCAACTATAAAACTCAGGACTCTAAAAAATCTCATTCTTGCTATTCAAAAGAAGTTTCATCATCACAGAGGAAGAGGGCTCAATGCTTTTTCTTTTTGTTTTTTTTAAATTGATATCCTTTGTTGTTTTTAAACATCAGAGTATTTCTCAATATATTTCCCCACCCTGTTCCTACCACTGAACCTTCCCTGTATGAAAAAAGAGAGAAAAACAGTTAAGCAAGAACAAAACAAAGTATCCACATCTAACAGTTTCTGCAATTTTTACATCCATAGTTCCTTACCTATCTGCCAAGCAGAGGGATGTATGTTTCATGTTCTATTTTCCAGAACCATGATTTTTCAAAGCAGTTTCCTTTAGAGTTGTTTTCATTTGCGTTATTGAAGTCATTATGTATCTATCTAATACTCTTGTTTCTGCTTTCTTCATACTGCATCAGGTCATAAAAGTCTTCTTACACTTCTTTGAATTCCTCATATTAATTGATTCTTACTGCACAGTAACATTTTATTTCATTACATTAAAATGTAAGCACTGTTCAGCCTTTCCCCAATTAATTGGAACATTTTTTCCCCAATTTTTGGCTAACAATGAAGAGTGTGCTATAAATATTTTGTTGTATATAGGACCTTTCTTTTTGTCTTTGGCCTCTTTGGGATTTATGCCCAGTAGTGGCATTCCTAGATCAAAGGTTGTGAACAGTATAGTGACTTTTCTCATGTAATTCAAAACTATTTTCCAAAAACGGTTGAACTATTTCAGAGCTCTACTGAAAGAGTTGTACCTGATTTCCTACATTCTTCCAACTTTAACTGTTTTCAGCTCTGAGATTTCATTATACAATTTTATGTTCTCAGATTTCTCATGTAATAGGTTATCACATTAAATTGTGCTGATTCTTCTCTATCTTGTCCCACTGATCCACTTTTTTTTTTAACCAGTGCCAAATAGTTTTGATATTTGCTGCTTTATAGTATAATTTTAGGTCTGGTAGTATTATTTACACTTCATTCCTACATTTTCTTTTCTGTTCCCTAGGAAAACTAGTAAGCAGTTTGGCAGGTATTAGGTTTAGATTGCAACATGTATCATAATTAGCTCAAAATGGATACTTGATTGTTCACGGCATACTATAAAGTAATTACAAGAGCAAAATCATAAGCACTGAATATTATTCCAATTACTAAGTTCTTTATTTCTTTAAAGGATGTTTTATAATTATATATTCATGTCTTTTGGATACCTTGGGTAAATTATGGATTCTATAGTTATTTTGCATGAGCTTTCCCTTTTTCATTATTTCCTCCAAATCCACAACTTTTTCTACCACATCACACAACCTCTTGGCATTATCCCATGGTCAAACCTAAGCTCTCCCAGTCATGTGCTCAGTCTTAAGCTCCATAGGTATATACCACAGGAGACCAAAAACTAAAAAAGTCATGAAAGAGAGTATTAGGAGGGGAGTGAAAAGGGGAGGATTAAAAACAGAGGAAATAGAGGAAATGCAGTTGCCAGTGCCAGACTTATATGATCTAAGGAGTAATATTGCCCTTAACTTTAAGCCTTGGAAAAAGTTGTTTAACAAACAATTATTGAGCATCCACTATAAGTTTGGCTCTGTGTTTAGTGCTGCGAGGGAATCAAAAGAAGAAATAAAAATAGAAATAATCCATGTTTGTTCATAAAATCTAGTAGTTTGACCAAATAAATCCTGGAGCTGAGAAGCAGCTACGTAGTATACTAGGCTTAGAGCCAGGAAGATCTGAGTTCAAATCTGGCTTTGGCATTTACTATCACTTAACCTCTATTTGCCTCAGTTCCTCATCTGTAAAATGGGGACACATTGGAGAAGAAAATGGCAACTCAGTCCAGTATCTTTGCCAAGAAAACCCCATGGACAAAAGTGCATGGGATCATGTAGAGTTGGACATGACTGAACAACAAAAGTCAATATATGGAATCTAAATTATTGTAGTTTCTGTACCCAAGAGATCCTGCAACTCTTTATTGAAATGACCAGAAATAACCAGCCTCCTAAGAGAGTCCCCCTAGGAGCCTATAATACAGAGCAGGACTTCCTAAACTTTTTTCCACTGGCAACCCGTTCAACACTTCTTAAACTGTGGGCTGCAACCCGATATGGAGATGACAACCATGGGGAGAATTCAAACAACTCCTTTACAGGTCCAAGTTTGTTAGACAAGACTAGGACCTTCCCTCTCAACCACCTACATACATACCTAAACCCCAACACCCCCTTGCTGGTAGGTCTTAAAGTATAACTTAGCTATCAGCAATTCTACATTATCTTCTCCTTTCTCATTTCTATTTAAGAGTCTGAATTTTACTTGATGGGCAGTGGATAGATACTTAAGATATATGAGCACAGGAATGACGTTTCTTAGAGAATACCTAGGATAAAGAATTATCCAAACCTCTTCAAAGAGACTAAATATATTCCATATAAATAATGAATCATTGAGCTGGATGGAAACTCTAAGGAAGGGGGAAATGAATAAACATTTACATAGCACCTATTATGTACTGGGCACTATGCTAAACACTTTTGTAAATATTTCCCATTTGACCCTCACAACAACCCTATGAAGTGGTGCTATTATCATCTCTGTTTTATAGTAAAAACCGATACAAATCAGAGGTTAAATGATTTGCCCAGGACCATCCAGCTAATGAGTATCTGAGGCTGGATTTGAACTGAGGTATTCCTGACTCCAGGCCCAGCCCTCTGTCCACTGCACTATCTGCTCTATTCACAGCTACCTCAGGTCTAGGACTCATTTAGTCAAATTCCTAGATTTTATAAAGGAACAGGGATTATTTCTATCTTTATTTCTTCTTTCCATTCCCCCACAGCTCAAATATAGGGCCATACTTATAATGGATACTCAATAATTGTTTATTAAATGAATGTGTAAATAAATTAATTTACCCAAGCCTTCCCTCATTTTTTCATGAATAGCCATTATTGGGGTGGCGGTTCATTCGTTTTAGTTGTATCCATTCTTTGTGACCCCTTTTGGGGTTTTCTTGACAAAGATACTGGAGTGGTTGGCCATTTCCTTCTCCAGCTCATTTGACAGATGAGGAAACTGAGGCAAAAAGAGTTAGGTGACTTGCCTGGGGTCAAACAGCTAGAAGTATTTGGAGCACTCTAACCACTGTGCCACCTAGCCATTCTTAGTAATCTTCCAAGCAGGTTAGATAGGAGAACCTTCTTGCTTAAGGAGTCTTACAGACAGATTCTCCAAACACAGTTGCTTGGCTGTTGAGATCATGGATCAGAGCAGGAAGGGAACTTTGACATCATACAGTCTGGTCCCCTTATTTACAAATGAAGAAACTGAGGTTCCTGGAGATAAACTGATGTACCCAGGATCATATGCACGGTAAATGGGATTCCAACTCATCTGCTAATTTCAAGCCCACTGATGTTTCCCTTATGGCAACCTGAGATCTCTGGAATAGACTCCTAAAACAAATACACCACATTTTTCTTACTCCCAAATCTATATTTTGCAAGGAATTATCTCCCCTAGCCATCAATACAGCCTAAATTCCCTGCATAATTGCTCAATTCTCTACTTTATTTTCATAATTTAGACCTGGACTAAGAATGAAGCAGTGACTGTACTGAAGCTAAAACATTATAAATAATCTAGAGAGTCCTTTTATAATAGCAACTGCCTGCTGATTTTGTGGCCTAACGGCTCTGGCAGAAAGGATATAAATACAATATTGCACAATGACTAATTACTCAGAATTTTGTGCATCAGCAGAAGTGGAACCTGTGGTTGCTGCTAATATTATCAAATGCCTATGCTATTTAATAATCTGGTAACTGTACATTATTTAGCATGCAATTTTCACAAAGAACAATGATTTTATTTCAAGTACCTCTCACTGAAATAAAAAAGCAGCTGTTAGAAGATGAACATTTGGCAGAAATATTTCAGCAGATTCTTTTGAAAATTGCTAGATTTTATTGGATTAACTGTTTTCTAACCAGAATTGTGGAAGCCCATAGAAAAAGATTACCAGCCTAGAGAGTAAAAGCATTTTTTTTAAAAAGGGTATCTCACTAACATCTGGGTTTTAAGTCATTTACTAACCAGTATTTGGGTTATTTACATACAAAGCTTCCATTAATGGAAGAATGGACTTTTTGTGTTCCATTTTTAGTCCACACTCAACTACAACCCACATTTCTCTTTCATGAAATAGAATTCCTTGAATTTTAGAATAAATTAATTCACCACAAATATTTTGTCTAGATCAGGGAGGGGTTAACAAGACTTAAATGACAGAGAGCCAATCTCTTCTTTGAATTCATAAGTAAACTAAGATCTAGGAACACACTGGCTCAGAGATTGTTCCAACTAAGTAAGAGTCATCTGTTGACGCTGGTACAGGGCTTAGCTACCTCTACAGCCCTTCTCCAAACTACTCTAAAAGATTAATAATGCGATAGGTGATTCACTGCAAAGACACAGCCCCTTTTGCTTCTTTGTTACTGAGATACTCACTCCCTGATTGAAGGCTGGCATACACTTCCCCATAGTCACCAGACAGTCTCACCATTAAGTTTCTGGTTAAACTGGTGCTTTCTGACATAGTTAAACACACATACCAGCCTAGAATACAATCTTGATCTAGCTTTCAAGCCAAAAGCTCACAAGCATAGGCAGAAACATAACTAGGCTCCAAGATAGAGCCTATCAAATTGGACCATGGCCTGAAACCTGCCACAAGCTGTTTAGTGCCATTTAATGGTCCAAGAATTACTGACCTCATGAATTTTGAATCTAATTAATTCAGCCTGCTCTAAACATATGGTAGAAATGAATATGTTTATGAAACTTTGTGCAATTGGAACTTTTTACCCTAAAATATAACTTTTTTTTCCTTGGATTTAGTTCAGGGGAAAATCAATATCAAATTGTAGTTTCTATCATAGATGCAATCATTTTTATATCTTCTAAACTCTAATCACTGAACTGAATATGTGTGCCTGGGATGAAGGCCAGTAGTTTTACCCCTAATAACTCAAGTTTAATCAAGGTACAAAAAATGAAATAGTTATCATTACTTAAGAGCATATGTAACCTCATTTGGCAGTGAAATGGCACTGAACACAGACCTATCAGACCTTACTCTTTATCAACTGTCCATTGATCTAGTATTCCATTTGCCTCTCTCTTTCTGAAAGAAGCCTTTAGCCCCATACAGTCTCAATCTAGGTGGAAATGCATGAGTCAAGAAAAATACAGGTGTCAAAAAAAAGAAGATAACACACTGATTTGTGTCAGCATTTGCCACAAATTAAACAAAAGAAAAATATTAACATAATGTAGGATTAAAAAAAATTTTTATATAAATTTTTTATAAATTTGTAAAATTTTGTAAATTTATACAAAATTTTTATATTAAAAAAAGTAATAAAAAAAACTGTGTCCTTCATAGCTTAAGGAAGAATAGTCAGTTATTCTGGTTTTTTCTAGGCTTTTTCTACATGGAATATTGAATATTTGTCTTGTGTTTCTAAGCCTGGATCCTATTTATTCTTGACCATTCTTAACTTTATATGACTTATCCTAATAGAAAGGTCCAGACTGGAAAGAGCCGGAGCTTTCCCATGATCTTTCAGGGCTAATACTTGCCTCCACCATCTGTGGACACCCTGCTGGTAGGTCCTGCTGCTGCTGCTGCTGTTGTGAGGGGTATTACTGGTTCTTTCTGATTCAGGTGTCACCTCCCCCATTTGTGGGTTTTGATCTAGAGCTAGAAAATTAGGAAGTCATTGACGAAGGCATTGGGCGATGTGGTATAGTGGACAGAAGATTGGGCTAGAAGTTAGGAAATGTTGGGTCTTGATTCTGGCCCTGGCATTGCTCCCAGCTAGCTGCAGAGACTTGGTCAAGACACTTCATCCCTTTGAACTTCACCAATCTTTATCATAAAACAAGGGAATTGGACTACATAACCTCTAAAGTTCTTTCCATTTCTACATTTCTATGATTATGTAGTGATGTCATTGCAGGCATGACTATAAAATATTGAAATTGTTTTTTAAAAATATAATACATCTTACATATCCAAATGAGTATCCTGTTTACTCCATTGATACTGCCCAGCCTTATTTCCTCCATCTGGTTTCACTAAGAATCTTCTATGATCCAGGTTGCAATTTCATTTTAGATGGAGTAGTACCAGGTGGGATGGAAAGGTCTGTGCTAATACAATATTGAGTTCAAGTGTCCAGAGGCAAAGAACAGATCATAATAGTGAAGGAAACCAATAATTCAGTAAAAGATGAATCGAGACTAGGGCCAGAGGCAGGAGGTATACCCACAAACTAGGTGAGTATAGTTACTATTTAGAATCAGCAGCATCTAAGGAACTTGACAGCATCAAGAGTCTGAAGTCAAAGTGAGGGCCAACAAAACTGGTACGAGAAAGATTAGAGGAACAGGGTGCAAGCTAGAGCAAAGAATGTGTATGATTTATCACATCCAATGAAATAGCTAAATTTAATTAAAAATTAAACTGTGTAATTTCAAGCTAGGTCTTATCTCACTCCTCATTTCTTCCAGATGAGCCACAATGGAAGAACTGCCATTATTAAAAATTGTTGGGACTCGTTAGTTTTCTCAAAAAACTATTAGCTTTAAAGCTACAAAATTAGCATATACTTTTTACACATTTTTTTTTCATGTCAAGTCTTGAGGCTATCAGGTTCTCTGAATAGTATTCTCCACTCTGGTAGGTACGAGACAGGTTTGATTTATAAGAAAGACACCCAAGCATTGCAAGCAAAAAACAAAAACTGACCTCTTGTTAGTCAGAAGCCAGAACACACAACAGCAACCAGACTTGAATGAATAGTGCAGAACTCAGAACCCAGAATCCAAACATAGATCACAAACCATAGCTCAGAACAGTCCTAGAGAATATGGCTGATATTAAACCCACTCTATAGGTTCTCATGTTCTCTGCCTCTTAAAAAGGACAGGGCTAATTAACATAAGACTAATTAATCACAAGAGTGAACCAAGCAAAGACCTGTGCCCATTAAGAACACAGAGTTAGGAAATATAGGCAAGGAACAAAGTCAAAGGATCAGTGTGCTCCCTTCAGGGTACCACACTTGGTCAGTAAACCAGGCAGAACTGACTACATTGAACATGCCTGTCCATAACTTCCTATTTAGGGGACTTGTGATATTATACAAATTTATTTCTCCTTTTGCAAATGACCTACTTTGTATGTTTGTGATAAACACCTAAAACACAATCAGATACAGTGATACAAAGCTTTTTTCCCTCACATTACAGTCAACTCCAACAAGGCACAGAAATTATAATATAGTAAGTTGAATAGACCTTCGGCATATAGTATATCCAAGGTGACCCAGTTTCAATTCTGGCAGACATAGAATAACCTAGAGGTCATTTCCTGTTGTGCATAGCCACAAGGGGATACTGAACCAACCTCAGATTATTCCTCTACCTCCAAACCAAAACAATATTGTCTTAGTTCTAATTTATCCCCAAAGGTTTCAGATTGAACCAGACCAAAGAGTAATTTCAATTCCCTAAAGGATGGAGAACTGACTAGTTCCAGTTCTCCATGGTGGGGATATGTCTAAATCTTTCTAAACATATCTGCAAGATTTACAAAATAGATCATTCTTGATGTTTTTTAAAGACCTGTCTTGCAGGGGATCTATCTTTGGCCACTTAACTTCTTTCAACATCTCTTTGGATGGTTTGCAGGGGAAGGGATGAAAATGTATATTAAATTTTGGTTCTGTCATGATCTAACTTTTCTTCCTTTTCCTTGCCTCCCACACCACTGTAAGTCAACTAAGTTACCCAAGGAATTTAGGTCCATATTGTAGGCTTTGACAGACTGAAGTGATAAATGGCTTGGTGAAGGAAGAGGTTTTGAGGAGAAAGAAAAATTGACTCTACATGTTAGATGGAATTTGTTGAGACATCTTCTAGGAATGCAAAAGTTTTAATGGTTAAGCCAGTTGGCAGTCTGGTTAATGAATCATCCAATGTCAGAAAGTGGGTACAAATTCCTGATGGGTGAAGTACTGGATGATCCCATTGTTTTTGGCATGATTATAGAAATATCATCACTGTCTTATAAATGAAAAGCTACCTCTGGGATTAGCATCATCCTTTTTTAATTTTTCTCCTAACCACATCAGATACCCATGATTCCTTGTGATTTATCCAACTTTCTGTAAATTAGAACTATCTTAGTAGTTGACTTTACTGCCTATTTGAGATACTCTATCTTGCTTTAGTTATTGTCTCAACTCAACTCAACATGCATTTATTGTGTGGCTGCTGTGTTCAAAGCCCTGGGCTAGGTGCTGATGACCCTTCCTTCCCCCTCCACTCCACCACCACCACCCCCATCCCCACAAAAGCAATTCTGTCTTCACAGAGCTTATATTCTATTCAAGGATTCACATAATCCTAAAGGTAGTTTTTCTGTTATAAGATAAGAAACTATTAGATAACCTGAGTAGGAAAAGAGTATAACAACTTTTAAGAAAGGCTTTCTGAAAGAGCTAGTCCTAGAACTGAGTCTTAAAAGGAGGTAAGGATTCTGTGTGAGGAAAGTGAGGAGGAAGTACACTCCAAGTATTGGGGATAGCCTATGCAAAGGCATGGAGAAGTAGAGTATGGAACAAAGAGGCTATGAAGGAGAGAAATGTGGAATAAATCTAGAACCTTCTATCTATATGTTATTTTGAATGTAACAACCTAAGGTTGCCCCAATTAATGATGTTTCACAATAATATCACTAAAATGTTCTAACCAAACTCTACAGTTAAAGTTGCAAAACCCCACTGCAGTGTCATTCAGTTTACCACCATACTTAACGTTTGTATTATTTATAACTGTTCCCTGTAGTGATTTTGTCTAACACCCTGTTTTTGAGGTACCAGTCCACAGTGTTAGATTCTACCTGTTCTCTGGAACTGATCATCCCATTTCCTCATCTTCCTAATAACATAGAATTCTCTTTGAAATGGGGAGACAGTGGGATCATGAGAGTGAATCCTTTCTTTTCTCAATCAGTGTTTCTCTTCTCCAGTAGCACTCAAGGAAGGTGAACACTGGAACATAGAATCCTTCTACAGTTGGGCCTAGAAAATGTCCCCATTAGAAAAGCTTTAAGCTTAAAAGATCATGTAGCATGTACCTCCCAAGAATCATGACTTTGCATGTAGCTCAAGAAAAAAATACACTGCTCAGAAACCTCCCTGTATTCCCCAGTGTCTGAACCCCCAGAAGTATGTATTCCCAAACATGATGCATTTGGGGTAAGGGCCACACAAGGGTGGAGTGAACACATAACTACACTATGTGATGTGATGAACAGCTAAAAATGATCTTCTGCCCAAAAATATTTCCCACCTGACCTAGCCAGGGTGTCTAAAATCCCAAGTTAATCCAGCTCACCAAGTTAACTCATTAAAGGCCCTATCAAAAGGTAAATATTACCTGAAGAGGTGACAATCTGTTTTTATTCATTAACAATTTAGCTTGAGTTGTTTTATTAAATTAACCCTGTCACCTAGCAGACAGATAAGTAAAATGGAAAGGCCTAGGTTGGGGGCACAGGAACCCAGTGCAGTACCTGGGTAGCCAAAGACAACATGAGGACAAAGGGAGATAAAAATGGAGGAGGGGTAGGAGGAGAGAGAGCGTGGTGATGGTAGGAGTGTCAAAAGAAGCAGAAAAGTGTCCGAAGCACAACTTAATGATAGTATTTGCCCAAAATACTCAACCCTCACTGCTCTCTTGATACTAACACCTAACCATGCTAGACAGTCTCCTTTTAGTGGCCTTTGATGAATCACCATCCACCTCCTGGATGGACCCATGGAGGTTTCCCAAGGCTCTGTGCCTTCTTCTCTTTATACTCTCTTCCTTGGTGATTTCTCCATAAACTGAAGTATTTTCTGGATGCAGATGATTCACAAATCTCTGTCTCTAACCCTAATCTCACTCCCTCATTTCAGGCCCAGAGCTCTAACTCCAGATGTGCTGAACATCTGTACTTGGATGCTGGCATCCCAAACTGAATATGGCCCAAATGGAACTTATTATTTTTCCACATGAATCTCCTTGCCTCCAAGTCTCCCATGTTTTGTTGAGGGCATCAGTATCCTTTCATCACTGAGGTTTATAACTGGACTTCTTACCTCTTCTCCTTTACCCTCTACATATCAAACCATTGCCCACATCTCATCAGTTACCCAATGTCTATCAGCTGGACTACTACAGTGGCTTCCTAAATTAGATCTGTTTCTAATCTGTCCCTTCTCCAGCCCTGTCATTGAGCTGCTTTCTAAAGCTCAGGTCTGACCATGGACTTGAGAGGGTTTTTTTGTTTGTTTGTTTGAGTTTTCCCTACTCAAAAATATTTGGTGGTCCCTCAGTGCCCCTAGGATAAAAGACATCACTCTGACATTCAATGTCCTCCATGTTTTGGATCCACACTACCACTTTACCTTATTTCACACTACCCCCTTTCATTCTATATTCCAACCAAACTGAATTACATAACTTCTATCTTCTGGCTCCAAACATTCTATAAGCTATTTCCCATGCCTGGATTCCACAGTGTCCTCATATCCACGTTTCCTTATCCTCATCTCCTTTGTGCTAAAATGCTCCTTCCTTTTGGTAGCCTTGCCCTGATACATCCAACTGCTCTTTTCCTCCTCAAAATACTTTATATTATACCTTTCTATGCACATGTCATAACCCCTCCCTCTCAGTGTAAAGAAAACTGCCTACAGGCAGGAACAGTTTCTTTTTTTGTTTTGTTTTTTTTGAGGGGGCAGTTGGGGTTAAGTGACTTTTCCAAGGTCACATGGCTAGTAAGTATTAAGTGTCTGAGGCTGGGTTTGAACATAGGTCCTCCTAACTCCAGGGCCAGTGCTCTATTCGCTGTACCACCTAGCAACCCCAGTTTCATTTTTAACTTTATAGCCCTAGTGCCTGGGATATTGCCTTAGAGTAAGCACTTAATAAATGAATGAAAGCAAAGTTTGAGCTAGTTTTCATATTTTAGTAAAATGAGGAAGCTGGACTCAGTCATCTGTAAGATCCCTTGGCTCTAAATCTATGATGCTGTGTTATCTAATGGCCCTCTCATAGCCAAAGTTCTTGGCTTCTAAAACACTGCAATGGCACTTCAGGGAGTTCCTTCATTGGCTCCCATGGACTCACCATAAGCAGGAAATCCTTCTGCATGAAGCATTGTCACTTTGGGGGTCATCAGCCTTCCCCATCCCCTCAGCTGCTGAGAACCCCTGTAAGTGGCACCAAGTTTTCCACACAGTTCTTCTCCCATAGTCTCTCATTCCCTTACACAGTGATTTTCTTTGTACTTCTTTCTTTGAGTGAATCACAGAATCTTGATACTAGAGGAATCTTAGTCCAACAGATCAGAACAAAACCAAAACTACCTAGTGCCAGTGTCGTCAAGTGGGCCCTTGCATTAGTGTCTGGGAGTCCATCCATGGTTTCAGTCGACCCCATGCAGGCCTTTCACCCTGTAACAGTGCCTCCTCCTAAAGGGAAATGACAGTGAGAAAGAAGCCATCCATTTATTTTTATTGATGGAAAATTAGTTGTATGATTACCCTTTTGACACAAAAAATTTTTTCAGTAAAAGGTTAAAAATCATTGCATGGTATCAATGAGAACTATTCTATTATTCTGAGTGTAGTTGATTAGAAAGCATGTTATTTACAGGAAAATCACAGTGACCCAGTAGTTTCCACTTTAAAAAAACACTTTCCATAAGAAACGTCTTACTACTATATAAAAATAGTTGTGCTGGAGATGTGAATCAACAACCAAGTACTCTGTTGGCACCTAAAAGCCATTAGGTATAAATAGAATAACAGGTTATTTTTTCCAGAGTCTGAATGCTTAACTTAAGTCCATAGCAACCAAATCCAAACTTTCACTGACCTAAAAGAAAACATTTAGTCCACCATAGAAGAGATTACAGAAGCAGGAAAACACAAAGAGAACTGAGAACTAGCACACTACAAGACTACTGACCTATATCAGTGAGTCAGCAAATGTAGAGAACCCACAGAGTTTTATATGCTGTGTAGAGTTGCGAAGAAAGCTCCCTGCCTTCCAGCGGGGCCATAACAACCAACAAGAAGATAGGGAAGCAGAACTAAATGGACTCTGAAAATGTTCAAGTTCCAAAAAACCTTAGATATCATTGCATCTTGACATTTTGTGGAAGTTACTTGTCCAAGGCTACGTAGAAAGTCAGTAGTACTATTTGTGTTTGTCTTTGTGTAACAGCTCTTATGCAAAAACTAACCCATGTAGAATGGCAAAGAGGCCCAAATTCAATGCAGCAAAAAGCTTAGAAACAATGGCCTTAATTTCCAAAGACTTTTACAGCTGACAGTTCAAGAATATGAATCAACTTATAAAACTCCTTTATTGATGCCTTTAATAAGTTTTTAAATTCAAGAAATAGACTTAAATTCTCCATTAACCTTAAAGAGATTGATCTAAACATTTTTGAATCAAGAGATAAACTTTTAAAAATTAACTTAATTTTTTTAGATCCTAACTTGAACTTTTTTCCACATTTCGATAGGCTTCTTCTGTACAACTGCAGAACAACCACATGCAAATGAGGCAGCTGAAGCACATCACTTTTTTTTTTAATTTCTTTTTTTTTTAATATGAGATTCTTTATTAAATTTTTTGAGTTACATATTTTCTCCCTGTCTTTCCCCCGCCCACCACCCCAAAACAGCCATCCCAGTATTTCCCCCCTCCCCCAGTCTATTCTCTCCTATGTCACTTTT
>CM053581.1:183788779-183825381 GCA_028627135.1 Pseudochirops cupreus | reverse complement strand
TAGTGGGAAGTATCTTTGTGTGCGTTTTGGAGTTCTAGGATTGGTTTAGAGTCCTATTTTATGGGTATTTTGGGGTGGCTATGTGAGAGCTGCGATGTGTTGCTGCTTCTACGCCGCCATCTTGGCTCCGCCCCCCATACCCCGATATTCCTGTGTTATATGGAGGATTCCTTACATGGAGTGGGAAGTTGGACTAGATGATCTCTAGTACTTTCTAATTCTAAAATCACATGATTCCATGAAGCCTAGATGCCTGTAGTTTACCAAATGAATTTATTCAGATTTCAGTAATAACACAAATTGGGATGAGAAGGTTTCTTTAACATCATTTCAGTTTTTTGGAAAACTATGAGAGGAGAACTGAGGATGGGAGGGAAGAAATTCCCATTTACAAGTATAAAAAAGCCATATGGCTTCTTGGTGCTATATTAGGTCAGGGCCATGCTATGCGTGTAGGACATAATCTCATATAGGCTTGGGTATTGCAGTCAAACATTTATTCTAAGCCTACAACTATCTAATTAAGGCTTTAAAATAATCCCAGAATATAGGGAAGACACTCAATGCCAGGTTAGGTACCAGGAAGACTCAGGAATACAGTTCTGGTATTGGCTGAGTACCTAATGATTTTGGGAAAAATACCACTGAACTATTTATAAGGCTATAGTAGCATAGAGGTTAAAGGACCCTCCTGTGATATTTCCTTTAAAATCAACCAATTAATCCCTCAATCAACAAATGTTTATTTAGCACCTACTATGGCTTACATCTAGAGGCATCACATTTGTCCCTTTCTCCTATCTCCAGACTGAGGTGTGAAATTGCCTTATTGCCTTATTGGAGTGGCAGCAGCTTCACTGAGTTCATAGCACAATAAAGTGAATTCATACAGTTGAGCTTGGTCCTTGGATTTGGCTTTTAAAACCAATGAGGACATATCAAGAAGCAGACACAGATGAGCAGCATATGAGGACTCAGAGATGGGCACAGACAAAGGAATGCTAAGTACAGGTGGGCCTGGAGAGAAACCTGAATATGTATGAAATCTTTACAGTGAAACATGTGCACCTAGAGGCTGCTGACATGAAAAGATGGAACTTCAATAAGACAAAGAGGAAAGGGAGGTTGGTAGGCAGAAAAGAAGATGGAGACACTCAGCCTTACTGTGGCCTAGACATGGTCTGGCAGGATGCTCAGTCTGCGCAGGCCCAAAGACTTAGAAGAACTGGCCTGTCAGTGAACTTCACCCACACTGAGGAGTAGCCTGGATCTCAAAGGTACAATGTGTCATATGAACTACAAAGGTCTAGAGGGAACGCAGGATCCAAAGAAGAAGAGCAGGCAATTTAGTGGTTCTGGGAAGGGAGGAAGAGGGAGCAGGAAAAAATGGTAAAAGCTTTAAACCAGGCAGAGATGAGGAGTCTGCTTCTGAGAAGCAGAAAGAGGTGCTGTGGTCCCAAGAGGGCCCAGGGAATGAAGGTGTCCCTCACTGAGGCTCATGGCCACTAGTAAGACTGGTCTCAACTTAGAATCATGGGTGAAGAAAGTGACCTTCTCTGATGGGTAGAACTGGCCTTATCATAGAGCTAGTAAATCTGCTTCAAGCAAGTTCAGTGAGAAACAGAATTAGGTACAGAATTTTTTGGCTGCTTCCTTCCAAGGTTCTTATGGTTTCCACATCACTAAGCAGTTCTTGTGGCTCAGAATGAAGCCCATTCCTGTATACTTCTTTGATTCCTTTGTTTGCTGGGAGATGAAATTGCAAATAAGGAAAGTAAAGAAATATAAATCAACAAGTATTTATGAAGCACCTCAAGCATATTAAGTATTTATTAAACCTGTACAAGTTTCTCTACTACACGCTGGGGATACAAAGACATAACCAAAAGCTTAATAACATCAACACGAAGCTTAACAAGCATTTATTAGTGCCTACTACATTCCAGGCACTGCGCTAGGTGCTGTGAATATGAAGATAAAAGCGAAGTATTCCACGCTCAAGAGGCTTACATCCTACTGGGAGAGAAATATGAGCAGAGAAAAGTAACCACAAAATAGTAAATACAAGGTCGCTACAAAGTAATTTTGGAGGTAGGGAACTAGCATCTAAGAAGGCTTCTCAGAGGCCTGCAGACGAGCTCAGGCAGACAAGAGCAGAGAACGCCTCGTCGGCCTATGCAAAGTCACGAAGACATCAGATAGAATGTCATGTATGGCAAGCATCAAGTACGCTAGGTTGGCTGAAAGAAAGCAGGCGTGACGGAAGGTGATGCGCAATAAGCCTACAAAGGTAAGCAGCCAGGCGTCAGATGGTGAAGGGCTTTAAAAGGCAAACACAGGAGTTTGCATTTTATTCTGGAGGCAAAAGGAAGCCAGTGGAACTTTCTGAGCAAGGAAGTAGCACAGGCAGATTTGTGCTTCAGGAATGCCAGTTGGGTAGATGTGACAAGCCTGGATTAGAGATGAGATACACTGGAGGCAGAGACTAATGAAGAGGGAACATAATAGTCCAGGCAATGGGTGATGAGGGACAAGGCTCTGGCTGTGATGTGGGTTAGGGAGAGAAGGAAATGGAGGTGAGAAGTTTTGTGAAGGTAGAATTGACTGGATATAAGGGGTATGGTAGAAGAGTCATGGATAACTCTGGGGTTGTAATTAAAGCGACACAAATGGTAGGACTGCACTCCAAAGAAACAGGGAAATTAGGGAGAGGGGGAGGTTTTGTGGGAAGGACAGCAAATCCAGGAAAGAGCAGATCTAAGATTTGTCAATGGAAGTAATGGTTAAATTTATGGGAGTTGATGAGATTACTGAGAAAAAGCATAAAGAGAGAAGAGGTCAATGAGAAACAGTCAATGACTGGTGACCAAAGGTCATTGGATTTACCAGTGAATAAGTCACTGGTAGGAAGAAAGGCTATATTGGCATTGGGAAGTGAGGGAGGTATGGACATAGTGGCAATGAGTAAGGACAGCTTTTTCTAGGAGTTTGGTTGTGAAATGAGCAGAGAAATAGAATGAATGACTACTTGAGATGATGCTAGGATCAAGTGAAAGTATTTTTTTTTTGAGAATGAGGGAGATCTAGGTTTGTTTTTAAGGCAAGAGTCAGTGGATAAGGAAAGATCAAAAATTAGAGAGAGGGGTGGTATGATCAAAGGAGTAATATCCTGGAGAGTAAGGGAGGAGATGGGATCAAAGGAACAAGAGAGGGACTGGTATTAACAAAGAAAAGGAGTACATTCTCCTTTAAAGCTGGAGCTAAAGAGAAGAGGGCGGGGGATGACGATACAGAATTGAGGAAAAGAGGGAGTGCCTCAAAAAGAGTTCAGTGTGCAGAGGAGGGCTGTGAGCCAAGTACTAAGCTCCTTGAGAAAGGAGGGAGAATAGCCTACAGCGTCAGTGAAGACAAGGCATTAGGATCTGGACAGTATGTGCTGTATACTCCTGTATTAGGACAGAGTTCAAACTCAGGAAGGTTTTTGTTTGAAAGGTAGCAGAATTTAGGTTTTCTTTTTAAAATTCCCAGTAAGTGGCAGATCTAAACAGACTTATGGATATTTTGAATAAGGATGGATATAGTGTCTACTCATATCTCATTAAATCTTCACAACAATTCTGGGAGGCAGGTGTTATTATCATCCTCATTTATAGCTAAGACATTCACTGCCAACTTTGCCCCAAAAATGAATACAGTGAAAGAACGACAGAGTGACAGAGTGACTACACGACTTAGCTCTGTCCCTGTACTTTATCCCTGAAGAAAACAGCTCCTCTGCTTGTCATGGAATGATCAGGCCCTCTTACCATATTACCTCACTTTCATTGCAGCAAAATATATCCGAGATGGCATAGAACTGGGCGTCAAGGTCAGCTGTGGCAGGAGCAGGGTTAAACAGGGTCTTCACTGCAACAGAGTAAAAGAGTTGTGTAGTGGCAGGCATTTGGATACTATGCATTTTTAAATATGCATCAGGGGAGACCTTGACATGGCATTTTTTTGTTCCTCTTAATTTTTCCACCATTTAAGAAACCTCAGGGAACACCTGGAGTAGCAGGTGTAAGGCAGGTGTAAGTAGAATTGGTCATGCCAGATGCACCTCATTTCCTTTTCTGAACAGGGTTACTAGACTGGTGAGAATAGTGGGATACTAAAGAAATATAGTATAGTATATAATAAATATAGTATAAAGGCAATCAACCCTTAGATACATAGCTTACCTAAATTTCAGCAAAGCATTTGGAAATTCAATTCAACCAATATTCATTGAGCTTCTCTGAGGTGCCAGACACTGTGCTAGGTTCTGGGGATACAAAGCCCCAAATAAAACATTTCCAGGCCTCTAGGAGCTTACAGGAAGGCATTCTAACTGAGGGGACACAACATGTTCACAGAAAAATATAATCTAAGGTAATGTGAGGGGGAAAGCAAAGGGAAAGCTTTATGGAGAAGCTATCACCTAAACTGATCCTTGAGCATAGTTAAGGAATGTGACAGGAAGGAATACAATTCAGGCCTGGGGGATGGATTTTGTACATCTAAGAAAGTGGAAGATTGGGTAAAAAGCTCAGTGGCCAGATTATAGCCCAGTCTGGTGAAAATAAAGTATGTGAAGGAAAGTCACGTGAAATAAGATTGGATGAAGCTGATCACGCTATGGACGATGATGGTCTAGTAGGTGGTCTCAGAACTGGTTGAATGACTGTGCTCAAAGAATAGTTACTTGATGTCAGTCTGGATGGAGGTCTCTTGTAGAGTGCTCCAGGGATCCATCTCTCCATGGCTTCATGCCTTTTAATCTTTTTTTTTTTCCTCAATGACTTGGAGGAAGGCTTAGATGAGATGCTTATTAACTTGGTGGTAAAACAAAGCTAGGAGGACTACCTAACACAACGAGTGGCAGAATCAGAATCCAAAATAAATCTCAATAGACTCAAATAAAATAAGATGTGATAAATATATGGCCCTAAACTTAGGTTCAAGATATCACCTTCACAAATACAAGATGGAGGAAATGTTCTTGGATAGTTCATCTGGAAAAGATCTGGGGGTCTGAGTGGACTGCCAGCTTGATGAGCTGACTGATATAGCAGCCAAAAAAATGTTAATAGGATATTAGGCTGTATTAAAAGAAGCATAACATTCAGAGTGAGAAAGGTATTAGTTCCCTTTTATGTGCTGTCTTCCCTCATTAGAATGAAAGCTTCTTGAGGGCAGGGACTGTCTTGCTTGCTTACATTTATATTCTCAGCACTTAGCATGGGACCTGGCACAAACCAAGCACTCTCAATGATGTCTATCTCTTTAAGCTGGAGGACAGGAGGTAAAGTACTAATCAAGAGCCCACTTGGGGAAACAAGAATGCCCTACATGAAGTTCCCAAACCTAAAAATATTCCCAAATACACAAAAATAAACTGCATGAAAAATAAAAACTACTTTGAAAAAAATTCTGAAATTTTGAAAATAAACCTTCTGTTGCAGAAAAGGTTTGGAACTTTTACAGATCCGAATGAGAACGACTCTCTAGCTTCTGAAGGTGTTTATCAAATGGTGACTGTGCCGTTACCATACACGTTTATGTGACAAGATTCACTTCCAGATTCTCTAAGCTAAAATAACATCACCAGAAACTGTTTATGTTGGGCTGCTTCAGTGGTGATTCAAGTCAGTCCTGGCATTAGGCCTGGGAACTGGGCTGAGGGTTTGTATTGGGGGACATCTGACATGCTAGTTTTTAGAGCTCTGTGACTGGTACTGAGCCAGATGGCTCAGTTTTCACCATATTTGTAAAGTTCCCTAACATTTGCTAAAACTAAAAGACAAATGTAAAGCCAAGTGGATATAAGAAGGCACAGTAGTTTGCTGTGAAAAATTGTTAAAGAGATCAAAATCAAAATAAAGTTGCCTCTTAAAAAAAGCTAATTTTAAGCTAGCATGAGAGAGAGAGAGAGATGTTTTCATAGAAAGAATGACAAATGTGTAAAATTACCTCCGCTCTTGTGGGCCATTGTCAGGGCTTCCAGAGATGTAGCTGGAGATATTTCTAGCTGGCAGATAATTACTTTGGCTCTGCTAATGATATCAGCTGCCTTCCTCAGGTCATCAGAATTCAACAGCAAGTTTGCTCCGGCCACGATGACGATAATATTCTGTCCTAGAAAGATATTTCTGGGTACTTATTTAAGTTACAAAAACAAGCATCATAGAATCTCTGAGTTAGAGGGGACTTCAGAGGACATCTTGTGTAATCCATCCCTGAATAAGAATCCATTCTACAACGTATTGACAAGCTATTGTTTCAAGACTTCCAGATGGGAGGAAAACATAGCACTTCCTAAGGCAGTCCATTTCACTTTTGGATAGTTCCAGTTGTTAAGTTTTTCTTCACATTGAGCCTAAATTTGATTTTCTTTTACAACTTCTACCCACTGATCCTGGTTCTTACTGCCAATCAGGACAATCAAGGCCACAACAAATCTAATCTGCCTCGCATATGGCAGGTAGCCCTTTAAATAATTGAGATTATTTATCACGTTCCCCTTAAGTCTTCTCTTTTCTAGGCTAAACATACTCTTCCTTTGACCAAGCTCTGTTTGACATGAACTCAAGGCCTGTCACCATCTTCTCCATCCTCTTCTGGACACTCTCTAGCTTATTAATGTTGTTTTTTAAATGTGGTACCATTACTTCATTTGTGGTCTGACCAGGGCAGAGGCTACTGGGATTACCACTTCCATATTTCTGGAAGCTGTGCCTCTCTTAATGTAGCCTAAAACTGCATTATCTTTCCTGGGTGTCAGCTCATGGCTGCCTTATGTTAAACCTACCAAAGCCCCTAGACCTTTTCCAGATGAACTACAATCTAGTCAGACTTCCTCATCTTAGATTTCCAAAGTTGTTTGTTTGTTTTTAACTTAAGACTTTACATTTAGGTCTATTAAATTTCATTTTTATAGAATAAAGACCACAAAATTTTCTATCTTATTAGATTTTACCAAATGTTCTAGCCTGTCATAATTGGCTTTTTAAAAAATCCTGACTGTCTTCTGGTATTAGCTATCATTTTGAGTTTGGCATTATTCACATATTTGATAGGTCACTGATAAAAAATGTTATCTAGCACAGGACTAAGCATATAACACAAGAACATCTGATAGGACTCTGCCTTTTAAATGGCCTTATCTTGTAATCCTATAACATCTATGCGCAAATAATTTTTGGATTTTAAATGATGTAGAAAGTGAAGCAGTTGGATTAGATAAGCTCTCCAATCCTTTCCAACTCTAAAGCTACAATCCTATTGAATTTATTACTTCTCATTCCGTGAAGGGTAACTTTAGTAACTACATTTTTTTTCCTCTTTGCATATCATATTTTGATCACTTTCAGCCTTGATAAAATAATAAGTTATCAATGTTATTTGGCAACACTCAATAATATTAGGTCCATATGTCAATGAATGCATTATGATTTTGTTGTTATGGGAACTCTATCCACCAGAATAGATCAGAGTCTGAATGTAAGTTAGCTAATGAATCTTAAAAGGTTGCCTAAGGCTTAGAGAGAGTAAGTGACTTGCCCATGGTCATACAGTTTGTTGAATGTCAGAGGGAAGATTTGAATCCAGATCTTCCTGACTCATAAGTATAGCACTCTGTCCGCTATGCTACACTATTTACATCAAAATTATAGAATAATAATAGTAATAACTTACATTTACATAGCACTGTATCATCATTCAGCAAGTTGTAGAGGATTTATGGAAGGATATGAAAAAGAATTACAGAAGATGGATGAGAAGGGGTGGAGAGGCTTCAATCTGAATGGCAGGAGGGGGACCCATGTCAGTGAAGTACTGAAATAAATACCCGAGTATAAAATACCAAAGCTTCAGAACGACCTTGTGAGGCAAGCAAAGCAAGTATCGTTATCCCCTTTTTATAGAAGAGATAACTGAGATGCTCTGTGATTTAGTTTAAAAACTGTGGGTCTAGGGTCAAGTTACCTGGGCTCACTTAGAGCTCTGATACTTGCTAGCTGTGTGACCATGAACAACCTGCCTGGGCCTCAATTTTCTCCTCTATAAAATGGAAACAATGATGCTTGGAGTGTGTATGTCACAGACAACTTTGTCTATTATGTGCCATGTGCAAGTCTCCATGCTAAGTGGTAAGAAAACAATAATGAAAAATGACACAATTCCTGTCTTTAAGGAACTTGCAATCTAATAAGGGGAATGTGACATGTACAATGATAACCATAATACAACGCATAAGGTAAGAAGTATAAAGGAAAAGTCTAAGCAAAGGGTCATAAAAATATCCTGAAAGGGAATTTACTTCTAGCTGAGTTGATCAGGGAAGGCTTCATGCAGGAGATGATAACTAATTCTGGCTTTCAAAAAATGGAGGCATTTCAACAAGCAGAGGTAGGGATGGGGAAATATGGGACAGGCTAAGCAAAATGACAAAGGAGAGATGGGAGGACAAGCACAGGGCACAGTGAATGGCCTATTAGAAAGGAGGTATAAGATAAAACTAGAAAAGTAGGCGAGAGTCTAATTGTGGTGGGGATTATACTTAATTCAATAAGCAATAGAGAGAAGCTGAAAGTAAATATGCTTATGGGGAATATTGTTTTGAAATGATATATATTTTTCTTTCTTTCTTTCTTTTTTTGGCAAGGGGTAAACAGAATGATGATGGTGGGGAAAGAGGTTGAGTTGGTGGTAAAGGCCTTGGAAATCCAAGCACAGACTTCACTTTTGTTGGTAAAAATAGGAGCAAATTTGCATGATACATATCGTCAATGACCTATGTGCAGTCAGTTTGTGTGTACAAACAAATGAGGCATCAATCAGGGCAGAGTTTTGTATTACAAAAAGTCTATAATTTGAAATATGTTTAAAAATATTTAACAGATGTGAAGCTGTGTCTGATAGTGAAAGAATGTGGTAACAATGATAATACTTAGTAATATTACAACCTCAGAATTATCCCCATCTATATCATCTTTGGGGAGGGAGAAATGGGACACTGAAACCTGGTCCATTTAGCAAGCTTGGACCCACTGTCATATGACACAAGAGCCTGAACCAGAGATGCTCCTAGGGCCTGGCCATGGGGCTTCTTGGCAGAGATGAATGCAGCAAATCACAAAGGCTGTTCTTACAGCAGGCTGATTTGTCTATAAAAGATGTGGCCTAAATATAACTTTGAACAAACTCTAACCAGTCACCTGACAAAGGCATGGTGTTGGATGGAAAAGAGGATGAAGGATAGATCAGCATAAGCCCTTCTCTAGTATCAGAAAAATAACTCGAAGTATATGTCCTCTGGGGTTGCAGCATCACCTTCAAATGCAAAAGACAGCATTATTATCTTAGAGTAAGGATAATCTTTGAAGTCCTTTCTACTTCTCCCATTCTATTACTCTAGGAAGAAAAATAAGGAAAGTGTATACGGAAACACACAGACACAGTATTAAGACTTTTGGAATACCCTGTGCTCACATACAACTTCCTTGTTTCTTTTACATATTTATATATATGTTTGTGTCAAAGTATATATGTATGCATGCATACACATACATGGTTCTTCCAGTTCTTATATATAAGAATACCACATTTAGAGTCAGAAGACAAAGGTTCAAATTCTAGCTCTGTCATTTGTTGCCTTGGGCAGATCACTTAATCCCTTTGGGCTTCAGTTTCTTTTGTAAAATTTAATCTGTAATATAAGAGGGCTGGACCAGAGCCTTTTGAAGGTCCCAAGTTCTCTAAATCTATGGTCCTCTGAATCTGAGGCTATCACTAACATACAAGAAGAGGTATTAGACTAAGAACTTGCTGTTGCTGGTAGCCACAATTACTCAAAATGAAGTTTAAGGTGGATAATGATATATTCGGACTTTTAAATATTGGAATGTATCGGAAACCAATATATTGGAGTATGTTGGTTTTTATTTTTATATATATATGTATATATATGTATATATCTATAGATATAGATATATGTATATATATATATATACACACACACATATATATTGGAATATATTGGAAACCAATATGGAGAACTCCTAGTCAATTCTGTAATTCTTGGCTTACCAAATTCAAGCAAAAACTGAAATCAGGAGTAAAACTTTAATTGGAGGAAATATGAATAGCTTAATTTTTCATAGATGTAAGCTTTTGTAAGATTCTTATGTAAACAGAGAAATTTATAATTCAATCACTATTCAAATATAGGACCCAAATGACCACAAAAGACAAGTTAAAAGCAAATAGTTCCTGCTTGGCACCCAGCGGATGTTGAAAAACTATAATGTCTCAAATTATTTCCCTTGCATGTACTTTTATTCATCACATTCAATAAAATTGCTAAAACTTAACTGCTTTTATAGATAAATATGAATCCAGGCTTATGTGAAAAGTATAACTGCATACTAAGGAATAAAAAGTTGATCTATGATGATTCAGTGCAGCTAAGTGGTACAAGGATAGAGTGCTGGGCCTGGGGCCAGGAAGACTTGAATCCAAATCCAGCCTCAGACATTCACTAGCTGTGTGACCCTGGGCAAGTCATTTAACCCTGTTTGCCTCAGTTTCCTCATCTGTAAAATGAGCTGGAGAAGGAAATGGCAAACCGTTCCAGTATCTTTGCTCAAATGGGGTCACATAGAGTAACTGAAATGACTGAACAACAACAAAATGATGATTCCAAAATTATAAATAGCAACAGACGTTATACCTGAATGAATAACTTAGGAGAAAATCAGTGGAAACAGTTGATTTGATAAAATTTTATTTTGGGACTTTTCAAGGAATATCAGTGGCAGGATGAGAATTACAACATAGCAGTTTGGGGCAAAGGTGATGCCTCTTTTATACTTTTGAAAGTAAAATATTCTTTTATAAAATAGTTCTTTAATGCAAGAAATAACTACCTTCATTATTCACAATTATTGAAGCAGCTCCTGTAGAAGCATCTTTGGTCTGATACATAAATTCTGAAAGAGAAAAAATATTACAAAATAGTAGACAGAACACAACATGCATAATACCAAAAAAGAAACGAACAAATAATTCAATTCAACAAGCATTTATTAATCACCTATTCTATACCAGGCAATGATTGTGCTGGTTACTTGGGCTATATATGCAAAACCAGAACAGTTCCTTCCTCAAGGAGCTTACATTCAATTGAAAAGTACTAATTTTACCTACAAGATAAAAAAGAGGAAGCAAAGGAGTCTGTATTTTGATGAATTCTTTCACAGCAGTGGGCACAAATTTCATAGCCTTTATAGATAATGCAATAACATTTTCCTTTTTTAAAAAAAGTTTGTTTAAACATTTAGCACAGCAAATCAATATAAACGTACTTGGTGACAATTTACATCTAAATTAATTTCAATGAATATTTTACAACAATCTTTGTCTATGCATTCTCATCTTCTTTTCTTCATATGACTGTAGTTAGTGAGTATACAGATATACTCCTTTCTTTTAGTTCTGCTTTTTTTAAACTTTGAATTATTTCATACAGTTTTTTCTAGATTTCTTTGTATTCATTGTATTACATTAAAGTACCATAATTTATTTAACCATTGTCCTATTGTTGGTCGTTTAAGTTGTTTCCAATTTTTCCTGTGTATTAATTCTGCTGCTATGAAAATCTTTGTTTTTGTTTTTTATAGCACTTTCAGGGTTTATTCTCTATATTATTAGATTTAAAGGTTATTATTATTTTTTGGGCAGATTTTACTTAACTTCAACATTACTCTCTAAAAAGATTCTTCAAGTTTGCAATTCTCCCAGCAATGAATGAATCTATCTTTTTTTCCCACAGCAATGCCAGTTCTGAATTTTGTTACTTTTTATTATTTTTGCCAATTTGATGGATGTGAGTTGGTATTTTAAAGTTGTTTTAATTTGCACCTCATTTGTTACTAGTGAAATTAAGCATTTTTTCAAGCATTTACTACTAATTTGTGTTTTTCCTTTTGAAAACTTGCACATTTATATCTTTTGACCACTTATCTCTTATGGTCTGGGAGTTACCACTGTGACTGACCTAATAGTCCCTCATATATTTCAGATGTTATTTTTAAAATCATATTTTCTATAAAAATTTCCCAGCCATCATGTTTCTTATATTCCTTTTAGTTCCTTCCAGTCAATTATATTCCTTTCTGTGGCAGAAAAACATTGAATTTTAAAAAATTAACCAGCAGAATTCAGCTATTTTATTTGATTTTCTTTTTTATGTTTAAATTTCTTATCCACTTGGAAATTAATGGAATATATGAAAAAAGATCTGAATCTAAATACTTTTCCACTATATTGACAGTCAATTTTCCAAATAAATTTATTTAAAAATGTATTCTTTTCTGAATTCTTATTTGAAAAAAAATTGTCAAGTGATAATTTTTTGTATAGTAATTTGTAAACTAATATGAATTTTTTGATGTCTGGTATGTTTATTCTATTCCATCAAACTATTTCTCTGTTATTTGTCCAGCTTCAGATTGTTTTGAGGAGAATTGCTTTGTAATATATATTAAAATCTGGGCATGTAAGACCCCTTCCTGCCCCCATCTGCTTTTCTTTTCTAAATCACTTTCTTTTTTTCTTTCATTTCCTAAAAAGACTTGAAATAAGAGACAGGTAAGATGTCAAAACCAAAAGGCTTACTTATTTCCATTTTTATAAGCCTTCCACAAAAAATCATGGTAAGTGAAGCTGTGACAAGGTAAAGCATGGATGGCAACATAATGTCACAATGTCACAGTAATGATAGTCCTACTACTAACTGTGTGACTTTGGATGAATTGTTCAACCTCTATATGCTTGTTTTCTTTTCTGTAAAATGAGGGAAACATACTAGATGCATCTTGTACAATATATACACACACATGCACATGCACATGCTTGGATATGTACATCCATACACACGTGTGTATGTACATTACAATTTCTGCTCTGGGCCTGTGTGTTTATTGGTCTAGAGAACTGTAATGAGAATGAGAATTTGAAGATCTTCCCTGCCCCTTAACAGACCTAGGGGGGAGTTTGAAGACCTTTGAAAGTAAACTCTGCCCCTTAATAGGCTGAATGTAGTCACATGGAGCCTGTGATGGAGAGAATTTGCTGAAGGGTGCAGCAGAGCCCAGAGGAAGTTTCCCTGCTGTGAAGATAAATTCTGCCCCCTGATAGGTTAAATATAGTCACATGGAGCCTGCGGTAGGAGGAGTTTTGCTGAAGGGAAGCAGAGCCCACAGGAAGCTGGCCAGAGCTAGCCAGATGGTGGGGGAGAGAGGATGGTCATTAAGGAGATAGAGAGGTTTGTGAGTAAGTATTGATCGCGTATTGGTTTGTGGGAAGGCTGAAGGATGCTGAGGCTCTCAGTGTTATTATGGCTTCTGAATACCTTTGGTACTATGATGGAATCAGCTTACTGGTTTTGGGATTGGGTTTTCTGGTGTCTAAATAAATGCTTCAGTTCTATCCTCTATCTGGAGAGTTTGGTATATTTTGCCATCCAACGTCATGTGATATGTATAGTCATGGTCTTTATTGTGATTGTGGACACTGTAAATATTGTATTGGCACTACAAGAACTCTCAATGAAGAAACTGACACCAACAATACAGATAGGCATCAAACTAGGAGTATATAATTTTTTAGAAAATTATCCTGCAATTTATACTCTTAGAGAGATGCCTGAGTCCTTAAGCAGTTAATTTGTCAAGGATTGGAGTATATGTCAGAGGTTGGGTTTAAACCCAGGACTTTCCCATTCCTGGGATGGTTTTTGATCCTGTCTCAATTAATGCATAGCAAACACCTGATAAATGTTTATTGACTAGGACTTCTCTACATTAAGTTCTTTTCCAGTTCTACCTTTTCTGAATTTATCCACTTATATCCTAAATGCCTTTTAGGGCTGTGTACTCCTATTTTCTTTGCCACCTCAGTTTGAACTCAGGCAACTTGATAAACAGTAATAACCTGCTTTTGCTTAACCTCTGCTGGAAGAAATGATCATTTAAGAATTAAATTACACAAACTAGGCTAGAGGAAATACTGAGGGAGAAAAAAAATCTTTGGTTAATACAGGATAATATAATAATTAGTCTTTTCATAGTTAACTTTTTCCCCCTCCCAAAACCAGAACAAAGAAAAAGATTTTTTAAATTTTAAAAGATGAAATTTTACCTGTAGAAACTCCATTCTGTTTTAAGTTTTCCATATAATCATTGCCAAAAGAATCTTTGCCAACCTGTACCAAAGAAATGATGAATATTAGAGCTTTTACATTTAGCAAAATGCTATGATGTAGTTTTTAGAAAAATTAACATTTAAAAAGGGCATATCTGCACTATACTTTATAAACATGAACTAATTAATCCTCTTAATGTAAGATGTTAGACTTGATATTTTAGCCCAGAGAATTACACTATGAATTAATGTTCTAGTTACTTCCTACCTAAAATGAAAAACACTTCATGACTATTTGAAGTGCTGACATGTGAAAGATGGATTAGACTTAATCAGCTTGGTCCAAAAGGATAAAGCTGGATGGAAAATACAGGGAAGCAAATTTTGGTCTAATATAATGGAAAACTTTCAGTAAGAACTGTCCAGTAATGGTTGTAGTGAGCTTCATTACTACTTAGCATCCATGGTGCTAAGAGACACGATGGATCACTTATACAGAATATTGTGAAGGAGACTAATTAAATGAAATTTCTTGAAGGACTGGACACCCGAGCTAAACCTCTGAAAGAGAAAGATTTTAAAACATGGAGATGAGGTAGAGAGGGGATTCGGTCAGTCAATAAGCATTTATTAAATACTTATTATTTGTTAGGCATCCCTGAACCCTGGGAATATAAAGAAAGGAAAAAAAAATAGCCTCTGTCCTTTGGAAATATACATTTGGATGGGGGGGGGAGAAGACAGTAGGTAAATAATGAAGTATTTATAAGATGTATACAGATTAGATGAAGGTAATTTGAAAGGGGAAGGAATTAGCATCTGGAGGAATCAGGAAAGGCCTCTGGTAGAAGGTAGGATTTGAGGAAGGCAGGAAAACTAAAAGGAAGAGGAGGCAGAGCGTTCTAGGTATGTGATACAACAAACACACAAAGATACCTTTTTGAGGAACTGCAAGTAAGCAGGTGCAGCTGGATTGTAGGGTACATGGGAAAGAGAAAGGAGTAAGAAAGCTGGAAAGGCAGGAAGGGGCTGGGTTATGAAGAGTTTTTTGAATGACAGACAGCATTATATTTGATTCTGGAGTTAACAGTGACTCACTGGTCCAGCTCATGGAGCAGGCGAGGTGATATGATTAGAATTATGCTTCAGAAAAACCGTCTTGGCAGCTGAGTGTATGACAGAGTAGAGTGGGGAGAAACTTGAGACAGGAAAAATAGTTAGAAGGCTACTGAAATAGTCCAGGGGAGAGGTAATGAGATTCTGAACTAGGGCTGTGAATGTATGAGTAGAGAAGGGAACACATATGAGAGATGCTGTGAAGGTGCCAAACTGGTAAACTTTGGTAATAGATTGGATATATGAGATGAGTGATAAAGAGGAATCTAAGAAGATACCAAGGATGCAAGCCTGGGTGACTGGAAAGATGGAGATATTCTCACCAGTAATAGGGAAACTGAGAAGAATTTTTTGGGAAATATAATTCTCTTTTGGAAATACTGAGTTTGGGTTATCTACAGGACACTCAGTTTTAGATGAAAAAGAAGCAGCTATAGATGTATGACTATAGGTAAGTAGAGGGACTAGGGGTCTCAAAATCATTTGAAAAGAGATGAAAATTCAACCCATAGGAGGTGATGAGATCATCAAGTGGGATAGTATGGAGAAAAAAAGAAAGAGGGCCCAAGACAAAACCTAAAGGGATACCCAAGATTAGTAGGCATAACATGGATGAAGAACCAATGAAGCAGCCTGAGAAGAAGTAGCTGGACATGAAAACCAAGACAGAAAAAAGTGTCACAAAAACCTAGAGGGAAGAGAGTATATAGAAGAATGTGACTGACAGTGTCAAACAGAACTCAAGGAGACTCAAGATTAAGAAAAGGCCACTAGATTTGTCAGTTAAGAGAGCATTGGTAAATTTGAAGATGGCAGTTACAGCTAACTGATGAGGTTGAAAAACAGCTTGTAAGAGTTTTAGAAGAGATTACAGGGGGCAGCTAGGTGGTGCAGGGAATAGAGCACTGGTCTTGGAGTCATGAGGACCTGAGTTCAAATCCAGCCTCAGACACTTGACACACTTACTAGATGTGTGACCTTGGGCAACTCACTTAACCCCAATTACCTTGCCTTCCCCCCTTCAAAAAGAAAAAGAAGAGAGTACAAGGATAGGAAGTAGAGGAGCCTATATGATTTTCTCAAGGAGTTTAATCATGAAGAATAGAAGAGATATAGATTACCCTAATGGGGATATTTAGGTGGAGTTTATTTTCTTTTTTTTTTCTTTTTGGAGGGAAAGCAGGGCAATTGGGGTTAAGTGACTTGCCCAAGGTCACACAGCTAGTAAGTGTTCAGTGTCTGAGGCTGTATTTGAATTCAGGTCCTCCTGACTCCTGGGCCGGTGCTCTATTCACTGCGTCACCTAGCCGCCCCAGAGTTTATTTTATTTTTTAATGAATGGGAGAGATAGTGGCATACTTCTAGGAATCAGAGAAGGAACCAGTAGATAGGGAGAAATTAAAGATAAAAGAAAGAATGATTATGACAGTAGAAGCAATCTGCTAGAGAAGGGAGGAAGGAAAGGGTTCAAGGATGCATGTAGAGGCATGGCAAGGAGAAGTGTCACTTTAAAATTTTAAAAAAAAATTAATTTTCAATTAATAAGCACTTAATTTCTCTCCCTTCTATCTCTCTATCCAAATTAAAAGGAAAACAAAACCCCTGTAACAAAAATGCATAGCCAAGGAAAGCAAATTCCCACACTGTTCTATGAGCACAAACCTATCTTGTTCAGCATCTTGAATCCACCTCCAATCTGAAAGGAGGTAAATAGCATAGATCATCCTCAGCACTCTGGAATCATGGTCACTGCACTGATCAGAAAGCTTAAATCTTAGTTTCTCTCTACAATGTTACTGTATTAATTGTTCAGTGACCCTTTCAAACAAAAATTTGGTCATCAATTCTTTCCCTAACCATAGTTCGGAAAGGAAATTTCTTCTCTTCCTCTAATTTGTTTATGATGTGAGAAGGATTATTTCATCTGATATCAAAGTGAAGGAAGAGACAGTAGAGAGAGATGTCTCATTGATGCAAAATGATAACAAGGGAAGAAAAGAGAAGTCTTGCCAAATGGTCTGGTTTTTTTTTTTCAGTGAAGTATGAGGCAGAGAGGAGTAGAGGGAGTGCTCAAAGTCTGGAATAAACACTATGGAGAGAGGCTCCATGAGCCAAGAAGAGAATAGAGACTTGAAGGCTCAGAGAGAACATTTGGAATAGACACTATAGAGAGCGGGATAAAAAGATAAATTAGAAGTAAGTGAATGTTTGCCTTGCTGCAGGTTAGGGCCCAGTAGAGATTAGATCACATAAATCTGTTGTGGGCCCAGTTAGCACAACTTTGTGATTTCCTTTATTTCTGTTCAGCTATATGGGAATAAACGAAAAGGAAGTGGATGGTGGAAATAGTTCAGGGTTGAGGCTTGGCAAGGTATGATTGGCAATAGGATGAAAGGGCAAAGAAATAAAGGGTGTAGGATAGTGTAGAGTTGATTTGATTCACCAGAGTCGAGATAGGGAAGAGAAGATAATGTAGCCAGAGCAGGGCTAAAATGGAGTGCAGTGGAAAGAAATGAGGGCTGGAGCGGTACAGGGGAAAAGAGATCATGTTTTGGATGAAGAACTGTGTTAGAAGTCATAAGGCATGTGGAAAGATGGAGTGTTAAAAGATTAAAATCAGATGTATGAAGTTCAAAGTTTACAAGTATGGTAGTAGAGGACTTGTGGGTGATGTCAAAATCAAGGGGGTGGCCAGCTCTCTATGAAGGTGAGGTGGAATGGAAGAGTAGGCCATGGGAATTGAACAGATTGAGGAACTAAAATGTTAGGCTATTTGAGGGAATATGACTATGTATGTTGAAGTCCCATAGTATGAGAACAAGAGATGGGAAGGAGAGAAAGACTGTAAGCCAGGCACTGAACTCACTGAGGAAAGAAAGAGAATGTCCTGGTGATGTATGGATATTCGCTGCCAAGACCAGGATTGTGTGATAATTTAAAGAGGGAACATCAAAGGAAGAGAAATTGCTTATAGAATGTGATTAACCAGTGAGTAGCTGGTAACAAAAGAAAATGTAGTCAGTACTATAAAGGGAGGGTAGTAAGGGAAGTGAGTAGTTGGGGCAGAGTCATGTCTCAGGGATGGCCAGAAGATGTAAGAAAGAAAGAAGTTTAAGATGAAAGAAATTTGCTAATAATGGAGTAGGCATCATAGAGGGCACAGTGGAAGGGACAGGGAGATCTGTTGTAGCACACTGAGGGCACAGGATGAAGGTGGGTAAGAGTGAGGGGGTTGAGCTGAAGATGTGGAATGGGGTGTGTACTGGTGGCAGGGGGTTCAAGGTCACTGGAATGGGCTAAGTTTAATGGAGCAAGGGCATGCTAACCAGTGAGAATATGAGTGGTTCAGTGGAGGAGTAACCTGCACAGATGGATAGAGGTTCTTGGTAGAGAGGTTAGGGATTGTGAGTGTGGAGTACAGCATATGCTGTCAGAAGCAATCACTATGTCAGCTATTTTTAATTAACTTCAGTTCCATGGGGATGGACACATACTTTGGTCACTTGCTAAAGGGCATGAATCACCAGAGGCTCCTTGTTAGTCCTTTGGCCCTCACGGGGATAAGGGAAGAGGTGTGTGCTGCTGAGAGTCTCTGGCTAAATATGTCCGTTAGGAAGAGATTAGAACATGTTTCTAAAAGACAGGCTTCATTCATGCATTCCATTTATTAATTTGGGGAGGCGAGGGAGTAGTGGCACATCTGGAAATCAGTGTGATGTCAGTAAGTCAGTCAATATGCACTTAATAAGCCCTTATTATGTGCCAGGCCTTTCCTGGAACTTCCTCTACACCTGGAGCCTTCTTGTCCTGGAATATTTTATTATCCCTGTAGTCTGTTCACTCTGTAATTTCTATCTGCAAGGCCTATACTTCCCTCCCCCCAGCGACTACTGGTGATTTCCTCCTGGAGCCCTCATTTTGTGGAGGGGCTCAGAGCAATATGAACTTTAAAATCATGCCTACACTGCCCTTGTATTTGTATCTCTTTCCTTCTCTGTTCCTATGCTAAGTGCTGGAGAGACAAAAGAGGGAAAAAGAAACTTTCTTGCCTTCAAGGACCTTACATTCTAATAGGGGAGAGATGTACATGTATATAACATGCCAAAATATAAATAAATAGACATATATAAGATATATACATAATACATGGAAGATAATCTCAGAGCGAAATCTTAATAGGAGCTGGGGGAGGGAGGAAGGAAGAATTAGAAAAGGGCCTCTTGCAGAAAGTACACTCTGATGCAAAAAAAAAAAGGCATGAGTAAAAGTAATTTTTACAAATAAACAAAAATCCAAATGCAACAGTAGACAGTATGTCCAGTTAGGGAAACATATAAGTAGTCTAGTATGCAGTAGCTTGGGTAAAGGAGAGTAATGTGAAATAAAGATGGAAAAATAGGAAAGGGCCAAAATCCTCCACTGGTTATGGCAAAAGTGACGCCAGAGATCAATGGTTCAATGGGCTTTTAGATGTTCTGGAAGTCTCCTTTGATGTTTGCTTCTTCAGCGAACACAATCCTTCATCCCATCTCTGCCCTCATAGAAATTTAAAAGATTCTTATTTCCATTCATTTCATATTGTCAGGATCTCAATAATAACAGCTAACATTCTCTAGTGCTTCAAGATTTGCAAAGCACTTTAGATATAGCATCTCATTTGATACAATAAACTTGCAAAACAGGTGCTATTATCTCCATTTTACAGATGAAGAAACAGAGGCTTTGAGAAGTTAAGTGACTTGCCCAGGATCATACAACGAATAAGTATATCTGAGGCAGGATCTAAACCTAGGTCTTTCTGACTCAGTCCAGCATTCTATCCACTATACCCGACTGCCTCCCAAGTCCTACAATACTGAAAGCTTAATACAAGGAGTTTTTGCTGCAGGGGAATCCTCGTATAGTAGGAATATTTCTGCCAAAGAGGAGTTATCTATAACAATTTGGCCCAACTCCAATGCCAGGTAAGTACTGAATTATCCAATTTCTTACTTCTGTGAGTCATACCAAAAAAACCTCTTCTTTCTTTTAAATTCCTTTCTAAGTCTTTCCTTTGGGAAAAATCAGGTGTTGCACAGTTGGGTGAGTCCCAGCATTGGATGCTATAAATAACTAGAATAATATTGTTTATTTCTAAACAGGTGTGTTGATCTCAAGTTAAAATCACATTGTAAGGCTCTCCTCCCTATAAACTAACATTTTTATGTTGATGAAATATAATTAAAATGAAGATGAAAGGTAAATCTCAATCTAAAATGTAAAAATTAGTAATGGTAGTTGGTGGTAGGTCTTACAGGGAGGTATTCTAAAAGGGCAAAAAACAGTCTCACTAAGTCATTCAAATAATTACTGAATAACTACTGTATTCAAATGCTTGTGCTAAGTGTTGTGGAGAATACAAAGATTACTAACATATGCCGTCAAGAAACACATCATCTTATAGTTACAGGGGGGCAGTAGAGATGTGCATGCTGAGGCAAATTATATTTTAAAAGTTGAACATAACTGTAGCTCAGTCAGTTATTATTACTGAATGAACTGTACCCATATATGCCATCTTATACTTTGTGATTACTGTCTGTTTCCTTCTATAAATTTTACAAGAATTTACCCCATGTGCTTAAGGACTATCTCTAGTTCTTTTAGTATTTCAGTGGTAGTAGCGCCGTAGGCTTGCCATCTGATACCCTTCTCTCTCTCTTTCTCTCTCTCTCAGATCATATCATCTCCTTTAGGAGAGTAGGTCTGAATCAACTTTCACAGTGTACACTCTTAAAATAATGCAGGGTGGGTCCTGATCGAAAATGTCTCTTTTTCATAGAGAATATAAGTGCAATAAACACTAAATTAAATTTTTGTATTTTTTTTCACATCTTTCCAGTCATGACTCTCTCCAATATATATTATTGTTTTTGGATTTAGGTTAAAGAGATAACTGAGTGAAGGGAAAACCTCTTAATGAATGGATGAAGTATTTGGAAAGCACTTTATGCAAAGCATTGCTCTACGCATAGGGATACAAAGAGAAGACAGTCCTTGCTCTCAAGGGGCTCTCATTCTAATGGGGGAGAGAATAAACACATAAGGAACTTTCAGCTAAAGTCAGATGGAAGGAACATGGTGCTTAGGATAAAGTAGCAAGGCAGATGGTGATGCCTCTTCTTATTACTACATTGACAAAATATCAGTTTCTGAGGCTGAACCACTGACACTGCTAAGGACTTTGGTGACAAGAATTTTGTCAGATGTGGCTGTAGTCATTTCTATGCTCCATCTCAACCCAAGTTGCCTCCAACAGCATCCATGGCTATGGATGCAGTTGGAGGCATTGCCATTGCCAGTGTTTTTGGTTCAAGGTCCTTGGCTGTCTCCATGCAGGTCTGAGGGGATATGGTGGTACCCTGCCCTGCCTGGTACATGCTGCCACCTGTCTCTCCTCCAAAGGTACTTTGCTGAGTTGATCGGGAAAGGCTGTGAGGCTGGGGCTAGAAGCAGAACTAGTGGTCTGGGGGAGAGGGAAGAACATTCTGTGGTTCCTGTGCTCATCTACCTGTTGGTGGCACCTGGTCGGCAATTATTGCTGATGTTGATGTGAAAGGTGGGCCCCTTCTTACTAATGATTACTCCCTTCAATGGTGGCTGCAGGTTATAGTTTGGAATTAGGTCTGCTAGCTTAGGAGATACTACTATTCTCAAGGTTCTTGGATTCAGAGTCCCGGGCTCTGGGTTGTCTCCATCAAGGTCTAAGGGCACATGTTGGTTAAGGTGGTGGTGGTGTGAATTGCCTGGTGCATACTGTCTCCTATCCTTTAGGGACTCATACGTAGAAAATTATTTGTAGTAGTTCTTTTTATGGAGTCAAAGAACTGGAAGCTAATAGTGTATCCCTCAATTGGCAATGGCTGAACAAATTATGGTATATGAATATAATGAAATACTACTATTGTGCCATAAGATAAGATGAAAGAGACAGTTTCAGAGAAACTTGAGAATACTTGTAGGGACTGATGTAGAGTGAAGTGATTAGAACCAGAAGAACAATTCTTACAGTAACATCATCATTGTAAAGACAGCCTTGAAAGACTTAGGACTTAAAGACTCAATGCAATGACTAGCCATAATTCTAGAGAATTGATGATGGAATACGTTACCCACGTCCTGACAGGGAGGTAATAGATTCTGGGTGTAGATATTTTTTGGACATGGTCAGTGTGAGAATTTGCTTTGTTTGACTAAGCATATCTGTTACAAGATCCTTTCCCCCTAGTCCTTGCCTTTAGGAGAGTGAGGAGGGAAAGAAAATAGTTTTTTGATAAGTAGAAAAAAAATTGAAATTGAAACAAAAAGGAAAATAAATGAAAAAGGGGCCCTTGGAGGTTATATCCTTTCATTTTGTACTTGAGGAAACTGAGGTCCAGAGAAATTTAAGTGACTTGCCTAAGGTCACACAGTAGCAGAGCTGGAATTCGAATCCCGGCCCTTTGACAAGAGATTTGAGTGTTAACTTTTACTTTACCAGGCTGGTATAGAGGCAGCCTCTCTATCTTGGAGAGCTAGCTGTCTCCTGTGTGTGCTGTTTCCCAGGAGACTGAGATTCAAATCCTGCTCTGGACACTTACTAGGTGTGTGATTCTAGGTAAGTCACAAACTGTCAGTTTCCTTACCTATAAAATGAGGGGGTTTGACTTAATAGCCTCTAAGGTCCCTTTAAGGTCTAAATCCAAGATCCTTTGAAATAACAAATAAGAATTACCCATCTTCAAAGAATTTTCTGGCAAATAGAGACATGTTAGATGTTGGAATATACTTCAGTATGTTTTGAAATGATTTCCTCTTTCTGCTTCCATGTTAGCAGTGATAATTTGATTTATGGCCAAAGAACATATGAGGAGGAGGGAAGTACTCAAACAAATCTGGCTAGGTCTTGCACAGGATGCCTGTGCAATTTCTTTATTCTGGGCACATTCACTTCATTTTTCTTAACATCTGTAGGAATTTTCATCTTAAAATATCATCAACAACTATCACTGGACTGCCCTGGTCTGTGACTTGGTTGTACATGAACTACACAGCACCAAACTCCTGTAAGTGTTTCATTACATGCCTCTCTAGTGGATGTGTCATTACAAAAATATTGATGTAATTCATGCTTTTTATTCTTATTCACAATTTCTTAACATATATTTTCCCTTAGCTCAACATCAGTGGTTTTTCCATGTGCCACCAAATGGACTTACATCATCACAGCTGGAATTCTGGCTTACTACAGGGGAGTGTGGTTTATAGAAGTAAATTAATGGTGCCAAGGAAAGAGAAATTTCATATCAGTTTATCTTGTGTCCCATCTGTTCATTTCTATAATGAATAATTCTATGATTTTTTCTTTGGAAATTTTTTATTTTTTTTATGCTGCTGTAACAGCAAGTTTAACCATTTTGGTTATTCCAAATAAGTGGCTTTTACCACTGCTAGGTCTGTATCTGTAAGATACCCCAAAAGGTGCAAGGACCTATTTGTACAAAAATATTTGCAGCAGCTCTTTTTGCAGTGGCTAAGAATGGGATAGGGGAATGGCTAAACAAGTTGCGGTATATGATTGTAATGGAATATCATGCTATGAGAAATGACCATCGGGATGACTTCAGAAAAACCTGGAAAGATTTACATGAGCTGATGCACAGTGAAGTGAACAGAACCAGGAGAAACCTGTACACAGTGACAGCAATATTGTTCGATGAAGAACTAGGAATGACTTAGCTATTCTCAGCAATACAAATGAACTAAGGCAATCCCAAAGGACTAATGATGAAGCATACTCTCTGCCTCCCGAAAAAGAACTGATGTTGACTGAATATAGACTGAAGCATGCTAATTTTACTTTCTTTTTTTCTTTTATTTGAGTTGTCCTGTACAAAATGACTAATATGGAAATGTTTTACATAATTGCATATGTACAACCTATATCTGATTGCTTACCATCTTAGGGAGTAAGGAAGGAAGGGGAAGAGGAAGTGATACAACTTGGAACTCAAAACTTTCAATAAAAATGTTAAAAAATTGGGGAGAAATAAGTGGCTTTTGCACTGGAGAAAATACTGTTGTTTCATGTAAAAATAACAGCCTGCATCAACATTAGTGGGGCAGCTAGGTGACACTGTGGATAGGGTGCTGGGTCTTATGTCAGGAAGACTCATCTTTGTGAGTTCAAGTCTGGCCTCAGACGCTAAGTGTGTGACCATGGGCAAGTCACTTAACACTATTTGCCTCAGTTTCCTCATCTGTAAAAATGAGTTGGAGAAAAAAATGGCAAACTACTCCATTTTGTTGAGAAAACCCCAAATGGAGTCATAAAGAATCAGACAAGACTTGAAATTATGGAACAACAACAGCAACAACAAATCAATGTGGGTAAGAAAATGCTGAAAGACTATAAAGGCTACTTTCCAAGCCTATAAAGAAGTATGTTTTCCTTTGTCCTTTTGAGAAACCTTAACATTTTGCTATATTATGATGATTAAATAAATCAGTGCTCTAGGTTGTCAAGTCCAGGCTAACCTGTTTAGTTTTAGCAGAAACTGCCTTATCTCTCATCATGGTCAGCAGTACTTGAGTTCTATTACAAGGGCATAGAAATAGATGCATAAACCAAAAAAAGAAAAGGTGATGTGATTTCATAAGTTCCATGGCTGCAGTCTATAACTATAAACTTCAGTCTCTACTCAATAGCCATGACATTCATTCATTCATCAACAAAAACCTGTTAATTGCTAATAATATAGTTTGCTAGGTGGTGGGGAAGTAACAAAGATAAAATAAAACTCAGTACCTGCCCACGATCGGGAAGTCTTCCCTCATCTCCCCAGGTGTTAGTGCCCTCTCCCTCCTTGAATATTCCTAGAGTACTTGGTCAGATTTCCTCTTTTCCCTACTAACTCTCCAACCTTGTATAATGTTTATCTGTGTAAAGGCTCTATGTCCTGCATATGGTAAGCTTCTTGAAGGCAGGAATCGTGTCTTTCTTTGTACTTGTATTCCCAATATCTAGAATATTACCTGGAACACAGTAGACACTTAATAAATAAATGTGAGCTGAAATGCTATTTTGTTTTTTGTACTGGTATCTTGTAGATCTAGAGGCAGCTAGGTAGTGCAGTAGATAGGGCTCTGGGCCTGGAGTCAGGAAGACTTGAGTTCAAATCCAGCCTTAGACACATACACTAGATGTGTGACCCTGGGTCATTCACTTAACTTCTGTTTGCTTTAGTTTCCTTATCTATAAAATGGGGATAAAACTAGTACCTACCTCTCAGGGTTGTTGTGAGAATCAAATGAGATAAAATTTGTAAAGTGCTCAGCACAGTGTCTGGCACAATGCAGGCAATATATAAATGTTGACTATTGGCTATTATCAATATCCACTATAGTACTTGGCTTTCTACAGGGAAAATGCTAACATAGTACTTACTACATTGTAGATGGTTAATAAAAATAAGCTATTTAATTTACTGATTTCAATTCCTTTGAAATCTCAAAAATCTCCAATGGTTTTTCTTATGGCTTACAGTGAACAATTTAAGGTCTGTCACAGTCCTGTCCCAAATTATCCTGAAACCTTGCCTCTTTCCAATCTAGCCATGCTGGCTTTCCTTTATCTCCTAAAAACACCTTTAAAATTCTTGCCTTTGCTCATGTCACTCCCTTCTTTCCTTCAATCCTATCCAAAGCTTGCTAGGGCTTAAATACCCATCTTAAGCCTCACCTCTAATGTGCAGCCTTCTCAGATCATTCTAGCCCCTAGTGATCTCTTCCTCCTCCTGTATATACCACTTATTGACACATCATACACAAATTGTATTGTCAGTTAACTATATGAACATGTATTATCCCCTTAGCTAGGCTGGAAACTCCCTGAAGGCAGACTTCATCTCATACTTTTTAACACTTAAAAGTTTACTGTATTTATCATGGCCAATAAACATTTGTGGATTGATTTAATGACGAATAATTCAGCTTTAAATATATATCCTAAGACATTCTTGTAAAATGAGGTTTTCTTCATTTGAATTCTTCATATTACATGTGTTTGATCAAGCAGGGAGAGGTGAATTCTATCATATTAGTCACAGATTAATAAAGCTGTATTTCAGTAATAGGTAAAATGATAATTGCATAGCCTGTAAATCACTGAAGGAATCCTGTGGAGAGAAAAGAGCTGTATACAATAGTGAACTGAAGGCTGACAGTTCAGAGACATTTCAGTAAAATCTGCAATGTACTAAACTTGTTCTTTCCATTTTTTTCCCTAAGAAAAAAAATCAATTAAGCCTTATTTCCATTAAAGATGGATAAATACCTTTTTAAAAATATCACAAGGTATAAATGAATCTTCAAATTTCATTAAATGCAAAAGGTGAAGGCAATAACCCTTTCACCTTTGGCAAAAATGTAGATTTTTGCCAAAAATATCACACCCAGCAAAGCTAAGTACAATCCAGAATGAAAAAAAAATGGACATTTAATAAATTGTCAGATTTTCAGGATTTTGTTGGAAAACAACCCAAAATACCTAAACTTAATAGAAGATTTGACTTATAAGATCCAAGAGAAATACAAAGTACATATCAAAGACTAATTATAAGGGACTCAATAAGGACATATGAAGAAATGTAAAATGTACGTCTAATATTGTTATTAGTAATTGGGTCATTTGTAAAACAGATTGGAGTAGACCTGAGTAGTATATGATTTTTAAAAGTAAAACCATTTAGGAACAGCTAAAAAGTTTATACAAATGAGATAATTCAAGTTATCTAATACAAAAGAGTAATTATCTTATACAAACACAAAGGGAATTAAATTGGGGAAGAGGGCTGGTAGTTCTGAAAACCTACTTTCATGGGAAATGGGTTCAAGAAGGAATAACATATATATCTAGAAGGGTATAGAAGGGTATAAAAATTTAGGAAGAAATAAAACACTAAGAGGATAGAGGGGGGTAGAGAATAAGGGAGGGATCTTCAGACAAGAGGGTGAGGGGATAGGATAAATGGGGCTATAGAAAGGTGTTTAGATTAATGAGAATGGGAAGATAAGGGAGGGATCCTTGGGGAGGTAGGTTAAACAACAGGAGGGCAAGGTGGTGGGTAGAAGTAAAGGAGTGAAGAGGGACAGGAAATAAAATATACACAAAAATATAAAATAAAGACCATGAGCTGAATTTGTTAGGGAAAAGGGAGAAAAGGTGGTAATTATGATCTCGGACAAAATGAAGGCTAAAATAGATTTATTCAAAAGAAAAAAATAGGGAAACTACACTGTGTCAGCCATATTCATCAGTATTGTGTTGGACTATTTAAAATAACTAGAGAGTATAAGGTTAGAATATTGCTGTGGTGTAGGAAATAAGTTGGTGGACTTGGACAAATATGGAAAGACCTGGACTTATGAAGGAAGAGGTTATCCACCCTCAGAGAAAGAGGACAAATAATTATAGTATGGTCTTACATAGATGCATATGAATGTATTTGTGTATATATGAGTATGATTATAGATATCTAAGTATATGTATATATATGTAAGTGTATGCATGTACAGGTATATCTATGTATATATACACATATCTTTGTATATGTTTATGTATATAGATGCATGCATGCACACACACATAAATACATTTGTGTATATATATCTGTATCTCTGATCTTAGTTGTAGCCTTGGGGAGGGGGGAAAGAGGAAAGGGGAACAAAGAACAGAGTAAAAAGTATACAGCAGAGTACAAAAGAAAACTTACAAGGAAGCAAAGAAAAGATGGACAGCTCTCAACACAATATGCAGTATTTATTATATAGGCTTTCTTAAAATGGAAATTTATTGCTCTATATTTTGAATCTTCTTTTATATTCCACTGGGCACAGGGCAATGCTTTTCTTTCTTTCCTTATTTTGTATTTGTTTCAATATTTAAGTTTGTAATATGTTTCTTTTCTTATTGTATATTTAAGTTTTAATATTTAATAAAAAAAGTTTATAAAAAAGAATGTAGGTTCTGATGGTTCATTTCCAGATCGTTTCAGGAAGATGGAGAGAAATGTAAATAAAAACTTCTCTGTATCTTCAGGATTGTCTGAAAATGTTTGTCACGGCCCAAACAAAAGGTTTGCCACTTATCACACCAGACGGATATAATCTAAAGATAAGTAAAACACTAGACATTTGGCTAAATATCCAAAAGTTTTGTTGTTGAAGTTAAATTTATCCAAATACAATCAATTCATTTTGTTCAATTATCCACTCCATGAAGATGAATGCCAGATCTATATATCTAGCCTGAATCTCTCTCATGACTGAACTTCATGTCTCCATCAAGTAAATGTCTGTTGATAATTGTAACTAGATACTCCAGACATCTTAAGCCTAAGGTGTACAAAATTAATTATTTTTTCCCTAAAACCCACCTATTTTGGGAATTTCCCTATTTCTGTATCAGATACCAATCAAATTAATCAGTGAACATGTATTTATGAAACTTGTGCCAGACACTGTGCCACACACTGGAAGATACAAAGAAAAGCAAAAAAATAGTGTCTCTTCTCCAAGAAGCTCACTTGTATAGAAAAAGATATATACAATATGCATACAGAGCACACGGAAGAAAAAAGTAGAGGAGAAAGTTCTAGAAATTGAGATCGGGAAAGGCCATTTATAGAAGGTGATATTTGAACCAAGCTTTGCAGGAAGTAAGGGGTACTCAGAGGCAGGGGTGAATGGTAGAGAGCTCCTAGCACAGGGAAAAACCAGTAGAGAAGCCTGGTGACAGGAAATGGAGTGCTGTGCATGAAGAACACTAAATTGATTGAACATTATTCTAAATATGGTTAGATTATACAATGTGTGAAAGGGAGTAAAATTATGAAGATTAGAAATGCTGGGGACCAGGTTATGAAGAACTTTAAATGCTGAACAAAGCACTTTAAATTTGATCTTGGAGGTAATAAAGAACCACTGGAGTTTATTGAGAGGGGAGGGTCAGACATGCTTTAGGAAAGTCACTTTGACAACTTGGTATGGAGGTTGGATTGGAGTAGGGAGAGACTTGGGGCAGAAAGACCAATTAAAAAAAACTATTAAGATAATTCAGGAGAGGCAATAGAGGGCCTGAACCAGGGTGGCAGAGTAGAGAGTAATGTGAAGAGAGAGAAAAGCACTTATATAAGAGGTATTGTGAAAGTAGGAGCAAGATTTGGCAATTAGTTGGATATGGCAGATGTGTGATAGTGAGAAGTGAAGGGTGACACTGAGGTTGTGATCTTAGGTGACAGGAAGGATGGTGGTGCTCTTGACAGAAATAGAGAAATCTGGAATAAGGGAAGGTTTGTGGGGAAAATAGAATGAGTTCTGACTTGGACACAGTGAGTTTGAGATAATTATGAAATATCCAATAGACAACTGTTGTTGTTGTTTGTTCTTCATTCTTGAAGAGAATCATGACATCAGGAAGGTGATGCCGTGACTTGTAAGTGAATTGGATTTGAGTGAGGGAAATCTGTGCAAAGTGACCATCTTCACTTTCTCCTTTGGAGCCATCTGAGTCCTGTGGCAAGATATAAATCAGGATGACTGGAGATAGCCCCCTGATATGGAACTATCACTCAGAAGAAAGAGTAGGGCTAGATATATAGACCTGGGGATCATCTACATGGAGATCATAATTGAATCAATGAGAGCTTGTTGAAACTATGAAGTGATATAGTGGAGAAAGAAAATGGAAGAGGGCTCAACACATACCTTGGGGAATCCAGAGTTAGTGGGTGTGACCTGGATGGAAATCCAGCAAAGATGACTGAAGAAGAGGCAGACAGATAAATAAGCAGAGAATCAAAAAAGACCAGGGTCACGAAAACCTAGAAAGGAGAAAGAATCCAGGAAAAGTAGGTAGTCAACAGCGTTAAATGCAAAAGACAGAAGTCAGAAGAATAAAGACTGAGAAAAGGCCATTAGATTTTGCAATCTTGCAAAGTTAAGAAATCATTGATAATTTTGAACAGGGTAATTTCATGTAGATAATGAGGTCAGAATCTAGACTGCAGAAAGTTAGAGAGAAAGCAGAGAGAGAGCTAATTTAGATGGTTTTCCTAAGAGGGAAGGTAGGTGGCACAGTGCATAGAGTGCCCAACCTGAAGTTAAGAAGATCTTCATGAGTTCAAGTCTGGCCTCAGAGATTTACTGAGCTGGACAACTCACTTAATCCTGTTTGCCTCAGTTTCTTCATCTGAAAAATGAACTGGAGAAGGAAATGACAAAACACTCCAGTATCTTTGCTAAGAAAACCCCAAATGGGATCCTGAAGAGTCAGATACAGCTGAAAAACGACTTAACAACAAGGAGCTTAATAGATATAGGATAATAATACTTAGTAGGGATAAAAGGACCAAGCAAGTGGGTTTTTTTTGCTTTTTTTCTGGGAGTGCAGTTGGGGTTAAGTGACTTGCCCAAGGTCACATGGTTAGTTTTTGTGTTAAGTGTCTGAGGCCATATTTGAACTTAGGTCCTCCTGACTCCAGGGCTGGTGCTCTATTCACTGTGCCACCTACCCACCCTTGAAACGAGTGTTTTTTAAGGATGGGTAAGACATGAATGTATGCAGGGGAAGGAGCAAGTAGAGAGAGACTGAAGATTAAAGAGAGTGGGGATGATGGGAGGGCAATCTTCTGGAGAAGACAGGAAGGATGGAAACACGGGTGCATGTAAACAACCTGGCAAGGAGAAGGGTCACCTCTTCATCACAGACAAAATGGAAAAAGGAGATAGTGGGGAATATTATCAGAGTAATGTGAGATAAAAAGAGTAGAGAAGAGGGAATTCTTGGCATATGGTTTCAGTGTTTCCAGTGAAGTGTGAAGGTGAGGTCTTCTATTGAGAGGGTATAGAGAGGAGGTACTGTAGGAGTCTTGAGAGAAGAGAAGGTTTGGACAGCTGCTATGGAGATTGGGACTGAGAAATGATTAGGTTGTAGAAGGATTGCCTTGCTGCCTGAAGGCCTAGTTAGGATCAAATAACATAAACCTGTAGTGGACTCAATCAGCAAGGTTTTGTGACTTCTTTCATTTCAATTAAGTAGAATGTGAAGAAAAGTCACAAAGAGGAATGGTGGGAGTGATCTAGGGTTGGAATTTGGCAAGATGTGATCAGCCTTCTTGTAACCCAAGATCAGTCACCCATAATTCTTTGTTCTCCCTCATTCTCTCCCCTCTCCCCCAAATCTGAGCAACAGTCATTCAATAAACATTTATTGTTTACTTTGTGCCAGGCCCTCTGTTAAACACTTGAAATACAAAGATAGGCAAAAGTTAACGTCTGCCTTGAGTTCACAATTTAATAAAGAGAGACAACATGCCAACAACTATATACAAAAAAGATATATACAAGTTAAATAGGAAATAATCAACAGAGGGAAGGCACTATAATTAACAGAGATTGGGAAAGGCTTTCTATAGAAGGCAGGATTTAACAGTAGCCATGACTACTGGAAGTGGATAGAATGCTGGGCTTTGAGTTAGGAAGATGTGAGTTCAAATTCACTCTCAGACACTTACTAGCTGTGTGACCTTTGGAAAGTTATTTGACCTCTTTTTACCTTAGTTTCCTCCACAGTAAAGTGGGGATCATAACAGCACCTACCTCCCAGGGTTGTTGTGAGGATCAAATGAGATATTTGTAAAGTGCTTAGCACAGGGCCTCCCACACAGTAGGTACTATATAAATGAGGGCTATTATTATAATGCCTCCACAATAACTTTCGAATCTGTCCTTTTCTCTTTATTCACATGGTCACCACTCCACCTCAGTGCCTCATCACTTCCAATCTGAAGTGCGTAACAGCCTTCCAAGCTGTCCATCTCTTGCCAATCTCTTTCTTCCCCAATCCATACTTCACACGGCTGCTGAAGGGACACTCTGAGTCTGACTATGTCTTTCACCTACTTAAGAGGCTCCAGTGGTTCCCTAATCCCTCTTGGATCAAATAGAAATTTCTCTATTTGGCATTTAAAATCTCATCACAATCTGGCTCCAATCTACTTTTCCACCCTACATAAGGCCTTTTTCAGACACCCCCAGTTTCTAATGCTTCCTTTCCAAAAATAATTACCAAGTAGTTGCTCTGTATCTATTTTCTATCTTCTTATGTGTGTAGATGTTGTTTCTCCCATAACACATAAGCTTCTGAAGGGCATGGACTCTGATTTTCATCTTGGTGTCTCAGGATATAACCCAATGATTGTCATACAGCAGAAAATCATGTGGAACAGTGGAAAAAAGGCTTCCTTTTCTCCCTTACTACTTCTGTGACATTAGGCAAGTCACTTCTTTTCTCTGAGGCTCATTTTCCTCATCCTCAAGGTGAAGGAAAGGTGAAGGATTAGATAACGAAGATCCCTTCTGGCTTTAAATCTGTGATCCTAGGTGCTTACTAAATAACTGCTGATTGGTTGTGATTTGGAGGCTGGATTGGAAATCCACAGGAACTCTATCAGTGTCTCTCATGCTCAATTTAAATCCTGGTCCTGAGATTAGTAAGGCCTTACATATCTTGCATAATTTGCACTTGCCATAGAAACTAGTGATGATAAAACCAGTGAAGGGCTTTGAAGGATAATTATTTCTCGTATCTGAATTTTCAGAAAATTTTTATTCTGTTTTTAAGAGAATCAGAATGCTTGACCCATATAAATCTCTCTATTCTCCGTTATACTTACCTTGCACACTATAGAAGTCTTGGCTCCAAGCCGGGCTGCTTGTACACACTGGTTAGCACCTTTTCCTCCAAAGCCAATAAAAAACTTATGTCCATGGATGGTTTCTCCAGTTTTGGGTAGACGTGATGTAAGGCTATTATAATAAAGAAAGAAAAAACCCCCAACAGATTTGGACATGGGCAACAGAAATGGCAATTAAGTCATTCAGAAGAGAAAAACAAACCTTAAAGTGCTATAATCAGTTATTACTATTCTTTATTAAGCCTTTTCAGACTAACCTAGGTCAGTGTATTTTTTTTCCTCTATGAACTTTAAATAGCACTTATACCTATCAGATCGATGTGGTGTGTTCTATGAGGCTCCCAGATGTCTGTTCTGCTCTCAAATTTCTGCCTCTAACCGCAAGCTGACCTTCAACTCTTCATTTTGCTCTACTGTAAGAAATTCTACTAATTAGAGATTTTCTCAAGTTATTAATCATAATGATACTCTTCAGAGAATTAAAAGGCTCTCCCCAATCATTCCTCATTGTGAATTAGGACAATATGATTTCCTCCTGGTTCACATCAGATACAATTACAAGAAATTGGGAGTAGTGTTAGGAACAGGAAAGATAACTAATTTTGAAGCATGGGAGAATTTGGAAGGGGAGGGACGAGGGAAAGGAATTGAACAAGGGTGAGAGCAGAGATTTTTAGCTAGTAGAGAGTAGCAAAAGAATACCAAATACCCTGGGAGACAGGGAAAAGAAGCTCAAAAATAACCTATATTTTAATTTTTGTCTCAGGCAAGGTTTTTTTAAATCAAGAATACTTTTGGTATTTAGTTATATGCTACTGTGCACATTCTATAACTGTATCTCTTTTATCTCTCAAATAGGATATTATACTCTTTGAAGGCAGAGAATACTCAATAAATGTATTGTTGATTGAACATCTCCAGCTGCTTTGTTTTCCCCCCAAAGACTAGGACAATGCTCAATGGACAGTGAACACTTTATAAATACTTGTTTGAATGACTGGCCTCACCCTCTCCACTTTATGCTGCCTTACCCAAGTCTGCTCTCACTAGTAGGCAAATATATTGTCCTCCTTCCTGCCAATCCAGGGCTTTTATCATGTTCTGCCTTTTCACCAAATCAGCCTCTTTCCATCTAATTTCCTCAGGTCTAGGTGCTTTCTCACGTCACAAATAATGAATCCAAAAGAGACTACCCAGCTACAGAATGCAAAGGGCACTGTATGCTGGCCATCTAGTTCAAGGTGCACTTGAGGAGGGACTCTTTCTTGCAACCTCCATGAAAAGTGGTTACCTAGTCCTCTCTGGATGATCTGAACTGACAGGGTACACTAAGTAGCTGTCAAATGTTAGACAGATCTAATATCTGTCTTTCTGCAGTGTTTACCCACCAAAAAAGTCAAATATTGATTGTGGCTCTCATGTCCTCCTAAGTCCCTTCTTCTCTTGACTATATACCTCTAGCTCCTGCAAGAGATGAGCATGTAATATGGTCTCCAAGTTGCAAATGGCCTTCCTAAAGCATAGTGTCAAGAAGTGAATGTAGTACTCCAGGTCAAATAATATGATCAAAGCATGGTCCAGTAGGAATATCACCTATGGAGAGGCCATGGTATAGTGGACACAATATTAGATTTGGAGTCAAAGGGTGAAGGTTCAAGTCTTGGGTCAGTAATCAAGTACCTCTATAACCCTGGACAAATCATTCATTTTCTGTGGGGGGAGGGTCTGAGTCTTTAAAAATAAGGGGGCTAGGGCAAGTAGGTGGCACAGTGAATAGAGTACCAGCCCTGGAGTCAGGGGGACCTGAGTTCAAATCTGGCCTCACACTCTTAACACAAAAACTAGCCATGTGACCTTGGGCAAGTTACTTAACCCCAACTGCCCTACCTTATCCCCTCCAAAAAAAAAAGCAAAAAAAAATTAAGGGGGCTGGACTATCAGGGGTTTTTAACATGGGGTCCATGAACTTGTTTTTTGTTTTTTAATATTTCAATAAATACATTTCAATATAATTAGTTTCCTTTGTAATCCTATGCATTTAAAAACATTCTTCAGAGGAGGGATCTATATGTTTTACCAGAATGCCAAAAGGCTCCATGATACAAAAGAGTTAAGATCCCCTGGACCAAAGGATCTCTAAGGTTCCTTCCAACTGCAAATCTTTGATTTAATGACTTTCTTCCCTCTGGACATTGTGCTTCTGTTAATTCAGCCTGAGATCATGTTAGCTTCTTTCTTTGTCATGTCATACTGTGTACTAATTGAACTTGCAATTTATAAAAATCCTGTATCTTTTTCATGTGAGTTGTTGTCTAGCCAAGCCTTCTGCTTTCTGTACTTGTGCAATTAATTTGATTAAACCCGCTTTGCACTTTATATTATCCCTATTAAATTAATCTTCCTTTTCTCAGGCTAATAGCTCTATTTGTACCCTTAATTCCATTCCTTTCCATCACATTTGGCAGCTTTGCCCTCTTGATCGTCCTTTAGATTATTGTCAAATCTTTTTCTATTTCTTAGATTCTTCTAGTGGCCTAAATATCTGCAGAGGAGTCCTCATTCTTTTTTTTTATTAAGTAAATTAATTTATTTGTTTTCTTGTTTACATCATTCATTTCCACGAGATTTTTAGTTATGAATTTTCTCCCCATCTTTCCCCTACCCAACACCTCCAAAGAGCCATCCCATTGTATAACCCCTCCCCCAATCTGTTCTCTCCTATGTCCTCCCCCTCACCCCTCTGACTTTCCAGTAGGGCAATTCCCAGTTGGATGTAGTTAATGATAATAATAATAATAAGATATATATACATATATATTTTTTAACATTTGATTATAGAACTTTAAATTCTGGATTCTTTCTCTTACTCCCTTGTCACCCCCACTGGAAAGACAAGCAATTAAATACAGGCTGTACATGTGTAGTTATGCAGAACATCTCCACAGTGGGCATATTGTGAGAGACTGATTATATGTCCCTCCTTCCTATCCTGCTCCCCCTTGTTCTATTCTCTACCCTGTCCCTGTCCCTTTACAGAAGTGTGTACTTCCAGCAACCCTATCCCCACCTTGCCCTCCCCTCAGTCATCCCACCTCTCATCTCCATCCCCCTTAATCTTCTGTGTGGCAAGATACCCAGTTTAGAGTTTATGTCATTCTTTCCCTAAGCCAAGTTCAATGAGAGTAAGGTTTGACTCTTTCCCTTTTGCCTTCCTGTTCTTCCCCTCCATTGTAACAATTATCCCTTGCCTCTTCTATATGAGATGATTAACCCCATTCTCTCATAACCCTCCTCTCATTCTAATCCTCTCCCATCTCTGAATTTCACCTTTTAGTGTATAGTCCCTTCCTATTCAATTGATCCTGTACCCTCTATGTACTCATATATACACATACTCAGATATATGTTCATACGCATGTATAAACCCTCCTATATAGACATATGTGTATGTATACATATATATACATTTGTATTTCCTTCATCTAT
>CM053581.1:183726053-183788279 GCA_028627135.1 Pseudochirops cupreus | reverse complement strand
CTTTCAGGTAGTCCAATAATTTTTAAATTGTCTCTCCTGGATTTATTTTCCAGGTCAGTGGTTTTTTCAAGGAGATATTTCACATTGCCTTCTATTTTTTCATTTGTTTGGATCTGTTTAATAATATCTTGATTTCTCATATCTATATTTTAGAGAACTAATACATTTCTTAATCCTCCATCCTTATCTGGATGTTCTACCAGAAGCTTAAATTCAGCATTTACAAATCAGAACTCATCTTCCTCTATAAACCATTCTCTCTTCCATCAAACTTCCCAATTTCTTTTGATGTTACTATCGTCCTACCAATTATTCAGGCTATTTGATTCTTGCTTCTTCATGTATAACTTCTAATCAGCTGTCAAGTTTTATTGATTTTTAATACCACCATACCTCTCATATAAGTCTCAACTTCATTCACTTTGCCATCACCTTAGTTCAGATCTTAATTTGAACTTCTTGTCTGAACTGTTACAATAATCTCCTAATCTTCCTATTTTTAGTCCCATTTCCTATTCAATTCATCTTCCACACAGATGACAAAATAATATTAGTAAGACATAAATCTGAGTAGGTCACTTCTTTGATCATAAACCTTCAGTGTTTTCCCAAAAGCTAAATGGTAAATGGACATGAATATTCTTTGAAAGAGGAAATGCAAGCTATCAACAACCATATGAAGAATGCTCTAAGTCACTAATTAAAAGAGAAATACAAATTAAAACAAATGAAGTTTTATCTCATGCTCATCAAACTGAAAAAGATAATAAAAGATAAAGAAAATAATTGTTTGAAGGGCTGAGGAAATACAGGCACATTAGCACACATACTGGGGGAGCTGTAAACTAGCACTTGTACTGAGTGCCTATTATGTCCCAGGCACTATGCTACATACTTTATAACTATTATCTCCTTTGATCCTCACAACAACCCTGGGAGGTAGGTGCTGTTATCATTCTCATTTTCACTTTTTGCAGTATCAGAGACTTGGGAGGAAAGTAGACTTTGCTTTGATTGGGTAACGACTGAACAAATTGATTGTGGTATATGAGTGTATGAAGATAATGGAATATTATTGTGCCATAAGAAATGAGGACTGTAAAGAATTTAGGGAACCTTCAGAAGACTTGTGTAACTGATGCTGAGCAATGCACGCAGAACAGTTTGCATGAGGACCCGCATAAACATAAAGCAAAACAACAATTAAAGTCTTTAGAATTCAGATCAATGCAGTGACCAACTGTCACTCAACAAGGCTAACAGGAAGCATGACTTCCAGCTCTTGGCAAGAATACCACTTCAGCAGACGAGGGGGGAATAGGCGTAGACATTTTCAGAAACAGACAGTCTACACATGCTCTGTGTGTGTGTGTGTGTGTGTGTGTGTGTGTGTGTGTGTGTGTTTAAGCTATACTTCTTTGTTACAAAGGAGGGTTTCATTGGTGGTGGTGCTGAACCATTGGGAAATGACAATAACGTCTTTAAAAAAAAACCACTTAAAAAGAAACCTTTAGTGGCTCTCTGTTGTGTTTAGCATAAAATATAAATTCCCTAGCTTGATGTTGAAAGTCTTCTACAATCTAGCTCCTAAGTACCTTATTTCATTCAAGTATTCTACATTTCTGCCAAGCTTGACACATAGCCTCCTACCTCTGTACAACACATGACTCCCATGCCTGGCATATCTGCCTTAATAATTTCTCCCTTTCAGAATCCTCTTCTTTTCTTCAAAGCTTGGCCCAGATCCCACTTCTTTAGTGTAGCCTTTCTAGATTTCCTCTGGTTGTCAGTGTTCTCTCTCTTCCAACATATCCTTTGGGCACTTTATCTTGATCCCTTCTTGACCCTAGTCGCTCCCTACCTTGTTTATTTGTGCGCTCGTAGAATCTCCCCCCAAAAATGTAACATCTTTTAGGACAGGGACAATTTTATTTTTGTGTCCCCAATCCCTAGCATAGTGCCTTACTTACAATAGGTGATTAAACAAGATGTTTGCTGAAGTAAACTACAGAGTTCAGGCAGATGCTAACAATTATAAAAATCAATTATACTGTAAAATCAATACAGTAGGAATCAAAAATAATGTTAATTTTTATCTTTCCATAGCCAATAATTCTAGATCCTCAAACTTTTTTTTAGATCCTGACTCTAGAAGATTAGGTAGCACTCCAAACTTTGTGTGGGACAGTTAAGTGGCACAGTGAATGGTATTAGATTTCAAGCTGGGAAGATGAGTTCAAACCTTGCCTTATAAACTTAATAACTGTGTGACTCTGGGAAAATTACTTAATTTCTCTCAGTCTCAGTTTTCTCAATTGCAAAGTGGGATAAAATAGCACCTAGGTTATTATGAGGATTAAATAAAAAACACATACAGTGCATTATTAACCTTAAAGTACAAAAAAATCCTAGCCATTATCATTATTATTCAGACGATCTGATGATATACTTAAAGAAACCTAGAGAATTAAGTAAAAAACTACTTGAGATAATAAATAATTTGGCAAAGTTGCAGGATATGAAATAAACCCACATAAATCCTCAGCATTCCTATATATTTCTAATGAAATCCAACAGCAAGAGATAGAAAGAGAAATTCTTTTAAAGTTACTGCAGACAAAATAAAATATTTGGGAGTCTACTTGCCAAAATAAACCCAGGACCTATGAACACAATTACAAAACACTTTTCACACAAATACAGTCAGATCTAACTAATTGGAAAAACATCAGTTGCTTGTGGCTGGGTTGAGCTAATATAATAAAAATGACAATTTTACCTAAATTAAATTACATATTTAGTGCCATACCAAATAATCTACCAAAAATTACTTTATAGAGTGAGAAAAAATGGTAACAAAATTCATTTGGAAGAACAAAAGGTCAAGAATATCAAGGGAATTAATGAAAAGAAAAGCTAGGGCCTAGCCCTAGAAATGTTTGGCCTAGCCAAACCAGATTTTTAATCTGTACTACAAAGCAGCAGTCATCAAAACTACTTGGTACTGGCTGAGGAATAGAGTAGTGGATCAATGGAATAGATTGGGTACACGACACTCAGCAGTCAACGACTATAGTAATCTACTGTTTGATAAACCTAAAGACTCCAGTTTTTGGGATAAGAACTCACTATTTGACAAAAACTGCTGGGAAAACTGGAATATAGTATGGCAGAAACTGGGCACAGACCAATATCTAAAACTGTACACCAAAATCAAGTCTTAATGGGTACACAATCTAGTTATAAAGGCTGATACTGTAACCAATCTGGTAGAGCAAGGAATAGTTTACCTGTCAGATTTATGGAGAAGGGAAGATTTTATGACCACAAAAGAGTTAGAGAGCATTATAAAATGCAAAATGGATAATTTTGATTACATTAAATTGAAAAGTTTCTGTACAAATAAAGCCAATGTAACCAAGATTAAGAAGGAAGTGGAAAACTGAGAAAGAATTTTTACAACCAGTGTCTCTGATAAAGGTCTCATTTCCAAAATATATAGGGAATTGAGTCAAATCTATAAGAATACAAGTCATTCCTCAACTGATAAATGGTCAAAGGATATGATCAGGCAGTTTTCAGAGGATGAAATTAAAGATATCTATAAGCACATGAAAAAATGCTCTAAATCACTACTGATTAGAGAAATGCAAATCAAAACAACTCTGAGGTACCACATCTCACCAGTCAGATTGGCTAAGATGACAAAACAGGAAAATGATAAATGCTGGAGAGGATGTGGAAAAATTGAAACACTAATGCATTGTTGGTAGAGTTGTGAACTGATCCAACCATTCTGGAGAGCAATCTGGAACTATGCCCAAAGGGCTATAAAAGTGCATACCCTTTGACCCAGCAATCCCACTTCTAGGATTGTGTCCCAAAGAGATCATAGATGTGGGAAGTGGACCTGTATGTACAAAAATATTTATAGCACCTCTTTTTGTGGTGGCAAAGAATTGGAAATCAAGGGGATGACCATCAATTGGAGAATGGCTGAACAAGTTGTAGTATATGAATGTAATGGAATATTGTTGTGTTATAAGAAATGAGGAACAGATGGACTTCATAATAATCTGGAGAGACTTACATCAGCGGTTCTCAACCTGTGGGTCGCAACCCTTTTAGGGGTTGCACGACCCTGTCACAGGGGTCGTCTAAGACCATTGGAAAACACATATTTCTGATGGTATTAGGAACTGAGACACCGCTCCTCTATCCATCTCCAGGTAGGTCCGCCCACATGCAGATACGCCCACATACAAGTATTAAAGGGTCATGGCATTAGGAAGGTTGAGAATCACTGACTTATATAAACTGATGTTGAGTGAGAAGAACAGAACCAGGAGAAATTTCTACACAATTACAGACACAACATATGTGTGACAACTAACTTTGATAGACCGGCTCCTCTTAGCAATGTAAGGTTATAAGACAACTCCAAAGGACTTATGATGGAAAGAGATATCCACATCCAGAGAATGATCTGTGGAGTGTGAATGCAGATTGAAGCAGACTACTTGCTCTCTTTCTTTTTCTTGCTTTGTTGTGTTTCCTCTTTCTCAATGTTCATTCCACTGGTTATAATCCTTCTTTACATCTAATGTTTAATGAGAAGGTAGTTGTAGATCCTATATTTGATTGCATGCCGCCAAGGTCGGGGGAGGAGGAGAGAAGGGAAGAGAAAATTTGAAACTCAAGGGATTGTGGAACTGAATGTTATAAACTAAAAGTAAATAAATAAATAAATTTTAAAAACAAGTATTATCATTATTATTGATCCCAGGTTTGTACCGCTCTACTGAAGGGGGGGAGGGGAGATGTGTTTCAACTTCTGTTCTCCAAAACCAAGATTATTCATTGCAGTTAATTCAAGTTCATCTGCTTCTGTGATGTTTTTATTTTTATAACTGTATAAATTATTCTATTGGTTATCTGACCTCAGCACATAACACATCTTCCAATGTTTCACTTAATTTCTCACATTCATTGTTTGTTATGCGCAATAATACTCCATCATATTTATTTACCATGATTTATTCAGTCATTCCTCAATTAATGAGTACCCACTTTTTTCCTCTGGCCTTTTTTTTGTGGTTATTAAATACTGCTACTATGAATATTTTGTTGTAAGTGGGACTTTTCTTTCTTTCACTGAGTCTGAGATTACATATAGCAGTGTAATTGCTAAGCCATATGATATGAATTGTCTAGTCACTCTTCTCAGTAATTCCAAATTGTTTTTTGGAATGGTTCGAACAATTTATAGTTCTACCAATACTTTCTTAGTGTGCTGCCTTCCTGTAGCCCCCTCTGACAAACAATGACTATATAACACCTACAGCACACCATATGCAAAAGTTGGCCTATTCCCTTTATCTGTACTCATCAATGATATCTATCATTATTGCGTTCACAAACTATTCTCATAAAAATTTTATATAGATGAGGAAGCAAATACTTGTTTATGTCTTATTATTATCTGAATGTAGCATAACATTGTGGACAGGGTGATGGACTTAGACCTGAGTCCTACCATTGACATAGTGGTAAACTGGCTTTTCTTGCCTCCAGCAAATCCTTTTGGTTGGGGGAGTACCTGTGCTGAGGAAATCATGGATCTTGCATCTATTTGCATGTCACCCATCATCTTTTCTACTCCTTGAGATATCTTGAAATACTGATCCTTATGTGTTTTCAAAGCCATGTCACCAGCAGCACAAATTTCTTCTGTGTGTATTATATTAGACCCAGATACTCTTACCGACTTCACATCTTTAAATGCCATTACCAAGTGAGTCCTCGTGTGAGGAATGAGGCGTTTAAGGTCAAAATGTAGTGCTTCCATTATCATCACTGAAGAGAATAGGTCACTACAGAAATCCTGATAAATATGTTTACATTTTTAAAAAAATCAATTTGCTAGTCTTTCAGGGTCATATATACATACGTATATAAACAACCAGGTTAGTTCTCTACTGGAATGTTTTCCACTTAATGTTTTGCTGTTTGTGGAGTGTAAATCTTGTAATTTTTCACTTTGGTAATGTTTTACAAATGAGCTTTGACATACTAAACTCAAAGGTTTTCATATTGGGTGCTGTGTCTCTTGCCTTGGCAAGATGATCAAGTGTTTGCTGGCTTAAGCATTTTCTTTTTCTGGTTTTTTTCTTTGGTCTTCTTCATTTGGAGCGACTATTTTGTATCAGTTAAACATCTCTAAAAAACAGTGATAGAAGTCAGAAGTCAATGTCTTTAACTTTGTCCATTTCTCATCATTTATAATCAAGGGTTTGTTTAAACAGATCAAGTTGGACTTCTCACAATTGCACAGACTGTCTTCTCATTTTTATCCTTTCTTCTAATTTGGCATTTAATCTTTGTTCTAACTAGTCATTGGAATGCAAAGAGATGACTGATTCTAAAATTCTGTAACACTGAAATAGCATCACTGACTCCATTTTGCCTTTATCCATTTTGTGAAGTCTCAAAGTCACCTGAGTTTAGAGATGTCACAAGATTACTCTCTTCCCATCCCACCTCTACCTCTGCAAGAATCGTCTGACTCAAAGAACGTCACAAAACTACCTACCCCTTTTCTTTCTCTTCTCAGTGTCTTGTCTCCCAATCCCATCCAGCAAATCGTTATCCTCACTTCACACTGTCTCTAGATCTCCTCTTCTAACAACAAACCAGGTGTCTTAACCCTTTCGTCCTGTTTTTCATCCCTTCCAAACTGTTTAGAATGGAATAAAAACCAAAGTTCTGGGTTCTTGGTTACTGAGAACCCTAAACCCAGTCTGTTTTTATAACTGCATGTACTACTAAATAAATTGCTTGTCTGGATGATACTCAGTTTCATTACTTAACAGTAAATAGTTGTGGCAAGCCAGCCAGGATGAGGATGATGTGAACAGCTGTAGGGATCAAAGAACCTTCACTGTGGAAACCCCCTAAAGAACACTCTGGTAAGATTTTCTACTAAGGGACTTTCTAGGTGAAGGAACACCTTTCCTTGAACCTCCATTCTCTAAACTACATCCAGACAAGGTGAACAGATCCTCATGAGGGTATCATGAGGGCCAGCTCTAATAAGCTGATGGATACCTCCTTGAAGACGTTCTTAGCCTGAGAAGAGGAAGAACTTCTTATTCACAAGGAGATGACTAAAAATAGAACTCTAAGATTATGTGAAGATTGGTCTAAAATAAAAAAAAAAATCCATATGGATCTCTGATCTGGTCCAAAGAAGAAAACTTTGATCATTGCTAATTAAAAGAATTAAAACTTCCTGAGATCTCAGAATGCAGGCTATGAAAATATTGGGTGTTCCCTTTCTGACATGGTCTGTCTCCTTGACTCTCCTGCCTGCAGCCTCTGCTCTGGTGCCCATCCTCTCTCTATCCTGTACTATCTCCTTCTACTTCCACACCTCTTTATCCTGACTTTGTTCTAATCTAGGGCCTTTTATTTTTCTGCAAGAACAGATTATTCCAAACCCTCAGGGCAGGGGAATGTCAGATTCAGAATCCACCAGCCCTTCAGGCCCTCTGACCTAGTCATCTGGCAGGCTAAGACACTGGTTCAATGAGGAAACAGAAGCAATTATTAGGCAGTGTCAGGCAACAAGACAAGGTCCTAATTCCACTTGGGGGTATATAACTGACTTATAGGACATATTCTTTTCCTCGGGGGAAGAAAAGCTATCATTGAAGCTGCTGTTTACCTCCTCCTGGAGACAAACAATAAGGCAACCAACCAAACTGGTCCCCCTAGTATCCTCAATGGAACCCAAATGATCCTGCTCACCATACTAGGTTGAAGCAGGCTACAGAATATTTAATTAAGAGAATGGAAGAGTGTGCTAAGAGTCCCGAAAATTGGAATAGGTTCTAAGACATCACTCAAAATAAGGATGAATCTCCAAATCAGTTTTTTGAAAGGGTAGGTGAGAATGCTAGAGGCTTTGCGGGTCTGGCTTCCATAATGCCTTTGTAAACTGGTCTTTCCCAGACATTAGGGGCTACTTCTTAAAGCAATGTCCTGGGTGGCATGGAAAGGATATCTGTGAATTACAGGTAATTGCCTGTTTATTAAGGCCAGGGAAAGCTAATGAATCAAAACCCACTGTAGTGCCTCATGATATTCCCAATGACACTCAGAAACCAAGAAGGGAAGTCTTAAAGCAACTTGCAGAAAGAAGCCATAAAATTTCTAAAAACAAACTGCAATCGGGCAAGAATTAGGCTGAGTACTTAGGCTTTCTATTAAGTCACAACTCTCTGTGGATATCTCCCAAAAGGATCTCAATCCTCAAAATCTCAGTCTTCTAACAATCAAACACCAGGAGCAAGCCCTTCTGGGTACTGCAGATAGTGGGTGCCCTCTTATAGCAAGATCACCGAGCCCTTGGTTGAGGTGACAAGGAAGGATATTTCTGAACTCTTAAGCCTCACCAATGAGCACAAGGATGTTCTGGCTACTTTGAAGGCAGCCCTTCTCCATGTTACTCTATTTGGCATTCTGATCATTTTCCCTGTTTGTACAAGAACAAAGGGGAAGTGGGGTGGCCTCTGGGTTTCTTACTCAGACCCTTGACTGCAGGTTGACTGGGTACTTTTTCATCTTGCTGGACCCAGTGGTTAGAGGGGCTCTGTCTTGCCTCGGTGATGTGGAAGCTATAGTAATTTTGGTGGACAAGGTCTTTGACCTACTCCTCAGCAATCCTTTGACTGTTTACTGCCCCCCTGAGATTGTGCTGAGGCCTTACTCCTGTGCCACTAGATACAAGCATTCTCTAACCAGAAGCTGGCACAATACAAGGCAACATTGCTTGTAAGTGACAATGTGTCTTTAAAAAGATGCAACCTTCTGAACCCAGTGTCCCTTCTTCCCGATCTGCCTGTGGGGCATGCAGCCAAGTTGTCCACTTATGATTTTAACAGTGTAGTAAATTTGACTATGCGTACTTGCAGTGATTTCAAGGATACCCCATGGACCTGACATTTTACACTGATGACTCCTCTTTTGTGGAGATCAGGTATACTACATCAGAACTGTGGCTGTCTCTGACAAAGAAACCACCTGGCCTGCACCACTTGACACTTCCTTCAGCACTCAGTCAACTGAACTTTTGGTCCTAGCAAAGGCTGCAAGCTTGCGGAAGGGAAATCTGTCAAAATCTACATCCACTTGAGGCAGGCATTTGGGGCTTGGGAATCTGCCAGGGGCCGCAGCCATTTCCTCATGGCCCCCTGCCCCAGTCCCCTCATAGGAGCTTCAGCATCAAGACCCTGAAATGCTTCAATTCCTGTGAAAAAGACAGCAAACGCAAGTATGGGGCTAAACAGGTAGGAGTCTGGGTCACACCAGAAGGTAAGTCACTTCTACCTCGGAGTTTCTACAGCCAGTTTGGCCTTTTAGTATATACTGGGGTCATTTTGTAACTCAGGGGATTACTGATACCGTCAGAGGGCACCAGGTGATTCCTGGGACCATATCCCTGTGCTCTCTACTTATCAGGTATTCAATCAAAAGGCTTTTAGGCAGTTTGCCTCTGCCAGACTGCCACTTGCTTATATATCTTTCATATCCCTTCAGATAGATTTTATCCAGGTCCTGCTCTGGGTCTTTTGGGGCCTTCTTGCTATCACTTTGTTATGGTTGGTTAGGTGGAGACATTCCCTTAAACTACGAAAACTGCCTTCCTACTTAAGAAAGGTCTTTTATGCTAGGTGATTCCTTCGCACGGACCTTCTGCTGGCATAGACTCTGATAGGGGTTCACATTTCACTGAACAGATCCCCTCTGAAATATATAAAAATTTAGGCATCTCTCCATCTTCCTATGCAAAACCATATGGTACTAGACCCCATCATAGCCTCTGAGGGAGAAATCTGTGCAATGATACATCAGTCTTGCTGCTTATTCATCAACAGATCTGGGGCCATCCAAAGTGCCTACATACATACAGTAATTGGTTTTATAATTTAACTGTAATAATTTCTTCCATATCAGTAGAGTATTTCTTGTTTGTTAAGATATAGTAAATTTAATGGTTTGTGATGTTCAGTGTTTGCTACATCCAAAACATCCTCTTTTCTTGATGAAGGTCCTGATACCATGAAGGTGTGAAGTTTCTGAATAGCTTTGTGAAATAAGATAACCATGAAAATTATTCCATGTAATTAGGATGACAGGAGTTTAGGATTATAGATTTAAAGCTGGAAGGGACCTTAAAAGTCACTTACAACTCCTTCATTTTACAAAGCCAGTGAGGTTGCCCAGAGGATGGAACACGGGACTCAAGGCCAGGAAGACCAAGTAGGAATCCTTTCTCAGGCATTTTTTAGCTGTTTGATCCTTGGCAAGTTACTTAACCACTCTCAGGTTTAGTTTCCTCATCTGTGAAACTGGGATAATTAATACAACCTGCCTCCTACGTGTTGTGAGAATAAAAGGAAGATGACTAGTGATTGGACAAGTTTTATTTGACAATATCCTTGGTACAGGGATAAGTGTCTAAGACTCATAAATCAGAAAAAAATAACTGGCACCACGGTTAAGAGGACTACCAGAAGAGAGTTGAGGAAGCAGGTAAAGAACAGGGAGAGCTTAGACACCAGGATGAAAAAAATGTGAAAAGATAAGCCTTAGAAAGGAGAAAGGGGCAATGATGAGCTAACAGAGAACTTGAATTTAGTAGCTTGTAATGACACTATGATAAATTAACTTTTCATGCTAAATATGAGATATTAGGTATTAATAATTTGTTTTGGTGTAATATAACAATGAAAATATCTGTGTGGCATAAATATTTTGTTGGTATTGTGATGACACCTCTTTATTAAAATATTAAATGAATAATATGAATACAGGTCAAATTCAGCCTATGATTTGAACTGCATTTAAATCATGCTGAAAATGTTGATAAATTGGGCCACCCTATTCTTTTTTGAGGCAATGAACTGTTAAATACTGCTATTTTAGATCCAAAAAAGACTTACCAATAATTTTGAAACATTCTACTTCTTCCCCTTTCCAATTCTAATTTTACCTTGGATTCTAAATACATTTTTATTACTGATGCATATATATGTACATATATATGTTAGTAGTACATACACAAACACACACATATAGACACATATCTGGAAGGTTTACTTCTTCTAAAACTGGTACTCAATTAAGGGAAAAACTATTTTTAATGTAATATTATTATCCTGTTATTTAATTTAGCAATGACAAGTGATTATGAGACTTTGATTTGCATCAGAAATCTTTATAATATAACAGAACATTCTGTTATGAAATGGCGATGATGAGTAATCTGTGAGATGGAAAAAACAGAAAAATTCTTGGCTTGTCACTGGGGACTATTGAGGTGTTAATGGAACCTGTTCCTTAGGCTCAATTCCAGGAATTGGGCGGCCAATCAGAAGATGCCATCTTAGGCACCTTCCTACAGTCTCCGCCTCATATGGTACTATTCCTCCATCAATTTATCATAAAAGACTGAGTCACCTATTCTCTCAATATAGACATATGAGTCTCTTAGAGGGCAGGAGACCTCCCTACTCCCTAGGGGAACAACTAAGACATAGTTCTGTCTGATGGTAGTTACTAGTATTTCCAGCACTGGAGAGAATATAATAGACTCACAAAACAGGAAGAAGGGCTAGGCACTCAACTACTGTATGCTATTGCTAAAGCATAAAATATTTAATACTTTCCTGTGGGCTCTGCTCCACCCTTCAGCAAATTCCCTCCATCACAGGCTCCATGTGATTTTATACATACATACATACATACATACATACATACATACATATATATATATATATATGTTTCCTTCTAGAAAATGGCCCCATTTCCTGAATAACAAGAGGGAGGCTGATTATTGTGACATATAACCAGTATCTAGGGAAGACTTTTTACTTGTGGAGAGAGCCAAGCTGCAGCTTTGGTAACCCTAAGTCAGAGATTCCCAAACTTATTTGGTCAACTACTCCCTTTCCCTCACCCCCCCCTCAATTAGTCAGTGGTCCCCCTGGAAATCTACTTTCTTTAATCCTTTAGCTTCTTAAAAATTTGTGTTTTTTTCAAAAAAATATAAAATACTTTTAAAAATGATGCATCTTAAACTTAATAATTTATTGTAAATTGTAGGGCTTTTCTTGCATCAAATTTTGATGATGAGATATTGCATCATGTAACTATATAGTATTGTACTGTAAATAAGTCATTATACACACATACTCCTGCCAATGCAGACTGGACTTCCTGACAATGTGTGACATGCTGGTCTGCCAACACTTGCTTATTAAGACCTTAATCACGTCGACTTGATCACTGATCAGTTATAACTTGCATTTTGTGTGTTTATTTGGAAAATAATGTAATCACTATGACTTTAACTCTGTTACACAAGAGATGAAACATGTATGAACAGCTTTTCAAAATTTTCTTCTCTTCTCTTCTTTCCTTATGCTTCCACTGTTCTCTTATTTTTATTCAACGCCTCCCAATTGAACCTGAGGCTACAACTGCCCCCCTTCCCCAATAATTCCAGTGACCCCCCAGGGGACAGTACTGCCCACTTCAGGAACCTCTGCTAAATGGTAAGTAGCTTTATATGGTATACAGTCCTAGGGGTCCACAGGTGCCTACAAGGAGCCTTCTTTACAGTATTAATGGCTGGGCTGTTAACCTAAATTATCGACAGTATTTTTAACATTCATTCATTGTTCATTTCTTTTACTTCTGTCTGACTCTTTAGGACCCCATTGGGGATTTTCTTGGCAAAGATACTGGAGTGTTTTCTTATTTCCTTCTCCAGTTCATTTTATAAATAAGAAAACTGAGGCAAATAGGGTGAAGTGACTTGCACAGGGTCATACAGCTAGTAAGCGTCGGACATCAAATTTGAACTCAGGAAGATGAGTCTTCCTGACTTGAGGCCTGGCACTATCTCCACTGCACCATCTAGCTGCCTATTATTAACTTTCATGACAACATAAAAATGATAATATATCTAGTGTGGCTAAAAGTCTGTCAAACAACTTAACAAACTATCATGTGTCTCATAGCCAATATTATTTTATAGATAAATTTTCAACTTTAGCTCAATCTAAATATACTTCTAGGTCTCTGTAATGGGAATGGGAATTTGAAGATCTTCCCTGCCCTTTAAAAGACCTAAGGGAGGAGTCTGAAGACCTCCCCTGCTTTGAAAGTAAACTCTGCCCCCTAATAGGCTGAATGTAATCACATGGAGCCTGTGATGGAGGGAATTTGCTAAAGGGTGCAGGAGAGCCCACAAGAAGCTGGTAGCCAGAGCCAGAGATGATGGGAGAGAGAGGTGCTCAGGCAAGGAGTGAGGGAAGTTTGTGAGTAAATATTGATCTTGTATTGGTTTGTGGGAAGGCTGAAGGATGCTATGGCTCTCAGCATTATAATGGCTTCTGAATATCTTTGGTACTATGATGGAATCAGCTTACTGGTTTTGGGATTTGGTTTTCTGGTGTCTAAAGAAATGCTTCAATTTTGTCCTCTACTTGGAGAGTTTGGTATGTTTTATGATCAAATGTCATGTGATATTTATAGTCACAGTGTTTATCGTGATCATGGGCGCTGTAAATATTGCATTGACACTACAGTCTCTAGACTCATTGGTATGACATGGTTGTTTAGAGGCAATATTTTAAGACAACAGGTTGAACTGGCAACAGGTAAGTTACTTCTCTACTCTTTCCCCAGCAAAACACTAAATTTTAACCAGAATAAACACGGAACATTTAGTGAGAAGTTATCATAAACTGACATCTTCCACCCCAGAAGCCTAAAGCTAATAGGAAAGGGGACTCTTTTAGCAAGGCAAGTGATAGCATCACCAGAGATGGAACACATCTAGACTTCAAGGCCCTATGTTTGGATTGAGAAAGCCTCAGGTGTTTAGAATATCCTACTGGAAGCACTGGGAACCACAGGGAACAGGAGATGGCACTGAGCACCTCAGTACTGCAACACTCAGACCAGGTTACCCCAGGCCCAGGGGATGTACCTGACAATCTTTCCTGAGATGCTAGAGAGGACCCTGAAGATCCAGTGATCTGAACCTCAAAGATCCAGGGTAGTTCAATCCTAGGAGGGAGATGTCAGCACAAGAACTCAGGGGACGCAAGGCTAACCAAGTCACCCAAAAGTGCAGCAAGAGGTGAGACCTGGCCCTGGCACAAAGCCCCAATTCATGAACTCAAGATGGGTTGCTAACATTCTAGCAGGAGTGAAGAAACAAATATCCTTTTAAAAACCTAAAAAGTCTTCAGAGATAATTGAGGGAATAAAATAAGTAATAAAGAGGACCTGGGTGGATTCTGTTCGGAGCATTTTAAGAGGGGAGGGAGAAGGGAGAGTACAAGAAACAGTAAGGGAGTAGAACTATTACTCCTAACAGGGGAGCATTTGCAAACATGGAGGATGTTGTTAGGGAGTAGGGATCAGATGAACCTAACTTACGTGAAATGTACAAAGGAGGTTGAACACACACACACACACACACAGTTGAATGAATAAATACATCAAAATTTAATAGGAAAACAAGCAGGGATTTGTGGGGAGGGAATAGTCACAAACAAAATAAATTTCCTTATCCAGCAGGGAATAAAAAGGCAGGGGGGGTAGGTGGAGAGGAGAGAAGTAAAGAACTAGAATCTAAGGAGGTACCACAAATTGCTTCTTAGATACCTGGAGAATGGCTGAACAAATTGTGGTATGTGAATGTAATGAAATATCATTTGGCAATAACAAATGATGAGAGATGATTTCTGAAAATATTGGGGAATATAAACTGATGAAGAATTAAGTGGATTAATTAATTTTTAATTAAGAGGAATAATTTACATAAGGGCAATAACACTGGAAAGAAAATATATCTCTGAAAGATTTAAGAACACCGATCAAAGCAATGACCAATCATGTCTCCAGAGAACCTATCATGAAACATGTTACTCATATCTACGTATCTATAGCTATCTATATATCTATATGAAAGACATGGCTTCTATGTGGCTGTGTGGATTTGTTTGGCTTGCTGATGCTTATTTGTTACAAGGGATTTACCCCCCTTTTCTTTCTTGATTAACCAGGGCTAGGGATAGAGGAAAGCAATAGTATTGCCAAGAAAAAGAAAGCCATTATGATATTTTATAAAATGCATGGAACGGAACAGAAGGAAGTTAGAAGGAAACAAAGACAAGCAGAGTAGTTTTGAAATGAACATATTGAATTTACAATATACTTGAAACAAAAGTAGTATAAAGTACAGATTCACAGTTTCATACAGAATCTTTTTGTATGTTTTGCTATGTGTCTGCAAATGATCTTTTGGGGTTCAGAATTTTAAAAAATTACTATAAATTTCTATGTTTTTATACATATTTTGACAATTCCTATTCCAAAAAAGATTTTTCATACATGCTTTTGTATGGAAATACAGCTATCATTCTTCATATTTTAGAAATTAAATCTAAATGGGTACAAAAGATAAAGAAATAAAAGTACTCAAACTTAAAGGGAGCAGACCTAGTGGGAACAGTGGGTAATATCACTTAAAAAGTTAAAAACAAAACCTCAAAAGGTGCAACTCAAAAGGGTGGAGAACTAAGAGAGAAAGGTTTCTTTAAAATGAATTCACAACTTTAAAAATGTTAATCTGGGAAGAGTGAAGCATTTACCAATTTTAGTAAATGACCTTAACATTTGCTTTGCTCAGTTCTAGCTACTGGGCAAATCTCAAGTTCTAGGCTTCAATGTCTTCTTCTATAAATGAGGGGTTGGCCTACATGATGTGGGGTTCCTTCCAGTTGTGGATCTGTGATTCTGTGTTACATCACTGAAAGGTTGTATGTCTTGGAGCACTGGTATGAGAGTCAAGAGACCTGAGCTATTGATTTGCTGAATTAATCATTGCTGAGTTATCCCTCTTTTAACCAATCTCTTCCTTTGCAAAATGGATTAATAACACTTGTCAACTGTTAACACCTTAAGTTTCTGGGTATCTTACTTGGAATGACTCCACTGAAAGGGGGTTATCAGCAAAAGGTATCTAACTTTTGAATAATGTTATAATGTTATAAATGTTACTCAGGGCAGAGGAATGAAGTGTGAGATGCAGATGAAAAATCTCTAACCCCAAGAGGTCATGTGCTAAAACAAAAGGCTAATGCATCTTGGATGCCAAGTTCCATCAAAAATTCTGTGATCATGCTGCCAAAAGGCAGGAAAGCCCTTTGAACAAAAACATTTTCCTATTCCCTCTGACTCTAGGCTTCCTGTTCATTATAAGATTCTATGTATATGGACTCTTAATAATTGCTGCCTAATGAAAATTCATTAAGTTAACAATTCACTACTAGTATGTGTAGTGTGATGTCTGATTTTAAAATTAATACTATTATTAAAAAGCTAAATGTCTTTGATATCCCTGGAAACATTTCTTTATTTGACCAGCATCTCTGCTGTTTCTCATTATCTGTGTCCCAGACATATTCACATGAATAAGTCATTTTCAAAACAAAAATAAGGATACTTTTATACTCAGAATAAAAGAAGGTAGTAAGCCAACTAAAAATCATTGCTTTAGACCATAATGATTTAATACAGAGGAAACATGACTTCCTTTATCAAAAAAAAACAACTGTTCAGGGTTAGCTAGTTTTTCTAAGCTAGTATTATATCAGACCTGGAAGTTCTAGAGGAGAAATTCAGGGCTAGAAGGGGCCTTGGAGGTTACCAAGTACAAACATGAAATTGTGACCAACCACACACTCCCTTCAACAACGAATCTGACAAGTGAGAGGGAATCCAGTGCCTTCTAAGGATGCTTGTTCCATCTTTGGAGAGTTATAAGTGTTAGGGAGTTTTTCCTAAGATGGAGCTGAAATCCAAGTTTCCATCTATGGCCCCTTAGAGCCAAGGATGGCCTGGTTCCTTTTCCACCTGATAACTGTCAGCTAGATGGCTAACATGTTTTTTTTTTAAACTTTTTCTCTTGAGTTTATTTTTTTTTAATTTTATTTTTTTGCTTTTTGGAGGGGGGGAGGCAGGGCAATTGGGGTTAAGTTACTTGCTCAAGGTCATATGGCTAGTAAGTGTTAAGTGTCTGAGGCCAGATTTGAACTCAGGTCCTCCTGACTCCAGGGCTAGTGCTCTATTCACTGTGCCACTTAGCTGTCCCCTAATATGTTCCTCTTTTTCTTAATTTTAAAGGTTGTAGTTCCTTCAAGAATTCCCCATACAGCATGGTCTCCAGTCCTCTCACCATCATAGTCACTTTCTTTGGACACACTCTAGCCTGTCAATGCCCTTCTTAAAATGTGATGCCCATTACTGAAAAACAAACTCTGTGCTCTGACCTAGATCTTAGTGAAGAGACTTGGTTTGAATTTCACCTCTGATATTTACTAACTTTGGTCACAGGCAAGTCATTTAACCTCTCAAAGCTTAGTTTCCTCATCTATAAAATGGACATCATGCTTGCATTATCTGCCTCATGGGACGGTTGTGAAGAAAGTACTTGGTATACTTTAAAGTGCTATACAAGTCATTATTTACATATTACTGCAGAACCAGGAGGAGGCAGCTGCTTCTACGGATAAGATGAAGCTGAATCCAGTGTATGTCCCCTTTCAGAAGAGGTATGAAGCTCAGGAACCCTATCCTTTTATATGTATGAAGGACCTGAGGAGGTAGGGCAGGGGCCCAAGAAGGCCACCTTTGCTCCAAAATATCTCATCTACTTATTCTTCAATAATTTAAAGAATCCCTCGGGCAGGGTCCTCTTTCCACTGGTGCAGATCTCAAACTACTCTCACTGTCTTAACCTGAGTGAATCTTCTTTAAGTTTTTCAATAGATCATCGACAGAAGATTCCCACAAGTTGGAGGCCCTCCTCCAAGTTCTCTTCATGTTTAGTGGATATGAGCACAACTCGTCTGTCCACATGTTGTCCATCCCATGCTCTCTGTACAAGTCTGGCCCACCTCCTGTTTGGGTCACACATGTCCTTGGTAAAGTCTTTTATGTCACTTTTAATATGCAAATCATTGCTGGTTATGTACCATAGGCAACATTCACCCACCTTGTGTCTTTCCCTTGCCATTTAGGTTACATCAAGTTTAGGCTTTTTCTGAGATTATGGTGTTCTGTGATTCATAGTCATAACTTTTTTTTTTTTGCTTCTATGCTTTCATTGTAGACTGAACTTGCACTAAAGTGGATCTATTATGGACCACAAAGAAGCCAGTTCCCAGGAGGACCCTGGAATGTCCCAGCTTCCTGGGTTAAAGTGGAACTTAACATTTTATACCCACACTCCCAGATCTATTTTGGAACCAAAAGGGCTGATGGGGCTGAAGAACATGGATGGCACATGATAGTGAATTAAGTACATTCTGCAAGTATCAGAGAAGACAGAAGCTTATAAGAGGCTTATTTCAAATAACATGGAACATTGACTGACATGCCTCTTGTAGATGAGAGTGTACAGAACAGAAAAATGGCCAAATTTTGTGTACTTCAGGGCACTGCACTGGAATTTTTTTTCCTTTTCTTTTTCCTACTCTAGCATTCAATTCCTACTTTTACTCCCTTAGACCAAGACTAACATTTTATAGAATGCCTTCAGATTCTTAGGGAAAAGGTAAGATCCTTACATTTTTAAATGTAAAAACAAACAAACAAACTTCCACTGACACAAGGAATAGCAAGATGACATATGTCACTGCCTAGGTTATGTCACTATGTGTAGTAATCCTATGCATGGCCAGAAACACGACTGATGAATTTTGATGATGGAACAAATATACAGAAGTGAACCTATTGGTTTAGCTGTGGGTGTTTTAACTGGTGGGAAACCAGCCCACAACATGTACTGGCTCATCTGGACACATTCCAGATTGTCAACGTCCTTCCTAAAACTGTGTTGAAATTCCATTATATGGAAAGTATTGTACCTTAGTGAGATACAATAGAAGAAAAAGACATAATCTCCATGCCTAAACATATTCAAAGAAGAAAGACATGGACATATCCCATGACATAATGTGAGTTCCTCATGGTCAGGGTCTGCTTCATTTTTGTCTTTTTATCTCTGGTGCCTGGCATATTATCTGGCACACAGCAGGAGCTTCATAAATGCCTGTTGATTGACTGATATATGGTAATGCAAGTGTTTAGTATGGTACCATGCACAGAGCAGTAGTTTAATTGATGTTTGTTGAAAAGACATGGATACTCCTAGATAGTAGGAGAACCAAGGAGATAACAGTATCACCAAAATTTAGAAAGCAGAGAGCATCCAGGAGGTGATTAATGGCATTAAATGCTGCAGAAAGGTCAAGATCTATAAAGACATAAATGGTAATGTTTGAGAGAACAGTTCATTTAAATGATAAGGCTGTATGCCAGACTACACAGGGTTAAGAGTGAGATGATTAGAAAAGTCCACTTTGAGTGGACAGCATTCCCAAGGAGTTTAGCCAAGAATGGTAAGAGAGATTGACTAAAAAGCCCATTGCCAGAAAAACGGCAATGAAATCATGATTTTTTTCAGTGAGGCCAACTCTTGGGGTTGTGATCTATATTAGTGATGTTACTAGCCACAAGGATGAAATACCAGATCCTTTAAAGCATCAAAATACTATATAAATACAAGATATTCTTTATACCACAAAGTAGAAAAGCTGTGTGGTATGGTAGGGAAAGTGCTAGACTTGGAACCAGAAGACCTGGATTTGCCCCTGATTCAAATATGTTGGACCTGAAGGACCACAGGCAAATCCATCTCATTTCAGAGCCCCCATTTACTCATTTGCAAAGTGAGAATGACATTGGTAATGCTGACTTCATAGGACTGCTGTGAGTGGAAGGCTGTGCCAACCTTAAAACACTACATCAGGCATTTTCAGTAGATAAGTGCTGAGTATACGGGGAGTTGAGAAGTCTGAATGATGCTGGGCAAGGGGGTATTACACTGCTGATACAAGTACAAAGGAAAGAGGGGAGATCATCCTTCCTCTAATTTGCGCTGAACATGAAACACTGGCAGTCTATCACACATTTTGTCTATAGCCTTATAATGTATGATATTTGGGCCAAAGAACAGACTAGGAAATCCAGAGGAATACGTTAGAAATGCAACACTTGCATTTTAAGTATTTTGTAAAATAATAAAAATCTGGAGCTATGGTTCTGAACATTGTTTACTGAAACTCACTTAATAATGTTTCTTTTCTTATCACCCTGCTTCCTGCAAAATAGACAGACTTAGTTTCACTGAGCTGAAAAGACATGGCCAAGACATACCAGGTGTGACATCTGTAACAGTGATGCTGCTGTCATTCAGCACCTGCTTGTAGACATCCTCTCCTTGAAGACCCACAGTAAAATCTCTACCCTGGACCTCAGAGGACCAAGGTGAAGGCAAAAGTAATGCCTGATTTTTCAGTGCAGTTGGGTGCAAAAATCTGGAGGCACAGGGGAAAATCATAAGGTAGGAGAACTTTGTATTTCAGAAAGGAAAACCTACTAGGGCAGAAAACAGAAAATTCTGGAGACAGCAACCCAAGAATAATGCAATACCCCATTTTAGAATCACTGATGAATACAGGTACGGATAGTTCAAGGGCTTATTCATAGGTTTTGGGTTTTTCACACCTCAGTCACCGACAAATTAATTTTGGATTTCATAATACAAACGGAACACTTATAATAGATTAGGGAATCTATAGTCTTTGGTTTAATTTAATCTGTTTCATGGGACAAGTACCAAATTATTCCTAGGATCATATAGATTTAGAGCTCAAAGGGATTTTGGAGATTATTGAGTCCAATTCCCAGATTAGGAAGTGGAGGACCAGAGAGGTGAATTTCTCAAGCTCACATGGATAGTAAGATATTTTTTTAGGTTTGCAGTTGCAAAAACCCACAACATGCTTTTAAATACTTTGTCAGTAATGTTTTCCAAAGGCCATAGAATGAATGGTAATGTTCCATAGAAAGCTATCTATTGTCAGTACTCTGCTTTGCTTTTTCCTTCTATTTAACAGGTTTTCATAGGATTACACATTCAGAGGTAGAAGGGACCTCAAAAGCCACCATCTATTCCAACTTTCATTTCATCAAAGAGGAAAACAAGGCCCAGAGTTCATGAAGGGTTTTGCCCTAGGTCATACAGGTATTAAGTAGCAGAGCTGGGAATTAAAGCCAGGTCCTTTGATTTAAAATTCACTACTCTTTTCCCTGTGTATGTTTCCTTTTTCAGGTACTTGTCTCTTTCTTTAATTCACCAAATGTAAAGCTAAGGTTCAGATTTGTTATTATTCAATAGTTTTTTTTTTGCTCCCTATTTTTACTTTAAAAGATCAGCAGAATGTTGTATATTTCCCAATTTTCCCAAACTTAAACTTTTTTTTTAATATGTTTGGCTCTTGATCAATTTTTTCCCCCTGTGGGCCTTGTTTTTTTAATGTTGATTAGTTGCATTCCATAGTTGCTTTTCATCTACACAAATGAATAATATTAAAAACTCATATTTTCATTAATACTGTAAAGGTTTACAAAGCATTTTGCACTATGGGTTGATCAATCTTATGTATAGCTTTTGGTAGGTCTAACTTTATAAGTGGATGGACATATATACTGGGCGATGAGGAATGAATTCCCTGCAAAAATGTCGTTATGCATCTATTTTGGGGGATCCTGAAGGCTTCTTAGCTTCCAACTATCCCCTAATAAAATGTACATATTAGTGGCTAAGATAACACCCAAAGCTTTACTTGTTATTATCTTGGCTTGAAGTTAAAGCTGGGAGACTTGGACACATGATCTCTGGGATAGAGTAAGACATAAGCTGAAAAGGGAGATAGAAGAGGTAAAGTGACAGTATTGATACTTATAATACCTATCTCTTGGAGTTGTTGTAAACAAAGTCTTTTATAAACCTTAAAGTACTATAGAAATGTGAGTTATTTTTTATTGATATATGGGACACAGAACATAGTAGTGTAGTAAGTCTGGGACTGCTTTTATATCCCACTTCTGACCTTGCAGACTCATCATAGAGATGTCCTCTGTGTTCTAGCCTCAATCCAGCTGGGGAGACAAAATAAACATATTTCAAACAATTAGAGAATAAAAGTTCTCAAATCTGTGGTGATGACTATAAATACAGTAGGAGTTCAGAGAGGGAGAGATCAATTTGTACTCAAGCAGATGCTTGTTGGATGAATGTTGAGTGAATGAATGAAAGAAAAGACTTCATGGAAGAGATGTGATCTGAAGAATACTTATCTAAACAACCTACTCAAAGAGAAGGGAGGGCATCCTAGTTGGAAAGAATAACTTGAAGAAAAGCCCAGAGGAGGAAATAAGGTCAGCCTGAGCAGAGGATCGTAAATAGATCTTCCTAATGGGAATAAAGATTGTATGTTGTGGAGAGAGAAAAGGAAAAAAAACAGAGAAAAGAAAAACTGGATTTGGAGTCAGGCAGTCTGAGTTCAAGTCCTTGCTCTTCTATTTAGTGCCTGTGTGACCTTGAACAAGTTCTTTAATTTCTTTGGGTGGTATTTTCTTTATCTGCAAAATGAAAGGAGCTGAAGTGGTGATTGCCAACATTCCCCCGCAGGGTCTACAATCCTAAGGTCATGCCCAACTATAAAATTCTGTGGCTCTGTGAGTAGGCCACTAATAATGAATTCTTCTTAATACCTAAATCTAGGAATAGATTATACACACAGTGATGGATCAATATGTTATTGTTCAGCTTTTCATTTATTAATAAATAATCTTTGTGACTATCATGAGACAAAACTTGTCTCAAGAATCAATCATGCAAAACAAATCTAGTTAAGAAAGTATTGATACCTATTGATGAGGTGAGCTGGATTTCAATAAGTATTTATTAAGTATCTGCTATGTACCAGGCATTGTCCTAGGAACTGGGAAACAAAGACAATACGAACAACAGTTCCTGCCCTCAAGCAGCTTCCATTCTATATGGATATATGACAGTATATAGATATCATTGTTTTAGATCTAATCTAGATCTAATCCTTATCAAACCACAGCTGCTATTTAATAGGCTCAGATTTCTCATTACTAAATGTAGATTTTAAAAGCTTTTATTACGTACATGAGTTACTTTTCAGCAAAAGGTCCAAAGAGGCAAGAAAAATAGTTAATGAATTAGGGCTCTAGTTATATATTATATAGGATAATCAGATGCCAGGTCCTACTGATTCTATTTCCACATATCAGTTGTATATATTTCCTCATCCCCTCACACATTACCACCATCAACTCTCATCTGAACTATTGTAATAGCTTCCTAAATTGCTTGATCTTTATAATAAACTTTCCTTTCAGAATCAAGAACAGTAGAGCCGCCAAAGGAAGCAGAAAGCACACGGAGAACAAAGAAGGGAAGGGCAGCTGGATTATATTAAGTTTACATAGAAGAGCTGCATGATAGAGAAGATGCAATTGTGAGAGTGCTAAAGAACTAAAAATTTATAAGACCTTCTTTACTAATTCTGGAAAAAAGACCACTGGAGAGAATACTGACAACTATCAATCTATATACGTAGTTCCCCATTTATTATGAGAATTTACACACACTCCAAAGCTGTCCTTAATAAGGGTATTTGTAGGAAACAGATATGTGTTTATAGGCAGAATATAATATCACCCAGTCCTTATTGTTTATTGACCAAAAAAAAAAAAGGATTTAATTTGGTAGAACAAAACATGACCATTTTATAATAAGGTGTCCCCCAAGTATATAACAACATTAGTCAAGATTTTTGGAAAGCTAAAACAATTAAGATAATCTTGTTTGATAACTTTCTGATCATTAAGAGCAAATGAAACAAGATGTATGCTTGATAAAGGAATTCACCATAATTACAATGGAAATCCAATTCAATATGTGAATTGAAGAGTGATTTCTAATAGATGATAAAGTTCTCTAGATGTTTTTGTATTTTAGATGACAACATGGTCATTGAATCAAATACTGTAACACTGCAGAACCTCTTGAGATTTATAATCACTCGCAAGAATTTGGTTTGATACAAGAAAAACCAAATGGACAAAGTATCCAAAGTGAAGAAATCATAAATCAATTGAAGAATATATCAAATTTTAAAAAGATATGAAGTTATTTAACATGTCAATTTTAGAATAAACAAACTAGTTATATGGCAAACACTGGAGCAATGAAAGTTAAGTTTTAAGCTTTTAGTTTCCTTGTATTTGAAACAGAATGAGAATTGGCTGGGTCTTGGTCTTATTATATGGCAGCAGACACATAAGACACTTGGAGAAACATGGTTTCACTCTCCCTTCCACAAAATTCAGATGACCGACATAGCACACACAGAGAGAAAGCAAACATCCAGAGACAGCAGACCATTTGCAACCTTGCATTAGCTGACTGCTTTTACAAACAATGGTCACTTACTAAGGGACATTCTGTGTTAATTGCTTTTAATTATTTCCTTAACCACTTTCTCTTGTTTCACAGAATTCCTACACTCTAAGATTATAAGCTTATTATGACTAAATGATGTCTTAATCAAAATAACAGAAGATAAACTGTAGAAATATCTTAGAATATTCTGCATAATTCTGATATATAAGATAACTGAATGAAAAAGGAGAAACATAAAATTTTCACTGTTACTATATCAGTGTCGTTTGGAATTCACCCAGCTCTAAGAAAGGTACAACTCAAGATACTTATTCTAAAAAAACAAGAGCAAGAACTAGAGCTTGCAGCCTTCCTGGGACTACTCAACTGCTTGTTTTTTTCTAGTAACCTCGAGCACTGGGGACAGCTACGTAGTATGGTGGATAGAATGCCCAACCTGGAGTCAGGAAGACTCATCTTTCTGAGTTCCAATTTGGTCTCAGACACTTACAAGCTGTGTGACCCTGGGCAAGTCACTTAACCGTGTTTGCCTCAGTTTCCTCATCTATAAAATGAGCTAAAGAAGGAAATGGTAAATTACTTTAGTTATCTTTGCCAAGAAAACCTCAAATGGAGTCATAAAGAGTTGGACAGAACTGAAAATGCCTGAATAATAACTAGCATAAGGATTTCCCAGCCTTCTGAGTCAATGCTAGTATACTACAATGAACATAAACTACTATTTCTTGACATTGAAATTTTACTGTATAATTTTACTGTAGAATGTGATAGCTCTATGCTATCACACAAAATGCCACTAAGGCTCAATTTAAAAGTTTCTCAGGTAGCTCTTGTTATTACTGAAGGAATAACAAGGTTGAACCAATTCATAGCTATGCATTTACAAATGCTACTGATAAGAAGCCTCTAGTGGAACTCTTGAACTACATGCTTAATTACGTCACCATGTACACTATGCTAGAGCCTCTTCCTTAGTGTTTAATATTTATCTATAAGCCTTGAAAAGTAACTTAATGCTGGTGTTCTCAATAACCTGCTGTTAGGAGAACACCATGCTAGGTGCTAAGAACACACAAGATTAAAACATGACACATTCTTTTTCTTAAAAGAACTTATATTTTACTGGGGGAAGTGCAGAGAAGAGTGAGGACTTACTTATAAATGGTATAATAGGATTAGTATTATAAACTATGAACATGTAATTCTTGACTGGACAAAATCATTGCTCTGACTAGGTGATGCAGAGCCAGTGCTGGACCTGGAGTTAGGGAGACATTAGTTCAAATCTATGTTCAGATGTTTGTTAGGAAGGTGAGGTCAGAGCAGGGTGTAGCAAAATTGAAGAGAAACTTTTAACCAAGTTGTCACACTCTGAAACATATGGGTAGAGGACTGAAAGTATAGTGTAGACCAGGACTGCACAACATAAGGACCGTGGGCCACTTGCAGACCACCAAAGGATTTTGAGGGGGCCCCCCCGCAAAAAATGTAGAGGATGTAAAAGAAAGATGTAATGAGTGCTTTGTCCATGCCCCACTTAATCTGCCTTCCACTAGTCACTATTTTGCCTGTAACTTTTTTGTCATGTAACTTGGCCGGTAGGTTGCCACTGTGCACTCTCTCCTGTTTGTCATGTGACCTATAACCAACCATTGTCAGTCTCTCTCTAGTCTGAGAGTGGCAAGAGCTGTATCTTTTTGCTTTGTTGTCAGTCGTTACTAAATGTAAACAGGAAGAAAATCTGAAAAATATATTAAACTTGTACTGCTTAGCAAAGTAAATTTTTTTTAACATTAATGTGATTTCTTGATAAAAAAAATCTTAATCAGTGTAACTGATACTGAGATTTCCCTTTGTAAATAAGGTTTATTTGCAAAATAGCTGGAAAATGAGCCACTAAAAACCTATCTGCTGCCCAAAGTTTATCCTATTTTAATTATCCTATCTACTGCCAAGTTGTACAGGTCTGGTGTAGACCAAAAGTGTCACATGGCCTGTATGTGACCTGCAACCATTCTGAGTATAGCCTGAAACAGATGAAAATGCAATTAGGAAATATTTAGCAAAATAAAGATACAAGAGAAAATAGATGTTAATATGTGGTTTTCTTAGTTACTATGTAGCTCACCGAGATCCTTATGTACGGTTTAGTAACCTCATTCTTATTTTGACACAACTGATGTAAACTCTTAAGAAGGTTTTACTATAGTAAAAAGAGTACTGGCACTGGCACTTCACATTCTAGTTCTGACATTTACTAGCTATGGGATTTGAGAACATCATGTGCTTTCTCTATGCTTCCTTATGCTAACCCTTAAAATGTGGGTAACAATATGCATACTATCTACCTCCAGAGGTTGTTGTGCAGAAAGTATTTTGTAGAGTTTAAAGTGCTAAATAATGTGAATTATTATCATTACTACTGAGGATGCTGTGAAGTAGAGGAAACTGGCTAACAAAGTTTGTCAGGTTTATCACTGCTTATCATTTTATTTAAAGTCCAAAAATTAATTAGTTCTCAAAAGACATCAAGACCTGCCTTGACTGCCTCCTTTGAGATAAAGATTGAAAACTGCTCCTCTGGCTCTTGTGACTCTTCATTTATTTTTACTCTAAGAGGCATTCTGGAGCTGTCCAAGGTGAATTCCTGCACTTATAATTGAGGATATAGGGTATGTGTCAATAAAGTCCAGGTTGTGGATATACCTGGACATAGTGATCATGTAAGAAAATGTTTCTTCCAGGATCACTTGACAACATCCTTCTTGATCTCTGTTGTGTTTGCTATTGCTGACAATTTTTTCATACTAACTACTTTCTCCTCCCCTAGTTAGAGAAACAATAAACTTCTAAGGTTCAGAGAACCTTACCCTTCTAAAACACACGTTCTGCTTCTTTCTGAATTCTTATTTTGAGAGTTCTCCAACTGTCAGGCCTTGGCCCTCTTATCTCTATGTTTTCTTTCTAGATATTTCTCTGAATGTAGATATCTCCTTCCATCCTGAGACTTGTAGAGTTGTCTTTTAGCTGTGCGTTGCTGAGGAGAGTAAAAATATTCCACTTTAAATTTTTTCTCTTCTTGGGGTCCATATCAGAGTCTTTCTAGACATTTGATGTTCCTTCACAAAACAAAATAGTCCTTGCTCCCAAGGAATTTACATTTGATTGAAAGGAAACATTTACACTTCTAAGGGGGACTGGCCAAGTATGTACTTGGCTCAGTATGTACTATGAGTATGTGTAGAATGCTAGGCTGATGCACACATCTCATAACTAACTGGTTTTGGTCTGCTAGCCTCATGATGAAGATGAATCTTTTTGACTGGCTGTGTAGCTGAAATTGGGAGTTCATTCAAAAGGTACTGGTTGACCAGAACCTGGTCCTTTTCTTCTTCTGACTTCTTCCTGCCTTGCAGTGAAACAAGAGAGTCAATGGAAGAGTCTTCTTTGGGCTCTTTCCATCCCAGGCGATTATGTGGCCCATGAATATGGGTCTGGGTCCTTTGGCTTGGCAGCTGGTCTTTCATTTTAGATATAGGAGATGGAGATGAAGGTTAAGCAAGGAACCCCAGTGTGGTTTTTACATACAGTTCAGCATTAATCCCTCAAGGAAGGAAAACTGCCTTTAGCACCAAGTCTGTTGGTAGCTGAGATAGGTATACATTTAGCAATGAGGCTATATTTGGGCTCGATCTTGATAAGATCAAAGCTAAGTAGAAATTGGGTTAAGTATGAGACCAATCTCCTAGCTTGAAGTGGTATAGGAGACAGTATATCTCCCTGGTACTGAGGGGAAGGGGAAACATTCATACTTTTGCTCTTAGTATATTTTAGAAGTAAATATCTCACTGTAAAAGTGAATAAAGATTAATTGGTTAAATGAAATTAGTGAGCTAATCATTGGTCACTAAGAGTTTGTATGAGTGAAAATATACAGGAATGGGGGCTTGAGCCAATACCATTATAGAGTTAACTCTAAAATTCTGAGGGACAATGTCGCTTCAGGGTGGTACAGTGAGGCCAGTGTATTTGGTATGTATAGATAAGACAAATATATGCAAGGTAATTTGCAGGAGGATAGGACATTTTAAACTGGGGGGGAGGGGCAAATCAGGAAAAGCCTCCTATAGGAATTGGTACCTGGGATGAACCTTGAAGGAACTTTAAGATTCTAAGAGGTCAAAGTGAGGAAAAAGGGCATTCCAGGTGTGCATATGTAGGTAGCCTATGGAAAGGCATGAAGTCAGACATGGAAAAACAAGCAATCCAATTTGACTGGAATGTAGAGTGCATGGTGGGATGCATAAAATCAGTCTGGATAGATAGATTAGAGTCAGGTTGTGAAGTGCTTTGAATGCCAAACAAGAGTTCATATTTTATGAAAGTAGAATTATTGAGACTTGGTAACTAACTGGGATATGGGAAGTGAAGGAAACTGTATAGTCAAGGATAATTCTGTGGTTTTAAGCCAATGATGGGAAAGATCATAGTGCTGTCAAAGGGAATAGGTCAATCATGAAGAGGGGTGATTTTGGGGGTAAAGTTCAATTTTAGACATGCTGAGTTTGACACACCTATGTGAAATACAGTTGGAGAAGTCCAAAAGATAGTTGATAATGCTAGTCTAAAACACAGGAGTGAGAACATGGTTAGATACACATACATGTTTGTGTGTGTATATATGTTATATACATATGAATGCATGTATAATACTGGGGAGGTGGAATTTAGGAGATGTGAGGAGGCCGGCACTGGCAAAAACTAGTAGGATCAATGAAGACTATATGTTATAATGGTTATACAGAATGTTAATAGGTGTCATGATTTTTGAAAATTATCTGCAAAGGCACGGCATAGTCAGTGCCACAAATGACCATGACTACTATGCTAAAATCTGCAAGATCACTACTAGGACGACTACTTTTTAGTTACATTAGTTAGAAATGAAAGGGGAAATGTCGAATATTCAGCACACATTCCACAGTGGAACATCAATTGTCAATTCAATGATTAAAATTCCATTCAAAGTAGAATTGATCTTGAATTCTAGCCAAAGTGGTTTTGGTACTGAAGTACTTAAAGCAGATTCTCATGAGGGTTCTATATGTAAGGAAACTCCAAAGTGAGGCAGAGGTTAAATAAGTGGGCCAGGTTCAAACAGCTAGTGTCTGAGGATGGATTTGAACCCAGGTCTTCCTGACTCCAGGCCCAAAGCTCCATCCCCTGTACCATTCACTTGCCAAATATAGAGTTAACCTTCTGGTTATCTGATAAACATTCACAAAATATTTACCATGTTTAAATTTCTAAAACTGGAAGCAAAAATTTAGCCACTCTCTTCATGGAATTTACAGTTTAAAATAGGAATAAGACAATTATTGTCGTTGGGTCATTTTTCAGTCCAGTTCGACTCTTTGTGACCCCATTTGGGGTTTTCTTGGCAAAGATACTGGAGTGGTTTGCCATTTCCTTCTCCAGCTCATTTTACAGATTATGAACTGAGGCAAAAAGGGTTAAGTGATTTGCCCAAGGTCACATAGCTAGTAAGGGTCTCAGGTAGCATTTGAACTCAGGAAGATGAGTCTTCCCGATTCCAGGCCAGGCACTCTATCCCTTGTACTACCTAGCTGTCTAATAAGATATATACTCAAATAAGAATGATGCAGCTATGATACTGACAAAGGAAAAATCCGAAAAGCTCTAATCCCACATATTTCATTGCCTCAATGGAAATGTTAAAAAAATGCTACTGTATATTTATATAAAATTTATATATTTTTTCTGGACTTGATTTTTGAGTAAGTTTCATTTCTTTTAAATTGTAAAGTTAAGAAACTTCCAGACAACATGGATGCTTCAGCAGGAGGAATTCAGCCCAGTTTCAACATAGCTACTCCAGCAAAGACCTCAATTTTTTACCAGACCAAAAAATGAGCAGGAAAGTCAGTAAGAAACTACAGTGATTTTTCTACCTAGAATTTCACTCCCCCCCTCAAAAAAACCCCAATCAGATGCCCACAGGCAAAAAAATGCCAGTTTAGGCAAACAAGTTTATAGCCTCTTGGTGAGCCTATGATGAGCTTGAAAATCTTGTAGCCTGCAAGGTTCTGTGTCATGAGGGAGCAGGATTAGGTTTTCTTCAGAAAGCACCAGGGAACCAGAAATCTACAAGGTAGTTAGAAAACTCCAGGACCCTGAAGAGCTCCAGTGAGCATTGTGGCATAGAAATGCTCAAGTCTGGGGCTCTAAGGTTCATAGTACTCTGTCCTAAGTTGCTATAAAGGTTCCTCAGTCCTATCACTCTGAACCTGAAAAATTTGGGGCCAGTAGGTAGAGAATTCCAAGAATTTAGGTGACTCAAGATAAGACCAAATAGGGGCCACCACCCCACTGAAAATCATAGCAGTGGGAGGAATTTGGCCCTACCTATTTCAGGAATTAAAGCTAGAGAGATGAGTATATCAAAGAAGATAGTGACTGGTATAAAAACTTATTGCAGCTCTAGGAATAAGTAATTTGGTAAACACTGCAGTCACGGACAACAAATTGAAATTCTTGAGGAAAGAATTGGAAGGAGAACAAATGGTTTAGAAAAGAAAGTGGTTTATCTTATCCAAGTAAAATTAAAAGAAATCCCAGAAAATTAGAAGGCATGAAAGAAAAATCAATGACTTCATGAAACAGCAATTAGAATAAATTAGAATAACATCAAAATTTTTTAAAAACATAAGTCACCTGGTACCAGAAACAACTGACTTGGACAACAGGTCAAGTAGAGATTGTTTAAGAATCAATGGCCTCCCAAGCAACCTTAGTTCAAGTTCTCTGCTATACTGCAAATAGATATTTCAGGTCTATGGAACTGATACGTGAGGTCTTAGTTGTAATTTCCAGAGTCACTGGACTAATGAAAGACTGAAATATTCACCACAAATAACAAAATGCTACAGAAGTACTAGTAATAGCAATTCAATCCAGATGATCTAAAATCAATATGATAATATGATATTGCAAAATGGAGAGAGGAAGATGGTGGAGATTTGAAACCATGCAGTTGGAAGAATCTAGCAATGTTTATCCTGGAGAAGTCTTGACGTGAAGGGGGCAGGATGAGATATGAAAAGTCTTTATACATTTGAAAGACTGCCCAATTCTAGGGGCAACTCTTGTGGATCTAATTAAAAATATTCTAACCATTAAATGGAGGAATGAATTCATCATCACTGCAGATATATTGAAACAGAGGCTGGAAGATTCAATAGATGGGATTCATAATTTGGGTGGAGTTTGAATTATACTTTGTATACTCTGAGGTCTCTTTAACTCTGAGATGCTGATTTCTTCCAATTCAAGGATCCCATGAATCTTTGCTTGAGCCTCTCTCATTTTAATTCACACACTGTAAAGAAAGAACTTACAAAGGGTCCATCCAAGGCTCCAACTTCTTCCAGCCTTTTTTTTCCCTGTAGTACTCCTGCATATTAAATTCTAGCCAAACTGAATTATTAGCTATCTCCTCACATGGTGTCTCTATGAAGGATGTTCATGTCAGTAATATACTTCCTCATCTCTGGAAAAGGAACTTATTCCTTCACAGATTACCTCAGGTGTTGAAGGGGGTGCTGAGGTGCCTTTGTAATATTTTGGGGTGACTTTGTCTTGAATCGCATTTGTGTTCGGGCACCTGGGTATGTGATATCAGCTTGTGACAACGGCCTGTGTAAAGTCACCTTTCCCCCCCACCCCCAGCTGTAAGTCATTAACTCGGTTCCTTCCCTTGCTCCCAGCCTGTAAGTATCTTCCCTGAAGCTCCTAAACTATAACACACCACACCTATGAATTCTTAAAAGGATTCCTTAAGTTAGAGAAAGGATTACCCCTTTTGTTCTAGTGGCCAGCTGTAAATTAACTCCTAACAAAAGAACTCCACCTTATCAAAGGGGGACCTTTCAGGGCAGACAGGCTGGGTGCTCCTCCCTAACTCCACCTTTGTATGACTTTGTTACTATATAATCAGTACCCCCAATCCCCACACTTCAGGTGGATTCCCCTTAATTTTCTCCTGCCTGCTGACAAGCGTAATAAACCCTTTTAAAACTGCCAAAACTGCTTATGCCTGGTAATTCTTTCAGACTACTAGAACCCTCAAAGGATTTCAATAGAAATCCATCCTTTCTAACCCTCAACAATGTCACTACTCTTGTGAATGCTAACTTCATTCCCCCAAAATGAAAGTATTCTTTCTCTCTCCAAGTTTTTCCAGAGTACTTCTCCTGAAGCACTCCTTTGCTTCAATCACTCATTACTTTGCGTTAAACTGAGAATATAGATTTATCACTAGTAAGGATGTTATGGGTCATATAGCCTCACCTCCTTATTTTACAGATAAGAAAATTTAAGCCTAAATTGGTTGTGCCATGTTCTAGGCTGAAATCTCTCTACATATCCCACACCCATTTAGTAGACTGTAAGCTCTGTGAAGGTAGTTTTCATTGTACTTCCAACTTCTAGTACAACACCCTGCATGAAGAAATGTTTGTTGAACTGTATTAAATTAAGCTGAAGTTCTGGTAAAGTCTTCTTCATGTTTCCAGTTTCTCCAATGACCACCTTAGTAAAAATTCTTTTCCTGGTAAGCAGTTGGTGCCTTAAAGATAATCCAGTCCAATCCAGTTAAAGGAGTTTCTTATAGAGATAAGAAGTTTCTTAAGAAGATAAGAAGTTTCTTTATGTGGTTTGAACTGGATGATCTCAAAGGCCTCTTTTCCAGTTCCAAATGTATGATCCAAAGATATTGTGCCCTCCCCCACCTCCCATCAAACTTATTTTTGGGTTATCTTCTCTTCAGAGGTAATGGGGCACAAAGTCAAAGGATCTAGGTTCTTAATGAATTCTAGGTATTAATTACATGTGTGACCTTAGGCCAATTAACCTCCCCGGACTTCCATTTCCTCAACTGGATAAGAGGTTGGGAGTGTTTGAACTACAGGACTTTGAAGGCCCCTTCTAGCTCTAGCTCTATGATGCTATCTATGTACAAGTCTTCTCCCCCAATTATCTTGTCCACCTTTCCCTCCTAGAATGTTGGCTTCTATTTTTCTTTTGGTATTTCCAATTCCCTGCAGAGTTAGCACATAAATGTTCAGTCAGCTGAAGCAACAGCTCCAGAAATGCTGGCAGTTACTTGTACCAATGATGGAAAGGCATCTTTGCATATCTCCATCTTCAGGGGGGAATCAATCGATCAACAAGCATTTACTAAGGGCCTATTATGCGCCTAGTGAAGGCAGGGAGCTGCAAGGGGAAGAGTGCTGGATTCCAATCTTGACAATGTCCCTAACTTGACTTATGATTCTAGATGGTCAGTTCACCTCTCTGGGCCCCATTTTGTTGTTTCTCCTTCCTTCTGGAAGAGGACCATGAACTCGGGAAAGTGATGCCATGACTTGCAAGTGACCCTTGGATTCAGTTGAGGCAGGGCTGTGCTAGGTCACCAGCGTCACCTTCTCCTCCTGAGCCATCTGGGTCCAGGGGCCAGATACAGAGGCGGCCCACGGGAGACGTCCCGGGGCCTCGTTTTCGATTCCTCTTGACCCACCTTCCCTTCCTATCCTTCTCTCCCGGCTCGTTGCTCAGGAGCCCAGGGCAGCCTGTCCGCCCCGGGCCGCCAGCGCGCTCCCTGTCAGCGGCGTCCCCGGCACTAACCTGACTAAGTCGGTCATGCAGGAGCCCACCACCACCACAGCCGAGTCCGGTTGTAGCCCCGCCGCGCAGGCTGCCATAGTGAGCACAAGTCAGGCAGGCTAGCGGATTGGGACTGAACTTTGCCCTTTGCCCTCCACCTCTGAGTAAGGTACACTTCGTCCCTCCCCTCTCGGACGGCGAGATGAGGGCCTTTCCCTTCTCCCGCCCTCCCCCCTCCCCGCCATCGGCGGGCATCTTTCCAAGTGCCTGATATAAATTAGTCCTCCCGCTGTTCTATTCCTCTTCCGTTAGGGTTTCCACCCCTAAGTCCGTTCCTTCTTCACATTTCGGACCCTGTTCGAGGTTATCTGGTTACTTGGTTATCAGTGAGTAGAAAGTGGGGTGGGGGAGGGGGACCATTCAGGCAGCGACTTGACTACCCACCCCCCTAACCCCGATGATTTTTCGATATTCGGGAGCGCGCACGTCGCCAGGCTTGAGGCGGGCTGTCACGGGGGCGCGCACGTCCCCGGACGGCGCTGCGCGTTGCGGGCGGGGGCGCGCTCGGGGAGTGTGCTCGGCGCGCGCGTTGTAGCCGGTGTCTGCGTCTGTCGGGCTGTAGTCGCAGGTACTCGGTGTGGGATCGGTTGCGGGCGGTGGGGAACGGAACTGTACAGGTGACGGCAGGAAGGTGGCCAGAGGGCGCCGCCTCTTCTCCTGAGAGAGTACCCCGGCCCGCCCAGGCGCCTCCTTTCCCCTCTTCCCACCCCCGCGCGATATTTCCCTTCAGACTGAACCCACCAGGCCCACGCCTCGCCTTCCTTCTTTTTAGGCCTGTCCAGCCTCAGGCCCTCGCCAAGTGTGACTTGGGAAATCTGTATTGCTAAGGAGCGTGGCTCAGAGGGCATTGAACACTGGACCTGGAGTCAGGAAGACCTGGGTTCAAATGCCGCCTCAGACGCTTCCTAGCGGGTTTGACCCCAGACAGTAATAATACTACCACATGCATCACAGGGTTGTTGGGAGAAGCAAATGAGAGATGAGATGTAAAACGCAGTAACAAATCTTAAAGCGCTCAACGAAAGCAAGTTCTTATTCCCATTATACAGATGTAGAAATTAGGCTGAGAGAGGCTAAGAGTCTATGTATTTTGCTCAGTTCCCAGGATAGTTGTGAAGCTCAAATGAGATAATGTAATTCTGGCTCTACTTTCTATCACCTTGTGACTTTAGACAAGTCGATAATTTAAGTCTCTTCATCTGTTAAAGGACAAGGTTGGACTAGACCTTTTTTGATCGCTTCTAGTTCTCAACCTGCCATCCTAGGATTCTGAAGCACTTTGGAAACCTTAAATTACTATCTAAACATCGGCTGTTATTGGTTATTATAATTATTATTGGTTGAGCTGAATGATATTTTCATTTCTAAGCTACTTTCGAGATACCCTGGAGAGGGACTCATTATTCTTTTCCTCTTTCTAGAAGGTTTTCTCCCATTTCCTTTGCTGGGTTGTGACATAAGTACACTCTCCCCTGGACCCTGCATAATGTTTCAGTGATTCAGCACATGTCCTTCTTTCTCCTCATCCTACTACTTTTCATGGCTTTGATGTGTCATAGTATAAGTGGGCTTACCTTTGGGGCCAACATGGGCCTCATAAGTCAATCCACTTGGAACATTTCTATGGGCAGTAGTAAATCCCTTACCCATTCATTTGCAAGGCCAACGTCAGCTTTATAGTTAGCCCTGAAATAGCCTTTTACCATGGAAATAGTATAGACAGTTCTTGCTTCACATAAGTAGACCACCTTTCCACAGACCTCTACGTAAAGCAGGTTTTACCTAATGTGGTTTTGCTAGATGAGTGGGATAGGGAGGTAGGCAGGAAGCGGGCCACTTGGGCCAGGGAGCTGGAAACAGAGAAGTTGAGAGCAGGAAGAAGAATACATGGACCAGGGATATGGTGACATGGATAGACAAGAGAAGATGGGAGATACACAGGGCAGGGGACCAACACGCAAGAAATGGTAGAAGACAGGCATTCTGGGACACAATGTGGAGTAGACAAAGATCTAAAGCCATCCACCTAACTGGTGTGGGGTCTCTGCTGCTTTCACTTGGCAGGTGTTTTTTTTGTGTGTGGTGGGGATGGGAGGCTACAGAGTACCAAGTGGAGGGGCAAGAAGGGGAGAGAGAGCACAGTACTGTATAGTAAAGTTAACATAAGTGTCTTTTTGGAATGTGGATTTCTTTCAGAATTCTTTACAAAGTCAAATTTACCTAAAGTGAGAACTGTCTGTATAACTTCTTTCTACCTTATCTCCCTGCTGTGGATGGAAGGCATCTTTAATTGAAGTGCATTACTTAAATGTACATTTTACTATAGAGGAATTTGCAAACTATAGGCCAGTGTACTTGATTTCAGTTCTTATAAAGATTTTAGAATATGTCATTAAAGAAATTAGTTGGTAAATATCTAAAAAGGGAATCGGTGCGTGATTACAAAGAACCATCATGACTTCATCAAGAATAAGTCATGGAAGACTAAACTAATTTCCATTTTGATGTGATTACTAATCTAGTAGATTAGAATTCTGTAGATACATTTTATCTAGATTTTATCTAAAGTTTTTGATAGAGTATCATACTGTTCTTGTGGAGAAAGGAAAGATACTGTATGGGTTAGGATACACAATCAGATGGATTCAGAATTTGTTGGGTAGCTTGATTCAAAGGAGTAGTTAATGGTTCAGTGCCAGGAAGGAGGTTTTCAGTGAAGTATTCCAGGGATCTGTGTTTGGCCCTATGCTGTTTAATATTTTTATCAGTGACTTGAATTAAGTCATAGTTGGTATTCTCTTCAAATTTGCAGATGACACAAAGCTAGTAAGGATAGGTCTCATCTTCACTGGCAGTGATAAGATCCAAAAGGATCTTGACAGGCCAGAGTGCTGGGTTGGAGTTTCGTAAGATAAAATCTAGTAGGAATAGATTTAAAGTTTTGCATCTGACTGCTGAAAAAAATCAGCTTCACAGGCCACGACTTTTTAAATGAAGAAGATCAGCTATATTCACTCCTTAAAATACATCAAGAAACGTTATTAATTTTAATATCTTATCTTTTTTATTTGGTAAAATCTAAATACTAGACTTTTGTAGGAATTAGAGTGAAAGTTGCTTAGTTAGAAATGTGTAACTGTAGGTGTTTGTTATAAATATAGGATAGTTGAACAAATTGAAAGTCCTTTGCATTTGTTGTTATTGTATTTCTGTATCTTGTTCATTGTTTAAGACAATCTGCTTATGCTAATTTTACTTCACATTTTTTATGGAGTAGCAGGAGTGTTTAGAATATTGGGGGAAATCAGGTAAGGAAGTGCTTACAAAATGGTTATCTGCTAAGCATAGTGTGTAATTGCGTAGTGACATTTATTACCTTTTTTGTTTCTAATACATTTTTCACTAGTTCTTATTATTGATATTCTTCTTTACATGTTTACAGTTGGACTAGGAAAATTGTACTGCTTAGTTTCTTTCAACAGCATTGAAAGAGAAACAAGTTTCCCACGTTACATTCTTACAAATAAATCTTTGAAAAAACATGTCTGGTCCAGCTACTTAAAAGGAGGAGCTTATGTTAATGGGAAACAGCATCTAGTGTCTGGGTAGGATTAAATGAGTCCCCCTATTTTTCATTTATGTAGTGGGAATGAATGGATGCCTTCAGTAATAAGAATATTTAATGTAGCTTACATTTATTTAACTTGTTAAAAAAAGTCCTTTACATATCCTAGGTTATCACATTTGAGTCTCCCAGTAACTCTGTGATGTAAGAAGTACAAGCATTATTGGCCCAGTTTTGCACATAAAAGTGAGGCTGAGAGAGGTTAATTAAGATCTTATCTAAGGTTACATAACTAGTAAGAATCAGGCCTGTAGCTTCTCAAACCCAGCTCTTCTGACTCACTGTCCTCCTTGAGGACATGAACCCTGTTTTAGCCTTTCTTGGTATCTCTGCTAGCACCTACCACAGTGCCTAACACTTAGTAAGTGCATAATACATTTATTGACTGACTTTCTATTGCAAGTGCCATGATAATCCCTGTTTTGGGAAATTCACTTTGGCATCTCTCCTGAATACTGTTATTATCATGGTAAATGAAGTTTTATTATTGGAAATACCTATGCAACTTCCTTAATGAATTCTCTCTTTGTCTAGGTTTTAGGATTTAAAGTTGGAAAGGATCTTAGAGATTAATTAGTCTAATTCCTCATTTCACAGATTAAATTGAAGCCCAGTATGAAAAGTTAGAATGAAACATAGCTTGTCTCATTCTTTCTATCTTGTACCTCACTAGAAATGATTGGATTATGATGTAGGGCTATTACTTATTTTTTGAAGCATTAAGAAAAATATGTTCATTTTCAATATTCTTTGTTTACAAAATATGGTTGTCCATGCTAGAACCTGTTAGAAGGCATTCATAGTCTGTATCATGAAGTAATCTCTGCTGGATTTATAAAATGGATGCTTTTGTGCTTCTACTTAAAAAAAAAAACCTCTGGTTAAGTTCGGACAACTCATTTAGTTTTAACTCTGCCTACAAAGTTGGAAGGTAGAGTAGAAATTCTTTTAGTAGTAAGTGGTTATATAAAGGCCAGTTATTAAGTAAAAGAAGAGCATAATTGTATTTCCGTCATTCCTTCTTGTCTTTGGGAAGCAGTGGTATATCTGTTCTGAGCAGCCAATGGAGTGTTTTTTCTCTTGGAAGGTTCTTCTGAAAGCCTAGGAGGGCAAACTATAGTGTAAGCTTAGGAAGATTGAGTAGATTCTTGTTTTCTGGGCTTTTCATAGATAGGGGAAGGGAGTAAGCATTTATTGGACTTCAGTGTTTTTTCATATATTAGGTCATTTTACTATCAGCAAACATTTTTTAACACTTGCCAGGGACTGTGCTAGGTTTTAAGGATATAAAGACAACAGTGAAACCATTCCTATCCTGAAGAGGCTTAGATTCTGTTCAGGGGAAACAACATTCACATAAATAAGTAAATGCAGTATGTGTATGTGTGTGTGTATGTGTGTACACATGTGTGCGTGTGTGTGTGTGTGTGTATATATATATATATTTGAGGCTGGGGGACATTAAGAAAAGTTGTTTTTTTTTGTGCTTTTGCATTCCACTTTGCATTACATTTATTTGTTTATATGACTTATTCCTCTCACTGGAATGCAAACTCCTATCACAATGTCTTACTTATAGTTAGCACTTAGTGCCTTTAATGGATGGAGCCAGTTGATGTTTTCATATAGTAGAGCTCTTAAGTATTTACTCATTAATAAAAGAAACTATTTCATAGCCAGGATATCTAAAATTGGTAAGCAGTAAAAGAAAAACTGTGGGCAGTCTTCACAGAAATATAAAGGCTGATTGGGGGCCATATGGAATAGCAGGAACATGATGCCTAGAGTCAGAAGACCTAGGTTTAGGTAACAGCCTTGTTACTTGCTAGCTGTGTGATATTGTGCAAATCCTTTAATCTCTTTGAGCCTGGTTTTCTTCATCAGTAAAGTGGCAATTATACTTACTATATTTATTTATCACACTAAGAATTATTAATTACATACACTTGTATGTCAGATTTTCCATGGCAGTAGAAAAATGGACAATGAACAGATACATTGAAATTATCTTTTTTGTGTTGTCTTTTTGTGAGATGATATTTAAACATCAGAAAATGTACTGAATGTATTTTGCAAGCATCTCAAAAACTGTATGGAATGTGAAGTTGGCTGTGCTTCACCAAAATTTCTTTACTTTTCCTTGCAGAGTGGTGAGTTGCAGGTTAAGCTAAAATGTCCCCTGAAGTAACCTTGAACAGAATTTCTCCATTGCTTTCTCCATTTATATCCAGTGTGGTCAGAAATGGAAAAGTAGGACTGGATGCTACAAACTGTTTGAGGATAACTGACCTGAAGTCTGGGTATGTATCAGAAGTAGGGTCAAGAAGCCCTTCTCATAACTCTTTTCTTAAAGGCACATATTATGTGGCAGACAATCCTTCTGTCGTAAACATTTATTGGTGCATTTAGTTTATGCAGTTTTTGACACCTAATTTTTGATATTCTTTCATTTGTATTTTAGACCATAATCTTTTCAGATTTTCATTTATTTTGCTTATTTTTGTCATATGCAGTGGGGTGGGAGATTATTAAGCATGGCTTTCATTAATGTGTGGATTTTTTCCTGAAGTCATAGATTTAGTGTTAGAAGAGAGCCCAGATGGAAGTCATCTGGTTTTACCTATAGAAGAGGAAATTGTGATATAGAGAGGTTAAGAGCTTACTACCTGAATGACTTAAGGCAAGGTCACATAGGTTAAGTAGAGAGCGGAATTTGAACCTAGGGGCTCCTGATGTCAAATCTGATGCACTTTCCACTAGGCCAGAGGTTGGCAGACTGTGATCTGTGACCCATATCTGACTTGCTTCTTGTTTTTGTGTGGTTCATGAACTAAGAGTGATTTTTATGTTTTCAAGTAAAGTTTTATTGGGGCACAGGCATGCTTGTTTTTCTATGTATTGTCTGTGCTTGCATGCTACAAAGACAGAGTTGAATAGTTGTGATATAGACCACATGTGACATTGTCATCACTTTGCACTGCTGCTTTGAGTACTACAGATCTCAATGACACAGTTCAGTCAGTTAGTCATCAAGCATTTATTAAGTGCCTTCTGTGTGCCAGGTACTGTGCTAAATGTGGGAATACAGACAGAGGCAAAAGTAGTCCTTGCCCTCAAGGAGGTCAGTATTCTAATGTGGAAGACAATAAACAAACAAACATATACAAACAAGCTATATTCCAGATGAATAGGAAATAATTAAGAAGGGTTGGGACAGGCTTCCTATAGAAGGTGGGATTTTAGTTGGGTCTTGAAGGAAACTAGTAAAGCTAGGAGGTGGAGATGAATAAGGGGACAGGCATGGGGGACAGCCAGAGAAAAACTGCCCAGAGCAGAGAGATGGAGTGACTTGTTCAAGGAACAGCCAGGAGGCCAATGTCAGTGAATCACAGAATGTGTGGGATGGGGGGAGGGTATAAGGTATAAAAAGATCAGAAATGGGTTTGTGTGGGGGTAACTAACGAAAGACTTTGAATACCAAATAAAGAATTTTATATCTGATCCTGGTGGTGATAAGGAACCATCGGAACTTTTGAGTAGAGAGTAACATGGTTGGACCTGTGCTTTAGGAAATCACTTTGGCAGCAGAGTAGAGCATGGTTTGGAATGAGGATTTGGGGTTATGACAGGCAGACCAATCAGGAGGCTGTTGAAAAGATCCAGGCATGGGGCAGCTAGGTGGCGCAGTGAATAGAGCACCGGCCTTGGAGTCAGGAGGACCCAAGTTCAAATCTGGCCTCAGATACTTAACACTTACTAGCCGTATGACCTTGGGCAAGTCACTTAACCCCAATTGCCCTGTCTTCCCCCCTCCAAAAAGCAGAAAAAAAAAGATCCAGGCATGAGGAAATGAGGATCTACAATTGGGTGGTAGCAGTGTCAGAGGAGAGGAGGTGCTTGAGAGATGTTACAAAGGTGAAATTGACAGGCCTTTGCAACAGATTGGCTAGAGAGGCTTCTAGGTGGTCCAGTGGATAGAGCTCCAGGTCAGGGTTGAGAAAACCTTTGTTCAAATCTGGCCTCAGACACTTACTGGCTGTGTGACTCTGAGCAAGTCACTTAACTCATTTGCCTCAGTTTCCTCATCTGTAACATGAGGATGATAACGGCACCTACTTCCCAGGGTTAGTGTGAGAATCAAATGAGATAATAATTGTAAAACATTTAGCGTGGTACCTGATACATAGTAAGCACTATAGAATTGTTAGATATTATTATTTTTATTTAGGGATGATACTGAAGTTTCAGGTCTGAGAGACTGGGAAGATGGGGATGCCCTTGATAGTAATAGGAAAATTTGGAAGGGGGAATAATTTAGAGGGAAAGACAGTTAGCTTATTTTTGGGCATGTTGAGTTTAAGATGTCTAATGGATATCCTGTTTGAGATACCTGAAACATAGCTGGAAATATAAGACTGGTGGTCAGAAGAAAGATTGGGGGTGCACAAGTAGATTTGAGAATCATCAGCATAGAGATGGTAGTTGAATCCTTGGGAACTGACAACATTCATCAAGCAAAGTAATATAGAAGGAAAAGAGAAGAGAGTCTAGGTTGGAACCATCTGTGTGATGCACATGATTAGTGAGCATGACCTGGATGAAGATCCTGCATAGGATATCGAGAAGGAGTGGTTTGATAGGTAGAAAGAGAATGAGGGGAGAGAGATGTCTTGAAAACCTAGTGAGAAGACAGTATTAAGGAGAAGAGGTTGATCGATAATGTCAAAGGCTTCATAGAGGTTTAAAAAAATGAGTATTGAGAAAAGGCAATTGGATTTGGCAATTAGGATCATTGATAACTTTGGAGAGGATAGTTTTGTTGGAATGATGAGATCAGAAGCTAGATTGTAGGGGATTAAGAAGAGAGTAAGAGGAGAAAGAGTGACAGATGTAGTGACTGTTGTAGATGGCCTTCTCAAGGAGTTTAGCTACAAAGGGCAGAAGAAATATAAGGCAGTAGTTTGTGGGGATGGAAGAATCAAATGAGGGTTTTTTGAAGACGGGAGATATGGGCATGTTTACAGGCAGCAGGAAAGGAGCCAATAGACAGGGAGAGATTGTAGATAATTGAAAAAGTAGGGATAATAGAGAAGACCTTCTCTTAGAGAAAATGAGATGGAATGGGATCATTGTCTAGGTAGAGGAGTTTGCCTTGGCAAGGAGTAAGGCCACCTCATGTGAGACAGAGGTGAAGGAGGAGATAGTGGCAGAAGGCATATGAGTGATAAGAAAAAAAGAGAAAGAAAAGGAAGGATAAAAGGCATGGTGAATGGCTTCAGTTTTTTTCCATTAAACATAAAGACAAATTTCGCGGTTGAGAGAGTGGGAAATAGGGAGAGCCATGGGAGGGATGAAAAAGTTTGGAAAATTTGCTATAGAGAGTACAATAGTGAGTAATAAAGGAGATATAGTAGGATTGTCAAGCAGCAGTGAGGGCACAGTTGAGGTTGTGTAAAATAAATTTGGAGTGAACCCCGTCAGAATGGTTGTATGATTTTTCTCTCTTTTGTTCAGCACCATGTGTGTGGCAGAGAAGGCAGTGGATGGTGGGAGTGATCGAGGTTGAGGTTTGGCAGAGCAAAGTTGGCCATATGATAAGGGGTCCAGGGACTTAAGAAAAGAGAGCATTGTGGAGTTGAATTGGTTCACTAGGAGTTCAAGATGAGGAAAGAAACAGGGGTAATAGCCGAGAAGATAACTATAAAAAGAGGGAGGTAATAATAGAAGATAACTAGAAAAAGGGAGAAAGATGATAGATTATGGTCAGATAAGGGGATTTCAGAATTCTTGAACATGGAGATGGTGTATTTGTGGTTTATGGCGAGATCAAGGGTGTGACCATCTTTGTGTGTGGCTGAGGTAACATGGAGCAATGTGTCTTGGAAAGTGAAGTAGATTGAGGAATTCAGTATCTCAAGTATTGATACGTATATTGAAGTCTCCTAGTGTGATGTTAGGAATTAGGGAGGAAAGCAAGATTATGAGCTAGGTACTGAATTTGTTGAAGAAGAAAGGGAATGTCTTGTAAGTCTTTACACAACATCTACCAGGATTTTGATTGACTGGAAGATGTGAATTTTATGGGACTCGAAGGAGGAGAGGTTACTGAGTGATGGAATGGAGGTGGGAGGAGAACCTGGAAGTGGCAGTGGGGAGCAAGGAGTATTTCAATGCCCTGTCCTTGACCAGTGAGCTGAGGGGAATGGGTGAAAATTCAGCCAGTACTGGAAGGAGTGAGTGGCTAGGGAGGTAGTGTCATCAGAGGGGAGCCAGGTCTTAGTGATTGCAAGAAGATAAAAGGAGTGGGAGAATTAAAATTTATGATGAAGGTAAGTTTGTTACCTATAGAGCAGGCATTTTAGAGGACACAGTGGTGGGCTGGATAGCATTTGGTTGGGACTTTGAGATGGAGGGTTGAGGGGAACGGGATTTAGATAATGATCTATAGGGATTCAGGATCAGTGAAAGGTATAGAGTATAAACAGGTGTGAATATGTTAATCATTAAGGGGAAGGCACCTTTCCTTTTCCCAGAGGATCTTGTTGATCAGGCAAGTGACACCCACAACATGAGATGGAAGTCGAACCTATGCAGCAGGAGATGGAAGTCTTGCTCCCCATTGTACAGTCAGATGGAAAGTCACTGATATTGGATGGGAAATGAGGCAGCAGGAGGTTGAAGTCACCTGGAGCAGGGGTGGGAGATGGAAGTCTTGCCCTGACCTGGACTGCCTTTCCTCTTCTACAGCCCAGGAGATGGAAGGGGTGAAGTTAGATGAAAGGTCATGTCTTATTTCACCTCTCTTCTTTGTTTGGAAGATGGAGATGAGGGAGACCCAGCCAGAAGTGAAGTCATATCTCAGGAGTTGAAGCGGGGTTGATGCAGATTACCTTTTTTATAACTTGACAGCATTTTGAACACTTAATGGCTTTGAAAATTAGCTTTTGCTTCAGACTTGATAATGTTTCTTAATTATTTCAACCTTAAATTACAAGGCAGAACTACACTTTTATATGAAATTTATACTGTGGCAAAATCAGTTCCAGGACCACTAACATTATTTGAATCGCCAGTAATGTCAAGATGCTTTATAAACTTCCCGTGCTTTCAGTACTTAAAACAAGAAGTGAGACCTCCATTTCCACACAGATTTACAGAAGACATATTTTCTGACCTTCAGAATAGTTCCAACAATGTTTGTTGTACAAAAGAAATTTCCATAATTCAGAATTCATTTAATTATGAATTTGAGGAACTTCGACCTAATCTTCAATTGGAAGTCATTAATTTCAGTGTTATGGCATGCTAAAAGGCAAATATCAAGAGAAGACTCTAATAGAATTCTATAAATGTCTTCTATCTATGTGATTCGTTCATTTCTGGCTTTTCTTATGCTTATCACAAAGTATTCTAAACAATGAATATGCTCAATTAAAATCAGGTTGATATCAATATTTAGCAGTGCTTCACTGTTTGAAAGACATTTTCAAAACTGAAATATGTAAAGTCTTATTACAGATCAGCATTAACAAATGAACATTTGCAGTCAGTTTTAATAAGAGCCCTTTGAACTTCAAGTAAGTGAAATGTTATCCTCCCAAAAAAGAATTTTTTTCTCATTAGTAGACCTGTATTACAAAAAAATGTACTCACTTATATTATTGTATTTTGAATTTCATCAATAAAAGATTTTTGAAATTTTTGGAAAGAAATTTGCTTTCTCTCTTGTTTTATAAGTACCTACGTAATGTCCTTGATTTTGCCTCTTGGCATGCAAAACGTAAAGCAGTTACTGTCTGGCCCCTTACAGAAGAAGTTTGCTGACCCCTGCATTAGACATGTTACTTACTTTTCCAGTTTGGGTGGATCAAGTAGACACACTGTAGCTGTTGAATTTTTAGGCTTGTAGTACTTGACTTATTTTGATTACTAATCCTGATATGAGATATTTTAGGCATCCAGATTATGACAGGGGTTCTCAACCTGTGGGTCACCCCCTTTGGGGGTTGAACGACCCTTTCACAGGGGTCACAGTGGTCGCCTTAGACCATCGGAAAACACATATTTCCGATGGTCTTAGGAACCGTGACACAGCTTCTCTGTCCTTCTCCAGGTGGGTCTGAAGATATGCCCACATAACGAGTATTAAAGGGTCACGGCATTAGGAAGGTTGAGAACCACTGTGTTAGAAGGATATACTTGCCTCTAGCACCCTGGCCACTCTGTATCTTAGTGAAAGTTGTTGGTTTAGTCTCTTTCTCTTTTCTGTGCTCTTGCCATACTGATTTCTTCTTCTTCTCACATATATTCTCTGTTTTAATAATAGTAGTTAACATTTGCCTAGTACTTTATGGTTTGCAAAGTGCTTTATGTATATTATCTCAATTTATTGTTACAACAACCCTGTGAGGTAGATGGTATTATTATACCTATTTTATATACAAGAAAACTAATTTTATGAGGTGAGGTATCTCAGGAAGATTCCAAATCAGGACTTTCTGACTCCATGTCCTGCACTCTGTCCTCTATGCTTCCCTTTCCCTGAAGCAACTGAACACTTGGGTATAGTATTTCTTTGGTACTGAGACATATCAACTGTTTGGTCAGTTGGACAGCTCTATGACGTAGTAGAAGAATAAGATAATTGTTGAAGATCTAGAATCACCATTAGTAGAGGTGATGGGAAAGAAGCTTTAAAGCCAATATTGCCAGTTTCCCAAATGGAAGAGAGTTCTTTCATTCATTAGTTTAATAGATATAAAAACATACAGTAGTTGCTGTAGGCAGTTGATTGTATGATGGGAAGAGCCTAGGACTTAGAGTTTGAACACTTGGGTTTGGGGCTTTGATCTTTTCCTTACTGTGTGACTTTGGGAAGCACCCTTACCATCTCAGGGTCTCAGAATGTCCTTTATTATGGTTGTTGTGTAGTTGTCATCAGGAGCTTATGCAGAAAAGTTATTTTGCAGTTATTCTTGTTAGCCATTCTGGTGAATAAATGTGATATACTTATGTGCTTATTACAAGTGTGTCTTCTTAGTGTAGTATTTCAGTTTTGATTTTTGTCCTTCAGAGATCTGTACTAGAATTGCTTTTTTTTTTAAAGGTCTAAGAATAAAGAGAGTATTGTAAGTAGTCCATGGGCATTATCTGTGTGATTCCTTCACTTCTGACTTTACTTTGTCTTTATGCTTTACTTTTTACCACTTCTATTTCTCTTGTGGTTTTTTTCTTCTGAGTGTATATTAGGGTTTTTTGTAATGTTCTGCTTACTCTTCCATATACTTCCCTCACCCAAGTAATAGGTATCATAACTTTTCTTTATATATCCCTCTGTTCTTTGAAATAAGAATGAAGATTAAACAGGAACAGGACCTAGAAGTTGTGCCTTTGTTTCTGATTTACTCCCCAAATATATTTAAGGGTTACAACTTACTTTACAGGTGTTAAACTGCTGTAGATTTGCTTATTATAAACTTAGAACTTTGTTCTCATTTTTGGTTAGCCATTGAGGAACATAGATTTCCTTTGTACTCAATTTTGAATGGAAATGAAGATAAAGTAATGTTGTGGATTAGAACATTGAAGTCAGAAGACTTGTGTTCAGTGGCATAACCAAGTAATGTAGCTTCTTTCCTTAAGGAATGTACTTTTGGACAGTTGATGGCTCAGCGGATAAAGTACTGCCTGAGTCCCAATCCTGCGTCATACATTTACTAGCTGTGTGACTCTGGGCAGATGAGTTAGCCATTTTTTGCCTCAGTTGCCTCATCTATAAGATGGGGTTATGGGGATAATAATAGTACCTACCTCCTAGGATTATTATTAGGATCAAATGAAATAATAACTTGTAAAGTACTTGGCAAATCTTAATGCAAGTTGTTGTTTTTTTAGTCTTTTTAAAAATTTTGTATTTTTCCCCAGTTATATATAAAAAACTACTTTTAACATTCATTTTAAAACCTTGAGTTACAAATTATTTTCCTTCCTCTCTCCGTACCCTGCCTCATTCAGAAGGCTAGCAATTCGACAGAGGTTATACATGTGTAGTCATGCAAAACATTTCCATAATAGTCATGTTGTGAAAGAAAACTCAGACCAAAAAAAAACCTCAAGAAAAGTAAAGTAAAAAAATCTTTGTTTCAATCTGTATTCAGACACCATCAGTTCTTTGTATGGGAATGAATAGCATTTTTCATCAAAAGCCCTTCAGAGTTGTCTTGGGTCATTGTATTGCTGAGAATAGCTAAGTCATTCATAGCTGGTCATTGCACAGTATTGCTGTTACTTTGTATACAGTATGTCTTTTTTTTTTTTGCATTATTTTTTGGAGGGGAGATGGCAGGGCATTTGAGGTTAAATGACTTGCCCAACGTCACATGGCTAGTGTTAGGTGTCTGAGGCCGAATTTGAGCTCAGGTCCTCCTGACTCCAGGGCCAGTACTCTAGTCACCACAGTATGTTTCACTTTGCATCAGGTCATGTATGTTTTTCCAGGTTATTCTGAAAGCATCCTGCTCCTTATTTCTTATAACACAATAGTATTCCATCATAATCACATATCACAGCTTGTTCAGCCATTCCCCAGTTGATAAGCATCACTTCAATTTCCAGTGCTTTGCTACCAGAAGAGTTGCTATAAATATTTTTGTACATATAGGTCTCTTTTCCTTTTTGTTTTTTGGGGAGAGAACACAGACCTAGTAGTGGTATTGCTAGGTCAAAGGGTATATGCATGGTTTTATAGCTCTTTGGAAATAGTTCCAAATTTCTTTCCAGAATGGTTGAATCACTTCATAACTCCACCAGCAGTGTATTAATATCTCATTTTTCCCATGTCTTCTTCACCATTGGTCATTTTCCTTTTCAGTCCTATTAACTAATCTAGTAGGTATGAAGTAGTACCTCAGAATTGTTTTAATTTGCATTTCTCCAATCAGTAGTGTGTCAGCATTTTTTTCATATGGCTATAGAGAGCTTTTATTCATCCGAAAACTATTCATATCTTTTGATCATTTATCAATTGGGGAATGACTCTTATTTTTATAAATTTGTCTCAGTTCTTTATATGTCTGAGAAATGAGGCCTTTATCAGAGAAGCAAGTTGTTATTGTTATTATTACCTGAACTGAAAGAATTTCCAGATTTGAATCAAGATGTAAATAGGAGGTTTTAGTGGTAAATGAGAAAGGTGAACCTTTAGTTTTTGTCTTGCTGCTATTTAATTACAGTATTTTTATTTCATTCATTTAATATTTGCCTTAGTTTTTTTCACCTCTAAAACAGAAATAGAAATACCTTTTACTAGGGTATTTCTGGATATCATATCTATTTGTGTAGCACTTTTTAGAAAAGTTCGTTAAAATTCTTTTAGAAATAATTTCTTTTGACTTCTCAGAAACCTCACAATGTTATATATCCTGCAGAATCTGCTATATAATTTGTGACTATAAAACAGTGAAATTATTTCTTAGACACGATCAATCCTTAAACAGTTATTTATACTACATATTTCACTTGATCATCTTACCAATTCCCATGGATTCAACTAACATCTCCGTGCTGATGATTCTCATCTACCTATCCTACCCCAACTTCTCCTGCCAATTTTCCAAGTTGTCTTGGGCTGGAAATTTGTTGCATTCTGTCTTTTTGTGGGTTCTGCTGCTGTAGAATTTATTTAGAGTCTTATATTAAAAGTATTTGGAGGGGTTTGGGGGAGATCTCTGATGAGTCCTTGCCTTTGCTCTGCCATTTTGGCTCTGCCTCACTCCTCCCAACCTCTCTACTGATCTCCAGTCTTGCATCTACAACTGTCTTTTAGACATCTAGTACTGGATGTCCAATAGACATCTTAAACTCATCACGTCTAAAATAATACTCCTTATCTTTCTCTCTAAATTCTGCCCCCCACTTCTTTTTTTTTTTTAAGATAGAAGAAGCATTTATTAACTGTTTGCTTCGTCACAGACAAGGTTCTAAGTTCTGGAAATATAAACAGAAAGCAAAAAGAGAGTCTTTCAGGGGCTTATATTCTAAGGGGAGAGGGGAGAGAATACAGTGAATAAAAGAGAACTGAAAAGTGTGTGCATAGCATGGTTGGGAGGGATGGTACCACATGGGGCATGGTGAAGAAAGAGTTAGGAGCCGGGCTGGAAGAGGACTGAGCTTGGCAGATGGGTACATCTTCCAAACCAAGAATGGGGTGAAGGCATCTTCCGGGGTGAGAATTCTGTTTGGATGGAGGGGAAGTCCAGAGAGGCAGGAGCAGAGGGGAGAGGAGAGTGATGGCTTGGGCGTTTCCTCAAATTCCATGAATGTAACAGATGTTAACTATGCACATGAAGAGTTCCTTTCACCTTCAGATGATCATGTGATATGCAGGCAGTTTTAAGGATGTAGCTTGTTCTGGCTACGGAGTCAATGGACAAAGACTGATCCTATTGGTATGGTAGACCAACACAGATGTCTCTGCATGTATCAGTTTTTGAGTCTCTTGGAAGCAGGTTTCCCAGTGTCTTCCCCCACTTCTTTTTTTTAAACTTTTTTTTGAGGGAGAAAGGCAGAGCAATTGGGGTTAAATGACTTGCCCAAGGTCATGTGGCTAGTAAGTGTTAAGTGTCTGAGGCCAGATTTGAATTCAGGTCCTCCTGACTCCAGGGCCGGTGCTGTATTCACTGGGCCACCTAGCCATGCGCCCCTCTCTCCCCCTTCTAAACTTCCCTATTACTGTTAAGGCCACTACCATCCTTTCAGTCCCTCAGTTTTGAAACTCATGCCTCACTCTCTGCCTCTCACCTCCTTTATCTAATCTGTTGCCACAGCCTATTGATTTTACCTTTATCTAGAATATGCCTTCTTCTCTCCTTTGATTTTGTTACCACCCCAGTGTGGACCTTCTTCTACTCACTCCTTGTTTATTGCAGTAGCCTGCTAGTTGGACTGCCTACCACAAGTCTCTCCCCTCTCCAGCTCATCCTCCACTAAGCCATCAAAATGATTTTCCTAAAGTTCAGGTTTGATCATGTTACCCCCTCTTCTCAGTAAATGCCTGTGTCTCCTTGTCACCTCCAGGATCAAATATAAAATCCTCTGTTTTATGTTCAAAGCCCTTCATAACCTTTTCAGGCTTCTTACACTTTACTCTTTTTCCCCCAATACTCTTCTATCCAGTGATACCATATTCCTTGCTGTTCCTTGAACAAGATACTCAGTTTCCCACCTCCAGGCATTTTTGCTGTCTATCCCTTGTGCTTGAAATTCTCTCTTCTCCTCTCTGTCTAGTAGTTTCTCTGACTTTCTTTAAGTCCTACCCAAAATTACATCTTCTATAGGAAGCCTTTCCCCAGATTTTAATGCCTTCCTATGGTTGATTATTTCCTGTTTATACTGTATACTGCTTGTCTCTACCTAGTTTGCATGCTGTCTCTCCTATTAGATTGTGAGTTTCTTGAGGACCAGGACTGTCTTTTGCCTTTCTTAGTACCCCTGTATCCCTAATATCTTAGTGTTCCTTGTGCTTAATATATTAATGTACTTAATACAGTGCCTGGGGCATACAGTGCTTCAGAAATCTTTATCACCTGTTTTAGGCATTTGTCATACAAAAATAGTGAATGAAATGATTACTCTCATAAGGAGCTTACATTCTAATGGAGGAGATAACTTGTGTGTGTTTACATTATTAATACAGAGAATAAGTATAAATAAATACAAAGTAGTTAAATACAAGCTGATTTGAGAGAGAGGACACCAGGAGTTGAGGAGAGGACATCAGGAAAGTCTTCTTGCATGACATGGTGTTTGAGTAGGATCTTAAAGAAAGGAATTCTCCAAGTTGATGAGAATGAAGAGTATGTTCTGGGCATGGTAGTGGTGGTGGTCATGGGTATAGCTATTATAAAGGCAGAAGATGGGATATGGAGTGTCATGTATGAAGAACCAAGAATAGGCCACTTTGTTTGGACCAGAGTGTAAGAGAAGGAATAACGTACAGTGATGTTAGAAAAATGTATTGGAGACAAGTTGAGAGGGAAGGGTTTTAAAAACTAAACAGAGGAATTTATATTTGATTCTAGAAGCAATAAGATGCTGCAGGAGTTAATTGAATAGAGGGAGTGTCATGCTCAGATATATGCTTTACAGCAGTCAGTTTGGTAGCTATAAAGAGAATGGACTGAAGTAAAGAGAAACTTGAGACAAGGAGACTAATTATAAGGCTGTTAGCATAATCTAGTTTAGAGGTGTTGGGGGCCTGAGCTAAGGTGCTTGCTGTGAGAGAAGAAAGAAGGGATCAAATGGGAGTGATGTTATAAAGGTACAAGTAAGATATAGTGACTGATTAGATATGTTGGGTGAGGTAGAGTGACGGGTTGAGGAAAATGCCATGGTTATAGATCTGGGAGATTGAAAGGATACTGTCTTCCATAGAATTATAGAAGTTTGGAAGAAGGGTGGATTTGCAGAGAAAGATAATGAGTTCTATTTTGGACTTGTAAAATTTAAGATGTCTCTAGGACATCTAGTTTAAAATGCCTAATTGGCAATTGGTGCTGCTAAATTAATCACATATTATGATATTAGAGTCACACCTTTTAATATATTTTAATGTAGAAATTAGAGGTTTTTAAGAACCTCAGATAAAAGAGCCACATGCTAGTCAAGAGCCGAGGTCTGAGTATCCCTGCTTTATATTCATATCAATATACATAGATACATACATATTCATACATATACATACAAGATACATACATATTCATATCAATAGACATAAAGTCTATTCATATGTCTTTCTTCTTATGATATGAGGTGGAAAATTGGAAGCTTATGTGAAAGGTGCTTTCTTGGTTTTAGGTTCTGGATAATTTCAGCTTTTGGCTGTGTTTTTTTTTTTTTTTGCTTAAGATAGTGTTAATCTTCTTAAATTCATCCTTACATAAATCCACTTTCATGAAGTTTAAAAAAAATTATTTGTTTACTTTTAGTTTATAACATTCAGTCCCACAATCCCTTGAGTTCCAAATTTTCTCCCCCTCCTGCCACCATGAAGTTTTTTGATGAATAATATAGCACCTGTGAAGTCTCATCACAGTGAGTTAAAGAAGCACCCTCTTAAATTCACTGTAATAGGATTTCACTTAGTTTTAAAGTGTGTTATAAATTTGGCATTTCAGTCACGACAAATTTGCTTGGTTTATGCCTCTAGGTGGAGTGTATGCTGGGATTTAATAGTGATGATTTCTGCATTTCAGGGAACTGTGCCAAGAGCCTACAGAATGTGTAGTAGCATCCTTGCTCTTGGTTGTTCTGATTACAAGTATACTGCCATCTGCAAGATGCTGTACTTTGTCTTTGCCATTATAAGTGATACTTATAATCTGGAAGATGTCTAAAATGTCTCCAGCATTTTGGAATTATGCCTGGAAATATATAACTTTTTAATGGTGGGAGAAGAGCAGAGGTCTGTCTACAGCCTGTTGTAGCTAAACCTTAATAAGTTCTTTTTAACATGTCCTGGTGACTCAACCCTACTGGCAAATGGCAGACTTCTCTCTCTAGGCAGGGCATCTGCTGTGGCATTTTACACGCCCACACCTACCTGTTGAATTTTCTCCTCATGTTCTGCATTTGATTCCTGAATTAAAAATAGATTCGTAATTCAGATACTTTGTTCCATTGTTCCTATTGATTGCTGGTTAGATATAGCTACTGAAAAACATGAATACACAGAGAGTCTTGAAGGCTTTTGTGGCTAATGTTTTAGACAAACAATTGTCTTTAGCTAGGAGGCAAAATTTTTTTCATCTCATTTTATGAGGGGAGAGGTAGCAGGTTGTTTTAGATTGAAGGTATTTCGTAAGGATTTAGGGTTTTAAAATTTCACTGTTTATTTTTTCAGCTTTTTCTTTTTTTTAATTTTTTTCCAGTTTAAAATTTTTTCTTTCCCTTCATTCCTTCCCTCACCCATTAAGAAGGCAAGAACTGTGATACCCATTATACATATGAAGTCATGCAAACATATTTCTATATTAGTCATGTTTTGGAGGGAAAAAAACAAGAAAAGGGGAAAAAAACGTGCTTCAATCTACAGTCTGAGTCCATTAATCTGGAGGTGGGTAGCATTTTTAATCATGAGTCTTTTTGGAATTGTAGTGGATTATTGTATTGATTAAGGTAGCTAAATCTTTTACATTTAATTATCTTTATAGTATTTCTGTTACTATGTACATTATACTCCTGGTTCTGCTTATGTCACTCAGCATCAGTTTGTTTAAGTCTTCACAGGGTTTTCTGAAACCATCTACTTCATCATTTCTTACAGAACAATAGTTTTTCTGTTTATTTTTACTTCTATCAAAAGTGGTAATGAAAATAAGTCTTTCTGTTATGCAATATGTTAATGATAATAGCTAATATATAAAACACTTTAAAGTTTGCAACCTATAGTGTATACCTTATTTCATTTGATCCTAATTCTGTGAGAAAAGTATTACATGCATCAGAAGATTTATGTGCTTAGTTCATATTCATGTAACTAGTTAGTGTCATATTTGAATCTAGGTCTTTCCTAGTTCTAAGTCCAATGATCATTTATTTTCATAGCACTCTTCCATTTTGCCTATTATATTTTAGATTATTCTCTGCTCCCTGATTCTTTCTCTGCTTTCAAACATGTTTAAATTTCCCTTACTTGAAAAAATAGTGACTTAACCTCTTTCTTGTAGGTACTCTATCTCTCCCTTCTTTCACAACCAGATTTCTTAAAGCCTATATTTTTCTCCTGTTACTTCAGGGACCAATTCATGTGAAATATTTTCCGTGAAGTCTTTCTTCATTTACCCAACTAAAAATTATGTCTCCCTTTTCATATTTTGCTGAAGCACCTTTTTCTTGATCACTTCTTTGTCACTTTTACCCTTTATTACTTTTATTTCTGTACATATCTTGGCCTCCCTATTGGAGTATAAACTTTTTGACTTCAGGGATTATGACATTTTAAAAATTTTGTATCCCTACAACCTAGCATAGTGCCTTGAACACCATAGGCACTTAATTAGTATTTGTTGAATTAAATTTGTTAACTAAATTAGTGAATGAAATTATGATGGTATAGATGGTGATAATAAATAATATGAAGAGGCAGTATGGTACAGTTCAGAGAGTGCTGGATTTGGAGTCAGAGACACTGGATTGGAATCCCCGCTCTGCCACTTGCTACCTGTGCCTTTGGGCAAATCACATAAACTCTCTGGTCCTCACCTTCTTCCTCTTTTAAGTAAGAGGTTTGGAATAGGTGGCTTCTGATGTCTTTTTCTGTCCTACATCTATGATCTCTTCTTAATTGGTAGTGAAGAGTTAATGGTTTGAGAGGAAATAGCTCTAGGCTGGGGCTTGGGAAAGACAAGTACATCTGGGGGAAGGGGAGAAACAGTTAAGAAATGTGGCTTTTACAACTTAACTTTTACAACTTAACACAAAGCTGAATTAAAGTTACCCCAAAATATACTACATAGGCCACCCAGCACCTCTTCATTAGTACCTGCTTTGGCTGGTTTGTGTGAATCTTTGCTTTCTAGTACTGTGGTGTTCAAATACAATGGTATTTGAACAGAAGCCAGAACCTCAGCCACCCCACCCCCCTCCAAACAAAAGTTTGTGTTTATTTTTATTTTTAAAGTTATTCATTGTTTTGCAAAAGTACAAGCATCTTATTTACTTTGAATATCTTTGCTGAATAAACTTTATAATGTAAACTTTATTATGAATAGTGATATAGAAATCAGGGACACTAGAGTAGAATCTAGGGTCTTAAAGCCATCTGTGGTCCCAGCACTGATAAGGAACGTGGAGGTAAGATGAGTCAAGTGAAGGTCATCAAGTATTTATTAAATGTATACTATATGTTAGGCGTTGTGCTAAGTGCTGGGAATACTAACAGGCAAACAAAAAGAAAGACAGTTCCCTACCCTCAAAGAGGAAAAATGCACATGAAAGGAAACTAGAAGGGGTGGAGGAGATAAAGATACCCCCTTGGGGGCATGGTAGAGGAAGTCTATAGAGTAGAGCTCAACAAGGAAGGGTAGACATTACTAGACTACACATTTTCCTTTAAACTGAAGTTCTAGGCATCTAGACCAGGAATTCTGAGTCAGGTTTGGTGGTGAAGGACAGGGGACAGATATAGGAATAGGCCAGACCCAGTTCAGGGTCCAGGAACTAGCCAAGCAACATTTTGGCATGAGGGACCCTGTAGAGGCACTATAATATATACATATATAATATAAAATATAATATAATAAAGTCAGATAATCACAAAAAAACCACGATGACAAAGTAAACTAGGAATGTTGAAAAAATTTAAGAATATGGTTAGGCTGTTGAGAAAGGAAATCCAAAGTCAAAGCAATTCATTGCTAATAGATCTTCAGGAACTGAATAAACAGGACAAAGTGAGCAGGTGAATAATAACTAGGAAAGATTTTACTTCTGAGCCAGTTTTCCACCTCAGACTTATAGCTTTTATAGTTTATATGGAGTCAAGAATGAATCCAGAATGCTTGGGCCTTGCTGGTAGCAACAGGATAATTGGCAGTGCTTGACTGAGGGGAAGAATGAATGTAGGCATCTGATGGGCAGCCAATAACAATTTCCCTATTATATGAGCATAGATCTCCCAATGTTTATTGGTTGGGAAGAATGAAGTCTTTCAAGAAGTTGATGTGCCAAGTGGGCAGATGGAGCATATAAAGTTTTGGTCTTAAGTGGTTGAGGTTGTAGACAACCAACTCATGGAGACAGTTTTATCAGGAGGTAGCTAGGTGGTCCAATGGGTGGAGCTTGGGACTTGGTTCAGGAAGATCTGAGTTCATATCCTGCTTCTATAACTTACAAGTTGTGTGATTCAGGACAAGTCATTTAACCTCTCTGTGTCTCAGTTTCCTCAACTGTAAAATGGTAACAATAATAGCACTTCTCAGGTTTGTTGTGAGGATGAGATGAGTTAACATAAGTAATGTTCATTACAGACTTTAAAGCAATAAAATAGCAAGCATTAATATAGCACTGTATTCTGCATATTTGGCGAAAGTCTGCCAGAAATTTTTTTTCTTAATTTAACATTAATATCCAGGCATTTTTAGCCTAAGAAATGTCCAAACTGACACAGTCCACCTGTGCCCCAGGACATTTCTTTCTATCCCAAGACAATTTGTGATAGCATTTGTAGGACTCTGGAACTAGGAAAATATTATAATATGTTAAAATATAACATTCCAGAATAATAGTCACTACTCAATTCCTTAATCATTCTCCCCTCAAAGACTGAAAAATAATAATTATAATGATGATCATAATGGCATTTATATAGCACTCTAAAAGTTGCCAAGGGCTTTACATATATTATCTCATTTAACCCTCACAACAACCTTCTAAGATAGGTGCTATTCTTCTTCTTATTCACATTTATAGATGAGGAAACTGAGTGGCCATGGTGGCCAAGTGGCCCAACTACGGGGAAAGAAGAGAAGCTCATACGCTTAAACAATGATACTGGTAAATTTGTTTATTGCCCTAGATTAGGGGTGGGGAATCTGTGGCCTTGAGGCCACATGTGGCTGTCTAGGTCCTTAAGTGCAGCCTTTTGATTGAATCCAGACTTCACAGAATAAATCCCCTTAATAAATGGATTTGTTCTGTAAAACTTGGACTCTGTCAAAAGACCATACCCGAGGACCTAGAAGGCCATATATGGCTTCGAGGCTGCAGGTTCCCCATCCCTGCTTTAGATTCTTATTTCCAGGGTCTTTAGTCTTTGTTCTTTACTTTTCTGACATTTTGCTTAAGGGAAAAATCCGGAAAACATTTTAGACTGGAGAATGTATTTTTTTTAAATACATCTAGTTGAACTAAAAAGGAGATTCCTAATATGCTCCTACATAATACTACTTCATGATTTTTTGCATCACTCTCATTTCTCTCCCCAATTCTTCCTCTACTTCTCTTACTTGATTTTCAAAATCCGTTTTGAGCTCTTCCATGGCCTGTAACCAATTCATATTTTTCTTGAAGGCTTTTGATGCAGGAGCTTTGACTTTGTTGTCTTTTTCTGGTTGTGTGTTTTGATCTTCTTTGTCACCAAAGTAAGATTCTGTAGTCTGACTTTTTTTTACAACGTTTGCTCATCTTTCCAGCCAAGTATTTGACTTTCTGACTCTTTGTCAGGGTAGGACTCTGCTTTCAGTGGGGGTGGGGGTGGGTGTACTGTCCTAGCCTTCAGGGATTTTATATCAGCAGCCTGATCCCCCACTCTCTGTGGGCCCAGAGCTCCAGAAGCAGCTGCTGCTGCTGGTGCTACTGCCACCACTACTGCCACTGTCACCTCTGCTGGCGTGGGGCCAGACCCCATCCATACCCCAGTCATACAGTGCTCCTTCTTCACCCAGGTCCCACAGAGTTTTCCCACTGACCTTCTATGTTCTTGTTTTTGGCAGTTTTGGTTTGAGAAGCCTGGAAACTGCCATAGCTGCCACTGATTTTCAATGCCCTAGGCCTGCTCCAGCCCTGTCTGTGCTGGCACAGCACATGCCAGATCAGCCTGGTGTGATATACCCTTCCTGTTGACCTTCCAGACTGTCTTGGGCGGAGATGTGCCTCACTACCTCCTTTTGTGGGTTGTGTAGCTCTAGAATTTGTTTAGAGTCATTTTTTTTGCAGGTATTTGGTGGGATTTGTGGGAGAGCTCAAGCAAGTCCCTGCTCAAACTCTGCCATCTTGACTCTGCTCCCCTACATAACACTTCTTGTACATGGGTCATGTCAAGCCCATTCTTTTCCCCATAGCTGAGAGTCATAGTACTCTGAAGAACTTTAGAATGTGGAGGGTGTCTGGAACTGCTGGAATAGATGGAGATGAGTTTGCTGGGCATCGTGGGCAGGTGTTGATCTTTGGTCTTTTTGGATTGGCCCAGAAGTCTCATCAGCAATATTATCTCTGTGGTGCTTAGTGTCTACTGTACACCCCACCCCGGCTTGGTATTCATTGGGCCTGTCAAAATGGGTTTGTACCTACTGGGAATTGTAGGTGTCTAAGATGTGCTGACTGGCCCCGATTTTAGAATTTAGGGGCAGAAAAACAGAGGTTGTTTTTCTGGCCTCATTGGAATGGGACCACAATCTCTTCCAACTCTAGATCTGTGAAGATTAAAATTGTACAACCTACAATAAGAGACTGAGGCATAGCTCTGAGCCGGAAGTATTACTTGAGACCACTACAAACATCTTAACCATTATGGTATTAGTAGTTTTGAGAATAAGGTTCTTATCTGGTGAGTAGTGTGCCATTTAAAGAGACCTTTTGTGCTAACCTTTAATAGGTGTTTGGAGTACTGTATCTTCATCTAGTAGATAAAAGGAAAGAACTTTGTGAGTGGACATATTTATTCTCTTCCTGATTTTGTGACTCTGGGAAAATTCCTTTTCCCACACTTCCCATTTTATAAAATTAAGATGCTATTTGCTGTAATCCTACCTGTTTCATTGGGATTTTATGTACATAGAGTCCTTTGGTCTACATAATAAAGTTAGGAGAACTTCATTTAGCACATTAATATTCATAAATTTATGTTAGTTATTAAAGTTATATTTGTGACTTAATTTATACATTAGATGATCAGTAATGTATTACCTTAACATTTCCCATTTTGCTTGGGTAGTCTTACTTTCTATCTGTTGCTTGTTAAATTCAGTGATCCTCTTTTTTATGGTCACTTTGCTTGAGCAATTCAGAATATTTCTTCCTTTTGGCATACTAAAGCAAACTTTTTTCAAGGACCTTCTTTAATTTGGCTTTCTGAAATTTTTTTTTACAGCATATTACAGTGGAAAGAACATTGGCTCTGGAGTCAAAAGAACCTGGGTTCCATTCATAGCTCTAGCACTCATAACTCTAGCACTACTGTTTGATCTTGAGTCTTGGTTTTCTCATCTGTACAATGAGAGAGTTTATGTAGATGGCCTCTTGGATCTCTTCCAACTCTAGATCTGTGAAGATTAAAATTGTACAACCTACAATAAGAGACTGAGGCATAGCTCTGAGCCAGTGGTACTTTATTAAAGGGTCCATGCTCCCCTTTTAATGGAGTGCACCTCAGATCTTCCTCATGATCTGAGATGCCCCCTTTTTCTGGGACCTTGTTTTTATAGCATTTTGTACTCAAATATGCAAAAGAGGCATGGTAAATAGAGAATCTCATTGTTTGATAGACCTTCCTGTTGTGGGCCAAAAGTGACATTTGCAAGGGAGGTCCCAGGTTGGGTGGAGCATGGGGCGCATAAGATGATCACCTGCTCATGTTGGACAAGAGAGAATGGTCCAGAGGTACAAAAATAAGTTGGGGGTACTTTCCAAAGCATCAAGGCATCCCACCCATGCTGATTTTGGAGGTGGAATTAAATCTTTGTCAGCATTCTTGTGGTTCAAGTAGTGAATGTTACATTTAACCTTGAGACCCACTATAAGAACCTATCTATCCCTGTATGATTTATGTAGAGTATCAAACTGATTAATTCTGATTGGAATGGAGTAGGGTTCATATGAATTATTTCTCATAGATCCATGATCATTTGATCTTACTTGATTTTTAAAAAATATTTCATTTTTTGGGAAATCCTGATCTGTATATGGCCACTGGACTCAGATGGCTCTGGAGGAGAAAGTGAGGCTGGTCACTTTGCACAGCGCTGCCACACTTAAATCCAATTCACCTGCAAGTAATAGCATCATCTTTCTGATGTCACGGTCCTCTTTGAGAATGAAGGACAAGCCACACACACACCATTTCCAACCTGAGGTCCTGGGGTCCTAGGCTCCCATCTTGCTGAAATTCTTTATGTCTGGGTTCCTAATACCTCCTATGGACCTTCCCTAATACCAACTCACCTACCTATTTGAACCTCTACTGTGTACTTACTCAACAGGACTTTTGCCATATGACTACATGGAATTTCACTCTCTTTAAATATTTAAAAATATTATATGATTTTATGATGCCAAATCTTACTTGGTTCAGTAAATGATGTTTGATATATTTTATGTAAACTGAATGTTGTTTTCCAAATGACGTTATAATTTCAGTGATATGTTACCATGACAAAAATCTGACCAAAAAGACACAATAACAACACAGAAACACAACTTTTATAACTTACATATTTAACAGAAAATGAATCAGTTTTCAAAAATTCAAACTAAATAAGCCATATAATATACTAAAAATGCAGTTCTGCAATCCTAAAAACAAGTCAGAGCCAATAAGATGTGAGAAGAAAGAGTTTCTGACAAATGAAACTCAAAAAACTATTCAAAGTTAGCTATTAAGTATTCTCTTTTCTTTGTATCTTTGGATTCTTTATGATATGGGATGCAGGTGAAGTGGAAATATAATTCTGTGCTTATACAATTGAGAATAAGGTTGACCTGCCTCTTAAAAAAGTGTAATGAGGAACTTTTGTTCCCTCTACAGTTAAGGGGCTCTCCTTACCCCTTGCCCATTTGTCCTGCTAGCTTTATACATACTCCAGTTTGAAAAGAAGTTTCAGGGTGCAAAAGTTTATTTGTTTTACTTCAGTGCACTGAATTTGTTTACCCTCTAAACCACAGGTTCCCAAAGTAGGCAGTACCACTCCCTGGGGGGCTGTGGAACAATCCAGGGGTGCTGTAGTAGCCTCAGATGCAATTGGGTGCAATTAGGGGGTGATGAATAAAAATAAGGGGACGATGGAAGCATAAGGAAAAAGGAGAAGATAAGAATTTTGAAAAACCATTTGTACATGTTTCATCTGTTGTGTAACAGAGTTAAAGTTGTAGTGATTACATTATTTTCCAAATAAACACACAAAATGCAAGTTATAACTGATCAATGGTCAAGTCCACCGACAGATCTTAGCAAGCAAGTGTTGGCAGGCCAGCCTGTGCTCATAGTCAGGAAGTCCAGCATGTAGTGGCAGGAATTTGTGCATGTCTGACTTGTTACCAATACAGTTAGGTGATGCAATATTGCATTATCAAAATTTCAGTGCAAGAAAAAACCCACAAATTTACAATAAATTATTCAATTTAAATGTCATCTTTTTTTTTGTGAGACAATTGGGGTTAAATGACTTGCCCAGGGTTACACAGCTAGTAAGTGTCAAATGTCTGAGGTCACATTTGAACCCAGGTCCTCCTGACTCCAGGGCCAGTGGGTGCTCTATTCATTGCACCTCCTACCTGCCCCAATACATCTTTTTTTTTTTAATTTTTTTTAAATTAATAATAAATTTATTTTATTAAATTTTTTTTGAGTTACATATTTTCTCCCCGTCTTTCCCCC
>CM053581.1:183703233-183725553 GCA_028627135.1 Pseudochirops cupreus | reverse complement strand
GACTGGGGGAGGGGGGAAACACTGGGATGGCTGTTTTGGGGTGGTGGGCAGGGGAAAGATGGGGAGAAAATATGTAACTCAAAAAAAATTTAATAAAATAAATTTTAAAAAAATAATAATAAAAAAATAAAAATTAGAATCGGGTAAGTGGAAGCTAATGATTCTGTGAGACATCACGAAAATATGAAATATCTCCTTTAAAAAACTGACCTGGGGGCAGCTAGGTGACACAGTGAATAAAGCACTGGCCCTGAAGTCAGGAGGACTTGACACTTAACTAGCAAGTCACTTAACCCCAATTGCCTTGCCCTCCAAAAAAAAAAATGACCTGAAAAATCAAAGAGAAATAATTTAAGAATTACTAGACTAGGAGCGGCTAGGTGGTGCAGTGAATAGAACACCAGCCCTCAAGTCAGGAGGACCTGAGTTCAAATCCAGCCTCAGACACTTAACACAAAAACTAGCCGTGTGACCTTGGGCCAGTCACTTAATGCCAAATTGCCCCTCCAAAAAGCAAAAAAAAAGAATTACCAGACTACTTAAAAGTTGTGATCAAATGAAGGCCTAGACATTATATTCAAAAATTCATCAAGGAAAATTGTCGCAATATCTTAGATCCAGAGGATGAAGTAGAAATTGAAAGAACCCACTGATCACCTCTCGAAAGAAATCCCAAAGTAAAACTCCCAGGACTTTCAAGCAACTAAAAAGAAACAATTCAAATACTGTAAAGCCACAGGTGTAGAATCTATGGTCAGGATCATACAAGATTTAGCAGCATGCAAGTAAAAGGAGTGGAGAGCCTAAAATATGATATTCTGGAAGGCAAAAGAGGTAGGATTACAACCAAGAATGACCTACCCAGCAAAACTGAGTATAATCCTTCAAGGAGGAAAATGGATATTTAATGAAATAAAGAACTTTCAACTATTCTTGATGAAAGGACCAGAGCTAAGAAGAAAATCTGACATTCAAACACAAGACTTGAAGGAAGCATAAAAAGGTAAACATGAAAGAATAACCGTAAGGCTCTCAATAAAGTTAAATTATTTACGTTCCTATATGAGAAGATAATACATGTAACTCTTATGAATTTCATCGTTACTAGGGTAGCTAAAAGGAGTTTACAAAGACAGAGGACAGGGCACAAATGTGAGTCGACTGTCTTGGAATGAACTAAAAAAAAAACTGAAGGGATGAAAAAGAGGGATACACTGGAAGAAGGGCAGAGGTAGAATGCAGAAATTTTTCTCACATGTAAAACAGGCACACAAGGAAGAGCTTTTATAGTGGAGAGGGAAATTGGGGTGGAAATCGGGGTGGTAGGCAATGTTTGAACCTCACTCTTATGAGAACTGATGATAGAAAGAGGGGAAAACAAATAAACACACACACACTCACTCACTCATAATCGTACACACACAAACTCAGTTATGTATAAAAATGTAACATACTAACAGGAGGGGAAGAGGATTAGAGAAGGAGGGATGATAAAGGGGAGGACAGATTAAGAGAGTCAGCAGTTAGAAGCAAAACAGACTTTTGAGGAAGGACAGGATAAAGATAAGGAAAGAAGAACAGAAGAAAATGGGATGGAGGAAAAAACACAATTAATAATCATAACTGTGAATGTGAATGGAATGAATTCACCATAAAAGAGAAGTAGATAGAAAAATGGAGTAGAAACCAGAATCCAAAAATATGTTGTTTAAAAGAGAGACATCTGAAACAGAAAGAAAATATATAGAGTTAAAATAAAAGGCTGGAGTGGAATCTAAAATGCTTCTGCTAAACTAAAAAAAGACAGGGGTAGCAATCATGATCTCAGACAAAACAAAAGCAAAAATAGACCTAATTTAAAGGGATAATAAGGAACAGTACATACATTTTGCTAAAAGCTACCACAGACAATGAAGTAAGAGAAAAATATTTTACAGCAAGTTTCTCTGATAAAAACCTCAGTACTTAAATATATACTGAATATGGAACTGAGTGAAATTTATAAAACTAAGAGCCATTCCCCAAAGGATTGGGTCAAAGAATATAAACAGCCAATTTTCAGAAGAAGAAATCAAAGCTGTCTACAGCCGTATAGAAAAAATTCTCTAACTCACTAATGATTAGAGAAAGGCAAATTTAAAAACTCTGAGGTACCACCTCACACCTGTTAGAAATGACAAATTCTGGAGAGGGTGAGGGAAAATAGTACACTAATGACCTGCTGGTGGTATAGGACTGATCCAACCATTCTGGAGAATGATTTGGAAATATGCACAAAGGGCTATAAAACTGTGTAAACCCTTTGACCCAACAATGTCATTACTTATTCTGTACCCCAAAGAGATCAAATGAAAAGGAAAAGGACTTAAATGTACAAAAATATTTTAAGCAGTTCTTTTTGTGGTGATAATGAACTGGAAATTGAGGAAATACTCTTCAATTGGAGAATGGCTGAACAAGTTATGGCATATGATTATGATGGAGTACTACTGTGCTGTGAGGGAGAGGACAGGGATTTTCAGAAAAACATGGGAAGATCTATATGAACTGATAAAGGTGCAGTGAGATAAACCAGGAGACCAGAGCTCACATTAACAGTAATGTTGTAATTATGATCAACTTTAAAAGACTCAGCTACTCTGATCAATACAAATGATTACAGATAATTCCAAATGCTATTCACCTGAAAAGAGAAAACTAATGACCTCTGAGTGCAAATTGAAGTATAATTTTCTCACTTTATTTTTCTTGCTTTCTGAAATACGGCCAATATGAAAATATGTTCTGCATGATTTCACTTGTATAACTTGACATCATATTGCTTGCCTTCTCAATGGGTGGGGGAAAGCATAGGAAGGAGAGAATTTGGAACTCAAAATTTAAAAAGAAAAGAATGCTAAAAGTAAGTAATAAATGTAAAAATGCAAAAAAAAAAGATGAAGAGATATAAATTAGCAAAACCAAACAACATATTTTTTTAATCTGACATTTTATGCAAACTTAAATACCCATGATCCCTACCTGTGCATAGGAAGAGATTGTAAAATAGTGGTATCTTCTCATATTACTTCTAAATTTGTTCTTTAAAACTTCACAACATTCAATTTTGACTGTTTTGTGGCTATTCTTTCCAATTACATTGTTGCAATCATTATGTATACTGCTTTCAGAAGTCAGAATTTTCAAATCCAGACCTTCTGATTCCTGAGCCAGAAAGTCTCTAGCCATCTAAAATGAAATTTTTATCTTCATTCTTTTCTGGGCAAAACATACGATATAAATGCCCTTTGCACGAAACAAACCATTAAATACCAAGCATTAATTGAGATTCCAGTTCTCTTTTTACCTTTATATAGGAGATACCATCTTTTTCTTGCAATCATACAATCCTCTCCTCTAAAATAGCTTCCTTTATAACAATGCTCCATACCTATCTGAATTCATCCTCAATTATTAATAAACTCTGACTTCCTCTCCGTCTCCCCATCCCACTGATTCTAAAGCTTTGGCTGTCATTTAGCCTATTCTCCATTCCTTATGGTCCTCTACCTTATTTCCATGGTCCTCAACCAAATTTCCTCAATGTGCCATCCTAGAGATATCCACCCATTCCACTATTCTTTCTGGAATGCCTGTTCCACAGCTAACAAACCCACTTCCATTTTAAACCTTTTCCTTTCTCACTGCTTCATTTTTTTTGCACTCATTAGCAACCCTTTTGAGCACTGGGTGCACTTTCAATCATTACTCCTCTATCTCCTCAGTGCTCAAGATGGGAGAACTAGAACACTGCTTGCTCCCCTCTGCCTCTAGGCTCTCCTTTCCCTCTACCACAATCACCTCTCCTCCTCTGAGGTTCATTGAATCCACATATACCACCCAATAAAATTCTGGTAGTTTTTGTCTACTGACCTCCAAGACACACCCCTTACCTCAAGGAATTCAATGCTTGGCTCAAAGTTTTTCTCTCCTCTCCAACCCTAAAACTCATATTAAGAGACTCCCAGATACAGTGGTACTAATTCAAATATCCTAATATTTCAGTTCCTCAACTTACTCATTTTCAACGACTTACTCCTCTACCCCATCTCAGCTACATACAACTTTGAAACTGTTATCAGTCCCAAGTGCTTCATTTCCATGATCAAGAACTCAGAAATTCCTTTATCTGATCAAAATCTATTGTCATTCCACCTCTCTTTCCACCTTGAAACTCCTAGCTTCATTTTTCATTATCCAATCCTTCCACTCCTTAAGTCTTTCCCATATCATAATCCCCTGCACTAGCTATACCCTCTTCCCTTCCCCATCTTGGCTCATTGGTAAACCAGCTCAACTCTACAATATCCTCTTCCCTTGAGTACCTTTACCCCCTTATCCTATCATTGATCTCGCCTGCAAAGCTTCAACTTCCAACTTCTCCCATGATCTACTGCCTTTGCTCCTGCTTACATGGAGAAATTGAAGAAAATCATGAAATCATGCCAACTGGGTTCACTATGAATTTATGTCATGTAACCTCAAATGGGCTCTCAATGCAACAAGGGAACCATTTCAGAACTTCCTAATCTTTGCTATTCCACTCACCACAGTGGCTTTTCCAAACCTTTTTATTCCTCCTCAAAAGTCCTGTAGCTCCTTTTTCCCTTAACTTTTCAACTAAAAACTTTGCCCCATATTTCACTGAAAAAAAAAAACCTGAGGCCCTTCATTTGAAAGTGAATGCCTCATCACACACAAGTCAGATGCCTTTTACCACTACCTCTTCCTTCACCCCTGTCTCACATTAAGAGGTAGCCATTTTCATTGCAAAAGGAAACCCCTACATGCATAAGTGAACCCATATCATCCTTTCTTCTCCAACAGACTGCTCCTTCTATTATTACTACCTTTTCAATAATCTTCAATATCTATTGGTTGCTTATTCAGAAAACTTTCACATAATCCATCCATCTCCATTAACTATTGTCCCATATCTCTCCTGTCTTTCATGGCTGCTCATCTTGAGAAGAAAACTAACTACAACTGGTATATACACTTCATGTCTTTTCTCTCTCTTCTTAATTCTCTACAATCTAACTTCTGACCTCATCATTAAAACAAAACTGCTCTCTCTGAAGCTACCAAAGAACTCTTAATTGGCCCGACAGCAAAAGATAGAAAAATTCCATTTAAAGTTACTGTAGACATTATAAAACATCTGGAAATATACCTGCCAAAATAAACCCAGGAACTATATGAACACAATTACAAAACATTTTTCACACAAATAAAGTCAGATCTAAATAACTGGAAAAACAGCAGTTGCTCATAGGTAAGCTGACTTAATATAATAAAAATTACAATTCTACCTAAATTAATTTACTTATTTGGTGACATATCAATCAAACTACCAAAAAATTATTTTGTAGAGCTAGGAAAAACAATAACAAAATTCATCTGGAAGAATAAAAGGTCCAGAATATCAAGGGAATTAATGAAAAGAAGTGCAAGAGAAGGTGGCCTAGCTATACCAGACCTTAAATTGTATTATAAAGCAACAATCATCAAAGCTACTTGGTACTGGCTAAGAAATAGAGTGGTAGATCAGTGAAATAGGTTAGGTACACAAGACACAACAGTCAATGCCTATAGTAATCTACTATTTGATAAATCCAAAGACTCCACCTTCTGGGATTAAGAACTCACTATTCAATAAAAATTGCTGGGAAAACTGGAAAATAGTATGGCAGAAACTAGGCATAGACCAACATCTTATAACCTATTCCAAGATAAAGTCAAAATGGGTACATGATTTAGATTTAAAGATTGATACTATAAGCAAACTAGGAGAGCAAGAAATAGTTTACTTGTCAGATCTCTGGAGAAGAATTTAGGACCAAACAAGAGCAAGAGATTGTGAAATGCAAAATGGATGATTTTGATTACATTAAATTGAAAAACTCTTGCACAAACAAAACCAACGCAACCAAGATTAGAAGGGAAGCAGAAAGCTGGGGAAGAACTTTTATAACCAGTGTTTCTGAGAAAGGTCTCGTTTCTCAAATATATAAAGAACTGAGTCAAATTTATAATAATACAAGTCATTCCTCAACTGCTAAATGGTCAAAGGTTATGAACAAGCTATTTTCAGAGGAAGAAATTAAAGCTATCTATAGTCACATGAAAAAATGCTCTAAATCATTATTGATTATGTGATGACTGACCTTGATGGACAGCTCTTCTCAGCAACACAACAATCTAAGACAACTCCAAAAGACTAATGATGGAAAATGATATCAACACCCAGAGAAAGAACTTGGGAGTCTGAATGCAAATGGAAGCATACTATTTGCTCTCCTTTTCTTTTGTTGTTTTGTTTTGTTCTTCTTTCTCATGTTTCTTCCCATTAGTTCTAATTCTTCTTCACATCATGACTAATGTGAAAATATGTTTAATATGAACATATAAGTAGAGGCTGTATCAGATTGCATGCCATCTTGAGGAGGAGGGGGAGGAGTGGATATTTCTTATGGAAGTAAATGTTGAAAACTAAAAATAAATTAATTATATATTTTTTTAAAAAATAAATAAAATAAATGCTAAAAAAAAAAAAATCTCTCAATTGCCAAATCCAACGGCCTTTTCTCAATCATCTCTTTTGACCTCTCTGGAGCTACCCTCTTATGTCAATCACCTTCTTGATACTCTCTTCTATATTTTCATTAAATTGTTCTATCCCAGTTCTCTTACCTGTCTGATCTCTCTTATTTCTCCTTCATTGGAAGTACATCTAGGTCACGCTGACTGGTACCCCCTAAGGCTCAGTCCTGGGCCCACTACTTCTCTCTCTCTCTCTCTCTCTATATATATATATATACTCTTTCACTTAGTCATCTTCTCTATTCTCATGGATTCAATAATTACCTCTATGCTGATAATTCTGAAATCTATTTATTCAACCGCTAACTTCTCTCTTGATCACTAGCCTAGAATCTCCAACTGCCTGTTGAACATCTCAAATTGGATGTCCCATCATCTTAAATTCAACATGTCCAAAACTGAACTCATTCTCTTCCCCTGCCCCCACCAAAAAAAACAACTTCCCCTATTCCAAATTGCCCTATTATTTTTGAGGGCTCCACCATGCTCCCAGTCACCAAAGATCACAACCTAGGTATTATTTTCAATTTCTTACTATCTCTCACCTCCCATATCAACTCAACTGTCAACCACTGTCTCTTCCACCTCATAACATCTCTCAAATATGTCTCCTTTTCTCTTTTAACACCATCACCTCCCTAGTGCAGGCCCCTATCACCTCATGCCTAGATTTTTCCAACAGTCTTCTGACTGGTCTGCTTGCCTCTCTAAGTCCATCCCCCCATTCAGCTATCAAACTGCTATTCCTAAAGCACAGGTCTAATCACCTTCCTATTCAATAAACTCCAGCAGCTCCTTATCATCTCCATGATAAAATAGAAAATCCACTGTTTAGAATTCAAAGGCTTTATAACTTGACCATTTCATACCTTTCCTGTTATTATTATGGCTTAATCCTTCCCCCCACCAAGCTCTGCAATCCAGTGAAACTAGCCATTTTGCTATTCCTTACACAAACAATATATTCCATCTCCTGACTCTAGGCATTTTTACTAGCAGCATCTCATGCCTGAAATTCTCTCCCTCTTTACCCCACCTCTTGGTTTTCCTAGATAAAATCCTATCTTCTATTACAAATGTTTCTGATCCTCCCCTCTACTGACTAGCTCCAATTTATCCTGCATGTAGTTTGCATGTTGTTACTTCCATTTGACTACGATCCTAGAGAGCAGGGACTCTCACCTGCCTTTCTTGGTACAGCACAGGGCCTAACATACAATAGTTACCGAAAAATGTTTATTGACTAGCTTAATGATAACAGTATCTCTTCAGAACCCTAAGGGAGTCAAATAAGACAATTGTCCTGGCAGTGGTTTCAAGTTCTCAAATTCTGACGATTCTAAAAGACAAAGGGAAAGGATGTGAGGGGGTTTAATGGGGGATGGGGGGAGGAGGAGGAAAGGTTGGGTGGATTAACATCTCCTATAATAAAACCACAAAACTTTTGACATACAAAGTACTCCATAGGGAAACTTTCTATCTTCAAACATTTACATCAACAAAAAACAAAAAGAACGGATCAATGAACTGAACTTGCAACTAAACAAGCAAAAACTAAAACCTTGCAACTAAATAACAAAATAATTATTCTGAAAATTTTTTAAAAATTAACCAAATGAAAGCCCTCAAAAGCCATTGAATTAATAAATTAAATTAAGAACTGGCTCAAAAACAATAAAATAAACCATTACCTAATTTGATTTTTAAAAGAAGAAAAGCAAATTTCCAGTCTCAATAATGAAAAAGAGTTTACAACAAATGAAAATATAGTTACTCTTAGCATACATTTTGTAAAACTATATGCCAAAAAACTGACACTTAAAGGAAATCAATTAGTATTTACCAAAAAAACCACCAAATACACAAATTAACAAATAGAAAATAGATAATTTAAACAACCCAATATCATAAAGAGACATTGAACAATCCATAAATGAACTCCTAAAGGAAAAAACCTCAGGACCAGATGAATTTAAAAGCAAAGCCTTATCAAGCATCCAAAGAATAATTAATTCTAATATCATACAAACTGTTAAAGTAAGTAAAGAACAGATCTTTATTCCTTTTGGTACAAATCCTTTTTGATCCAATCCTTTTAATATAGAAACAGTTTTAATAACCTAAACCACAGAGAGTCAAACTAGGGAGAGGACACTATAAAGCAATTACCCTTAATGAGTAGGTATTGATATGGTGATGCTTTAAAAAAAAGAGAGAAAGAATAAAAGAGAAGAACTTCAGTAAAACATTCTAAAATATACAGAAGAGAAGAAAGTTCGGAACAGCACACAGACAAGTAGGCCCTTCTCTTACAGTTCCACATAAAAGTCTCTTTTCTGTTCTTATTTGTACTGAATTGTTCCTGTTGTTGATGACTGTTAAGGTCATAATTTTAAAAAAAATCTGAAGTATTTTAGTGGACTTCAAGCTCCACATGAGTCAACAGTATAAGTGCTACAGCAGTCACAAAAAATATAATCTTAGAGCACAGTAAGCGTAGCTTCCAGGTAGATGGAGGTGACCGCTCAGCTCCACTCTGCTCTGGGAAGACATCTCATCCAATGTGCTCAGTTCTGTGTGCCATGTTATAGGAAAAAAATGAACTGCTAGAGACACTTAGAAAAGAACCACCGGGATGGTGAAGGGACTTGAATATATCATACCCAAGAGATCAGATGAAACAACTACTGATATTTGGCCTGAAGAACAGAAGATTTAAGGGGTACAAGTTAGGTATCTTTGAGTATGTGAATAAAAACATCACTTGGAAAGATCAGACTTATCTGTTTACCTTCAAAGAGCAGACCTCAGAAAATGGTAGCTATGGCAAAGCCTACACATATTGTAAGGGAGGAAGCAGTATCGAGGAGAAAACATGATTTCAAGTGAAGTCTCTAGCCTAGACAGTAGAGCAGATAGGATTACAAACCACTGGAAATTAAGTGATGCTGACGGACAGTTGATTATGGCAAAAAGTCACCTAAAATATAAAAGTTTCTTTGTTTCATATATGGCTGTTGATGTGGTATCTGGCAGCCCCACAGACATAAAAAAATACAGTGCCAGGAATATGGGAAGGAGCCTCCTCAGACTTGGTAGTTTTCCCAAACCACACAAGCTTTTAGCAGTCACCATTGTAAATGGTATCTCCCCTGAGAGAAAAGGAGACCTAGAGAGGTCCACAAGAACCAGAACTAGAATTAGAACCAAAACTTTCAACGTGTATCATTGCTCTGCTCAAACTCTATCCTGTTAAAATAAATCTCTTTTATATCCTTTAGTTCAGTCATTTATGTCACTCTGACATTTGGGTTTCGGCTTCCTGAGATTCCTAGCAAACAGATAAATTTAGACATAAGGAGGGGGAAAGGGAGGGCTGTCCACACTCATAATGGGCTAGTTCTAAAGGTACTGGGTTCCCCCTCATTGTAGGTCTTCAAGCAACGACCAGATGATTACTTGTAGGAAGAATTCTTTTTCAGGTATAGTTGGAGTAGATGACTCTGAGATTCTATGACTGAGATTCTCTTCTTCCAGTAATGTTATAGTTAAAAATCATAGAATACCATAATTATCTTAAAGCAAAGGTTCTTAATATGGGGTCTATAAAATGGGAGGGGGTGTTGTGGGGAGGTTTTCTGAATAACTATTTATTTTCCCTCCAATCTTATATATTTTATTTTATACATTTAAAAACATTCTGGGATAGTGTCCATGGCACACACAAAAAAAGTTAAGAACTTCTGACTTAATATTCCTGGAAAAGAGAAGACTTAGGTGGACAGGACAGTTGTCTTCAAGGGTCATCATGTGGAAGAGGGACTCAATCAGTTCTGTTTGGCCTCAGAAGGCAGAAGAACAAAGATCCATAGGCAGAAGTTACAAAGAGATAAATTTAGGCTTGTAGTAAGTAAAACCTTTCTAACAATTGTAGCTTTCCCAAAATGGAATAGAGTATGTCAAGAGATGGCAGGTTTTCCTCCTCGCTGCAAGTCTTCATTCAGAGGTTGGATGACTACCTGCCAGATGGTTTTGTCTATGGGGCCACTGAGTTCCCACATAACTCTGAAATTCTGTGCTTCTATGAATCAAGATTGTGGATCACCAAAAAAGCAATGCAAATTTAAAGAGGGCATAAATAAACAATTTCATATTTCCAAAAATGATTTACAACCAAAAAACAACATAAAAAATCTCTTCAAAGAGAGTGACAACCACAAAGAAAGATAGGCCAATCATATATCAAGAGCTAATAATTACAGATGGAGAGCTAATGTGTCATATTGCTATCCTCATCATCTAAAGACCCCTAGAGGAGAGGGCTCATTATGATCAGCCCCATTATGAGAAAAGGATGATATGAGAGAAAATGTGAAAATGAGTTAAATAGGATGAAAAAGGGAATGAATGTGTTACAACTTGTATTGTTCTAGGGAATACTCACACCTATCAGATCACAGATTCATTAAAATAGGAGTTCTTAACCTTTTTTGTGGGAGGAATCCCTGGTGAAGCCTATGGACTCTTTTCCAGAATGTTTTTTAAAGATATAAAATGAAATACACAGAATTACAAAGGAAATCAATTATTATGGAAATATAGTTGTCAACATATATTTTTTTAAAACAAGTTCAATGACTCCAGGTTAAAGCATAGTTTTTTAATTTCACATCTACTTGTTTCTCATTTAGAACTGCAATAGCTTCTGTGGTACTTGAAGTACACTATCTTTCATTAGATTTACATTCTACCTCTTTCAACTGCTAGACTGTAGTGCCCTATTCTCTAAGAACAGCGAAGTATAATGAACCTCATCTATTCTTGTATCCCCCACAGCACTCAATAAATGTTAATTTTATTTCCTTTTGTTGTTCCATGAGTCCTACAGTTTCAGCAAATCCCCACTTCACAGTTAATCCCACATCTAGGTTGTCAAGCTCAATTCTCAGAGGAAAAAGTAGCTTTTGCACTCTTAAAAAACTAAGTGTAAGCAAAACAGAAAGTTAGAAGTAATATAATGTCATGAAGAAAAATAAAGAATAATTAAAATTCAGATAACTGAAGATTACAGTACTTGAGAATTTTTAATTTGCACTCTAATAGTTAAAGCATATTTAACATGTGTGACTTCTCCATTTGTATTAAAATTCCTACTGAGCAGACTGAATTAAGAGCATATGGCACTTTTTTAAGACTTCTAGATTGGACATCAGTTCATTATTAAAGTTTTCAAAATGCCTACAAACCACAACAGAGAGCAAACTTGAAAAGGCAAATGGTAAATATTTCTTTTAACAAAAAAAAAATGCTAACACAACTTGACTTAATGTGACTAGCAGACTTTAAAAACGTTCATCAGTTAAAATTTGAAAGAAAATCTGAAATGCCACCCAAGTCACTGACATACTGCTAAAATGCTCATCAACTTAGAAAATATAAATCCATATACAGCTTTGACAAATGCAAAGTAGGAAACTGTGATTTTTATAAGTGAAGAAAAGAGGAGATAATATTTACAAATTATATCAATATTCCCAACTTTCTGACTCTTAAGTGTTGTTCTTTATTAACTTAAAAATGAAAAGGTGAACAAAGTAGTTATCTAGTTGGCCTTTTTACTCCGCTTCTTAACCTCTATCCTGCAGGAAATACTTGTAATTTTAAAAATGAGGATTCACTAAAATGATCTTTCCCCCCCCCTCAGATTAATCAGTCTTTGGGAAGGGGCATTAATATTCACGTAAGAAATATCAATTATTAATATATATCATTATCAGTGTTATGTCTAGTATTGGCAAATACCATATTCTGATGTGATTTCACAATACAGTAACTCTACAGGTATTAGGAGATTATTATTATATTTATATATAATTATCCCAGGCATCCTTGGGCATGCTAAAGGTCCAATAAGAAGATAATTATATTTACTATGATATTCATCAATCTCTATATTTCTTCTTCTTTTTTTTTTTTTTGCTTTTTGGAGGGGGGAAGGCAGAGCAATTGGGGTTAAGTGACTTGCCCAACGTCACATGGCTAGTAACTGTTAAGTGTCTGAAACTGATTTGAACTCAAGTCCTCCTAACTCCAGAGCCAGTGCTCTACTCACTGCACCACCTAGCCACCCCCATCTCTATATTTCTTGTAATTTCCCTTCCACAAGTCAGAACACTAATTCATTTTTATATATGTTCTCACAATATTTAGGCTTACCTGAACAGCAATATCAGTAAGAATATTATTATGTTTATCAAACAGCAAATACTTGTTCTATTGCTCTGAAGATGTTCTCTCACACCATCATCTCAATGTGTCTATCTCAAGAATTTCCAGGAGAGGATTCTGGGAAGACAGCAGAATAGGTCGGAAAATTCCAAAATTTTCGCCCACGAAAGAGTTAAAATAGCACCTTAGGGTGAACAAAGTGTAGGTAGAGATAAATAAGAATAGGGGCATAACTAGGGTCCTCCTGGGCCAATTTGAGAAGATCAGAAGAAAAATCCCAGAAAGAGGTTTGGTTCTGGTGAAGAGTAAACACCTCCAGGCCAGGTTCCATTTTAACTGTCAGAAGCAAGACTCTTAAACAAAAAATGGCAAGCCCTGGGGCTAGTTGCTTTGACAGTCTGCTTCAGCCAGCCTCAGTCACCAGAACTTTTACCCCTGGGATAGTGAGCAGAGTTGGGCTTTTGAGCCCAGGAAGATACAGGGAACCTCTGCTGACCAGAAACGCTAGACCCTGCTATGCTACAAAGAGCAATGTGGGCAAGAAGGAACCAGCACACACAGGATGAGAGCAGAAGCAGTGGGGTAGGAAGTCCTTGGCTGTGAGCACTTACAGGAGGTTGGAGGTTTGCCTTTGGTTTCAGGCTAGAGGGAAGAACTGAAGATCTGGGGCAAGAGGCACCATTTCCCATACTCCAGGGCTAGAGGTGACTACAAATAATTAGGATATTACCACAAAAAAATGCACAGGCAAAGGAGAAAGAATCCAACCATAGAAACCTATTATTGGAATAGAGATAACCAAGGTTCATCTTCAGAGGAGGATATTAAAATAACAAAACCCCAGAGAGTAACATCAAATGGTCACCTGCCCAAAAAGAATTTTTTTTAATTTTATTTTAGTTTGCATCATTCATTTCCACAAGATTTTGAGTTACATATTTTCTCCCCCTCTTTCCCCCACCCAGTGCTGATATGGTTCCTCATAGCCGAGCTGACTTTAGTGGGAAGTATCTTTGTGCGCATTTTGGAGTTCTAGGATTGGTTTAGCGTCCTATTTTATGGGTATTTTGGGGTGGCTATGTGAGAGCTGCGATATGTTGCTGCTGCTACGCTGCCATCTTGGCGCCGCCCCCCCCAAAAAAGAATTTATAGAAGACTTTAAAAAGACTTTAAAAATCAAATGACAGAGATGGAGGAAAAAAGAAAAAAGAAAAATCCAAGAAAAACAAGAAGGGTATGAAAGTCAACCAACTAGAAAAGGAAATATAGAATGTTAAGGAAGAAAATGATACCTTGAAAATTAGAATTGGGCAAAGTGAAGCCAGGGAAATTATAAGAGATCAAGAAACGATTAAACAAAATATGAATAATAAAAAAATAGAAGAGAATGTGAAATATAAGAAAAATAACAGATTTGGAGAATATGTCAAGAAGAGAAAATATAAAAATAACTGAACCAACTGAAAATTACAATAAAAAAAGAATTTTGATACAATAATACAAGAAATAATTAAAGAAAATTGTCCTGAAACATTAGAACAAAGGGGGAAAGGATATACAGAAAAAAATCCATCTATCACCACTTAAAAGAGATCCTATGAGGAAAACTCATAGGAATATCATAGTCAAATTCAGAAACCCCCAGCTCAAGGAAAAAATTTTAAAAGCATGAAGATTAAAACAATTTAGATATGATGGTGCCACAATTATAATTACACAAGACCTAGCAGCAGAGAAATTAAAGAATCACAGGTCTTGGAACACAATATATCAAAGAGCAAAAGAACTGGTGCTCCAGGCAAAAATATCATACCCTGCAAAGCTAAACATTATCTTAAATGAAAAAAATGGACATTTGATAAACTCTGACTTTCAAGACTGTTAAAAAAAATTCTGAACTTAATAGACCATTCAACATATAAGAACCAATATAAATATAAGGTATATAACAAAGACTAATTGAGGGATTCATAAGGACAGACTGTTTACTTTTTATATATGTAAAACGTATATCTAAGATTCTTATTAATAACTGAGTAGCTCATAAGAAAGATTGGTATGATATAAATTTTAAAGGTAAAACCATTTAGGAACAGCTAAAAAGTAATTATTTTATACAGATGAAGTACAAGAAGAAGAACTGATACACAGGAATTAGATGGGGAGGAGGGCTGGTAGTTCTGGTAACCTACTTTCATCAAGAACGGGTTTAAGACGGAACAATATATTTAAAAGAGTATAAAAGTCTTTTAAATTCAGAAGAAATAAAATTGTAGGTGTACAGGAAGGGGGGAGAGGACAAGGGAGGGATCTTTAGAGGGGAAGGTGAGGTAACAGATAAACAGAGGTATAAAAGGGTATTCAGATGTATGGGAATGGGGGAATGGGCAAGGATCCTTGAAGGGGGGTAGGCAAGTCATAGGAGGGCAAGGTAGTGGGTAAAAGTAAAGTAGAAGAGGCAGGAGGGAGAGGAAATAAGAGATATGCACATACATAGAAACAAAGATCAGCAAAGGATATGAACAGGCAATTTTCAGAGGTAGAAATTAAATCTATCTATAAGCATATGAAAAAATGCTCTAAATCACTACTGATCTGAGAAATGCAAATCAAAACAACTCTAAGATACCACATCTCACCAGTCAGATTGGCTAAGATGACAAAACAGGAAAATGACAAATACTGGAGAGGATGTGGAAAAACTGGAATACTAATGCATTGCTGATGGAGTTGTGAACTGATTCAACCATTCTGGAGAACAATCTGGAACTATGCCCAAAGGGCTATAAATAATTACATACCCTTTGACCCAGTAATACCACTTTTAGGGTTGTATCCCAAAGAGATCATAGAAGTGGGAGGAAGACCCATATGTACAAAAATATTTATTGCAGCTCTCTTTGTGGTGGCAAAAATTGGAAATTAAGGGGATGCCCATCAATTGGGGAACAGCTAAACAAGTTGTGGTATATGAATGTAATATAATACTATTGTGCTATAAGAAATGAGGAACAGATGGACTTCATATTTACCTGGAGAGGTTTATACAAACTGACATTAAGAGAGAAGAGCAGAATCAAGAGAAATTTGTACACAGTGACAGACACAATGTATGTGTGACAACCAATTTTAATAAACTGGACTCTTCTCAGCAACGCAAGGTTATAAGACAACTCTAAAAGACTAAGGATGGAAGGCGATGTCTACATTCAGAGAAAGATCTAAAAAGAACAGAGTTTAAATGCAGACTGAAGCAAACTACATGCTCTCTTCCTTTTCCATGTTTGGTTTTGTTTCCTTTTTCCCATTGTTCACTCCATTGGTTATAACCCTTCTATACAACCAGACTAATGTCCAACGTGAAAGTATCTGCAGATCCTATACTTGATTGCATGCCACCATGGCGGGAGTGGGGGGAAAGAAGGGGAAGGGATTGTGGAACTGAATGTTGTAAACTAAAAGTAAACAAACAAATCAATAAAAAAAAATTTTTTTAAACCAAAGATCAGGGGTAGAATAGATTTGGAAAAGTATATGTCTATATACATATGTATATATGTATATGTATATGTAAAAACACAACAATAATTTTTTAAAAAAGAATTTTCAAAGTTTTCTTGGGTTCAGTCTTGTAATGTTAACCAATTTAGCCCTTCATTTGGGGTACACACATTTCAAAATATGGATTTAAGCCTACAAGTATAAACTAAAGCAAAGAAGGATAGAATCCAATTATCTGAGTTACCAAAGGTTTATTATCTGAACCAATCATGATGTTTTGAATTCTAGTCAAAGAAGACACTGGCACAGCAACAAGCATACATCAAATTGACATGTTAGAAGTAACTAAGAAAGTCATATTACAGTGGATTACCATTTAGTGGACTATCAGGTACACTATTTAGTCAGCAATGTGAAATGGCAGCCAAAGAAAGCAAACGTGTTCTTCAATGGCCTTTGGATGGGCTTCAGATTGAAGAGAGGATTGTCCCTCTCTACTCTGCCCTTATTTAAAGTACTCTTCAAAGTTCTGAGCGCCACAATTTAACGGGACATTGATAAAGTAATCAAATTACTAAGGAGATACTTTACAGAACTTGATAAAATGAAAACAAAATTCATTTGGAAAAATGAAAGAGCTAGGATAACAAGGAAAATGATGAAAAGAAGTAAAGACAAAGAAGGAATAGCACTTTCAGACCTCAAACAGTATTTTGAAATAGTAGCAGTCATCAAAACCATCTGGTATTGGTTAAAGAATAGAGAGATAGATCAACAGAGCAGACTAGACAAGAGAGATTCAGACATGACAGAACTCAATAATTCAGTGTTTGACCAAGCAGAAAATACAAATTAATCTAGGGGAAAATGCCGTATTAGATTAAAAACTGCAGGGAAAATTTGAAGAGAGTTTGGCAGAAATTAGACTTAAACCAACACCTTACACCACACTCCACAACACATTCTAAATGGATATACAATCTTAATATTAAAAATCATACCATAGAAAAATTAGAAGATAAACAGACTCTATACCTCTCACAGCTATGAGTAGGAAAAATAATCAAACAAAAGACAGAAACAATTGCAAAAGAGAAAATAAATAATTTTGATTACCTGAAATTGAAAAGCATCTGCAGAGATAACACTAATGCATCTAGGACAGAAAGGGAAGTGATCAAATGCGGAAAATGGCCCTACCTCAAACCTTTATTTTTAATAATTCTGATCCTATTTATTTAACACATAAAACAAGTAAAACAATACACTGCATCCATAAAAACGCTAATAATTTCTACACAAGATAGACTGCACTACGCAGAGTCTTCACAGCCCTCAGTGTAGTTGCAGCAACTGCTTCACGGAATTCGCTCAGCTACAAAAAGTGCGGAAGACAAGGATCAATGCTAGAGAATAGTATATGACTGAGTTTGGATTGTAGGGAAACAAAGAGTAGTTCCCAAAAAATGTGTTAAGCCCTTAGTTCTTCAGAGCACTGAAATTTAACAAAATTTAACTATTTATGATAAATTTATGTATGTATTCTAATGGTAGTAAATGATAAGAGATGAACATACAATATTTATGCTTTTATAACTTCCTAAACTTTTTTGTTTTCTTTACATACCCATATGGTCTGCAATTTTCCACAGTACACTGCAAATTTCCAAAAATCCCGTTTAATGATAAATAGCCAACTCGCAAATAACCAAACGATGAATGAGAAACCCACAAATGTCGAAGGGTGACTGCAGTTGGATGATGATGTGGATTTTTATTTTTATATGAGGCCTACACACATACAACTTCAAAATCCACTGTAACTTTGTACTTTGTACTTCATAGCCCAAATCATATAAGATCAGAATCGGAATGTACCGGAGAGATCACCTCTTCCAGTCTCTTTGTTTTACAGACGAAGAAACTGAGGACCAAAAAAGTTAAGTGAATCACCTAAGGTCATAAAACTAGTATATAACAGAGCTGAGATTGAAATCTTACTTTGCTGAGTCTTTCAACACCAAATCTATTCAATTTTTACTATATCACACTGTCTTCCAAGAATGTGGTCATTACAGGATCAAAGCAAATGAGCAGTTGTCATTAAGATACAGCAGAAATCTCATTATAAATAAAAAACACTTTTCTCAAAAAATCTCTAACAACCATGTCCCCACTTCATCCAACAGACAGTATGGAACATCAATTCACCAAGAGAGTTATCCATAAGAACTACAAATAAGGAAAACAAGAAAATATGGAAACTGTTTCTAGCAGCTACAAAAAAATAAAAGAGGGGGGTGGAGTCAAGATGGCAGCATAGAAGCAGGAAAACTCCATGGCGACCCCCATAACCACCTCAAATACCTATAAAATATGACTCTAAACAAATTTTTGAGCTCCAGAAACCACAAAGTGACAGAGAAACAAATCTCCCACTGAAGGCTGCCTGGCAGGCAGACAGGAAAGGTTCATCACAGAGCGCTGGGAGCCGAGCCCAGCCCCACATGAACCCGTGGTTTTAGCCCCAGGGCAGCCTGACCAGCTGGGTGGAGCTTTTGGGAGAGTGGATCACTGGCAGCCAGGGTGGTTTCCAGAATTATCAACCCATAAATACCAAAGACAAGGTAAAAGGTCAGTGGAACTCGGCTGAATTTAGCAGGGAAGGAGGAGCAGGGACAGAAGCGGTGGATACAGCCGCCCTGCAGCCGCCTCCACATGGCTGCTCCAGAGCTCCTGGCCTGCAGATTGCAAGGGTCGCCAAGCGACCATTCAGAGGCTAAGTGCTCTTGCCTTAACCTGCCTGGATCAGGATCTCAGTCTTGGGTAGCGGTCCTGAGGTGTGTCACCAGTGAGCCAAAGCTGGTGGGGGCTGTAGAGACAGGGGCCTCCTAATAGCTCTAGCAGCTGTGAAAACCCCAGCAATTTGGGACAAAGCTCTCCCCTCAGGAAGCAGAGTTCTACTGTGGCAAAGAGCTCAAAAGTCAAATAACAGAACGGCAACACAAGCAAGCAAAGGAAGTAAAGCAAGCACAACCATCCAACTTTAGATTCCTTTTTTGGGGACAAAAAGCATCAAAGCATGGAACAGGAGGAAGACAACACAGTCAGAACTCTTGAACCAAAAACTTCCAAGAAAAATATGAATTGGTTACAGGCCATGGAGGGGCTTAAGAAGGATTTTGAAAACCAAGTAAGAGAAGTGGAGGAAAAATTGGGAAAAAATAAAAGAGAACGCATACATAGACCATAGATGTTTCTGCCATAGTCAAGCAATATTTACATAAATATAAATTATAGGTCGGTACCAATACTAGAAAAAGGAAGGAAAACATCTCCATTCTGATCAGGGAAAAGGAACTGTTCTTTGAAAGAAGTTGAGGAATGCTTCAAAGAGAAAAAAAAAGGAATAAAATTTTAAGTGATTGAGAAATCTGACAGACTAAAAACAAAAAAAAAAATGTAACAGAAAAACAAGTCATACAATATAAATGAAGTGACTCCAACAGATGAAATTTTCCAAATAAACAGTATTTATTTCTTTAAATTATTTTAACAACTAATCAACAGAAATCTTTCTAAAAGACTTAAGTGATCCTTGAAGAAGGTATGTGGTGAATTGCTGTATGAAGAACAAAATTTAAACTTTTCTTTATGACTCAGGATTGCCATGGATGTCAGTTATTTTACTGTAATATAGTTACGGCTACAGCCATAGATATAGACAATATGGAATGTACTGCAAAATGAATATTAACTCCAGGATTTTCCTAGTAATTTGCTTCTTTAGAAAGTCTCTAATGTTAAAAATAATTTGGTACTCTATGTCTGTCTCTCTCACAAAGGCGGACTAAAGGTATGTAACTGCATAACTTCCTAGACACTCTTTCTACAAAACAAAATACCTAAAAACAACCTGTGGTTATTAAGCCCTCCAGAATTTTTTTCTTAACCTTTAACTATTATTTGAATTTTTATGAGCAATGGTTCTTTTTTTTAATTGAACAAAAATTTATTAAGCACCTACAATGTGCAAGGTACTTACTATATGAGCTACCACGATGATAAAGATAAAAAATGTCATTGCCTTCAGTTTCCCATCAAAAGGAGGACATGACATAAATACACACATACACACACACACACACACACACACACACACACACACACACAATACAAGGCAGAATATGAGGGTGTCAAAAAAAGAGACTAAGAAAAAGGATACTCAGAGAACAGTTCACCTAGAATCATGTGCTGTTTCCACAAAAGGCTTCACCTCACAGACCTTGCTCATTTCCCCTTCGATCAATGACACTGGTCCAAATGCCCAATCTTCTACCCCAGCTGTACTGACCTTGTTGATAACATATTATCCATCATTAATCTCAATCAATAAACATTTATTAAGGGCCTACTACGTGCCAGACACTATGTAGAGCTCCAGAGGATAGGAATGTGAAAAATATAGTTCCTAGTCTAAAGGAATTTATAGTTGAATGGGGGAAGACAAGGTACAAAATGAAGCTGAAAAGGGTGGGGAAGAGGAAGGGGAGGTTCAAGAGAAGGTACCTGACTCAAGGGTGTGGTAGAGATGTCAGAGAAGTAGCTAGGTGGTACAGCAAGGTGAGAAATTTTGAAAAAATTTATGCTAAGATATTTGTGGGAAAAAGTCTTTCTCTCAAGCTTACACGTTTCTTCATCATTATCAAATATCATCAAATGAGAAAATATTTGTATAAGCACTTAGCACAGTACTTGGCTCACAGGAGGCCCTATAATAAATGTTTATTCCCTTCCCTTCCCCTTTTTCCAACATGAAGCCTAGATACAATTTCCTTAAGACGTTCTTAATGTTTAATTTCTAACATAATCCCAGGTACAATCAACACTAAACACTACCTCCTTTTTAAATAATTTTGTTGTTCTTTTAATTTACAATGCTGTGGTCACTGTATATGTCTATTGTTTGCCTAGTACTGCTTAATTCACTTTGCATGAGTGCATGCTTTTCTCTATTCATCATGTTCATTGTTTCTTACAGCACAGTAATATTCCATTATATTCACATATAATAAGTCTTTTTGGTCATTCCCCAGTTGATAGAAATCAGCTTTGACAAACAACAACAGAAATGGAAATAACAACTTTGCTGCTACCATTGAAACTTAAAAATGTGGAATTAAATATGACCAGGTCTGGCCCCAAAGGAGACATATAAGAAGATATCCTCAACATACACACTCTTTTGGAGAGAAGGAGGTCCAGAAGCACAAAACATACTTTTTTGATATATCAATTGGCTTTGCTGAGCTTCTTCTCTTTTTTTACTCTTTTTAAAAAGTCTTTGTTATAAAGCTTTCTGGGAAAGGAGAAGGGGAGGGATGGAGGAAACAAGTAATATAAAACCAAAAGATAGTGGGTCTTTTTCTGGGTATTGATTACTAAGTCTTTGAAATGCCATGTCCACTAGTGATATGTCCTAACTCCTCCCTCCTCTGATTATGCAGAACATATAGCAGTGTTCCTTACTATTAATTTAATACTACTGCATTCTGATTTTTGTCTTCTTGCCTCCTCTGTCCTACTGAAAACAAGGACTGGTAATAAGTGGAATGTTATTTTCAAGAATTTTTTCATTTTTGTTCTCATATGATACTTTCAAAGATATAGTAGTTCTAGTTCAAATAAGCTCGTTAAGGCTTGTGTGTATGAACTTTGAGCTTCTGTAAAATATTGATATCCAGGTACGGTTTGGGGTTAAGCAGAGTAGTATAACTTGTTCTGGTTTTGTCTTTATATTTTCTATCCAGGATTTGGTTTAGAAGTTCCCAAAATTATTTAGCCTACTGTACCCTTTAAAAAAAAATTACTCAGTGCCCTTCTTTTTTTTTTTAATTTACATCATTTAAAAAATACATAATTTTTTTTTAAAGATGTATTGGGCGGGGC
>CM053581.1:183663751-183702733 GCA_028627135.1 Pseudochirops cupreus | reverse complement strand
GAGATAGTTCACATTCTTTTCTATTTTTTCATTCTTTATATTTTATTTTTTCTTGATCTCTTATAATTTCACTGGCTGCCTCTTGCCCAGTTTTGACTTTTAAGGAGTTGTTTTCTTTAGATTCTGAATCTTCTTTTCTAATTGGTTGACTTTCTCTTAATAATATGGTTTTTCTTGGATTGGTCTTATTTCTTAGTTTTTCCTCAGTCTCTCTCATTTGATTTTTAAAGTCTTTTTATAGTTCTTCTATGAATTCTTTTTAGGCAGGTGACTATTTGATATTACTCTTTGGGGGTAGAAGAGGGTTTCTTTGTTTCAGTATCCTACTTTGAAGATGAACTCTCGTCTCCTCTATTCCCATAGTAACTCTCTGTGGTTGGATTCTTTCTTCTTTGCCCATTCACTTTTTTGTTGTTGTTTGTAGCATCTTAGTTTTTGTAATCACCTCTAGTTCTGGAGTATGGGGATGCTACCCCTTGCTTTAGATCCTCCTTCAGTTCTCCCCTGTGGCCTGTAACTGAAATCAAGGCATCCAGCCTTTTGTAAGTGCCCACCGTCTGCAGTGTCCCTACCCCATTGTTTCTGCACTTAATTTGGCATGTGCTGGTTCCTTCTAGCCTCACTAGCGTGTCTCTGTAGCACAGCTGTGTATGGTGTCCCTTGTCAGCAGAGGATCCCTTGATCTTCCTCCCCTTGGATGTCCAACTCCCCTCACTGTTCTGACTGGGACAGAGGCAACCTCCCAACTCAGCTAACCCCAGGGCTTACTGCTTGTTGTTTAAATGAACCTAGGTTGGAGGTGTTTACTCTTCACAGGGACCAAACCTCCTCTTGGGATTTTTCTTTAGATTTTCTCTGATTGTCCCAGGAGGGCCATTGTTCTGCCCCTACTCTTATTTATTTTTTACTAGCTCTATGTTTGCTCTGAGGCACTATTTTATCTCATCTCATTTATGGGGGAAATCTAGAGAGCTTGGAATTTTCTGACCCATTCCACCATCTTCCCAGAATCCTCTGTCTACCTCTTTCTAGGTAATTGCTGAGGGCTCTGGGTGGGAAGCATTGCTATTCCATTGCTTTTGGGCTCAGTGTCCTGGGCTGTCTCCATCAGGATCTGAGGGGAAATGATGATCAGGGTGGTGGTTTGACTTGCCTGGCACATTATGTCTTTCCCTCAGAGTCACTGACTTTTTGGCTAGGCAACCTTGTCAACCCTTTGTGTAGCAGATTCTTGAGATTACTGGCCCCTTCTCCATAGTAACTGCTTGTCTTGATGATGACTGTGAGGCCTGGGCTCAAAGCAGGTCTACTGTTCTGAGTGGGATTGTGGAAGAGAAGGAGCATAGGAAATGGCATTAATGGTTTTACATGGGCATGGCATGCTATGTTGCTCAGCCATATCCCAGGGCTTCCTGTTGCTCTCACAGGTGTTGGAAAGGGACTAAGGGACTAAGGCAGAAGTTTCCAAAATTTCTTGGTTCATGGTGCTTTTGGTGTCTTAGTAAATTTTTCATGGCACCTCTATACCAAAAGAAATACCTAGCGGTTATGTTTTTTAAGTAGTTAGGTTAAAGATTCAAAATATTCTAGTGTGTACCCATAGGTTTTATGTGGTGTCCTTGGTCACCACAGGCCACGGTTTGGGAACCATGGATATAAAGGGATCAGTGGTTATGTTCTGGACCCTGCTCTGATTCTTACACTGGAACAGTGGATAACATCAAGGAAGTGCCAGGAGGATCATTAGTCTCCTGTCCTCACACCCCTCCCCCCAAAATAGAAATTTGCTTTCCTAATACCCAAAGATTTTCATTCTCAAAGGCAAAAATGTTCTTGTGGCTGGGACCCTTGCTTTCCTATTCCCAAATGTCAAGTGGAATATTTGACAGGAAGTCTGTTAAGGAAAGAAAAACCATGGGGAAAGGCTGGACTGCATGCCCACACAAGAAAATCTTGGCCATCTTCCATTTCTTCTCAGCTTTATGTCTTTTGAACACACATTCACAGCATACCCACTTTCATTGCTTTCCTGATTAACTTTCCTTTATGGGACAACTTGGGGTCTCTGTGGTCCCAAGAGATGATTTGAGTTCCCAGGGCCTGCAAAACTCTCCCTTTTCTGTTCTGCTTAATTTTATCTTGTATTTTAGTTTTTCTGTACATTCCTTTCATCAGGCTACATGTTCCCTGAAAGCAAGGAAAATGTTCCGGTCTTAAATTTGTGTTTCCATTTTCTGTCTTGGACATAGTAAGAACTTAATATTTTTTGGCCACATAATTGTTAATTAACCATAATTGCACAGGAGGTTGTTCTATGCAGAATAATCAGCATGTATTTACCTACTTTTCATCGTACTCATAATGTTTTGTTTTGAATTTGGATTTGTGATTTCATTGACCAGGGGAACTCTTAGTGAAGAAACTCCCTCTTCCATTGCGCATTTTAATTTGTCTGCAACTTAGAGTTTTAGAAAAAATAGTAAGTCACTGCAAGGTTAAGTGACTTGCCCTGAGTTGAATAGCCAGCATCTATCAGAGGCAAGGCAAAGATTAGGTCTTTCAGTTCCCAGGCCAACTCTGTCTAGTATGCCATGATATTTGTTTACAATCTATTGCATTATAAATCTATTTGTAAATTGTATACATATTAGCAAAAACTTTTGTTTACATACAGTTTTTAGTGTTTACATATTTTAAGATGCCCGCATAATGAAGGATGTGATCCCTTTAGAAAAAGAATTAATAATTACTTCAGTTGTTTCCCCTTGAATTGTATTAAACAAAAAGAAAAATCTGGAGTTTTGTGTATAGCACTAAGGATATTTTGATTTTAACATAGGATTATAGAATGCATTTTTTTTTTACCTTAGGGGATATTATTTTCAATGCTCACTACCCAGAATTGCCCCCTGATTTTATCTTTGGAGAAGATGCTGAGTTTCTGCCAGATCCTTCTGCTCTGCATGTGAGTATGTTTGGCATACTTATATGATGATTATTTGATGTTGAAAAAAAGAATTGGCTTTAAATAGAGAAATTTGCTTGTTATGCAGTTTGCCACCCATCCCACCCTTTGCTTTCCATACCCACATCCATTTTTTTCTCTGACATGTGAATAAACATAATCCTTTTGCTGCTGTTAATGTTAATAATTAGATCATATATTATAGTTTTATTTTCAGAATGTTTAAATCAATTTCAGAGAAGATGGCTGTATGAAAGAGAAGCAGGCTTTCTAGTTTCCCTATATTTAATGTTCAAAAATGGTGAATTTCATACATTACCAAGTAATGATCAAGAAGTCCAGTGAGAAACTCTATGAAGGGACCTCTTTCGTCCTAGAAAATGTCCTCTTGAAGACCACAGGTAATGGGAAAACAAACTCCTCAAGCAGAATGAGGGCTAGCTAAACCAGAGATAGGACATATGTAGCCTACAACATTATACCAAAGGCAACAAGGACAAAGTGTTCTCCCCCTTTTCCTCCTTCCCTAAGAATCCCCCAGAGTGGGGACCTGGGAGCCCAGAGACCTTGTGACTAGTGTGGTACCTCAGTGCTCATACCTGAATCTAGGCCCAGGAGATCTGAGGTGTCTGACACTGTCCTGAAATGTCAGAGAGGACTCTGAATACATAATGCTTTTAATTTCAATGATCTAGGAGGATCTAGTTCCAGGAGGTGAGAACCTCAGAGATTCAGGGCGGAAACAAAGCAGAGCTAACCACCCTGACCTTAAAAGTGAATCAGGAAGTAGAGTCTGGCCCTGGCATCAAGCCCCACTTCAGGAATACAAGCTAGAGAGATGAATAAATCAAAGAACACACCAGCCGGTATTAAAAAATAAAAAAATCTATCTTCATAACAATTGCAATTAGAGATTTAAAGGAAAAAAATTGATTTTTCTACAAGGACTATATAAATACTAGAAGAAACAAAGGAAGAAAAATTTAAAAACTAATAAAAGTGTTTCTGGAAAACAAAACAAACTCTAAGTAGCTTAGAAAAGAAAGTACTAAACCTTAGCCAAGAAATGGAATCCTTGAATCTAGAGAAGACCCAAGGAAATCATTGATGCCATGAAAGTGTAAGAAATGTTAGAAAATCAAAGGATTGAAATATTAGAAGAAAATACAAGATTTCTGATATAAAAAACAACTAACATAGAAAATAGGTCAAAGAGATAATTTTGTGAACCATTGGACTTCCTGAAAACCATGATTTAAAAAAAAGAGGTTGTACATTATATTCCAAATGATCATAAATGGAAAACTCCCCAGATCTGTTATATAAAGGGCAAAGTAAATTTGGAAATAACCCACCAATTTTCTGAAAGAATCTCAAAAAGAAAAGTCCCAGGAGCATTATAGCCAAATTCCAGAATTTCAACGTCAAAGAAAAAAAAATGCTTCAAGAGTCTAGAAAGAAACAATTCAAGTATCAAGGAACTATAGTCAGGACCACAGAAGGTTTGGCAGCTTCAGCCAAAAATGAGAGGAGTTCTTGAATTTTAAGATTCCAAAAAGCAAAATATATAGTCTTATCACCAAGAGTAACTTAGTAACCTTATCTACAAAATTGAGCATAATTTCACAGGGGAAAAAATGTATCTTTAATAAAATAGAAGACATTTTAGCATTTCTGATGAAAAGATTGGTTTTCCAGTAGGAATTATGACATACAAACACAGAGTCAAGAGAACTTAAAAAAGTAAATTTATCTGAGTAATTGGAAGAAGCTGTGTGATGATAGAGTGCTAACATTTTAATGATTGCAAAGAAATATGCATCTCATCAGAAAATTAATATCTCAAAAGATATTGAGGGTGTAAGACAGGAAAAATAGATGACCTGGGGCTAAATTGTTTGTTTTCTTTTCTGAGAGTTTTAAGATGTGAAAGCAAAGGGAGGATAAAATGAGGAATACGTTTTTGTAGAAAGGAGGAAGGTGGTGAAATTTGATACTTCTCATAATTGTGATATATGAGAATATACAAATGTGAATAAAGTGAGCATCAGGTGAACCTTCTGTTTGAAACTGACAAATCAAAGTTTGAACACATAGACACATACACACACACACACTTATACACAGAGTTTGATATAGAAGTACATCAAACTCAACTGAGAAACATTGAGGTTTGAAGTAGGATGGTTAAGAGGGAAGATAAAGCCAGGGGGAGAATAGTTATCACAAGTAAGTCAAATTTTCTCATCTTGATGGGGCAATTAAAAGACAAAAGCAAAGAAAATTTAAAAACTAGATTGTAAAGGGAGTACTTTATATTGCTTTTTAGACAATTGGGGAATGGCTGAACAAATTGTGGTACATGAGTAGATATCATTGAACTATAAGAAATGACAAAAAATGACTTCAGAGAATCTTGGGTAGTATGAATTAATGTAGTATGAGGTAGGCAGATCCAGGAGAATAATTTATATACAAAGTCAACAACATTTTAAGGAATACATCTTTGAAGGACTTGTCAGACCAATGCAATGACTATGTCTTCAGAGGTTCTTTGGTGGAATCCACCTCTTAACAGAGATGTGATGGATATAAGGCACAGAGACATTTTCATATACAGCAACAATTTGAATTTGTTTGATTATGCTTGTTTATTAGGAGGTTCCCTTTCTCTTCTTCTTTGTCTCCATTAATTTGAGGTAGTAACAGAGGGAATATAGAGTAGATTAATTAATAGAGTAATTAAAAAGAAAAAGAGGACCATTGAAACATTTAAATAAAATAGTAGAGAACAGAAGGAAGTTCAAAATGAAGCATGAACAAGGATGACAGTTTTGAAAGTAATGTGTAAAATTTATTATATGCTTTTTAAAAAACAAGTTCTATGAAGTAGAGATTCATGGTTTCATGTAGAATACCATTTTTGTGTTCTGCTCTGTGCATGGAAATGTTTTTTTTGGTGATCAAATTCAGAATAAAAAAATAAAATTAGAAAAAGTTAAATCAGTGGAATACTATAGGATACTGGCTAAAGAATTCTACATGTCAGTTTAATGAGCCATGTCTGAAACATTTGGTTTGAGCATAATACTTAGTGCTTATAATAGTTTTCTGCTATACACTGCAAATTAATGTTTTAATCAGCAGAATTTTTTTTTTATTGTTCCAATAGTCTTTTTCTGTTGTAGAGTAGGTGGTAAAGTTCGACTGGATTTTGGCATTGTCTGAGGAGTGAAGACCATGCACTGTGAATGGTGGATGACACTGCCATAAACAATTTATTAGTTGGAATGAGAATTACTGGAATTAAAATCAAATTTTACTTGGACAGGATTGTATTTTGCCTGGTTATGGCAGAGAGGATGTGACTTCTTGATTTAAGATTTCTGCCTATTATATAAAAAGTGTTGCTTTATCTTAGCTTGCTCAAGAATAGCTCAGCCAAGTTGCTAGTGCCATTTAAACTATATGTCATATACCTATGAACTATAAATGAATTATGAACATTTATCTATGTGCCTAATGGAGAAGGTTTTATTTATTCCTTAGAAAGTTTTCATAACCTCCTGCCTTTTTTTTTTTTTGCAGAGGAATGGATAATCAAGCTATAGTAACATAAATTTTTCAGTGGAACCTCACCTTTTAAACAGTTCAGAGTTGACTATGTTAAGGAGATTGAATAGCATGAAAATCACTATGCCTTCATGTTGATTTAGCTCTTTCCAGTTTACAAAGTGCTTTTTCATACGTTATCTCCTTGTATCCTCACAAGAATCATGTGAACAGGCAGAGGCAGATTTTAGCTGTGTATTCCATGGCTAAAACTAGTCTTTTCAAGGAGGAAAATTATAACTCCTGAAGTACCACATATGCATCACTGAATAAAGAGATCATTTGAAGCTGACTAATAGTAAATATGTAGTATGCATCTTAAAAAAAGCAATACTTTTTTGCCAATTTTTTTGTAATTTCAAAGGGTTATAATAATTTACATTACTCAAAGAATGTTTGAAATTCCCTGTAGTGTTCTTTAGAGCTTCTCTATGAGTCAAGACCATTTTTAGCTGAGAGAAATGATACTTAACTTTTCTGAGATATTATCAGGAATAATTCAGTGTTGACTGGAGTAGGAACGTTGCCTAAGGGAGATGGGATGATGATGTATGAAGATGTAGAATGATAGCTAATAATAAAAGCTTACATTTATATAGTACTTTGTGGTTTGCGAAGTGCTATCTATCCTATCCTTCCTCCCTTCTTCCCTTCCTCTGTTCTTCCTTTCCTTCCTTCTTTCCTCTTTCTTTCCTCCCTTTCTCCCTCCCTCCCTCCTTCCTTCCTTCCTTCCTTCTCTCCCTCCCTCCCTCCTTCCTTCCTTGTCAAGGGTACTACTATTCTCCTAATCACTTAGACTCATAACCAGGTTACTTCCTCAACTTCTCACTCATTTTCATGCCCCTCAAATACTACAGTTGCTACATTCTGTCATTTTTACCTGTGTATATCTAGTTTATTCATAGTTATTTGAATATTGTGTCATTCATGTGACCTCCTTGAAAAACAGGAATTGTTGGTTTTTTTGTTTTTGCCTTTCTTTGTATCATCAGCACTTATCACAGCATCTGGCACATAGTAGGTGCTTAATAAATGCTAGTTGACTGACTCAATGGGTCTTTAATTTTTTAGGTACATCATGTTGCTAAGAATATCTACTAAGATGCCTTAGAGTAAAAATCTGTTAGTGAAGGGAGTCTACACAATGATTAAATATTGACTTCTTGAAGTGTGTCTTTAACATTTCTGTGATATTTCCTGAAGGAGTTTTAGGTGCTTAGTCCTAAGGCCAAAGCCTTAAATTTGGAACTCTCTGTCTTGCTCTAAAGTAGTACTAGTTTAGCTAGTAGCAAAAAAAAACATGAGAATAAACTAATCGAAGAATTATCAAGCTCTTTCATGAACTGCCTCTGTCAGCCTTGAAACAGTGGCAGAAAAATCACAGCAGTAGAGTGGAGAGGATGAAGGCATATGCTTGTAATTTTTATATAGTTGATTACTAGCAGTTAAACAATCCTGTCCAATGAATATTTGTTTAATAACTCAGCGTCATTCTGGAAAGAGACCTTCTTTTCAGCAGATTTATTAATAATTCAAATGAAGACAGAAAATGTGATTAATATTAGATTGCCACAAATATTAATATAAAATTTAAAAGATTAAATATTTGATATTACATATTTAATATTAAAATGACAGAAAGCTGAGAGGCATAGTTAAAATAATTTATGAAAGAAGTAGAATTCAAGAGGCTCTTGATAGGCTAGAATGAACATGGGGCCTCAGTCAGGGTAGGGGGAACCTAAGAAAAAGTTCATGTTCTTTAGATCTGGTGCCTTTAGTTAAGTAAATCCCGGTTTGATACAAAAGTATGTTGTGACTCTTTTTAAAAAAGAATATAGCATACACAAAGGCTCCAGTTCCAGGAGCATCCCTGCACTCTCTTGTTGACATCTAGCAAATGACATCTGGAGTATAAGGTTAGGAGCCACATTTTAAGAACATCATTTTCTGTACTAGGGGACATTCAGTGGTGGGTTCTAAACATTTTGTCAACCTGATTATTCAGGAAGAACTTACAAAAAATCCTAAGGGGGACTCAGTGCATTTTTTGTGTGTACTCTGAAGTGTGACTTTTTAAGTAAGAAAAGAGATGACCATCAGTAGTGTTAAACAATAACTTTCAATGTTTGAAAGAATTATGAATATTTGACTGCACCTGAGTTCAACATCGCATCCTCCTCCTTCTGTGCCTTTGGATAAGCTAATGCCATGCTTGAAGTATCCTGTTTCTTCATCTCCACTTATTAGAATATTTAGCTTACTTCAAAACTGTGGGAAGGTGGTTTTTTGGTTTTGTTTTGTTTGGTTTGGTCAAAGTATGCTTTCCTTCCTTAGCTTATTTTGTATTTGTAAGATGTCCCAAAAGTTTTAGCTTTTATTAAGCTATCAAAACTTAAAACTGCGCTAGGGCTTTTGGGACACTCTGTACTTATTTGTGCACATATTTCATGGTATGTTGCTCCTTACAAACTCCTTAAAGTAAGAAACTTTTTCATTTTGTCTTTGTATTCTGCTCCCTTGCATTTGGTAGGTGTTTAATAAATTCTTATTGAGTCGAATGTGTAATACAGATAAATCTTAGAGGAAACATGACAACTACCCTGAAATATTTATAGGACTATTAGAGAGGGAAGAAGGAGCAGATTTATTCCACATTCATTGTTCCAGAAGACAGAATCAAGACTAGTGGTTGGAAGTGGATTTTTCCTTATTATAAGTGGATCTTTATTTATTATAGAAAAACTTTTCTTTGAAGTAGATTTCTCTATACAATGGAATGGGTTCCCCTTTCAGAAAATCAGTTCTGTATTCTGTATTAACCTATATAATAAAATATTAGATGGCTTACATTTAGTCCTACTTAAATTTGCTGGAGTTTATCACCAGATTGGCTATAAAGTGATTTATATTTTGGCCATAGAAATACTCAAAGACCAAGTTTAGAAGAGTTATGACCTTTGCCAGTAGAAAGAGAACATACACTGACAGATTTACAGTCCATTTTTGCAACAGTGAATGCTCATACTCAAACAGTTCTGTGTGGGTATTCCTTACAATGATATAGATCACAATTAATCTTTGTTTTTCCCGCCTGTGTAAATCTTATGCATGACTTTATGCAAGTTCTCCAGAGGAGGGTCTTACAGCATAACTAGTGTTCTTCCTCACCTTTTCTTAATATTAAGAGGGATGTCAGTAGAACGCTTGGGCTATTCATTGGTTATCCATTGCTTTTGCCAACTGGGCAGGCCTATATCTTTTCACTCATACAGTTCTTTGATGACATCTTTTATTTCAGTTTCCTTTAATAATTCAATATTTGCAATATGTTACAGAGAGCTTATACCCACAGTTTACCTCTTCACTGTCCTCTGGGAATACTGATTTTTGCTTCTTTGAAGAAGCATCTAGCTAGGGAAATGGTGATTACAAAATCAGCATGGCTTCATCGAGGTCAGGTCATTCTACAGTAAGCTAATTTCCTTTTTTTGACAGGTTTACTAAAGTGGTATGTATTATGTTGTGGATATATAATTTAGCTAGGTTTGATAAAGTACCTTATACTATTTTTATGGAGAAGATAGAGAGATATAGATTTAGATAATAATAAAATCAGATTAATTCAGAACCGACTGTATGACCAGACTCAAAGAATAGTTGTTCATAGTTTAATGTCACTTTGTCAGATCTTTGGTGGGGTACCCAAGTGATCTGTAGTTGGTTATGTATGTTTTCACATTTTTATAGATGACTTAGATAATGTCATTGATGACATGCTTATCAGATTTGCAGATGACATAAAACAAGAGATATCTAATGCAGTACATGTTAGAGTCAGATTGCTAAAGGATGCTACCAGGCTATAAAACATTGGGATCAATCTGTTAAAGTGAAATTCAGTAGGAGAAAGTGTAAAGCTTTTCAGCTTCACAAATACAAGACGGGGGAGACATGGTTAGACAACCATTATTGTGAAAAAGATCTGGGGGTTTTAGTAGACTATGAGTTCAATGAATCAGCATTGTGATGTGGCTGCCAGAAAAACTAAAGCATTCTTGGGCTACATTAAGAAGAGCATAGCTTCCGAGAATAGTGTGCTCTGCTCTTGTCACACCTTATCTGAAATATTATGTTCACTTCTAGGCATGACAGTTGAAGAAATACATTGATAAGCCAGAAAATGCCCAGAGGGCACAATCAACATGGTGAAAAGACCTTGAGTCAGTATTATCTGAGGATGGACTGAATGAACTGGGCATTTTTTTCCCTGAAGAAGAGAACACTCAGCAGTGACTTGGTAGCTGTCTTCAGTATTTGAAGGGTTGTCACAAGATTTATTTTAATATAGAAATAATCAAGCATTTTTATTTCCATTTCTAAAAACTATTTGCTTAAAAACAGTAGATATAATTATTATATTTGTATATAGGGTGGGGGAAGAAATTCTTAGTTACGTGAAAAGATTATTACCCTCCTCTTCAGCATTGATACAATTTTGGAGATCAGTTATTAAAATTGTAAACAAACAAATCCAGTCTTCTATGATTCATTCTATTATAAAGATCTGATGTGCCTGAATTGAGCCAACTGCTTCTAGTGCACAGATGAGCCATGTTTTGGTCTTGTTCTCCGGATGCGAACTTGTTTCTAATACCTGGTAGGTATTATTTATAGATCATTAAATAAATTGAAATAGAAATTTCAACCATAAAACTCAACCAGTCAATCATGTCATAAGTACTTGCTGTGTATCAGGTACAGGACTAGGTACTGAGGACAGGGGATGAGATAGGACTTGTGATTTCATTGATATAATGCTGATTTCCTGGGTAAGGAAATTTTCTCTACTATCAAAGATTATTACTTTCTCTAAAGCTAACAGTCTTTGGGAGTTTTCTGGCAGTGGGAGTTTCAATGACTTGTTCTGGGCCCCATCGCCAGTGTGTGTCACAGGTGGAACTTGAACTAATACCTTCCTGACTCAAGAGCTCCGGTGCTCCTTATCTCCTTTAATAGTATTTCTCAGACTTTGTTGTCTCAGCCATATTTTAATACTCTTAAAAATGAGAGAGGACACCAGATATCAAATATCTATTGATACTTCCTATGTTAAAAATTTAAACTGATAATTAAAAATGTGTATTAATTTTAAAATAATAATGGACCCATGACATGTTAGTTTAAATAATATGTATTCACAGACTAACAATATTTTCCCAAACAAAGGAAAATGAGTGAGAACAATTGCATTGTTTTACATTTTTACAAATCTCTTTAATGTCTGGCTTAATAGAAGATAGCTGGATTCTCATGCTTTTGTATTTCTGTTGTGATAATGTTGTTATGATTGAAATATATGAAGAAAATCTGACTTCAAACAGATATGTAGTTGGAAGAGGGGAGAGAGAATATTTTCTTTTAATAACTTTTTTCAAATAATTGTTTTAGTTGCAGTATGGAATTTAAAGCCGTATCAGCGAACTTTTCATGTTCTGTTAACATTAAAATTCATTGGTCTATCTTGTACTTTGAATGAATCTTTCACCCATGTATGATTTTGTAATATTATGTATTGGTCATTTGGAAAGTATTGGTTTACTCAGTTATGCAAATCTTTCAAATGTTGATACATTTCATTATATACAATATCTAAAAATAGCATTCATTAATGTTGTCAATGCTCTCATGAGAAAAGTTATTAAGTATTGGGAAGCTGTCAAGCTCATGATGGTGGAGATGAGTTTTCCGAAATTCGTGTTTTTGTTTGGAAGCTCAAATTTTATCACTGACAATATATGCTATCAGTTTTTTCCCTTGAAGTGATAGGCTAACTTGTTTCATTTTTGAGAAAATGTCTATTCAAGTCTGAATATCTAGTTTGCCTCTCAGTTGTTCTATCCAGTAAAAATGATGCTCTATGGGGACGGCTAGGTGGTGCAATGAATGGAGCACTGTCCCTGGAGTCAGGAGGACCCGAGTTCATATTTGACCTCAGACATATAACACTTACTAGCCATGTGACCTTGGGGAAGTTACTTGGCTCTAATTGCCCTGCCGTCCCCCCTTAAAAAAGAAAAAAAAAAGATCCTCCGTGAAAAAAAGTAGCTCATTCATTTAACAACTCAAACAGTTGCACAAGTGATTGTCCTGGAGACAACCATCATAATTTGGCATGCATCAGAAGTGCTTTATGTATGCTTCCCATTTCATCATGGATTATTAAAAAGGCATATATTCAAAGTCTGAGATATTTTTACTGATTCATTACAGACATTCTTAAATGAAATGCCTCAAAAAAATGGTGAGTGGGTGATCCTAAAGAATAAAATGACGACTAATAAAGTTTGGGGTCACTGCCTTCATTTGGGCTAAGGTACCAGCAGTTTTACTCACCATTGCTTTTGTACCATTAGTACAAACATCAACACAGTCATTTCAGGAGAAAACCATGAGGTTAAGAAAGTTATTCAATACTTTTAATCTCTCAGCCGTACTTGTTTTTTTTCTCATGTGTTTACATAAAAGATCTTATCTTCTTTGATGACTATTTGGTGCTGATATCAGATAAATACAAGCAAAACAGAAATCGATCCTTTTATAAAACAAAAATACAATTCAGTTCACAGATTATGGTGCCTATGGAAAATACCTTACTCTCATGAACTGATGAGAGTGGAAAAGACAAACAATATAGTCTCCTCCTCCTCCTCCTTCTCCTCCTCCTTCTCCTCCTCCTTTTCCCAACAGTTCACGCTTTGAGAACTGTTTTACTATACCATGATACCTGTTAATCGTGCTTGGGATATAAAGACAAAAGGAAAATGGTCCCTGCCCACAATAAGCTCATATTCTAACAGGGGAGACTGTATATATGTATATGTTGTTGTTCTTGATTAATTGTTGAATTGTATCTGATTCTATGTGGACTTCTGTTCATGAGGTTTTCTTGGCAAAGATATGGGAGTGGTTTGCCATTTGGAACTGAGACAAATTTGCCCATGATCATACAGCTATTAAGTGTCTGAAGCCACATTTGAACTTGGATCTTTCTAACTCCAAGCCCAGTGCTCTATCTGCTGTACCACCTAGCTGCCCCATATACATATATGGACATATGCAAAACATCTGTTACAACCAGTGGAATGCCACGAGAAAGAAAAAAGAAAAAAGAGAGAGAGCAAATAGCATGCTTTGACTTGCATTCAGACTCTGTAATTCTTTCTCTGGGTGTGGATAGCATTTTCCATCATGAGCCTTTTGGAGTTGTCTTAGAACCTAACATTGTTGAGAAGAGCCAGGTCTACCAAAGGTAGTTATCACACAATGTGGCTGTAACTGTGTACAATGTTCTCTTGGTTCTGCTCCCCTCACTCAATATCACTTAGTATGTTTTGCCATGTTTTTCTGAAGTACACCTGCTCATTATTTCTTACAGCACAATAGTATTCCACTGCATTCATATATCACAACTTATTCAGCCACTCCCCACTTGATGGGCATCCCCTCAATTTCCAATTCTTTGCTACCACAGAAAGAGCTGTTTTAAATATTTTTGCACGTGTGGGTCCTTTTCCCACGTGTATGATCTCTTTGTGATAACAGCCCTAGAAGAGGTATTGCTGCACCAAAGTGTATGCACATTTTTATAGCTCTTTGGGAATAGTTCCAAATTGCTCTCCAAAATGGTTGGATCCGTTCACAACTCCACCAACAATGCAAAATGACACCGAAACATTTTATTTTTAGTTTTCAATGTTCACTTCAATAAGTTTTAAATTTTCTCCCCTTCCTTCCCCCCTCCCTCTCCAAGATGGTATGCAGTATGATATGGCTTTACAATACATTCCTGTCAATCACATTTTCACATTAGTCATGTTGCATAGAAGAATTATAATGAATTGGAGAGACCATGAGAAAGACAAAACAAAACAAAACAAAAACAAAGAAGAAAATAGTCTGCTTCATTCTGCAGCTGCATAGTTCTTTCTCTGGATGTGGATGGAATTTAATGTCGTGTGTCTTTTGGAATTGTTTTAGGTCCTTGCATTTCTGAGAAGGGCCGTCTATCAAAACCAGGCATCACACACTATAGCTGTTTCTGTGAATAATGTTCTGGTTCTGCTCACTTCACTCAGCATCAGTTCATACAACTATTTTCATGATTTTCTGAAGTTTTCCTGTTCATAGTTTCTTATAGCACAATAGTATTCCATTACATTCATATACCACAACTTGTTTAGCCATTCCCCAACTGATGGGCATCTCCTCAATTTCCAGTTCTTGGCCACAACGAAAAGAGCTGCTATAAATATTTTTGTATCCTTGGATCCTTTTCCCATTTGTTTGATCTCTTCAAGATACAGTCCTAGAAGTGGTATTGGATCAAAATGCCACTTTTAAAATAGCAATTGTTCTTGACTTTTTTTGGTGGTATGTTTTTAATAAAAAAGTTTTCCGTGTTGACGTGAAATCTACTCTAGTCTTCTTAATGTACTTCATATAAAACTATAGACAATCATTAATTATCTCCTATATGAAAGGCAGTATGCTAACCACCAAGGATTGAAATAGGAAAAAGAAAGATAGTCTCTGCCCTCAAGAAGCTTATAACCTAATGGAGAAAGACAATATACAAAAAGAATCTGAAAAACATGTCTAGGAGAGTGTCACTGAATACTTGGTGTGTGGGTCATGATGATGGTGTTACTGAAATCAAACAGCAGCTCTTGGCAAATTAAGAGGCTTGGATTTTGAACCCTCTATAAAGGGAAACTAGGAGAGGAGTTTTTTGCTCCTTCAACTCAGGGAGGTAGGAGCACCTAAAGGTATTGATGACGTAGCAAAAGCTGAACGTTCTCCATGATGATCTGTTTCTTGGTTATGAGTTTTTCCAGAGTGGGCCTGATGAAGATGATTATGATAGAGTTTCTATTTTTTATCAGTTGCTCTTCTGACTTTCAACTCTCTGGAATACCTACCCCTCACTCCCACCCCCAGAATAAAGTGATCACCTGAAATCTCATTATTATGGTGATTGACTCAGTTTTTGATAAACATCACTTTTTGTCTTCCCAGTCCCCTCTGATTGGAAGGCTGGAGTGTGGAGCAATATACTTCTTCCAAAGCTTTCATTTATGGAGAGCTCAGAACTTTCCAAATATCTCTCCATTTTCTATCAGCTACTCTGCTTGATTTGAACTCCACAGACTATCATACCCTTTCATGGGGTACTGTCTGATGGTTTCCTCTCTCCTACTTTTCCTCTTCCTTTCGTGTGTCATCTTCCCCCATCAGATTGTAAGTTCCTTGAGGGCAGGGACTGTCTTTCTTTTTCTTATTTATATACCCAGCACTTAGCACAGTGCCTGGCACTTAGTAGGTGCTTAATACATGTTTATAGAATTGAATTGATGGAGTTGAAATCAAGCAGAGCAACTGGTGGTAAATGAAGAGATGACTGGTATTTTGAATCCTATATGAAGGGAGCATAATAGGAGATATTTTTTATTCTGTTCTCCAGTTCTCTAGTCAGAAAGGCAGAAGCAACTTAGAATGCTAATGAGATGTGAATAACAAAGCTCAAGCAGTCTCCATGTTGAGTTTCCTGGTCATGAATTTATTCCAGGGGAAACATGCTTGTTTTTTTTTTTTAAATTTATTTGCAGTATATGAATAAATCGTAGATTTGGAACTAGGTTTAAGACTTTATAGTAATAATCAAACAAAATATATGTTATAGTGCTTTTGGGTAGCTTTTCAGTAATTGCCAAATTGATAATAATGTACTCCTTAAACTCTTTGCTGTATAGTGAATATATTTCCTTGTGTGTGATAAATTGTGAATTCTTTGTGAAAAGTCTATAAATGTGTAATTGAATTATAACTGAAGAAGTGATTAGGATCCTCATTCTTTGTTAATGGATGTGTGAAACCTTTTGTTAAGAAAGGTGGTTTCATGCTTATGCCTTCAAGGAAGTAGATAAAATACCTTTTATCAAGTTTATACATCAGTAAGAGGCATTTGAACTGTTAATATCCATTTTTGCTGAGATGTTAGAGTTTTTATCACCTCCTTTGATGTAATTATTCTGTTTTTCCTTACATTAAGTGTGAACAATCTTTCTATTTCTTGCTTGATCCACTGTGTGTTTTGTTGTGTTGTACTTTTCACGTGGTATATGAATTACCTTGGACAGATTGTACTTTTGATATGGTTTCATGTATGTTTCTTTTGACATTAAGTTGATTCAGAATTTTGTGAACTTGAGCAGATGAAACTAGATTGAGCTGGTTCCCTCATCTCTAGTTAGTTTTTTGTCAGTTGAGAATGGGATTTTGTGCTATACACTTTTTTTTGTACTATTTTAAATTTTGTAGTTTTAAAGAGAGTATATTACTCCAAGGAAATGCACAAATTTGTGTCTTCTAAAAAGAACAATTTGATGATTTTGAGAGAGATTGAAGTAGTTTTGGTTTGGAATATCAAATGTTTTAAGTATCATTAAAGCCAACAGTGAAATAGGATCAGTTTTTATCAAAATGCAAAAGAAGTGGCCATATTGTTAGAAATCAAGCAAAGATCTTCATAGGTATTTGGCAGCTGGAGGGGTTGTTAGGGAATGTTTTCCTGTGTAGCATAGGATTCCTAAAGTTGAAAGGATAATGATAAGAACAATAAAGAGACAATTGCTAACCACGGATATGAAGACAAAACACTTGTTTTGGCTGAGCCAATATAAAAAAAAAAACTGAAACACTGAAATTTTAAAAAAAGGTAAATTTTACTGATGAAACTCACTCTCATTCCTTAGTTTTATTTTTTAGATATCATCCTTTCATATTCAACTCATATCTGTGCCTTCTGTTTATATATACTGCTTCTAACTGCCCTAATAATGAGAAAATTTTAATGAATTACAAGTATCATCTTCCCATGTAGGAATGTAAATAGTTTAACTTTATTAAGTCACTTATGATTTCCCTTTCCTGTTTACCTTTTTATACTTTTCTTGAGAAAATTTTCTATTCAGCTCTGGTCTTTTCATCAAGGATGTTTGAAAGTCCTCTATTTCATTGAATGTCCATTTTTTCCATCTGAAGGATTATATTTAGTTTTGCTGGGTAAGTGATTCTTGGTTTTAATCCTAGCTCCTTTGCCCTCTGGAATATTATATTCTAAACCCTTCTATCATTTAATGTAGAAGCTGCTAAATCTTATGTTATCTTGACTATGGCTTGATGATACTTAAATTGTTTCTTTCTGGCTGCTTGCAATATTTTCTCCTTGACCTGGGACCTCTGAAATTTGGCTATGATATTTCTGGGAGTTTTTATTTTGGGATCTCTTTCAGGAGGTGATGGGTGGATTCTTTCAATTTCCAGTTTCCCCTCTGGTTCTAGAATATCAGCACAGTTTTCCTCAATATTTTGAAAGAAGATTTTTTTCTGCCCTGAAACTGTGACAAAGGTCCCCTGCTCTACTGTAGTTGCAAGCTCTGGTGTGCTAGCGTTCCTCCTTGTCCCAGGACTGCCATCCACATCTGAATATGGGCAAAGCACCAGAGTTCTGCCTTAGAGTTAGCAGAGAGACCTCTGTAATCTCCTTTATACTAATTGTTTGACCCCCTTACTGTCTGTGGGCTGAGAGCTCTGGAATCAGCTTCTGCCAGTGCTGATTTAGTGACTCCCAGGATTCACTCCATGTTTGTTTGGCCTAGGCTTGTGCTGGTGTCAGCCTGCGCTAGACTGTACTTCACTCTCACACAGGTGCAGCAGATTCTTCCAGTTGACCTAAGTTGTCTTTGACTGGAAAATTATTTCACGCTCTACTTTTGTGGGTTCTGCTTTAAAAGATTTGGATTTCTATAAGCAGAAATTAGGGGTCCTTTCAGGTTTGGGGATTGACCATAAGCAGAGTTATAAAAGCATAAGATGTGTTTGGAGAACTGTGAATAAATCAATTTTATTGGAACAGAGGTTTTGAAATAGAATAGTGAGAGATAAAATTAAAAGTGGGCTTTGGAGCTAGATCATAGAAGGCCTTGAAGGCATCATATACTTTTGGACTTTTTTCTGTAAACAAGGGGATAATGTTAGCATGACTGACAGTTCAATCTTTAGTAGACCAATTTGATAGTAGTTTAAAGATTAGATTGGAGGAGAGGAGAGACTTTTGACTGATAAACCCAAATTAGGAGTCTTTATTTTTTTATGTCATTGATTACTATAACAGTTTAGGTATTTTATATACACACACATACATGTACATACATACATACACACACACATGCACACATGTGTATGTGTATATACATACATGTGTAAACACACAGATGTGCGGAGAGATACAGAAAAAGAGAGAGAAAGATATACATACACACTTACATACCTTTGCTGCCTCCTGAGTGGACAGTGATAGAAAGGAGCAAAGATTCATGAAACAAAGAAGTTGGACAAAAAGTTTTTGTTCTTGGGTAAGTCATTAAAAACACTCTATGTAACTTTCTTAAGGAGTTTAGCCATAAAAGGAGGAGATATACATATGTACAATACATATATGTATACACACAAAATATTTATGTGTGTATACACACATAATATACAAGCATTCCTTGTTTTATTGCACTTTGCTTCATTGTGCTTTGCAGATTTTGTGTTTTGTTTTTTAACAAGAAAAGGAATGTTTCTGGCAACTCTGTGTTGAACAAGTCTATCACTGCCATTTTTCCAATAGTGTATGGTCACGTTGTGTCTTTATGTTGCATTTTGGCAACTCTTGCAATATTTCAAACTTTTTCATTACTATATGTTATGATGATTTTTGATCAGTGACCTTTCATGTTACTGTTGTGATTATTTCGGGGCTCCATGAACCACATCTATGTAATTGTAGAAGGTGAACTTAATAAATATTGCATGTGTTCTGATGCTACACTGATTGGCCATTCTCCTGTCTTTCTCCCTCTCCTTAGGCCTCCCTATTCGCTGAGACACAACAGTATAGCTACGTAAACTTAGTTGATAAACCAGTGGCAAGGTTTGAGAGGATTGAGTCCGATTTTGCTAGTTCTACTGTGTAAAATGCTATCAAATAGCATCATGTGACATAGAGAAATCTTATATGAAAGGGAGAACCAATGATTGCAGCAAATTTCATTGTTGTCTTATTTTAAGAAATTGCTAGGGCAAATAGGTGGCTCAGTGAATAGAGTATCGACCCTGGAGTCAGGAGATCCTAAGTTCAAATGCGGCCTCAGACACTTAACACTTAATAGCCATGTGACCTTGGGCAAGTCACTTAACCCCAATTGCCCCCTCCCACTTTCCCCTTTCCAAAAAGCAAAAAAAAAAAATAAGGAAGAAATTGCCAGAGCCACCCCAATCTTAAGCAACCACCTCCCTGAGTAGTCAGAAGCCATCAGCATCGAAGTAAGACCCTAGACTAGTGAAAAGATTGCAACTCACTGAAGGCTCAGATGATGGTTAGCATTTTTAAGCAATAAAATATTTTTAAATTAAGGTATGTGCGTTTTTTTAGACATAATACTATTACATATTTAATAGACTACAACATAGTGTCAGTGTAACTTTTATGTGCACTGGGAAAACAAAAAGTTCATGTAATTTACTTTGTTACTATATTGTCTTTCAGTGGTCTGGAACTAAAACCTTTAATATCTCTGAGGTATGCCTGTATCTCCTTTCTTTGTGTGTTTATGTGTGTGTGTACATACACATAGGTGCTTATGTTTTTTAAAGGAATTTAGCCACAAAAGCAAGAATGGATTTTTTTACATACACACACATATACACACACATGTATACACATATATACATATATAGTCATATAGAAACAGCATGTGTATATGCATATTGCATGTGTGTATGTATATATCATGTGCATACACACATTTATGTATAAACACAAGATAGACATCTTTCTTAAGTAGCTTAGCTATAAAAGGGAGGATGGAGATAGGGATGTGTATACCAGTATATATCTATTTCTGTGTAGATACATCTTTCTGTAGATGGATATTTTATAGATATAGACATACTTATTTATATCTCCATTTTCTGCTTTTATGGCTGAACCCCTTAAGAAGTTTGTCTGCATTTGGTCAGTCAATATATATTTATCAAGTGCCTCCTATGTACCATGTACTGTGATTAATACTAGGGATACAAAGAAAAGTAAAAAACAATCCCTGCCCTCTAGGAACTCACAATCTAACAACTGGTACTTCTGTTTTTGCTTCTCTAAACTCTCTGTAATCTGATTTCTCAACCTGAGCATTCAGCTGAAATTGCCCTCTCCAAAATTACCAGTCATTTCTTAATTATTAAACCTAATGGCCCTTCTCTGGTCTTGATCCTCCTTGACCTCTCTATAGCATTTGACACTGTTAATAACTTTCTCTTCTTGTCTACCCTTGGTTAGATTGTCAAAATATGACTCTTTCTTGGTTCTCCTCCTGTTCCTTCTCATTTTCCCTTGTTAGTTTATCATTTGTGTCATATTTCCTAACTGTAGTATCTTCCAGGGCTGTTCCTGGGCACTTTTTTCCTTCTCTTGGTGGTTTCATCAGCTTCCATGGGTTCAGTTTCTCTCTCCTGACCTTCCATCATGTATCACCAACTGTCCTTTTGACATTTTAGGTCTCCTTTAGCAGGCTGTTGACTCACTTTTCATGATTTTCTTGCATCATTCTCATTTCTCTTCCCAATTTTTCCTCCATTTCTCTTACTTGATTTTCAGAATCCTTCTTGAGCCCCTCCATGGCCTGTAACCAGTTCATATTTTTCTTGGAAGCTTTTGATGCAAGAGTTCTGACTTTGTTGTCTTCCTCGTATTCTATGCATTGATCCTTTTTGCCCCCCAAAAAGGAATCTATGGTCTGATTGCATTTCCTCAGCTTGCTCATCTTACCAGTGAATTACTTGACTTTTGAGCTCTTTGCCATGGTAGAACTCTGTTTCCAGAATGGAGAGAGGTTTGTCCCAAATTGCTAGGGTTTTTGCAGCTGCCAGAGCTATTAGGAGGGTGCCCTCTTTACAGCCTGCACAAGCTCTGGCACACTGGCCACACCAGGACTACCACCAAAGACCGTGATCCAGATCCAAGCAGGTTAAAGCTAGAGCGATTACCCTCTGAATGGTAGGTTGGTCTCCCTACGATCTGTAGGCAAGGAGCTGTGGAGGCAGCCACGTGGCAACAGCTTCAGCTACCCTGCCTCTGCTATGTGTCCCCCAGATGGCAGGGGCTGGACTGAGCTCTTCTGTCCCCCTGTTCCAACAGAGTTTCCCACTGACCTTTTACTTTCTCTTTGGTGTTTATGGGTTGAGAAGTCTGGAAACTGCCACAGCTGCTGGTGATTCACTCTCCTGAAGTATGCTCTGGCCACTGCTGGTCGAGGCTGCCCTGGGGCCAGAACCACATGGCTAAGGTGGGACTGTGCTCAGCTCCCAGCCAGTGAAATAGACTCTTCTTGTCGGTCTGCCAGTCTGCCTTCAGTGGGAGATTTGTTTCTCTCTGTCACTTTGTAGGCTCTGTAGCTTTAAAATTTGTTTAGAGTCATTTTTTTTACATATATTGGAAGTGATTGGAGCAGGACCTCACACCAAATTCGTGCTTTTACTCTGCCATCTTGGCTCTGTCCCCCTCTTTTTGACATTTTTAACTAGATCTCTTATAGGCATCTCCAATAGAGCTTATCTAAATATGAACTCATTTCATTTTCTGTCTTTATCCCCGAAACTCATCTTCACCCAATTTTCCTATCAATGTTAATACCACTATCCTCCCAATAGTTTAATTTTGTAACCTTGGTATCATTCTCCATTCCATTCTCTCACTCATTTCACATATCTCTCCCTCCCTCCTTCCCCCACTTCCTCTACCCCCATCTTGTTATTTTTACCTTCACATTATCTCTTATTTATGAAATATTACTTTCTCTTCATTCACATAGCCACCACCCTAGTACACCATCTCATCTTTTCCTTAACATCTTAACTATCATAATAGCTTTCTGGTTGAACTCTACATCAAATGTCTCTTTCTTATTCATCCTCTGCACAACTGTAAGCTGATTTTCTTAAAATGTAGATCTGACCATGTCACATACTCCCCCACCCTTCACCCCTATTCCCCATTCAGTAAACTCCTATGGCTTCCTATTACTCCCATATAACATATAGTTGACAAGATGAATGAAACTCTATGGCTTCCTTTTAACTGATCTGGGTAAGCTGCAGCCATTGATAACTCCCATTCACTTCTGTTTCGTCCTGAATGGACAGTAATAAATAGGAACAAATTTTCGTGAAATACAGAATTTTGAGGAAAAAGTTTTAACCTTTGGGTAAGCTTTCTCTACTTCAATTTCTTTAAGTAGATTAGAGATTTGGAGTAACTAACTTCTTAAGTCTTCCCACCTATTAACTTGTATGGTCATTTCAGAAATAGATTGTGAAAAGTCCGTGGAATGCCTAGCTGTGGTGTCCCAGCTAACATTAACTCATTCTGATGACTTTTAAAGTTGATACACATTTCTCTCCATATATTACTTTATTATCTTCTCTCATGGATTATTAAGGAATTGAAATTTTTTATTATTTTAGTAATCTGAAGAAAAACAGTTTCCTTTTTGGATGTTGAGGATTCTAGAAATGTTCATATATGCCTTTTATACCTTCCCTTTCTTAAGGTCACTTGAAGAGTAGTGTTGAACTTTGTATGTGCACAAATATATAAGAGAACCATAACTTCTATCATGTGTATTATGTGTTCTAGTATTTTATATTATGGCCTAAGAGCAGATGACTAACTGAATCTGCCCAGAGGTCCTTTGTTTTATGTATGTATGAATGAATGAATGAATGAATGAATGAATGAATGATTGAGTGAATGAAAAATTTAAATATTACTCAGTCATATATGCTTTGCTAATATACTGTTAATAAAAATAGAAAAATCTCTCCTCTCAGGGAGTTCACATTCTAGTTTGAGAGGTGTGTTTAATTCTGGGTGTGGTGGAAAAGTCCGTGGTGAAGCTATAGGGTGGATGGGAAAGCCTGGTATCTTTAGGGCTCATTGGCGGGAGAGATGGCAGTGCCCAGAGATCTACAGGGAGGAGTGGTAAGCAGTTAGTGAAGACTAAAAGGCATAGTGGCAGGTTAGATAATGAGGTTCAGTGGTTCTCGGTCTTTCCAGATTAAATGAATTGGGAATTCCATGCTCAGCAGAGTAGTGTAAATGCCTTCCAGTTGGGGGGACTAGAAGAACTCAGGCCATAGAAGAAACATGTTTACACATGATGAGCCTTTCTTTCTGTATGCTCTTGGCTTATGGGATCTTATTAAGGAGAGATATAAAACAGGAGCATCCCCGTTTGTCTTTTTTAAAAAAAATTTTAAAAAACCAAAACAATTTATGTATACATCCATGATGAGAACTGGAAAAGGGACTTTGTTTTTAAAAAGAAAAAGAAAGCAATGTATGATATAGAGTCTTGTACAGAAGAGGGAAAAGACAATAAGAGGGGAGAAGACACACACACACACACACACACACACACACCCTCAAAAGAACTTGGGTAGTTATTGGAGAGGTGATGGTAGAAGCTTTTGGAGGAAAGAAGCTGGGCTTAGCAAAGTCCAGGATCTTTGTTAGTCACCTGCTTCATATAGGCTTCCTGCAGGTACTTCTTAAAGGTTATGGGTTTGTCCAGAGCTCAACAGCATGTGGATCCAGTGAATTGTCAATGTTACATTCTCCCAGCAAGTTTAGATATATATAGTATGATAGTCCTGACATCTTATGGGGCTGTTGTTGTTTAGTTGTTTCAGTGATGTCTGACTCTTTGTGACCCCATTTAGGGTTTTCTTGGTAAAGATATGGGAGTGATTCCCTTCTCCAGCTTATTATACAGATGAGGAAATGAGGCAAACAAGAGTAAGTGACTTGTCCAGGGTCACACAACTAATAAGTGTCTGAGGCTGGATTTGAACTTATGAAGATCAATCTTTTTGATTACAAGCCGAGTGCTCTATCCTTTGTGTCACCTAGCTGATCACTTGTCGTTGAAGAAGACCAAGCAGATGCTGCCTATCTGTCCACTTTGGTGTGGTAAGAAAGTTTGACAGACTTTGTTGTTGGTGCATTGAGAAGTAACCTGTGTAATTCTAGCCAGAGCTTGCACCTCAGGACTTCATATATTATTGCAACTGCCTCATGGATGGGCCCAACCCGTTTAAGGAAATTAACTTAAGGAAGACAGAAATTCTATTGTCTCCAGATAGCATTAGGGTTGACAGTTCCTGCTTTTACCTCTCTAGGGATCTTTTCCCTGCCTATCCCCTTCCATTCCAGTCTTGGTCACCTTTTGCATGACGATGGTAGCTAGGTCATGATTCTGAGAGGCTACTGGGGAAAGCAGCTAAAGGAAAAGATATACCCAGGTGGCAACTGCTGTAAATTCTGTTCTTAGATTGAGCTTTCTGGAATTAATTGTACAGGGATGCCACAGCTTAAGTAAAATTAGTAAAAAGCCTGTCTTTTCATTGTTCTTCTGATGAATTCCTTTGATTTCACTTCTTAATTTTAAGAGGTTTGTGTTGATTGTTAGGGTTTTGTTTAGGCTTATGTAGTGATGTTATATTACTGGTTGAAGGTTTTTTAAAAAAAATGTCAACTTATTTTGTTATGGAATTTGGATGCCTACAGGTTTGAGCACATTAAAAAGCAAAATACTATTACAAATTTTGAACCCAATTCCAGTGTATGTTTTTTCCAACATTTTGAAAAGCAGAAAACCTTAGCTTTAAAAAAAAAAACAGTTTCAGTGAAATTCTCTGCATCCGGCTGATATTGTATGCCAAAGTACAGCCTCCACAGAAGCCTCAAAGAGCCAAGATTTTTAAACCCACAAATAAGCCTATGAGGAAATTGCCAATTTCACCTTAAGATCATCCAATGAAATCCTTTGTAATTCATAGTTGCAGTCTTGAATTGATTCTGACTCGGGTAGATACTACTTTCCAAAATCATACATCTCTTTCTTTTACAAAATAGATTTAAGTTGTTAAGATGGTGAGATAGATGAAATTACACCATGCAAAACATTAAACTTCTTTTAGAAATTTATAGCTGTTTCCTAAAATGAGAAAATGTTAAGAGACAATATTGTAGTAGATAAAGTGCTATACCTGGAGTTAAGAAGAACTGGGTTCAAAGCCCACCTCTTTATAGTTGTTTGACCATGGGAAAGTCACTTGCCTTTCTGAACCACTTTCTTCATCTGTAAAATGAAGTGGTTAGACTAGATAACCTTTCATCATCCCATAACATTCTAAATCTGTGACCTGTCATCCTATGAATGAATTTTCTCCATGAACACTACATGTATATGCTAGATGGCTACTTGTTATGGGTAATTTGTGGGAAGCATTCCTGAAAAGACCATAGAAATTTGTAATAAGTGACCTCCATGTTACTTTTCCATTCTATGCATATGTTACTCTGTGTGTAGCAATGATATTAAAAACAAACACCACAATTTCCCTTTACTATATTAGTTGAGGACAAGACCAGTCTCAAAAAGTAAAAAGTAGGAAATACAGAAGTCACATAATCTTGACACTTGAGAGGACTTCAGAGGTTCACTCAATACATGAGCAGGAATGCTTTCCATGTGGGCCAGTCAGTGTAAATTATAAACAGTAACTTTAATAAGAATTGACATTCTTTTGCCTTTGTTTAGATCCTTTAGGATACTTATTTCAGTCATTTGATAGAAATAGTTTGAAATAGGCTATTGATTAATGGCTAATATTTAGATGGAAACTTAAAATTTGCAAAACACTTTTTATTTTTAAAATAAATATTTATTCATATCTTTTTTAACCAATAAAATTTCTCTCAATATCTCTCTCCCTTGCATTTCTTTTTTTTTTTAATTAGTATTTTGGTTCAGTCTTTGTTATGGTTGTTCATAGGATAATGGATTTAGTGCACCACATTTAATAGTTCATCTAGTTTAGTCCAACCTTCCTGATTTGAATTTATAATTCTTTTTAAAATTGACAGAATACCACTTGGTGTAGAATGCCTCTTGATCTTAAACATTTGTGTTGATTTCCTATATATCTTGGATTTCAGAATTTTATCAGATATTTCATGCAAAGATTTCCCCCCCAGTTTTCCTTTTTACCTTAGATGTACTGATTTTATTAATACAAGAACTTTATAATTTACATTGTCAAAATTACTTATTTATCTCTTTTATGATCGCATATATCCCTTGGTTAAGAATTTTCCCCACTAGTACTTGTTGTAAACTGCCTCTTTCCATTCTTCTTCAGTTTTTTATGATGTGAACTTTGATATTGAGTTTGCCTACTATCTTTTTAACTGACTGTCCACTTCCCATTGTCTTGATGGGCAATAGTCCTGGAAATATCATTTAAGTTCATTTCCCCTACTTCTCCTTTCTCCCTATTTTTTTCCACTTCTTCCTCTTTCTCCACCTCTTCTTCCCCTCCTGCCACTTGGACTTCTCCATACTCCAGAAGCCTTCTCATCCTGGAAGTTGCCTCCTACTTTGTGGAGTTCTCACCCTGAAAGATCTCTTCACCTCTGCTGCCTCCTCCTGTGATTAGTTGGAACCTCCATTCTGTGCTCATACCAGCCCCATGTTCACTCTTTTACTCCTCTTCTGGAGCAATTCCTATTCTTTAGTCTGCTCCATGCCCCTACATGGGTAACTTCTCTTGCTTCCCTCTTGCTTTTTAACTCACTTTTGTGTATTGTCTTTCCTAGTACTGTGCATGGCATATAGTAAACACTTATTAATTGCTGGTTAACTTGTTCATTTAAGTTCTTTATTGTATGAGTCAGAGATGAAGAAGATGATGTCACAACCTTTGTGGAGAAAGGGCCAGTCATCCTAGCTACCACCAACACCAACTGCAGATCAGCTGCCACCTATGGGCAAATGGGCCCAAGAACCCTGGGAATACCAGTGTCCTCAGACTAACCAACTATACTTACAACCTGACTCCACAACCATTTTCTAGGGTAGTATGTCATCAGTAACTTCTGATCAACTGCCACTGATATGGCAGGTGAACTAACTAATGGAAGCAGTACCTTCTCTTTTCATGCCCTCTTTCATTCTAACCCTTGCAGGCATCATTCCATATATCAGTGCCTTTTCGAAACAGGGTCTGCCATCCCAGGTACCACTACCACTAGTTCCTGACTAGTTGACAAACATGTGAACCCAAGAACCCGAGGAACAATAGCACCCTATGAACCATAGGCTCTATAGCCAGCTCAGTCACCTTCTGAGGGAATAACACTTGAGGAGATATGACTAACCAGCTGCATCAGGTGCTTTAGCCATCATTGGTCTCCTTAGCTTTTGTAAAAACCTCATAAATAAATAAGAGTTTTCACCACTAGAGTCCTTGGCACATTCAAATAATTCAATGGAGGTGATTTTATTGATGGAAATAATATTAAAGAAGATGCCATTTGTTATGCTATTGTACCCTAAGGCTCACGGGATCTTTCCATGTGATTTAACTTCCTTACTACATGTTTTACCTTCCCCTGATAGTTAGAATATGAGCTACTTGAGAGCTAGTGCTTTCCTATTTTTCTATTTATATCATTAATACTTGGTGCAGTGCTTTGCACATATTGAACACTTGATGCTTATTCATTCATAGCATCCTGACATATATAAAGCTTAAGAGCTCTCTGTAAATGCCAATTTTAATATTATTAATTATGTAGATATATAGAAATTGCATATTTTGACAAAAGCATTATAATTTGATTAAGCATAATTTTTGATTATCCATACACAGACACGTATAAACACAGACACAGGCATAATAGAATCCTGTTTTGTAATTCAGAGGCATTCTTGGACAATGTGTAGTCTTGGGTTCATTGGGTGCTAAGTAAATGTTGATTGGGGTGGAATTGAGTCTATTTTGATTGTATTATAAATATATAGTAATTATGGTGAATAGATTTCCTGCAGAATGCTATATAACAGATTTCACTGAAGAACAAGAAATCACAAACTGTATATTAAAGGCATATGGTTATTGGTTTTGTAGGAAAAAAAACCTTTTTTCTATTTATGCATATACGTATATACACATGTGTGTAATATATATATATATATACACTTACATACAACCTATATATACATATCTTCCTCCTAAATTTGATGAAATCTTTATATACCATTCTGTGGGAACCTTTTTTTTTACCATAGATACAGTTCAGTGCTTATTGATATTCATTAACAATTTATATGTATGTATATACACACATATACACACATACATAGATCTCTGTGTATATATAGTCACACATATACATATATATCTGTGTGTATGTGTGTATATATATTCCATATCCAACTTTAATCTAGTTTAGTTTTGCCATAAAAACCAATATGGTACAAGCGTATTTTGAAGAAATTTGACTAAAATGTATTGAGAGGAAATTGGCTACAAAGCAAAGAGATTTTGGCCTCAGACTATAGTGATACTGGCACATTATACTATCTGTTTCCTTGTGAGAATTCCAAGATTGTAAGAAATAGCTGGCTTAGAGGCAACAGCTTGTTAGTTTTCTGGAAGCACATTCACAAAGTTTATTGAAAAAAAAATCCCAAGATCTTTTGCAGGTTCCTTGAACTGTGAGTACATTTAAATTTGATTTTATGTAGTCCTTAGACTCAAATTATTTAGTCGTGATTATTTGTTTTCTTGTCTGTTAGAACAAGGAGAGTAGTTTTCTCATTTAATTCTATTCCAACGAGTATTTGAGAAAACAAAAGTATTAAATAAAATGACAAGTTAGCTTTGTGGTAGTATTTCTGGTTCTGTATAACTCTATATGGTTGTCTTGCCTGCCTGGGAAAGAGAGGAGAATCCTAGTTTTCCATAATCAGTCACTTGGTCTTGCTTCAGAATTCCTACAATTATAATTGCTTGCTTTGCCTCTCTCCATCTTTAGGGGGTAATTCCTCTCTTCTTCTTCCAACTTTACACCTCTACCTGAGATACTGGGACAACTTTGTCCTGAAACTGAATCTCTGGGGACTATGAAAACCTATCAGAATGCCATCCTCAGATGATTAATCTACTTCCACCCTGTCATACCTTCCTTATTTCTGTAATCTTGAACCCTTGCTTTCATTGTTCAGATCCTGTTCTCTGTCCCACACTGGCCACTCCCTTATTCCCATCTGCCTCAACTAAACTCCTCAATGTGCCACCTTAAAGTTACCTCCTGCCCGCCACTGTACTTTCTAGAATGGATGCTCCATAGGTCACAAACTTTTTTTTTTTATCTTAAAACCCCTCTTTTTTTTCCCATTCATTCCATCTTATTTTACTTATTGAGACCTGGTTCCCTCCTGATGTGGCATAGCCTCCATGGTCATCCTTTTTAGCACTGGGTATTCTTTCACTCATGCCTTCGTTCCCCATGGTGTGAAAGTCAGAACACTTCTTGCTCCCAACTTCTTCAAGCTTTCTTTCTACCACCATCAACCAGCTCCTATCTGTACCCCTTGATGAACCAATTCCAAGTTTACTCTCCTGTGCTGTTGAGTCCCTTGCCACCTTATCTTAACACTCATCTTTGCCTGACAAGTCTTCCTCTCTCCTTTGCCTTTGCTCTTCCACGTATGCTGCTGAACAAAATAGTGAGAAAAATCATAAAACCATGATGACTGAATCTGTTACAGATTTATGTATTCCATAATCTCAACTGGGTCCTAATTGTAGCAAGGCAGTGCTTTTACATCTCCTTAATCAGTTCTTTGTCCCAATCACCATAATAACTTTTAAAAACTTTTTATCTCTCAAACCTCTCATAGCTCCCATTTCTGTCATCCTCTCAGCTAAGTATGTTGCTTAATATTTCACTGAAAAAATTAAAAGAGTTCACTGAAGGCTCCCTCATATCTCCTCCTCATCTTATATCGTTCATATTCCTCCCACTATTATCTCCTACTTCACCTCTCTTTCATATGAAGAAGTGGCTCTTCTACTTGCCTAGGTGAATCCCTTTATATGTACAAGTCATCTTTTTCCTTGCAGAAGATTGCATCTTTAGTTACTCCAGTCTCTCACTAATCTTTGATTTCCTAGCTTTAGGAATAATTCCTTACTGCCTAGAAACCCATCCACATATCCCTCTACTCAAAAAACCCTCACTTGACCTATCCATCCCTGTTAGCTATTATCTTTCTTTGCTAAACCCCTTGAGAAGGCAAAACTGTGTATTACTTCCATTTCTCTTACTTCCTAATTCTTCAGTCTAGCCTCTGATTTCATCATTTAACTGAAATTGCTCTCTCCAAAGTTACTAACCATCTCTTAATTATTTAACTGAAATTGCTCTCTCCAAAGTTACTAACCATCTCTTAATTGCCAAATCTAATACTTTCAAAAAATTTTTTAGTCTTTATTCTTCTTGACTTCTCAGCAACCTTTCATACTGTTGATCATGTTCCTAGATCAGGGATGGGGAATCTATGGCCTCAAGGCCACATGTACTTAGATTCTTTCTTCTCTTTGTCACTGTTTCTCTTTTTTTTGCGTCACTACTTTCTCATGGCTCTCCTTCTACCTGTCCAACTGCTTCTCATTCTCTTTTGTTTCTTCTTCCATCTACTTGCTCCTACTAACCATGTGTGCCTCCCCTCCCCCAGGGCCTCTGTCCTGAGCCCTCTTTTCCCTCCATACTCTTTTCATTTGATTATCTCATCAGCTCCCATGGCTTCAGTTATTATCTCTATGCAGATAATTCTCAGATCTTCTTGTATAGCCCTAACCACTCTAACCTCCCATAAGACATATTGTACTGGAGGTCCTGTAGACATCTTAAACTCTACATCTCCCAGACTCAACTCATTTTTCCTCCCAAATCATCCCTTCTCCTTGACTTCCCTTTTACTTTCAAGGGTACCATCATCCTCCCAGTTAGCTAGGCTCACAATCTAGGTGCCATCTTCTATTTTTCTGTCTCATCCTCTATATCAGATCTGTTGCCAAGTCTTGTGAATTCAACCTCCCAATATCTCTTGTATATACGTACTTCTCTGATATTGCCTCCAACTCATCATTTGCTAGACTATTGTATTAACTTTTTGATTAGTTTCCCTGTCTTAAGGCACTCCCTAGTCCATCAGTCTTCCTCAACTGTTAAATTGATTTTCCTAACACTTAGATTTAAGTATGTTACTTTTCTATTCAGTAAACTTCATTGATCCCCCTTCTCCTCCAGGATCAAATATAAACTCCTCTGTTTGGTTTTCAAATCCATTCTTAACCTGGCACTTTCTTTATCTTCTCAGTTTTCTTACACCTTTTCCCCTTATATATGTGCTCTAAGCTTCCTTGCCACTGGCTTCCTTGCTGTTTATTCCTGCATGCCGCACTACATCTTGTGTCTCCATGAATTTTCCTTGAATGTCCTCCAAGAATGCTGTCTTGTATTCTTCTGGAATACTTACAGTCTTTAACTTGGCTCCATGTGACCTGTCTTCAAGAGCAATATGTTTTGCTTATTTAGAGACCATACTTTCTTTTAATGGTATTTCTTTTTTGCTTCTCTTCTTGTCCTTTACTTTCATTTTTTGTGTTCTTAATCAAATATTCACTCTTTTGTTTCTTTGGTGATACTTGCCGCTGTAGATTCTAGTTTTTCTCTTCTGCCAGTTATTTCTGCTGTGCAGGCCAAGGATTCTTTCACAATTCTTATCTCCTTTTTAAACCATTCAGGAACATCCTGCTATGGTTCCAGTCTCTCTTTGGAGTCCACAGGTTCTTCTGCGTCATCAGATGTTGAACAATTTTCCTTTGTCTTATAATGTTTGTTCATACATATCTAGGCTCTTAGCTTATCTGGAGGTCATATTCCATTCTGTTATTAATATTTTTTCATTTGGTTCATCTACTTATACTTTAAGGTCTTAGCATTTTCTTTCTCATGAGATAGTCATTTCAGACTTTTGTCCTTATATTCCTTTATTGCTCACCTTTTATGCCCTCCTTTAATTTGAAATAATTTCACTGAGGTCTGGACCTCTAAATAGTCTCAGTTTCTATCCATGCTGGGTAATTCATGATTCACCAGTCTAAGTTACTGTCCCCATGTGAAGTATGTGGCATCAGAACTGGTCCCGGATTGATGCTGGGCTGTTTCCTTCAGGCTCAGTAGAGTGCCACAAGCATGGCACATGTGCCCCACCTCAACTCTTTTGGGCCACAGATTGCTGACATACTGTTGCCTTTTGTATTTTTCTGGCCCTGGAAAGAGTGGGGGTGGTGTAGAGTAAGCTTATGCAAATCTGCTGTTGGAGTGGTGGGTGGTATAGGATGGGGTCTTGAGTGAATGTGTTAGAGGTTAGGAATTATCAGCCTTCTTATTGTTAGTTAATTTTTTTTGCTATCATTTTTACTTCATTTAGATTTTTGTTGTCATAGACAGTAGAGATAGCTGAAATTATTTTATCTGTTATGTATAATTCCTACTATGAAAAGAATTGAGGGGTCATGATAATCAGAGAAAATGCCTCTTCTACCATCATGTCAGCCATGGGATATGGAAGTTGCTTGGACATTGTCATGCCCCATCTCTTTCTCTTACCTTTTCTGACTTTCTTCAAGTCCCAGTTGGAGTCTCACCTTCTACAAGAAGTCATCCCCAATCTCCTTCATTGCTAGTCCCTATCCTCAGATTATCTTGTCTATATCTTGCTTTTGCATGTTGTCTCCCCTTTTAGACTGTGAACTGCTTGAGAATAGGGACTTTTTTTGGGAGGTATTCTTCATATTATCAGCACTTACCATACTTCTTGGCACATAGTAGGTGCTTATTAAATACTTTTTGACTTGACGTGACTTTATTATATTTCAGCCTTTTCAGATAACAGGATCATAGATTTAGAGCTGGAGACCTTACTTCAAACTCATCTTGTGGAATTCTGTCTTTTCCAAATGAGAAAACTTAATCTACAAGGATCACGCAGTATTAATTAACACACCCATTATTTAGTTCTACGTCCTCTTATTCCAAATTTAGCTGTCTTTCTAATGTATCATTCTGGATATAATTTATATTATTTTATCTAGTGTTATGTTCTGAATGTTTTAACTCTTATTTTAGTTGGAAAATTTCAGCACAGTTTTCTTTCGGAGATCAATGAGACCTATATCTCTTATTCAGAAATTGTTTTTGCTGTCTGTTTTTTAGTAATTTCAAAAGATGTTTACTATAGAGGCCTTGGACATAGATTTATTTTACTCAAAGGATCTTAGATTTAAATTTGGAAGGAACCTTAGAGGTCATAGAGTCTATTTCCCTGGTTTGGTAGATTAGGAGATGAGAACACTGATGATTTAAACAAATTGCTTGGGGTCAGTCATTAAACATTTATTAAGCACTTACTATGTGTAAGGCATTGTGCTAAGTAGCACGGATACAAGAAAACATTAAAGACCTTCCATCTTATGAAGGAATTCATAGTCTAACATAATAAACTATGAAAAAACAAGCTATACACAGGATAAATTGGAAATAATCAGCAGGCATGGCAGTATCGTTGAGGAGGTTCAGGAAAGACTCCTTGTAAAAAGTGAGATTTTAGCTTGGACTTCAAGCTAGGAGGCAGAGATGAAAAGAGATAACATTCTGGGTGTGGAATATAGCCATTGAAAATCTCTGCGGTCTGGGGAATAGTATCTTGTACAGGGAACAACAAGGAGGCTAGTATCACTGGATCTTATGGTATGTGGGGGTGGGGGAGGAAGGGGAAAATATGATATAAGATTAGAAAGTTTTGGGGAGGGGGGCAGGTTATAAAGGGCTTTGAAAACCAAATAGAGGATTTTACATTTTTTTTTTATACTGGAGGTGATAGCGAGCCATTGGAGCTTATTGAATAAGTTTATTTATTTAGCATGGTCAGACCTATGCTTTAGGAAGATTACTTTGACAACTGAATGGAGAATGTACTGGAGTGGCAAGAAACTTATGGTAGTTAAGCTGTTGTAGCAGGTTATTGCAGTAGTCCAGTCCTGAGGTAGTAAGGGCCTGCACCAGGGTGGTTATAGTCAGAGGGGAGAAAGGAGTCTTAGATTAGAGCTGTTATGAAGGTAAAAATGACAGAACTTTTAAATTATTTTATATGGCGGGGGGTGAGGGAGTAAGGAGTCAAGGATGATACCGAGGTTGCAAGCCTCAGTGCCTGAAAGGATGGTGGTGCCCTCAACAGTGATAGAGAAGTTAGGAGGAGGGAGAGGGCTTGGGGAAAAAATAAGGGATTCAGTTTTAGACAGGTTGCATTCAAGATGTCTCTGAGATATCCAGTGCAGGATGTCCAAGAGGCGGTTGGAGATTGAAAACTAGAGTGTCGAGAGAAAGGCTAGGACTCCATAAATAGATTTAAGAATCAGAAGCTTAGAGGTGATAATTAAGTTTATGTGAGATGATGAAGTTACCAAGTGAAATAAAAAAGAAGAGGGCCCACATGGTTAGCAGGCATGATGTTGATAAAGGTTTACAAGGGAGACAAGACATGCAGTTAAGCAGGGAGGAGAACTAAAGGAGGGGTAGTATCCTAAAAACAAAAGAAGGAAGAATTTCAAGAAGTGGGTAATTAACAGTATCAAAGGCTGTAGAGAGGTCAGGAGTGATGGGGATTGAGAAAATGTCATTGGACCTGGAAATTAAGGACTGGATAGTAACTTTGGAGAGAATAGTTTTAGTTGAATGATGTTGGAAGACAGTTTCCTAGAGTTAAGAAAAGAAATGCTATTGGAGGCACTTAATGTAAATGTCATTTTCAAAAGTTTAGCCACAAAAAGGATGAGAGCCATGGAATGATGGCTAGATGTTACAGCTCAAGTGAGGGTTTTTTGAGCATAAGAGGAATATGAGTATGTTTGTAGGCAGTAGTGAAGTAGACAGGAAGATTGAAGATAAGTGAGAGAGTAGGGCTGAAAGATAGGGCAGGTTGCTGGAGAGAATGGGATAGAGGAAAATAATTTGTGAATGTAGAAGTTATTCTTGGCAAGGAGAAGGGCCGTTTCATTATATGAATCAGGGATGAAGAAGGAAAAAGAGGAGAAAGAGAGAAGAGGGAGCTACCCTAGAATGGCCTCTTTTTTTTTTCCAGAAAAACATGAGGCAAGATTATTAGCTGAGATTGTAGAGTAGGGGGAGCTATAGGAAGTTTGAGGATGGATGAAAGTTTTGGTAGAGCTTTTGTGGTGAATAAACTAGTAAGTTAATTGGGGAGAATATGAAACAAATTTAGAGTGGGCTCATTTCTCACAGTATCATGATTTTCTCTGGCTTTGATTAGTTTCACATCTGAAAGCAACCCATAGTGAGAATGATCCTAGGTTGAGATTTGGCACAGAAAAACCAATAATATTATAAGAAGTCAAGAGACTCAAGAGAACAGGTCAATTGAGAGTTCATTTTTGTTCACTAAGGGGGCAAGATGGGGAGAGTGTAACTAGTGTAGGCTTAATGACCCTGTATGAATCAAAGTGCAGTCAGTGGTGTAAAGGGTGGTCGAGAGGCTCTGTCATGAGGAGGGAACAAAAAGTTTTAAGATAAGTTTGTTGCCTATAGAGTAGGCATTCCATAGGGCACAGTGGAAGAGTCAGTAGATACCTTTTAAGTGGGACATTGGATAGAAAGTGTGGGTTGACAGCCATTGGAATTAGTGATGAGTCTCTGGGGCGGGGGACGGAGAGTGGGATTTGAATGATTACCATTGGAGTTTAGACTAACTGAAATGGGGAGAGTATGACCAGGGGAAACTTGTTAGTTTTGGAGGAAAAAATTTATATAGATTTTTCATTATTTTCATTGATGGATTTTTCATTTTTCATTCCATAGGGATTTGGCCTGGGGTAGAGTCCTTATGGCTTGCATGTATCTGAGAGGATTTGATTCCAGGTCTTTCTGGTTCCAAATCCTTTACCTCATTTTCTACGCCCTTAATTTAGTACATTATGATTTTGAGAGTATAGATAATATTTTTTCCTTTAGAACAAGTTTTAAATTAAGACTTATAAATCCTGAGACTAAAGAAAAGAGTTTGGATGAAATTATGTTTAACTTCAGTACAGGTTTATTGCTGTGGCTTTCTCTCTTCCTCCTCTAGGGTTCATCCTGTTGGTTGGTTTTTATGCCACTCTTACTTTTACCCCATGCATCTAGAGTTATATTTTCCTGCCTCTAACTTGGTATCATTTTAAATGCTTAATAAATTCTTATTGATTGATTAATTGAATTGAGCACACTTATTTTTCTACTTATTATTAACTATTTCTGTCAAGATAATAGGAAAAATAATTACATTGGACAGTTAATTCCATAGGAACAATATTATAAATGAGAGCTATTTTCCTGATTAGTTAAATGTGATATGACACTCATTTGAGTATTGATAACGTTCATTTGAAAGTATATTGGTTGGGATAAAGTTATATAAAATATATCTGTATTCCATAAGTAATTTGATTAATGTAAGATGTAGGGGAACCTCTTTTGTTTTTCATATTACATTGGTTAATATAGGTAGTCTAGGATTGCCTTTACATTTTTTTTCAGTAGCTATGTTACACTATTAACACATTAAGATAATTTAGTGGAAAAAGTGTCTGTTTTCAGAAGATCTGGGTTGCCATCTCAAACCCCTCTGAACCCCATTTTCCTTATTATCTTACAGATATTGATAATAATATACTATCTACTAATAGAATTATCATGAAGATCTGTATGTAAGATGCTTTGAAACTATTTATAAAGAGCTATACAAATGTGAGTTTAACTAAACCTCTTAAGTTTTTTTATTTTGTTTTATGTGAACTTCATGAAAGTGTTAGCTAGTGGGGCAGAGCCAAGATGGCAGCGTAGGAGCAGCAAGGTTCCACGGCTCCCACATAGCCACCTTAAATTCCCATAAAATATGACTCTAAACAAATTTTAGGGCTCTAAATCTCACAAAAATACACTTCCTGCTGAAGGCAGCTCAGCAGGAAGAGATCATCTCAGCGCTGGGAGACGAAACCAGCCCAGCCTGAAACTGTGGCTTGGCCCCTGGGGCAGCCAGGACAAGCTGCAGCTGGAGCCTTCAGGAGAGTGGATCAGTGGCAACTGGGGCAGTTTCCAGAATTATCAAGCCATAAGAAACAAGGACTAAGTGAAAGGTCAGTGGAACTCAGCTAAACTTGAGGGAGAAAAGCAGTCTGGCTGAACTGCCTCCAGGGCAAGGAAGTGGCAGAAGTGACAGCCCTGCAGCTGCCTCCATGCGGCTGCTTCAGAGCTCCCGGCCTACAGACTGCAGGGGGGGTCGAGCAGTTGTTCAGAGGCTAAGTGCTCTTGTGTTGAGTGGCCTGGATCCGGATCATGGTCTTGGGTGGTGGTCCTGGGGTGCATTTTCAGTGAGCCAAAGCTGGTGGGGGCTGCAAAAAAACGGCATCCCCCTAATAGCTCTGGCAGCTGTGAAAACCCCAGTGATTTGGGACAGAGCTCTCCCCTCTGGAAGCAGAGTTCCACAGAGCTAAAAAAACAAGAAATCAACTGGCCAACATGAGCAGGAAAAGGAAGCAAAGTAAGAACAGCAACCAAACTCTAGATTCCTTCTTTGGGGACAAGAAGGATCAAAGCATGCGATGGGAGGAAGACAACACAGTCAGAATACCCACACCAAAAGCTTCCAAGAAACATGAAGACTGCCTAAAAGCTAGAGATCAGCTTAAGAAGGATTTTGAAAACCAAATAAGAGAAGTGGAGGAAAAATTGGGAAGAGAAATGAGAATGATCCAAGAAAATCATGAAAAGAGAGTCAACAGCCTGGCTGAAGAAAATAACGCCTTAAAAAAAAGATTAAATCAAATGGCAAAAGAGGCCCAAAAAGCCAATGAGGAAAAGAAGGCCTTCAAAAGTCGAATTTGCCAGATGGAAAAAGAATCTCAAAATCTTTCTGAAGAGAATATATTCCTTAAGAATTAGAGTGGAGCAAATGGAAGCAAATGACTTCATGAGAAATCAAGATACTCTTGAACAGATCCAAACAAATGAAAAAATAGAAGGCAATGTGAAATATCTCCTTGAAAAAACCACTGACCTGGAAGATAGATCCAGGAGAGACAATTTAAAAATTATTGGACTACCTGAAAGCCATGATCAAAAAAAGAACCTAGAAAGCATCCTTCAAGAAAATCTCAAGGAAAATTGCCCTGATATTTTAGAACCAGAGTGCAAAATAGAACTTGAAAAAATTCACCAATCACCTCTTGAAAAAGATCCCCAAAAGAAAACTCCTAGGAATGTTATAGCC
>CM053581.1:183650014-183663651 GCA_028627135.1 Pseudochirops cupreus | reverse complement strand
TCTAGCAGCTTCTACCTTAAGGGATTGAAGGACCTGGAATATGATATTCTGGACATCAAGGGAGCTAGGATTAAAACCAAGAATCACCTACCCAGCAAAATTGAGTATAATGTTCCAGGGGAAAATATGGTCATTAAGTGAGGTGGAGGACTTTCAAACATTCTTGCTGAAAAAACCAGAACTGAAAAGAAAGTTTGACACTCAAATACAAGAAGCATGAGGAGGTAAACATGGAAAAGAAATCATAAGGAACTTATCAAAGTTGAACTATTTACATACCAACATGGAAAAGCGATAATTGTAACTTATGAAACTTTTCTCAGTATGAGGATAGATGAAGGGAATACAAATGTATATATTCATATACATACACATATGTCTATATAGGAGGGTTTATATATGCTTACAAACACATATGAGCACATACAGGGCACAAGATCAGTTGAATAGGAAGGGGACAATACTCTAAAAGGTGGGAGGGGATTAGAATGAGAGGAGACAGGGAGAGACAGAATGGGGTTAATCATCTCATATAGAAGAGGCAAAGGATAATTGTTATAATCGAGGGAAAGAACAGGAAGGCAAAGGGGAAAAGGTCAACCTTACTCTCATTGAATTTGGCTTAGGGAAGGAATGACATAAACTCTAAACTGGGTATCTTGCCACACAGGAGAGTAGAGGGGATGGGGATGAGAGGTGGAATTATGGAAGGGAGGACAAGGTGGGAGGGAGGGTTGATGGAAGTGCACACTTCTGTAAAGGGACAGGGACAGGATAGAGAATAGAATAAGGGGGGGCGGGATAGGAAGGTGGGACATATAATCAGTCTCTCACAATATGTCCACTGTGGAGAGGTTCTGCGTAATTACACATGTACAGCCTGGATTTAATTGCTTGTCCTTCCAGTGGGGGTGGTTGATGAAGGAGGAAGGGAAAGAATCTAGAATTTAAAGTTCTATGATCAAATGTTAAAAATATATGTGTATATATATAATTATTATTATTAATTACATCCAGCTGGGAATTAAGATACACAGGCACTGTGGTAGGGAGATCCATCCTGCCCCACCGGAAAGAGGGATGAGGGGGAGGACATAGGAGAGAGCAGATTGGGGCAGGGTTTATACAGTGGGGTTGTTGTTTTGAGGTGTTGGGTAGGGGAAGGATGGGGAGAAAATTTGTAACTCAAAATCTTGTGGAAATGAATGATGTAAACAAGAAAATAAATAAACTAATTTATTTAAAAAAAAAGAAAGTGTTAGCTAGATTATATTTGTCAAAATTTTTAATTGTGGGACTTTATATTTTTAGTCTTTACCTTGATTATATTAGTCATAGCTTTGACTACATACTTAAGCAGAGGACCTCTAATTCTCTATCTGTAGTCTCAACCTTTGATTTGAGCTTCAAATGTGTGTCTGCTTTTCAGCAACATCTGTTCCAGAAACATCTCAGAGTTAACATGTCACATCAAAACTGAGTTAATTGTTATTATTTCTAAAGTTATTCCTTATTATCTTATACTTAATTAAACATTTAAAAAGAATAATTTGTTTGTGTGTGCTGTGCATTTCTTTAGGTATAAGCTCCTTGAGTTCAGTTTCTCTGTCTTATCAATTCTAAGTTAGTATGTAGCATAGTGTTTTGTACACACTATTACTTAATAAATATTTGTTGAATTTAATTGAATTTTTATCAGTTGAGTCTGGCCCAAGAGGCAGTATGGCATAGTCTTTTGAGAACAGGTTTTGAAAAAGGAGACCCTCACTTCATATCCTATTGCTAACACTTTCTGATTGCGTGACCCTCAGTAAGACCCTTAACCTTTTCATGCTTGCAATTCTTCCAAGACTCTGATTTGCTGAGAAAGGTACCAAGCAGCATTGGTAAAAGGAGCATGCTCACTCAGGAATTCCCTATATCAGTGAAAAAAATCACAGGTCAAGCTCCTATCCCTTTCTTAGTCCTCCTCAACCTCCTTACCTCCAGGTTGGTCCAACAATCCACATAGGAAAGACCAAGTGAATGAAGATTGTCTGTTTCCTATGTTTTGACATACAGTTGAATGCATAATATAAAGAACTTTATTATCCAAGATCCACATGGACAGTGAGTTGGGCCCAGACTTAAGCTGAAAAGGGATTTACTCTACTGCCTTCAGAAAATTACAAAGCTTCTTTAATAATCTTAAAATTCTCTCAGAAACAAAGAATTGTCTTTCATTGCCAGCATTCTACCACTTTTGTATGACTGAGACATGGTCACAGAAGTCTAAAAAATTGAAAATGACTGTCACCCAGAGGACAGTGGAGAGGAGCATTGTAGTTATGAGCAAGTTGTAGCATATAGCCAGTGAGGAATTTCAAAGAAGAGGAATAAAAGTTGTCATCAGGGAAATATATTATAAGGAGAAGAAAATTCAATTGGTTATATGAGGGATAACAAGTGAATAGCCTGAGTGTTCTATTGGTATTTTCTGTATGTCATGAGAAATAAAAAACATTATTCCATTACATTTGGTGGACCTTCTGTGATGTATACTTATAGGAAAGCATTGTTAAGAGTCACATAAGATAGAGACACATAGATGGTTGTTATCTTCATTTTTATGGGAAAATCTAAAGAGATTAGATTACAGATGCATTATAATATTGGAGAAATTTTATCATGGCCAAAAGGAAATCATACATACAGATTATTTCTGCCCTTGGTTGAAGCACATAGCATTTTAGCATTGCTTCTCATTGAGGATGGTTGTGAAATAGATTTTCTTACACATCTTTATGATTTCATCAGATTTCCAGTATAGCTTAGATAAATCACTGCTTTGAGGCAAGAGAAGAGATTTTACTGTAAGCACCTTTTCTATAATTCTGTGAGTTCGCTTATGAGAGAACTTTGGTTGTTATACTTTATTTGGCTATGTGATCTGTATATGTAATTTGTAACATTTGCTCATAATTTGGAATGCAGTTGGATAGAAATGTAAGATTGCAAAATTTTGGTGTTTGAGACAATCCTGTTGATGACTGACATTTTCTAATGAAAAATGGAAGCCTATAAAGTGTTTGCTGTAACTAAATGATTGCAGTTAATTTCTTGTAAAGAAACATAGAAGCAACTTAAAATATGATCATACTGTTGTTTCTTGTAGTACAGCCAGGAAAAACAGTAACAAGCTGTCTTTTAAAAAAATCACATCCCTGGATGATATTCTAGCAACCTGGAAAATTTAAATATATCTCCAGGAAAAAAAAAAAAAGACCACAACAAACTAGTTTGGATTCTGTTAGAACTCACATTTGCTAATTTTCTTTTCGTTTTTGCAGTTACCTTTTACTCTTAGGGACTGTGTGGCAATGATGGAGATTCTGAGTGGCACCAGTGACTCAAACTGAGCGATGTGAATACTGATTATATAGATTCCCAAAGCAAAGACTAAATATGTCTGTGTGAGGGTGATTAAACCATGCTCTCTCCAGTCTATTCTGGAATTTGTAACAGCAACAAGAACAAAAGGAATATAAGATTATACAGACAAAACTTTGTGAAGGGCAGTGTCTATGTGGTTCTTTAACTTTTTGTTAGGTAAATAGACTTTGACTGGGAATGATTATCATATATGCTATACAAAAGGATAGTTCTGCATTTGAAAGAAAGCAACTTCAAGGAAGTACTGCAGTGGCCACAGAAAGCAGACAATCCATTACAATTCAAGAGTAAGCTAACTTTTTTAGTTTTCACTAATTCTGTGGTTTAAAGATTTATAGGCTACAAAGAAGGCATTGCTACTACCTTCTAAGTATTTACTTTTTAAATGATACCAAACAGAATAATTTCATTCTTTTTGGACAGTTGTTTATTCTTTGATTCTGTCTCTTGCCCTTTTTGAGGATATAGAATATATATACATATATTTACATTTACATATATACATATGTATATACACATATACATATATTTATTTATTTTTACAATTTTTTTTTTGCTTTTTTGGAGGGGGGAAGGCAGGGCAGTTGGGGGTAAGTGACTTGCCCAGGGTCACACAGCTAGTAAGTCTTAAGTGTCTGATGCCGAATTTGAACTCAGGTCCTCCTAACTCTAGGGCCTGTGCTCTTTTCACTGGAGCAACCAGCCTCCCCAAAGGATATCGACTATATTTAGGGTAAAAACTGCTTTTTTGCTTCTACCTAATCTTCAAGGGAAGCTGTACTGAAGAAGTGAGGCTTCATATTAATTTTGAATCAATTGAAGGGGTGCTTCTCTGGATAGAACCAGAAGGTGTTTTAATTAATGAATGACTATAGTAAAAAGTTCGCAGCTGAAATTGTTTAAAGGGTACTTAGGAAATTTTTCCTTGATGTGAATTCAGGTAGATGGTGGAGAAGTTGGCAGGGGGCAGGAGAGTTTTGCTAAATATTAGCAATGCTGGAAATGGGCTAATGGGAAGCCTTGTATTAAAACCAGTGCTGGAGATGGGGGGAGTTTCATAAAGAATACTGATTTTTACTAGATATATTGGCATATGAGGATTCTAGTAACATTTTGAACTATTTAGAGACAGGAAGTAATCATAGAAATTAATTTTGTACCTTTTCCAGGTTCTGTATAGGTTCTGTTTGGTTTTGAACAGTAGAGGGAATTAGAAGTTATTATGATTAGAGTCTAGTTTACTTCTTTAGAGCTAGAAAATCAGAAAATGAGAATTTGGGCAAAATAAGGTTGAATCAAGAGAGAGGATCTGAAAAAGCTGACAGTCCATGGCGCTAAGGTCTAAGAGGAGCCAAGCCAAGAGCTGAAAAGAAAATGACCCTAGGAAGGAAGGGGGTCCCAATACTAACAGCTAATCCCCAGACTCAAACTAACTCAAATTACTGTGTTCTCTCTGGTAGGCCATATTCTAAGATTGCTTGGTGTGTTAGTCTCTAGGCATTATGTGTAGCGATAACCTGGAAATCCTGGATGTTGATACTTAATATCTCTGTGACTATGTGTATAATTGTATTTGTATCTCCAGTGTCTAGGTGCTTAAATACTTCTTGATTGACGTCTGAATGGATAAGCAAGTTACTTAATTTCTCTGAGACTGCTTTCCTCATTTATAACAGTGAATATAATACCTCTTGTATCTACTTTGCAGGGTTTCTGGTAACTTTCAATTCTACTAGATTCATTCTCTGAGTAGACAAACAGCTTGGTCAGGGGAAATTTAACTATTGATGAACACCTTTAATTTTTCCCTTTCCACTCATCTCTTCTAAGAAGCTGTAAGCTGTAGTGATGATAGAAGCAGATAGTAAATTTGGAGCTAAAAACAAAAAAAGCAACAAAAAAGAGGGAATTGGGATTAGATACTGTCAGGCATAGAGCTATGCTGGATCCTCTCAGAAGGAAATCTAATAGCACAATTTTCATAGCAGTTTAAGGTTTTAAGGGAATTTATCCGCTATAGCTCTATAAAATAATTAGCACAAGTATCATTCTTCCCAATTGGGACATTGTGCTATCTTCCATTGATACAGAAGGTAGAAGTTCCAAATATTTGTGACCTAAGGCTACTAGATTTATACTTAATATTCTCCTAACCCCAGTGATTCCAAATTGCAAATGCCATTTTCATTACCTTATCTTGTATTCTTATCCCTATCCAGTTCACTTCTTTCTAACCAACAAAAGCCTCAGTCCTTTGGTCACCAAATTCATACTTTCTTTCCTTTTAAAGTCAATGATACACAGTTATTGTTTCCTCTGCCTTCCTTTTCCATTATTCCTTTCAAAAACTCTACTCAGTTGTGAACAGTGCTGGATGTTCCTCCTCTCCTATTCTCTAATACCAGTGAGCTGTCTGGAAGGAGTCGATGTTCTCCTTGTTCTCTGCCATTTAGCAACATCTCATCCTTTGAAATTGAGTTTATCGTTCTGTCTCATCTGATGCTGTCAAAATTTTTATTACTGTAATCAGCCAGCCTCAGGTCACTTTTCTCTCTTAAGGAGTTTGGTACCTGCTCAGAATTTTTATCAGCTCAACCTTTACCCTTCCACTTGGGGACTTCACTATGTATGTTGATGTTCCTTCCAATAACGCCCATCAGCTCCAGTTTCCCTTTTCCTGAGGAGCAATGTTGTCTATAACATATAGCCTTCTCAGAGAGAATGGTTTCCTTTGTACCAGCTCCCCCAAGATTAGACCCATTTAAAGATCCCCATCTTCTGTTACAGATAGATATTTCTTTCCCCATGGAAATGTTCTTTTTTGCGACTCCCATCCACCAGTGGGTTGAGATACTCCCTTTTCCTTTTCTCAATTTATATATCTCCCTTTTTCTACCTCTCGCATTGTAGCCTGTAGCCACTCAACTTGCTGAAAGACAACTAGAGTTATCTACCCATCATTGTTCACCTATGGACTTAGAAGTGATACTTCTGATTTCCTTCTTTCTGTCTGAACATGCTCTTATTCTACAGACTACCTCAGTTTACCTGTAGAACTATGGGATCTAGTTCTTGGTGTTTCAGATCTTATCCTTCACCATCATCTCTATTTCTTTGAGTTCTACTTTCATTTCTATTCCTTTGTGTACTTGAAAAAAATCTCTTAATAGTCCTTCCTACTTCCCCATCCACCCTCATTGAGTAGGCAAGCATTTTGATATAGGTTATATGTGTGTAGTCATACAAAACACTTTCATAATAGTCATATTATGAAAGACTAACTATATTTCCCTCAATTCTGTCTCACCCTCTATTTATTCTATCTCTCCTTTGACCCTGTCCTTCCTCAGAAGGTTTGCTTCTGCTTCTCCCTCCCCCAATCTGTCCTCCCTTCTATACCTCCCTTTCTCCCCCCCATCTCCTACTTTCCTGTAGGGTAAGATAGACTTTCATACCCAATTAAGTGTGTATGTTATTCCCTCCTTAAGCCAATTCTGATGAGAGTAAGGTTCACTCATTCCCTCTTACCTCCCCCATTTTCCTCTCTACTATAAAAGCTTTTTCTTGCCTCTTTTAAGTGAGATAATTTGCTTCATTCTGCCTTTCCCTTTCTCCTTCTCCCAGTCAATTCCTCTCTCACCTCTTAATTTTATTTTTTAGGTATAATCCCTTCACATTCAACTCACCCTGCATCCTCTGTCTATATATATTCCCTCCAACTACCCTAAAACAAGAAAGTCTCATGAGTCACAAATATCATCATTTCATGTAGGAATGTAAACAGTTCAACTTTAATAAGTCCCTTATGATTTCTCTTTACTGTTTGCCTTTTCATGCTTCTCTTGAGTCTTGTATTTGAAAGTCACATCTTCTATTTAACTCTTGTTTTTATTTCTCAAAAATGCATTAAATTCCCCTGTGTCATTGAATGTTAGTTTTCCCCCCTTATTGATTACACTGTTTTGCTGGGTCAGCGTTTCTTGGTTTTAATCCTAGATCTCTTGACCTCCAGAATATCACATTCCAAGCCCTCCAATCCTTTAATGTGGAAGTAGCTAAATCTTGTGTTATTCTGATTGTGTTTCCACAATACTTGAATTGTTTCTTTCTAACAGTTTGCAGTATTTTTCCTTGACCTCAGAATTCTAGAATTTGGCTATAATATTCCTGGAAGTTTTACTTTTGGGATCTCTTTCAGGAGGTGATGAGTGGATTCTTTTCAATTTTTCCCCCCCTCTGGTTCTAGAATATCCAGTTTTCCTTGATGATATTTTGAAAGATGATGTCTAGGCTCTTTTTTTGATCTTGACTTTCAGGTAGTCCAATAATTTTAAAATGATCTCTCCTGGATCTGTTTTCCAGATTTGTTATTTTTCCAATGAGACATTTCACTGTCTTCTAGTTTTTCATTCTCTTGGTTTTGTTTTATTGTTCCTTGATTTCTCATAAAAGTCCTTAGCTTCCGTTTGCTCCATTCTAGTTTTTAAGGAATTATTTTCTTCAGTGAGGTTTTGGACCTCCTTTTCCATTTGGCCAATTCTGCTTTTTAAGGCATTCTTCTCATTAATTTTTTGGACCTCTTTTACCATTTGGTCTATTTTATTTTTTAAGGTGCTATTTTTTAATGTACTTTTTTTGGGGGGGGGTCTCTTTTAGCAAGCTGTTGACTTGTTTTTCATGATTTTCTTGCATCACTCTCATTTCATTTCCTAATTTTTCCTTTATCTCTCTTGCTTGATTTTCAAAATTCTTTTTGAGCTCTTACATGGCCTTAGACCAGTTCATAATTTTCTTGGAGGCTTTGGATGTGGGAGCTTTGACTTTATTGTCTTCTTATGAGTGTATGTTTTGATCTTCCTTGTTACCAAAGTAAGTTTGTATAGTCTGAGTTTTTCCTTCAGTTTGATCATTTACCCCAGCCAATTATTTTGCTTTTTAACTCATTGTTAAGGAAGGGCTCTGCTTCCATTGTGGATGGCAAACTGTCCCAAGCTTCATAAGTTTATCATTAGCAACTGTTTTCAGAGATACTTCTCGGGATCTATAAGTTTTCGGTTCTTCTAAGGTGGTATGATCTAAGGAGAGGTGTTTATCCTCTCCTGGTCTGTGCTCTGATCTGTGAGTTATCACAAGTACTCTTTTCTTTCCTGGAACTATGCAGCGGGTTCCCTCTCCACCACTGCCACATACTCTGCTATGAAGTGTTCCTTTTCACCCCAAGACTACTACCCAGGACTGTGACCCAGATCCAAGTATGGAGAAGCAACAGAATCTTGCCTCAGTGCTAGCAAAGAGAACCTTGTAATCTCCTTCTGATCAGTTGTTTGATTCCCTTACCATCTGTAGGCTGAGAGCTCTGGAAACAGTCACTGTCACCACCCTGACTACTGCTGCCACTGCTCCTACTGCCTCAAGACAGTGCTGGGCCTGGGGCTGGATGCTCTCCTCTCTCTCCCAGGTCCAACAGACCTTTCCTACTGACCTTCTCAGTTGTCTTTGGCATTTATGGGTCGAGATGTCTCGAAACTGCCATAGCTGCCTGTGATTCAGTCCCCTGAGACCTGTTCCAGATTTATTGGGTCCTGGTCTATGCTGGTATGACTTGCACTGACCTGTGCTCCTCTCCTAGTTTGGTGCCACAGACCTTTCCTGTTGACCTTCCAGGTTATCTTGGGCTAGAAATTTGTTTCACTCTGTCTTTTTATGGGTTCTGCTGCTCTAGAATTTGGAGTCATTTCTTTACAGGTATTTGGAGGGGTTTGTGGGAGAACTCAAGTTGAGTCTTTGTCTTTACTCTGCCTTTTTGACTCTGCCAAGACTTAAAATTCTTAAATTGTCTCTGGTCATTCTCTATTTGAGGTAAATGGCCTTTGTATGTTTAGCAATCACGTGTTCTTTTAGGGTTATTGCTCTTTGTCTCCAAAATTAACCTGCTTTTCTGTACATTTGTATTCCAAATATGTTGTTCTCTCTTTTGTTTTTTGAAAAGACTCACTAGTATGGATTTCAGTTTTTATGATGTTTGATTATATTTGCTATAGAAGCAAAAGTTTTGACATTTGTCCTCTTATGTTTATAATTTCTCTTGTTATTCTCCTGTATCCTTTTATGATTCCACAGGCTCTGTATTTTATCAGGCATTGCTTTGATTTTCTTTCTTTTGCAATATTTATTTTTAGAAGTTTGTAATCTTTTTGATATTTCCATATTTAGCCTTTCTTCTAATTTTATTATTTGTTTGGTTGATTTATTTACTTATCCTCCAGGTTTTTAGTACCATATTTTTCCTCTTGAAATCTATGGGATTAACCATCTCAAAATGAATTCATTGCCCTTTCCTTTCTGACTTCTCCTGTTCTTTAGTGGATGTACCTCAGAACCAGAATTTAAAGCTACCTCAGCCTCCTTTCATGTTGAGGAGTTTGCTTTCCCAAGCTTTCATTCCTGCCCTAAATTAGATAAAATTATCTCACATAATTAGAACACACAAGTAAACATCTATATGAACATGAAGGAGGAATGGAGGGACCAATTGACTGTTCAACCTCACTCTCATCTGAACTTGTTAAAGAAAGGAGAACACACACACAGCGTTCAGAAATACATTTAATTCAATAGGGAAATAGGGAAAAGAGGGAATTAGAAGGATGCTAGATAAAGAGAGAGATTTGTCTTAAGCTAAACAAATGCCTAACAATGTACAAAAATATTTATAGCTCTTTTTGAGGTTGCAAAGAATGGGAATCTGAGGGTATGCCCATAAATTGGAGAATGGATGAACAAGTTATGGTGTACAAATGTGGTAGAATACTATTGTGCTTTAAGAAATGATAAGGGACAGGGTTGCAGAAAAACCTGGAAAGACTTGTGTGAACTGATGCATAGTGAAATGAATAGGACCAGGAGAATAACTCCTACAATGACAAAAAAAAATTAAAGGCAAAGAACTTTGAGAGAATTAGGATCTCTTATCAGTATAATGATGAATCATGATTCTAGAAGACTAGTAATGAAATGTGCTACCCACCTCTTTATAGAGAGGTGAAAGTCTCAGAACTCAAGGCAGATTTTTTTGTACATGCCAGTAAGGAAATTTGTTTTGATTTGACTACACATTTTTGTTATTCATGGTATATTAGAGTAATGGGGAGGGGGTGGAATTTGGAGTTAAGGAGGTCACCAAAGAGGTTGTCATAGTTGTCTCTAGTGATGAGGGGACCTAGGTAATAGTGCTGGAGGGAATTAGGAGGAAGAGACAGATCCAAGAGAAATTTCTACTTAGAATCAACCGATATTGGGGATGAAGGACAGGGGCTGAATCAAAGGTCACCTAATTGTTTAAGTGTGGACCATGGTATCAGAATGACTTTTCTTGCCTCCTTATAATACTCTTGAGTCTTCTGATCTTGTTCTGACTTTGTAATGGGAGTAAAGGATTATTACAATTTCTCTCCCAAAGGTTTTCAAATCAGCATATTCCACAGCACTCTCTTCTGATCACCCTTTATTCCCTTTGAGGTAAATGAAAAGTCCAAGAGACATAGTTTCTGGGTAATTAATAACCAATTTATTATTTAGGTTAGACGATAATAAATTGACTTCAGGTGTTTTCTTTGAAACCAGAGACCCCCCACATGGAGGTCATTTGAATGTTTAAATATCTTTGGAATAGGAGAGGGTGGAGGTCAGTGCTGATTGGTTAACAGTTAATGAGAGAATGAATATTATAATGAGTGGTGGGCTTATTCTAGTGAGGTGTTGGGGATTGTGTCTAATAGTGTCATCACCCTTGGACCATGTGACTCATCTCAAACCAGACCATTCCCACCTCAGGCAGTATAGACAAAGGGATCCATCTTCACCCAGTCTTACCTGAGGAGAACAATGGGCTGGAATTCACCTACATTAAATTATCTTTACTCTTTAATCAGAAATAAACTGTCCCAATTGGGTGGGGTCCAGTCCAAGATTGAGGAGAATGTCTCTGTTTTCAGCTCTGTTCTTCACAAGGAAGGAAAAGAAAAATTCTACCAATAACTGACCTACTAATAATTGGTTAGTAGTAAAAAAGAGAATCTTTGGGTTCTGTATATGAAATTAGTTATTAATATAATAAGGAAATAATAGTTTTCTCATCTTTATAATGTTTCATTTGGTGATCTCATCAGTTCCCTTGGATTCAGTTATCATCTTGAGGCAAACCAGTGCTAATTTCTCTGTGATCTCCAGTGTCTCATCTCCAACTATCTATTGGGCATCTTAAACTACATGTTCTGTAGGCATCTTAAATTCAACACATAAATATGAATTCATTATCTTTCCCTCAAAACTCTATCTTCTTTCTCACTTCCTTATTACTATTGAGCGTATGACCATCCTCCCAGTCACCCAGGCTTGCAGCCCAGACATTATCCTTGACTCCTCATTCTCTCTCTCTCTTCCTCCTCCCCTGCTTATATTCAATATGTTACCATACATTACTGATTTTTGTAATATCACTTATATATGCACTCTTCTCTCCTCTGACCCTGCCACCATTCTTGCACAGGTCCCCATTGCCTCAGGCCTGGATTATTGCAAAAGCCTGCCACAAGTCCCTGTCCCTTCCCCTTCCCCAGTCCATTCTTCACTCTGCTGTCAAAGTAATCTTCCTAAAGCCCAGGTCTAACCATGTCACTTCCCTACGCATTATTTTTCAGGGGTTCCTTAATACCTCCAGGATCAAATATGAAATCCTCTGTTTGATATTCAAAACCATTCATAACCTGCCTCCCTCCCCACCCCATCTTTACAGTTTTCTTCATTGTTAAACCTTACCCCTGTCCCTACCATGATCCCCCATGAACTTTGTGGTGCAGAGACACTGACCTTCTTGTTACTTCTTTTTTTGGGAGGGCAGTTGGGGTTAAGTGACTTGCCCAAGGTCACACGGCTAGTAAGTGTTAAGTGTCTGAGGCTGGATTTGAACTCAGGTCTCTGTTCACTGTGCCACCTTCCCACCCCCTTGTTACGCCTTGTATAAGCCATTCTGTCTCCTAACTCTGGACATTTTCACTGACTTCCCCATGTATAGAAATCTTTTCATCCTCATCTCTACCTCCTAGTTTCCTTGGCTTCCTTCAAGTCTTAGCTAAAATCCTACCTTTTACGGCAAGCCTTGCCTGATTTTCCTTAGTTCTAGTGCCTTTTCTCTATTGATTATCTCGAACTTATCTTGTATGTAGCTTGTTGGTTAATATTTGTTTGCTTGTTGTTTCTCTTATTAGATGGTGAGCTGCTTGAGAGCTAGGACAGTCTTTTGCATTTCTTTGTATCTCCATCAATTAGCACAGTGTCTGGCACATAGTAGATACTTAATAAATATTTATTGACTGATAGATATCCTGCATTTGGTTTCTTATTGTATATACTTACTGTATTACTTTACCTCCTTGCTCTGATATTAAATATCAGAGCCAAAAATCAAACCCAGATTTCTGATTGTTACCTCCATTATCTGTTGTCATGTTGTAATGTTAGACAGTGTGCTAGGAATAAAAAGACAGAAATAAAATAGTCGTTGCCTTCAAAAAGTTTACATTTTTACTGGAGGGACACAATGTAAATACAAGATTTTCTTTTTTTTCCTCTCCCCCTCTTTTTTTCTCCTGGACTAGACCTGTGATTTCTTTCTTTTTTTTTTTAATTTACAAGATTTAATTTCACATTCACTTGAGTTTCAGATTTTCTTCCTTCCCTCCTCCCCTTCCCCTCATGGTGACATTCGATCATGTATAGGATCTGCAAATACTTTCACGTTGTACAGTAGTTTGGTTATATAGAAGGGTTGTAACCAATGAGTGATCACTGGGAAAAGGAAAAAAAAAAACAAAAAAAAACCAGACATGAAAGAGAATGATAGCGTGTTTTGCTTCAGTCTCCATTTAAACTATAGTCTTTCTATATCTTTCTCTGAGTTTAGAATTCTCCTTCCATCCCGAGGCTTGTAAGAGTTGTCTTTAGCTGTGCGTTGTTGAGGATAGTCCAGTTTATCAAGGTTGGTCATCATATGTACGATGTGTCTGTGATTGTGTACAAGTTTTTCCTGGTTCTGCTCTTCTCACTTAGCATCAGTCCATATAAGCCTCTCCAGGTAATTATGAAGTCCATCTCCTTCCCATTTCTTATAGCACAATAGTATTCCATTACATTCATACACCATAGCT
>CM053581.1:183595207-183641145 GCA_028627135.1 Pseudochirops cupreus | reverse complement strand
GTTCTATTTTCTACTTTGACCCTGTCCCTTTTCAAAAGTGTGTGCTTCTAACTACCCTCCCCACCAATCTGCCCTTCCTTCTATTATCCCCCCTCTCATCCCCTTCCCCCCTACTTTCCTGTAGGATAAGATACCCAGTTTAGTGTGTATGTTATTCCTTCCTTAAGCCAAATTCAAAGAGAGTAAGGTTGACCCATGTCCTTTCACCTTCCTGTTCTTCCCCTCCATTGTAACAGTATTCCCTTGCCCATTTTATATGAGATAATTTGCTCTATTCAGTCTCTCCCTATCTTCTCTGATTATATTCCTCTCTCACCTCTCAATTTCAGCTTTTAGATGTCGTTCCTTCCTATTCAGTTGATCCTGTGCCCTCTGTCTATGCATACCTATACACATATATACACACACTCACATATGTATTCATATGCATATATACCCTCCTATATAGATATATATGTATATATACACAGACACACACATTTATATTCCCTTCAACTATCCTCATACTGAGAAAAGTTTCGTAGGTTACAATTATTGTTTTTCCATGTAGGCATGTAAATAGTTCACTTTGATAAGTTCTTTATGATTTCTTTTCTCTGTTTACCTTCTCATACTTCTCTTGCTTCTTGAATTTGAAAGTCAAATTTTCTATTCAACTCTGGTTTTTTCATCAAGAATGCTTCAAAGTCCTCAATTTCATTGAACGACCGTATTTTCCCTGAAATATTATATTCAGTTTTGCTGGGTAGGTGATTCTTGGTTTTAATCCTAGCTCCTTTGACTTCTATAATATCATATTCTAAGCTCTTCAATCCTTTAATGTAGAAGTCGCTAGATCCTGTGTTACCCTGATTGTGTTTCCACTATATTGGAATTGTTTCTTCTTGGCAGCTTGTAATATTTTCTCCTTGATCTGGGAACTCCAGAACCTGGCTATAATATTTCTAGGAATTTTTTGGGGGGATCTTTTTCAAGAGGTGATCAGTGAATTTTTTAAATTTCTATTTTGCCCTCTGGTTCTAAAATATCAGGGCAATTTTCCTTGAGAATTTCTTGAATGATGCTTTCTAATTTTTTTTGATCATGGCTTTCAAGTAGTCCAATAATTTTTAAATTATCTCTCCTGGATCTATTTCTAGGTCAGTGGCTTTTCCAATGAGATATTTCACATTGCCTTCTGTTTTTAAATTTGTTTGGATCTGTTTAATAGTATCTTGATTTCTTATGAAGTCATTCGCTTCCATTTTCTCCAGTGTAATTCTGAAGGAATTATTCTCTTCAGTGAGCTTTTGAAATTCTTTTTCCATCTGGCAAATTCGGCTTTTTAAGGCATTCTTCTCCTCATTGGCTTTTTGGACCTCTTTTGCCATTTGAGTTAGTCTATTTTTTAAGGTGTTATTTTCTTCTGTCAGGTTGTTGATTCTCTTTTTATGATTTTCTTGCATCATTTTCATTTCTCTTCCCAATTTTTCTTCTACTTCTCTTACTTGATTTTCAAAATCCCTTTTGAGCTCCTCCATGGCCTGTGACCAGTTTATTTGTTCTTGGAAGCTTTTGTTGCAGGAGTTCTGACTTTGTTGTCTGTAAGGGTGTTTGACGTCATCAGCTGCTGGGGGTGCACCATGACAGCCTGGGGACGGGGTAGAGGCCCGCGCATGTCTCAATGAAGAAGGCATGATCACGCGAGATGTCTCCTTATCTTCGGGGCTGTACGTGAGTGGCTCACCGGGCGATGACGGCACTGTGAGGCGGGAATCAAAAGCTAGGGTATAAAAAGGGGAACCGCATGCGTGTAGCTCTCTCTGTTCCTGTATATGCTGCAATAAACATCTTTACCGTTTGCCCGAGTCCTGGGTGCTCTGTGGGGGGGTAGTTCTTCAAGCTGGTCTTGAAGCTGGTGACGACCGAAGCCTGAGAGGAGGAAAGCAGCTGGAAGAGGTAAGCAATAGAATAGGGTCCCCAGAGTCCAAGTTGGGGGACACTCTACAGTTGTCTTCCTCCCATTCCATGCTTTGATCCTTTTTGTCCCCCAAAAAGAATCTAAAGTTGGATTGCTATGCTTGCTGTGCTTCTTTTGCTTGCTCATATTGCCAGTCAGTTACTTGGCTTTTGAGCTCTTTGTCACAGTAGAATTCTGCTTCCAGAGAGGAAAGCTTTGTCCCAAATTGCTGGAGTTTTCGCAGCTGCCGGAGCTATTAGTTGGGTGCCCTCTCTGCAACCACCCACAAGCTCTGGCTCACTGATCACACACTCAAGGACCTCCACCCAAGACCGCGGTCCAAATCCAAGCGGATTAAAGAAGAACGATTGCCCTCTGAATTCTTGCTTGGTCCCCCTACAGTCTGCAGGTAGAAACTCACTGCATGGCCACCACTTCTGCACGGCCTCCATGCCTCCGCCAGTTCTTGATCTAGGGACAGGGTGTGAACCGTGCTATATCCCTCCCAGTTCCAACAGAGTTCTTCACTGACCTTTTACTTTGTCTTTGACATTTATGGGTTGATAATTCTTGAAACTGCCACAGCTGCTGGTGATCCACTCTCCTGAAGTCCGCTTTAGCCACTGTTGGTTGGGGCTGCCCTGGAGCTAGAACTGTGGGCTCATTTGGGGCCAGGCTCGGCTCCCTGCACACTGCAATGGACCCTTCATGTCCACCTTCCAGGCTGCCTTCAGAGGGAGATTTGTTTTTTTCTGTCATTTTGTGGGTTCTGTAGCTCTAAAATTTGTTTAGTGTTATATTTTATAGGTATTTCAGGTGGTTATGGGGGGAGCTCAGGGAGTTTTCCTGCTTCTATGCTCCTATTTTGGCTCTGATCCCTAAGATATATTTATTTACATATTCCATTTCCTCTTCTGTTAATCTGGGCAATTTATTTCTATGTATATATTCATCCACTGTCAGATTTATTGACATACAGTAAGACAAAATTGCTCCTAACAATTGCTTTAATTTTCTTTTTGTTCACAGTGAATTAACCCTTTTCTCTTTGATATTCTCCTATAATTTATAATCTCTCCTTTGATTTTCAGCTTTTCCAACTTCGTATTTAATTTTGCATTTTTAGTTTTTAAATTCTAGTTTTTTAAATTGAATTCTCAATTTATTGACCTGCTCTTATTGATGTAAGTGTTTAAAGATATAAATTTTCTCCTAAATACTGCTTTCTCTGCATCCCATAAATTTTGATATGTTTTCTCATTGTTGTCATTTTCTTTAATGAAATTATTGGTTGTTTCTATGATTTGATCTTTGGCTGCAAATTCTTTTAGGATTAGATTATTTAGTTTCCAGTTTTGTTTTTTTTTTGCAGGGGTCAAGGCAAGGCAATTGGGCATTAGTGACTTGCCCAAGGTCACACAGTTAATAAGTGTGTCTAGTGTTTGAGGCCGGATTTGAACTCAGGTCTTCCCTCACTTCAGGGATGGTACTCTAGAAGTGCTAATTTTTTTTATCTATCTTTCCATGGCCTTTTATTGAATGTAATTTTTGTTGCTGTATGGTCTGGAAATGGTGCATTTAATATTTCTGCTCTTTTAAATTTGGTTTTAAGGTTTTTATGCCCTAATACATAGTTAATTTTTGTGAAGTTGCCACGGATAGCATAGAAAAAGATATATATTCCATTCTAATTCCATTTATTTTATTCCAGAGTTTTTTCACATCTAACTTTTCTAAAATCCTGTTCATCTCCTTAATTTCTTTCTTGTTTATTTTATGGTTAGATTTATCTTGCTCTTAAGAAAAGAAATTTGAAGTTCTCCAGTAGTTTTATCATTTATTTCCTCCTATAGTTTACTTAATACTTCCTTTAAGAATTTGGATGTTATGCAGTTTGTAGCATATTTAGTATTGTTATTACTTCATTGTCTGTGGTGCCTTTTAGCAAGATGTAATTTTCCGGTTTAACTCTTTTGGTTAGGTCTATTTTTGCTTTTCCTTTTTCTAAGATTATGATTGTTTCCCTTAAATGGAAATATAGATGAAAAATTAATTGGACACTTAAAACTGTCTTAGAAAAAGATATTGGATAAGCCATCAGTGAGCTCCCTAAGGAAAAAAATTACCGAGACCAAATGGACCAACAGTTGAGTCCTGCCAAATGTTTAAAGAGTGGTTAATTCTAATACTATATAAACTGTTTGGGAAAATTAGAAAGGAAGAGTTCTACCAAATTATTTTTATGACATGAATATAGTGCTAATACTTAATCTAGGAAGAGCAAAAATAGAGAAAACTATAGACCAATTTCCCTAAGGAAGATTGATGCAAAAATTCAAAAGAAAATATTAAAAAGAAGATTACAGCAGTATGTCACAAAGGTCATACATTATGATGAGGTGGGATTTATACCAGGAGCACAGGAATATTAGGAAACCTATCAGCATAACTAACCATATCTATAACAAAAAGCAACAAAAATCACGAGGTTCTCTCTGTAGAAGCAGAAAAGACTTTTTACAAAGTGCAAAACTCTTCCTAATTTTTCCTCTAGCTTTCTTATTTTATTTTTCAAATCCTTTTGGAGCTCTTCCACCAATTTTTGTTAGGCTTCTGTCCAGTTCACGTTGTTTTTGATAACTTTGCTTGTAGCTGTTTTTATATCATTGTCTTTTGAGTTTATATCTTCATTTTCCTTATCAACACAATAATTTTTTATGATTAGTTTTTGTTGTTTGCTTATTTTTCCAACCTATTTCTTGACTTTTTATTTTACATTAAACTTGGATTCTGCTCCTAGGGTGATGGGGGCTTTGTGTTAAGGTTTAGGATTTTCTTGCTGCTGTTTTCTGGGAGTTTGTAGATTTTTGATTCTTCCAACGTGGTATCATTTAAGGAGAAGTGTGGTCACTTCTTTCCTGAGCCATACTTTAGTCTTTACCATAGATGGGTTTCCCTGTAGCCCAGCTGCTAGTGCTCATATTGATCCTGAAACTGTGACCAGGTCCCTGCTCTTCTGTGGCCATAAGCACTAGTTCTTCTTTATCTGTTGGAACTGAGACCAGGGCCTTTACTTCCTTTTGAATAGCTGCAAATACTCTTCTCTACTCTGGAACTATTATGATCAGGGCCCCTACTGCCTGCTGGCAAGAAGGACTATTGTGTTAGGGGCTCCTCTTTGTTGTGGAACTACAACTTGAAAATGTGTATGGGCAGTGCAACAGAATACTGAACCAAGTGCCAGCACAGCATCACTTGTCATCTCTTTTTGACCCACAGTCTGACCCCCTAACAGTCTGTGGGCTGAGACTTCCTGGAGCTGCTGCAACTGCTGTCAAGATCGGCTGTGTAGGTTGCCATGGCAAATGTTCCCCCTGGCTGTGTGCTTGACCACCCCCTTGACAGGCCTCTCCTCCCGTCCTCTTACTTGGTCTTGGGCTGGAAAGTTGTTTCACCCCAACCTTTTGTTGGTTCTGCTGCTCCAGAAATTGATTTAAGGGATTGTTTTAAAGTTGTTTACAGGGGAATTTGGGAGAATTCAGGTGAGTCCTTACCTCTGCTCTGCCATCTTGGTTCTGTCTCTGGTATTATAATTACATAATATTAAGCCTCATTTTGTTGTTCTTTTCCTGACAGTTTCTTGAGGGCTGGGACTATTATTTTCTTTCCTTTTATCCGCCGTGCTTAGCATTATTCCTGGTATATAGCATAAACTTAATAAATGTTTGTTGATTGGTTACCAAAGGTCTTATAATTAACTGTAATGGATATTTAATTAACTAAATTTAATGTCACATAGTTTCTACGCTAATTTCATTCCTCATCACCTGCCTAGTATTCTGGCTATGTTTCTACATCCAATGCTATGAAGTACTCAGAGCCAAAGGGAAAGATAAACAGTAAGTTTGATCAAAATATACTTAACTCCTAGGTAAAAGCAGCCCACAAGAAGCTTCTGTGAGGTGTGGAAACCTGCTGTCCAATCCCTACAGTTGTCTTTCTATGCTCCTTACCCAAAGGGCCCAGGGAGTGGTTGTGGGTGAAAGGTGAAGTTAGTTCAAATTGCCTACGTTCACTTGCTTGCTTGCTTACAGTTGCTTACTTCTCTCTTATGCTTGCTCACAACACTCAGGTTATTGCAATAGCCTCCTCTTGATTTTCTTTCTGTCAGTCTTTCTCCTTTCTAGTTATTCCTCCAGATAACTGATAAATTGACATTCTTAACAGACAGATTTTACCATGTCATTCACCCCCTCGCTCAAAAGATCTTCATTTTCTGTCCTCCTTGAGCTTATTGGAATATAGCTATTGGATATCCATAGTGAAATAATAATGAAATATTGAAAATTTGTATTTATAGTTATGTATAGAACTTTAGGGGCATAGATTGAAAACCAGAAGAGACCTAAATTAAAGATTCTAGAGGCTAGTTTGCTTGTTTAATAGATGGTAAAAATAATACTCAGAGAAGTTAAATGACAGGTCTAATGTCACACAACTAGTAATATTGTCAGAAGCAGAATTTGAACTCAAGTCTACCTGACTCCATGTTTCTGTTCTCTGTTGTATTACTCATACCCTGATAAAATGTAAGGTGTCTCCTGTCTCTAAATCTTTGTTCTCACTCAATGAATGCTTTTTATTATCTAGTAGCTGCATGTTCTCATGACATAACCTTTTAATGTTAGTATTCCTGGAGCAGTTCCAGTGCTTTCTACAACTGATCTGAACTACTAGAATACTGATTAAGGGGTCCCCAGAGTCTAGCATATCCATGAACTTTTGCAGATGTTCTTCATAGCTAGTAGAAAAGTGGCAGTCTTTGGAAGAGGTCCAATCAGGCACTATCAGTATTAAAATAGCAAAGAGTTTCAGGGGGTAAAGTCACTCAAATACGACAATTACTATTCTCTGAGATGAACATTCATATTGTCCAAAGCTTTTTTCAGTAGAGGTAAGTAAACTGAGTACTGTTTTTTGAACAAAGAGGGTATCAATTAATTAAAGAATGGCTTAACAAATTGTCAGAAATAAATGAAATGAGTTATTGTTGCTCTGTAACAAAAGATGATTATGAGAAATTCAAAATGACATGGGGAGATATAAATGAAATGATATAGAGTAAAATAAACAGAACCAGGGAAATGACATATTTATTATTACGTTTAATGGAAGGAAAGGTAACTACTTTGCTTGACATTCTTTGGTTTTTCATTTTGTAAGCCCTCACTTTCCATATCCTACCTAGTATATCTACCTTTTAAAATTTAGATTCTGTTTGCATTCACCCCTAGATTTGTGCTCATTGAAGTTGGGATTGGCTCCAGACTACCACCCACAATTATATTCTTCTTTTAACTTAGATAACAGGTTTTATCTGTTTTTGAATTTAACTTATGAAAATCTGCCTTTTCACCTGTCTGATTCTTCTCCCCATCTCCCTATCACTTTTGTTTAAGAAAGGAAGTTCTTCAGAAGTAATTAGATGCCCTATATTGAAGAAACTTTTACCTCTTTTTTTTTGTCTTATAGGTAATCAGTAATCAATTTTTTAATTAGGCTAGCTGGCAATCAATAAATTGATGACCAGCAACTTCTCTCAGTAACCAAAGATCTTTTTCCCAGTTACCAAAGACCATTTTTACCTCTTTCTTACACTGTCTCATTAGTAGATTTATATTTGTGTATGTGTATGTATGTGTGTGTGTGTGTGTGTGTTTGTGTGCATGCACATATGTGTATAGTTTTCACTCAGTTGATAATTATGGCCAAATAATTATCAGGTACTCTACTTCTTAATTTATTGTTTTATGTGCAATACACTTGATGTTTCAGTGTCATGCAGTTTTTTGTATTTTAATGGCAGTAATATGTGGCATCAAACAAGGGTGCTATAAATATTAACACTGATGGTTTGAGTGCTTCATTAGAAATTCACCAAATAAGATATAGCATGATTAAGTACAATGTATTTTGTTCTCTTTATTAATATACAATTTCATCTTCTTAATTGTTACTTTCATCCTTCCTCCCCATATGTTAGAAATTTGCCAGTCTTAACTGATAGACTTCAGGCCTTAAAGATAGGTGTTATAATAACAGTTCTTCACCCTTTTGGGAAGCTTTTGGTCTTATTGTTATGGTTTTCTTTCTACAGACTGGGGAGTTCTCAGCTCGCTTCCTTTTGAAGTTACCGGTAGATTTCAGCAACATTCCCACATACCTTCTCAAGGTAAAAAAAAAGACTTCATCTAGTTTTATATTACAAATGAAGTGTCATATTAATTATTTAATCTAAAATATTGGTTAGCCAGTAATTCTTCAGGATGGTGAACAATGTTTATTGCCTGTATCATATCTTTGTAATTTAAAAACTATGATAACTTCAAGTTACTTAGAAATTAAATTTCTTTTAAAAGTATAACATAGGAAAATTTAACTTAGAAGTAAAATAAATCATTTGAAATTCTCATTTATGGAGTCTCTTTGTACAAAATACTATAAACTAATGAATTTCTTACTTTTATTTTCATTAGTTCCTAGTTTTGGGAGACTGTGTATTGAGATAAGTTACAAAGGACTGGAAATAGGAATTAAGGTTGTCACAGTGGAATGGTTGGCCTAAGAGAAAAGATTCATACATGAATGGTGACCTAGAGTTCATTTGATACAAGCGTAGATACATGAATACTGAGCCATTAGGGGTGCATCAAATTTTTTCCTCATTTTTCTTTCTTTTAAAAAAATTTTTTTATTGCTACCTATTACCCTTATAGCTTATTACCTTGCATTACCTTCACTATTGAATATCTCTCCCTTTTATCATAAAACTCTTGTTACAGAAATTCTAAAAGAAAGGGAAAGAATATACAATTTGGCCAAAAAAATAAATGAAGCACATCCTTTATGTTTGACTATAAATATACAATTCTACACCCATTGCTTCTCACTTTTACAAAGAAGTTTTCTCTGTTAATAAAAAATAATTTTACTAACTCTCTCCTTAATCTCTAATTTCACTAAAATCCTTCCCTAATAGATTTTGATTATTCTATTAGATTATTTAGATTATTCCATCAAACCTTTAAAGAACAATGAAAACTTATACAAGTTATTCTAAAAAAATGTTCTTTCATGTGTTTTGGCTAACTGAATTTCTGTTTCTGAGATTGGGTTGTTTAGGGTCTTTTTGTCTTAATTTTTACAACTTGTGTATTTTATATTTTTGTAGATATTTATCTTTTTCCTTTTAATTCTCAACTTTGCTGGCATATAACTGTGTATGCTAATTTCTGAAAATTTTCTTTTTTTCATTTCTAATTGTCATAAATTTAGCCCATTCATTTTGCATTTTGGCAATTTGCTTTTTCACCTTTATTTTTTTTCCTCTATTTTTGAATAAGATTAACTAATAGCTTGCTAATTTTGTTAGGTATTGCGTTTGTTATTGTTTTCAAAAAACCAGCTCTTTGTTTTCAATTTTGTTTCTCTTAAATATCTTCTTTTGTGATTATTTTGAATTCTTAATTACTGATATCTCAGTAACTAAATATAAAGAGCAAAAAAAATGTGTATGGATGAATCCCATAAAAAGCATCAAACAAAAATAGTTTAGAGAAGGGAGGGAAGGAAGTGAGGGAAGAACAGGATTATTATTTTTTGAAGTTGGATGGCAAATGTGTTGATTACCCAAGGAAAGACGGAGATCAAGAGAAAATAAGAAGGATCTAGAAAAACTCATTTTGTTGAGCAAATTCTAAATTCTTTCTATTTTGTTTTTTAAATAAAATCTGCTAATTTTAACAGAGCAATGAAAAAATGTTTTTGCTGCTCTATCCTTCCTGAGCAAATGATTTTGAAAATGGCAAGGGACTTAGTGTTAGGGGATCTCCCTGTTACTTCCAGGGTCTTTTACTCTTTTAAAATATTTTTACCAATTTAACAAGTAATAATAAATTTCTCAATGGTGTTTCAAGTCTGCTTTTTTATTGTAAAGTTTGAATAGTTTTTAGATATTTATCATGTTCTTTTGAGAACTGCCTATTTTATTTTATTTTATAATTTATAGATTGAAGAATTCGTTTTACTTTTACAAATTTATATTAATTTGAGAATTTGATTGACATATATTAGTTATTATAATTATTATGTCTTCATAATTTTTGTTTGTGTATATCTTATATTTCCTGAATAAATTGTACACTCTGGGCAAGAGAGACAGGGCCCATTTGGTAATTTTGTCTTTGTTTTGTCAGCACAAGTACCTTATATATAATGAACAAAGAAGAGATTAATAGGAGGTTAATAAATGCTTATTGAATTATAGTTAACTAAACTGTTTTCTAATATTGTTCAGTGAAGCAGGTAGGTGATTCAGTGGATAGGAAGACCTGAGTTCAAATCTAGCTTCAGACACTTACTAGCTGTGTGACTCTGGGCAAGTCAGTTAACCCTGTTTACCTCGGTTCCTCATCTGTAAAATGAGCTGGAGAAGGAAATGGCAAACCACTCCAATATCTCTGCCAAGAAAAACCTAAAAGGCTTCATAAAGAGTTGGACACAACTAGAAATGACTGAATAACAAGAACCTAACTAACCCTTGGGTTGTTCTGAGGATGTTTTGAGATGATGTTTGTAAAGCACTTACCATAATCCCTCACATATAGGAGGTGCTTTTAAAATGCTTATTCCCTTCCATATTAATAGCACCAACCTACCAGGGTTGTTGTGAGAACAGAATGTGCTTGTAAAGTGAGTTATAAACCTTAAAGTCCTATGTAAATGCTAGCTGTTGTTGTTGCAAAATTATTTTTATATAATAAAATACAGTTGTTTTTCTTTAATAATTCCATTTTTAACAAATAGATAAGCATTTTCTTCTTGACAGTTGTGACAGATTTCGTTACATTTTCTAGATTTTTTATTTTAAAGTATTGACATGATTGAGCATTTGAAATTTTTTATAGTATAACATAATATATTAAGTTTTGATTATCTGCATTATCTCATTTTTGATTTCCCAGAAATTTTCCCCCTCCACCAAACTCTGCTGTATTATATGTCTTTGTTTTTAATGCTATATTATTTGTTCTAATCCATTGTTCTTTTTCATATTTTTTCTGCTATCTGGTAGTTTTGATAATTACTCCTTTATAATATAATGTGATATCTAGCAGCATGTGCCTTCTTCACTTTTTGCTTTAATTATTCCCTTTGATTTTCTTGTCCCTTTGTTCTCCCATGTAATTTTTTATTATCAGTATAATTCATCATAGCAGCCTCTTGGTATTTTGTTTGATATTGCACTAAATCTACAAATTATTATAGATAATATTGCCATTTTTACTATATTGCCCTCACTTAATTTTGTACATTTTGTTCATTTAAAATTTTTTTTCTTGGTGTGACGTATTTATTAAGCTATTTTAAAGCTATTTATTATGTTGATTAATTGTTTTTGGTTGAAGCTCTTGAACTTTCTAAATACGCCATTGTATCATATGAGAGTATAGGTATTTTCTTCTTTGCCAGTGTTTTTTTTAAACTTATTTTTCTTGTCTTCTATAGCTGACATTTAAAAAATGATGCCTATTATTAATTCTTTTCTTAGTAGGACTGAATCTGTTTATCCATTACATGTACATGTGTAACACTAGTTTTTTTTCATCATGTTGAGGAAATGTCCTGTGATTGATAGTTTTTAGAGCTTTAAAAATGAATGATCCCTCATCATTCTGGAGAGGCACAGGTATATAAAACAGGTGTCTAAAACAGGCTGTAAAAACAGCAGCCAGTATGAAACTATTAAGAATTATAGTAAAATATATTATCATTCATTCAGTGACTACTATTAAGCACCTGTTTAATGTTCCAGGCAATGTTCTAGGCCAGGTGTGGGAAACCTGTGGCCCTCTAGGTCCTGAAATGCAATCCTTTGATTGAATCCAAACTTCATGTAACAAATTTCCTTAATAAAAGGAGCTTTCTGTTCTAAGCACTGGGGATACAAGAATAAGGAACAAAACAATCTTTGCTTGCAATAAGCTTATATTTTAATGTTGAAGGCAAGCATGTGTGTGTATGTATACGATATAAACCAAAATTAGTAAATACAAATACATATAAGTAGTTAAATGCAAAATAAAGTGAGAGGAGGGGCACTGGCAGTTGATAGGATCAGGAAGTTCTTCATGCAAAAGATGGTACCTGAGCTACATTGCAAAGTAAATGAAGGCTTTCAAGGTGGAAGTACATTCCTGACATGAGGAATATCCAGTGGGGAAAAAAATGCATAGAGTGAGGAAATGGAGTGCTATTTGTGAAGAATAAAGGAAAGGTCAGTTTGGCTAGATTGTGTCGTGCCCAGAGACTGAGGGGGAGAACAATATTCAGTGAGCCCAAAAAGGTAAGTTGAGGGTAGGTTCTGTAGGGCTAATTTAAATCAGTTTATATCCGATCAGAGGTAAAGAAAGTCACTGGAGTTGATTGAGTAGTGGAGTCACATTATAAGATGTCTAAAGAAAAATACTTTGGCAGAATGTAAGTTGGATTTACTTAGTGGTAGCCTTCAGGCAGAAAGACCAATTAGAAAGCTGTAGAAATGCTCGGGGGCAGAAATGGTTAGGGCCTGAATGAAGGTCATAGCTACGTGGGTGGAGCAAGGGGGATCAGATGGGAGAGATACAGAACTGTCAAGATTTGGCCATGTGTTGGCTATGTGGGGTGAGAGAAAGGGAGAGAGTAAGGAAATGCAGGATAATGATGACATTATGAACTTGAGATAATGGGAGGATGGTGGAGCCTTGGATAGAAATAGGGAAGTTTGGGAGAAGAGAGGGTTTGGGGGAACAATAATGAGTTATACCACTAGTAATTTCTATTCAGTAGTCATAGATGGTTAATACCTATTTTTCTAATATTGTGTTCAAATCCTGGACATTATTTGTTTATCATTTTTAGACGTTTCTAAATCTTGATGAGGCATAGATGCCCAAACATTATTGATTTACAGTATCTTTCTTAGATTTAGTTAGCTTATCCTTTAACTCATGTAGCTTCTGTGCTGTTCAGTGAATATATATTTAATATGAAAATGAAGTCATGTTACTGAGTAGCAGCCCTGATATACTAGATATATAGTGGGTCACTGCGTCTGTAAGATCAGGTGTGATACTGACTGATTTGGTGGGTTAGGATTGGGATTAGAATGAAAAAAGACATTTAGACCATCTAATATTTTTAAAAAGTTTACTTACAGCATGGAAAGTGTATTCAACAAGGAGAAAGGAATTGAGAGATTGAAAGAAGACTGGGAGTAAGATGAGGCATGAGGGGTAGTCTTAAGGGAAGAGAGAGAGATTATTAATCACTATATATCAGGCATATTTTATTATTAATTAAAAATTATTGATTGCTGTGTGGTGGGCCAACTTTCCTTGTCTCTGTCTGATTTTTTGTGTACTAACTTTTGTACTTAAACAGCCAGAAATTCAAGAGTTAGTCATCCTTTGGGTCATTTAAGGCTCTATTGTGATTTTAATACTCTTTAAATAAAAGCTAGCCTAATCTGCTCAGAGTAGGGCTTTAGGAAAAGCTAGTCCAGGAGCTATGGTTATGACTCTAGCAGATAGCATAATTATCACACCAGTTTTGAAGTCTTTCTTCTTCATACACATTAGCTGTGTGATGTTGGTCTTGCAGTGAAGGTGCTAATCTGCATTGCTGCAAGGACTTTCCCCATGGAGAGTTTCCTGTAAGAATAAAATCACAGGTCTCACTTAAAAGTAATGTGTTATTTATGTGCCTTATGTATATAATATAATTTTCGTTATTTCTGTATTCTATTTTTTTTTAACTGTTGCTTTGGTCAATTTTGTAACACCTATTATTTTAGCGTCAATTGAGACATAATAAATTCTTGTGTTATTCCTCTGTGCTCTATTTTCCAAATACATTATTTTTGATAATAAATATAGTACTTGTGCTTCTAATTTTTCTGTCTTTTGACTTTGCTTTAAATTTTCATTAAATTATAGAATTTTCATGTTGTTTCCTTTAATTCTTTTTTTAAAGGCCCCATATTTATGCTATATCTTCTACACCAGTTGTACCCGTGATGCTCTTTCTCTTGTTTGGTCATAAATTCTTCCCTTCTCTATAGATCTGACAGGTCAAATTTTCCATGGTCTCCTAGTTTACTCCTAGTTTACTTATATCACTCTTTATGTCTAAATCATTTATCCATTTAATCTTGGATTATAGTGTGAGATGTTGGTCTATTCGTTTTTTCTAAACTCCAGTTTTCCTAGTGATTTTTGTCAGATGATGAGTTTTTACCCCAAAGGCGTGAATCTTTGGGTTTATTAATTTACTACTGTGTATCATATACTTAATCTATTCCACTAATCCATCACTTTATTTCTCAGCCAGTAACAGATTATTTTCATGATTCCCAATTTGTAATCTGTTTGAAATCTGGTATGGGTAGGCCACCTTTCTTCACATTTTTTTTTCACCGATTTTCTTGATACTCCTGACCTTTTATTCTTCCAGATAAATTTTTTGATTATTTTTTTCTGGTTCTGTACAAAAATTCTTTGAAAGGTTGATGGCATGGCACTGAGTAAGTAAATTAACTTAGAATTATCCTGTTTGTTATATTGGCTCAATCTACCCAAGATCAATTAGTATTTCTCCAGTTGTATAGATATATCTTTATTTGTGTGAAAAGTATCTTGTAAATATTTTTCATATAATCCCTGGGTTTAACATCTTGCAGGTAGTCTCCCAAATACTTTATATTGTCTGCAGTTATTTTAAGTAGAATTTCTCATTCTATCTCTTGCTGCAGGGTTTTGTTAGTAGTATATAGATATGCTAATGACCTATATGAATTTATTTAATATTTTGCAATTTTGACAAAGTTTTTGTTGCGTTTATTTTTTAGTTGATTCTCTAGGATTTTATAAGTATGCTGTCATCTGTAAGGAGTGATAGTTTTGCTTCCTCATTGCCTATTTTTTTGCCTTCAATTTCCTTATCTTATTGCTATTGTTAGCATTTGTAGTATGATATTGAAGTGGTGATGATGGACATCCTTGCTTTGCCCCTAATCTTTTTGGAAATGTTTCAGGTTTATCCCTGTTATAGATAAATACTTACTCTTATTTTTAGAAAGCTACTACTTATTTTAAGAAAGGCTTGATATATTCCTTTGCTTTCTAGTGTTTTTAATGGAAATACGTGTTGCATTTTGTCAGAAGCTATTTTTACGTCTAATTACATGATTTTTGTTGTTTTTGTTATTAATATGACCAGTTTTGCTTATATTTTCCTCAGTAGTAAAGCAGTCCTGCATTCCTTGTATAAATTCCTTCTGGGCATTGTATGTGACCTTTGTGATATATTACTGTTATCTCCCTTGTAGTATTTTATTTCAAAATTTTGTACCAGTGTTTATTAAGGAAATTTTCCTATCATTTTCTTTCTCTCTTTTTGCTCTCCTTGGTTTAGGTATCAAAACCATATTTGTGTCATAAGAGGAATTTGGTAGGACTCCTTTACCTATTTTTTTCAAATAGTTTATATAGCATTGGGATTAATTGTTCTTTAAATATTTGGGAGAATTTACTTCTCAACTCATCTGACCCTAGAGATTTTTCTTGGGGAGTTCATTGATAGCTTGTTCAGTTTCTTTTTCTAAGGTAGGGTTATTTAAGTATTCTGTTTCTTCTTCTGTCGACTTGGGTAGTTTATATTTTTGTAAATATTCATACATTTTACTTAGATTGTTTTCTGACATGTAATTGGGCAAAATAATTCTTAATAATTGCTTTAATTTCTCCCCTCTCTTGGTGGTATATTCACCCTTCTCATTTTTGAGACTGGTAATTTGATTTTCATCTTTTTAAAAAATCACATTAACCAATGATTTGTCTACTTTTAAAAAAAAAGCTTCTAGTTTTATTTATTAGTTTAATGGGCTTTTTGCTTTTAGTTTTCTTAATCTCTCCTTTGATTTTCAGGATTCCATTTTGGCATTTAATTGAGGATTTGAAATTTGTTCTTTTTTAAAGTTTTCTTTTAGTTGAATGTACAATTCATGATCTGCTTTTTCTCTCTTTTGTTGATATATGCATTTAGAATTATAAAATTTCCCCTAAGAACTGTTTTGACTGTATCCCACAAATTTTGCTATCTTTTCTTATTTTTGTTGTTCTCTTTAAATAAATTATTCGTCATTTCTGTGATTTGTTCTTTGATCCACTCATTGTTTAGGATTAGGTTATTTAGTTTCCAATTAATTTTTAGTGTTTGTTTCTTTGGCCCTTTATTGAATGTAATTTTTTTTACATTTAAAGCTAAAAATGGTGCATTTAAAATTTCTGCTTTTCTGCATTTGGTTGTGAGCCTTCTATGCTCTAATACAAGGATAGTTTTTGTAAAGTTGCCATATACATCTTAGAAAAAGGTACACTCATTTCTGTTCCCATTCAGTTTTCTCCAAAGTTCTCTCATATCTAACTTTGCTAAGGTTCTATTACTCTCTTTAACTTTTTTCGTATTTCTTTTTTTAAATTTATCTAGCTCTGAGAGGGAAAAGTTGAGATTCCTTGCTAATATAGTTTTATAATTTCTTCTTGTAATTCATTTAACTTTTCCTTTAACAATCTGGATGTTATATCTTTTGGTGTGTATATGTTTAGTATTACTATTACTTCATTCTCTATGGTACCTTATGGCAAAATGTAGTTTCCCTGCTTATCGCTTTTAATTACATCTATTTTTGCTTTTGCTTTGTCTGAAATCATGATTTCTACCCCTACCTTTTTTTTAACCTTAGCTAAAACATGATAGATTTTGCTGTAGCCTCTTATTTTACTTTTCCCTATGTTTCTATATTTTTTTTTTGCTTTTTTTTTTGGAGGGGGGAAAGTAGGGTAATTGGGGTTAAGTGACTTGCCCAAGGTCACATGGCTCGGTTTTTGTATGTGTGTTAAGTGTCTGAGTTTGGATTTGAACTCATGTCCTCCTTACTCTGGAGCCAGTGCTCTATTCACTGGGCCACCTAGCTGCCCCATCCCAATGTTTCTTTGTTTCATGTGTGTTTCTGGTAAACAATGTGTTTTTGGATTCTGTTTCCTAATCCATTCTGTTATTCACTTTTGTTTTATAGGTGAATTCATCCCATTCTTATTGACAGATGATTACTAAGTATACATTTCCCTCCATCCAGGTTTCTTGTGTTGTTTTTTTTGGAGGGCAGGGGAAGGATCGGTTGTCTTTCTCTTTATCCTGTTCCTCCTCTAAAGTCTGTTTGGCTTCTGACCAGAGGCTTCCTTAATCTACCTTCTCTTTTTTCACCTTAGCCTCAACCCTTCTTCTTATCTCCTTTACTTGCTACTTACTACTTTTACTTCTACTTACTCCTAGATTGGGTAAGATAGATATCTGTGCCCTACTGTGTATATGTGTGTGTGTGTGTGTGTGTGTGTGTATCTGTCTTAATTCTTTGAATCCATTTAGATGAGAGTGAGTTTTAAGGCCCACCACCCCTCCTACACCATTTCTCCCACCTCATCCTTGCATATCTCTTTTTCATGACATAATTTCCCCCATTCTTCCTCTTTCTTCTCCTTCTCCCAGGACACCTTTTTCTTGACCATCCGTTAAAAAAAATAACATCCCAGCATAATCAAGTCTCTTCCACACCCTTTGTCAATGTAGATTCCTTCTAATTACCTTAATAATTATACATTTATTAGAAGTTACATGTATCCTCTCTCCCTTATAGAAAGATAAACAATGTAATCTTATTGAATTCCTTATGATTTTTCTTTCATATTTACTTTTTTATATTTCTCTTGAGTCTTGTGTTTGAAAGTCACATTTTCTGTTCAGTTCTGGTCTTTTCACTAACAGTGCTTCAAAGTCCTCTCTTTTATTAAATGTTTGTATTTTTCACTTGAAGAATTATACTTACTTTTGCAGGATAGGTTATTCCTGGTTGTAATCCCATTTCTTTTACCACCTGGAATAACATATTCCAAGTCCTGTAATACATTAAAGTGGAAGCTGCTAAGTATTGTGTGATACTGACTGTGGCTTCACAATATTTGAATTGTTTCTTTCTGACTGATTGAAGTATTTTCTTTTTTAACTAGAAGTTCTGGAAATAATATTCCTGGAATTCATTCTTAATATTCATTTTAGAATATCTTTCAGGAGGTTATTGGTGGATTCTTTCAATTTTCATTTTGCCTTCAGGATCTAAGATGTCAGGACAGATTTCCTTGATAATCTCTTGAAATAGGATGCCCAGGCTTTCTAAAAAATTCTGATTTTCTGATAGTCTGGTGGTCTACTAATTCTTAAATGATCTCTTCTTAATCTGTTTTCCAAGACAGTTGTTTTTTCTGAAGAGATGTTTCACATTTTCTTTGTTTTCATTCTTTTGAATTTCTATTATTGTTTCTTGATTTCTCAAAGAGTCATTAGTTTTCAGTTGTCCAGTTATAATGTTTAAGTAATTATTTTCTTCAGTGAGCTTTTATACTTCTTTTTCTAATTGACTAATTTCAGATGCATAAATCCAGACAACTGCAGAGAGAAATAAAAAGGTATTCTTAAGTGAGCAATGCAGAGAAATAGAAGAAAACTATAGAATGGGAAAGACAGTAGATCTCTTCAAGAAAATTAGAGATGTTGAGGGAAAGTTTCATGCAAAATGGGCATGATAAAGGGCAAAAGTAGTAGGGATTTAAAAGCAGCAGAAGAGGTTAAGAAGAGGTGGCAAGAATATACAAAAGAACTGTGTAAGAAAGATCTTAATATCATCAATAACCATAATGGTATGGTTACTGTTCTAGAGCCAGGCATCCTGGAGAATGGAGTCAAGTGGGCCTTAGAAAGTATCACTAACAATAAGACTAGTGAAGGTGATGGAATTCCAGCTGAGCTATTTAAAACCCTAAAAGATGATGATGTTAAAGCGAGGCAGTCAATATACTAGCAAATTTGGAAATTACAACAGTGGTCAATGGATTGGAAAAAATCAGTTCATGTCCCAGTCCTAAGGAAGGGCAATGCAAAGGAATGTTCAGATTACCAAACAATTGGTAATTTTGTGTACCAGCAAGGTTACACTTAAGGTTCTGCAAATTAGGTTTTAGCAATATGTGAACTGAAAATTACCAGAAGATCAGACTAGTTTTTGAAGAGGCAGAGGAACTAGTGACCAAATTGCCAACATTCACTGGATAATGGAAAAAATAAGGGAGTTCCAGAAAAATGTTTACTTCCACTTTATTGATTCCACTAAAGCCTTTGAACTTATCTAGTCAGTGTTTCATTCTGACCACAAGCATTCCTCTCTGCCCTTGAAATGTGACCCAGAAGTTGGTATAGCTAATGAAGTTGCCAAACAGTGTTCAGTACTGTGTTAAATGCTAGCACAGAAATCTTTTGTAACCTCTTTCTGACCAGTTGCCAGTTTTTCTCACCCTCTCTGGCTTGAGTGCTACCATAGCTGCTGTTCTCTTCCACTACCTCATCTTATCTGTGGTATTTTGTCTACATGGTCTTTGGGACAGCCTGTACCCTCATGTCACAGATCTTTCCTTCTGACCTCCTAGGTTATATTAAACTGAAACAAAGTCTTACCCTTACCCTTTTTTTTTTTGCACTTCAGTCCAGAATTTTATTTGAGTCATTATTTTAAAATCGTTTAGAGGAGAATGTTGGGAATGCTTGTCTGAGTGCTACCTCTACTTTGCCATCTTGACTTTGCCCCTAGATGTCCTGCCTCCACAATTTTTACAAAATATATTTTCATTTATTCTGCTTCACTTTAATTTCTCAATGTAGTACAGTTTCTTCCTTTCCTAGAGATCGTTTCTTAAAATAAAAAAGAATGAGTGGGAAAAACTATTTGTCCACCTTAACTAACATATTTTAAAAGTCTGACATTTTTTGTGGTTTTCCATACTCACTCCCTTACCCGTCAAAGGAAGGGTTAGGTGTCCTTTCATCTCTTCTTTGCTGCCAAGTTTATAGATTATAATTTTATGACATACCATGTTGTTTTGTTTTTTCTTTCCATTTAAATTGTTGTAGACATTGCTTACTTTATTTTGTATCAGTTGATATACATTTTTCCGTGCTTCTCTGTGTTCACAATAGTCATTGTTTCTTTCAGAAAAATAATGTTCCAGTCATATATGACAGCTTGTTTAGACATTCCTCAGTGGACATGAACTTTATGTTCAGTGCTTTGGTACTGTAAAAAATGTTGCTATAGATATTTTGGTGTATAAGGGGCTTTTCTTTTTGTCATTGACATCCTTGGTAAGTATGTGTGATCTCTGGGTAAGTTGTATATACATTTTAGCTACTTGCAAGCTTCAGTGTCATTTTGTGTCTAAGCAGGTGCTAGTTATCTGGTTTGATAAATCTTAGGATGTTCATTCTCATATCTTTAATATGTGCCTCAGGAAGACAGAAGTTCCTCTTTATTTCTATTATTAGAGAGATTACTATCTTTGTACTTTACAGCAATCCATCTCAGTAGGGAATCAAGTACCACCACTCCTTATCTTATCACTTCTCTATCCTTATATTTCAGCTTCTATTTTTTTAAATGTATTTTTAAATTTAAAAAATCCTCTGAAATTTTAATTCGTGTTCTTTTATGTGAAACCAAGAATGAACTTTCCTAACCTAAGATATAGTAGTAACTGTTGCACTATATATTTCCTTTAGAAGCACATCACCAAAACATTCACATGCTTGCCCACTTGGAGTGAGGGGGTTATTCATGCATTCCATCCATCCATTCATAGAGGAAGTGATTTTTATTTCTCTAGCCAATGAGGGAAGCTGGTATTCCTAGAAGCTAGTATTCTAGCCACAGAACAAAGGTTTTCTGAATATCACCAACCTTATGGTTTACCCTGGGAGTTATTCCAAGTTAGATAGTCTCAGAATCAGTTTTGAGAGGAGATTTCCAGATGCAGTATGCTACTGGCTTAAATATCAAACCTGACCATATATTTTCTTAGCCGTTGTGCTATTTGAAGAGCAAAGGGTAGTGTTCTTCTTTAGATAAGTATTTCTGGCTGGAAAGAGATTACTTTAGCTGCCCAAGCTGTATTCATGTTTCAGGGAAATTCAAACTACGGACTGACTACAAGCTTCAGAAATAATACTGCAGGATCCTATGGAAAACTGGGGACCTACCACCTTGTCAACTCAGAATTCAGTTCCTTTCTAATGAAAGCTAGTAAGTTTTTTCATTGCCTTACTAGCTTATTGATGGACTCCAAATGAACTCTTTGTATCTTATATATTTTCTATGAAATAGATATTTCATACGTATAACTTGAATACTTTTAGGGTAGTTTGTACCCCATTCATTTCCTCTGGGAGAATCTTTTGGACCTGGAAGCCACAGGTGGAAAGGTTAGATCTTTAATTGCCAGGACAGGGACTCTGAGTGCCTCGGGTTTCACTTTTCTTATCTTTCTGTGGGGTCGGGTGGAAGGGTGGTGTCTTAGTGACCTCTAAAATTCTGTAGTTCTTTCTACTGACCAGTGATCTTCTGATCTTTCTTAATGCCTTCTGTAGGATCATTTCTTTGTCATTTTAGTCTTGAATGTTGTAGTAGTGACCATCTTTTTTTTTTCCTGAGCACGTTTTTGTTTTTTTAAAGGATTTCTGCTTTCATCTGAGTCTATTACATTTTGATATAAGATAAGTGTATATGGTCCTCACTTGAGGCTTTTTAGGAACTTCATGACCTCTGTGATCATCTAGAGGCAGGACAAAATCTTTCGAATAACTAAAAATAATTCTTAATGATGGTAATAATTGAATATGTAACCATGAATCATTGTAAATGTTTGCCAAATTAGTGGAATTTTTTTTTAGCAGCTAACTCAAAGTAAAAAAACCGACTTAAAATAAAATTCCTGAGTAAAATACTGGTTTCCTGTCCCATTAAGCCTTCTTTTTCAATTTCCATTTGACTAATTCTCCATTCTGCACTCATGGGTTATAAAGTCCAAATGAGGGTGGAGCTCAGCAATTTCTATCAATTTCCCTACCTTCTGTGTTGTGGAAAATATACATATTAGGTCTGTGATTATTAAGCATAATTAATTTGGTTTCTGTAATTACTTTGCTTTACTAGAATAGTAAGTAGTTACTGTGGCAACCCTTTTGACACAGATTTACTGACGTCATCCATATGCCTCAGTTAAGTCTCTATTTAGGATCACTCAAAGACAAATTCAGTAATATTTAAAAGGCACTTTATATAATCACTATAACCCAGGAATTGCCATGATGATTTATTTGTTTTTATTTATAAATAACATAGCTTTTGAATATAATATATAGGCTGGTAAGTTTGGGTGCATCAGCCAGGGAGTTTCTTTCTAAAACAGGTCTTTATTCTTTTTGTGTTCTTGAAGATCAATGAAAAATAAGTGACTCTGAAATATACCCTAGACTATCATACGTTCCTTTGGAAAATTTTCTTTTTCTTTGTATTAATATTAGGAATGCTAATTTTGAGAAAGTCAAGATAGTGAAACAAAAAGATGGAATACACCCATTCACTACGTGTTCCACAATAATGTTTTGCTCTAAGATGGAACATTTCATTCTTAAAAGTAAAATATCTGCATAATAGTAGTATGAAAATAATTCATGTCTGTTTTCAAATTGTATATACAAATTTAGCAGTTTTTCACTCAAACTGAGAAGTAGAAAATAAATATTGTCCCTCTTTGCATTGCAGATATAATCATGTCACTCTCTATACTCGGTAAACTCCACTGGCTCCCTTTTTCTTACAGGATCAAATACGAAATACTCTTTGTGATGTTTAAAGCCCTTTATAACTTTGTGCCTACTCCTCCTCCCCCCTTTCCAGTCTTCTTACACTTTTTACTCTCTCACATACTCTTTGATCCAGTGACACTGGCCTCTTTGCTTTTGCAAAAACAGGATACTCCATCTCCAAGCTCTGGATATTTTTGACCATTTTATGACCATTTCCCAAGCCTGAAATGTTTCTCCATGTTCATCCCTGCCTCTTGGCTTCCCTGGCTTTCTTCAAGTCCCAGCTAAAACCTTTCTCAATCCTTCTTAATTCTAGCACCCTCCTTCTCTTAATTATTTTCTATTTATCCTGATAATAGCTTGTTTGTAAATATTTGTTTTCTTGTTGTTTCTCTCCCCCCACCCCACCCCCAGTTAGATTGGGAATTCCTTGAGAGCAGAGAATATATCTTTTGCCTTTCTTTACATTTCCAGCACTTAGGAAAGAGCCTGGCACATAGTGGGTACTTAGTAAATGCTTATTATTTCTAGTAGTCCAAAAGGCATCCCTATTTCTTGAAGTACTGAATTTTGAGAAACTATTCTTTTCGTTATTACACCAACAACCTAGGAACCTTGGGCCTTTTTTTTGTTTTCCCCAAAGATTTCCAATAGGTAGAACTGCTATTTAACTTAATATTTGGTATTTACTTAATTAATTTTCATTGAAAATTTAATTGCTTTTACAAAAACTACTTTGTTTTTACTTATTTTTGTAAATTTTGTTCTCACCCCCTTCCCCCCCCCCCCCTTTCCCAGTAGTATGTTAGCTCTTTGAGGGACTATTTTATTTTTGTCTTTTTCCCTCCTCCTTCTTCTTCAGTGCCTGGCACCTGAGTATGTACCTAGTAAATGCTTTTTGAATGAAATTGAATTGAATTTGATAGTGCTTATTGTAGTCTTCTAAACAGATTTTTTAAAATATCCAAGTGAGGGGAATATATACAGAAGCTAGAACCTAGATATAGTGCAGTTTTCTAAATTATTATTTCCAGATGGGATTTAGGAAAGTTTCATTTGTCTAGTTGACATCCACTCTTCCAGTATCACTGCTGAAACACATAGATGATATGCAGTGTACTATGCCCCCAGACTACTAGAAAATTAAGTATCATTGTTTAGTTCATATGCCAGAGATAAGCTTATAAACCACAATTTCATCTTCTCATTGTTATACTTAAAAATATCAAGGATGAATGTGAAATCTAAACATTCATAAATGTAACAAGTAAGTTACATCATTGTTTGATACAGGTGTGTTGATTGCCCCGTTCTCAATAGCTGTTCATGGGACAGTTTTTATGGCACCACATCATCCTGACTGATCTGAGTTTACTTTCTCTAGGTGTCCCCAAAACCACCACAATGCACCCTAACCATCTTCATGTTATGCCACTGTACACTATCCTCACCCTCCATCTTTTGCCTCCACACAGCATTCTAGTTCTAGCTCAGGGCCCTACACTCCTGATGAGTGAGATTTCATATCTAGATGCCTCCCATATATAGTATGATGCATGAAACATTCTTACGTGTGAACCCTGTACCTCTTGCTAATATTTTCCCCATTTTATATTTATACTCGAACAGTAATAATCAACATCCCTTTTCCTGGAAGGAATGTATCAATCAGTTGACATACGATTCTACTTACCGTACGCTTTATTTCCATATCACACTGGTCATAACTCTCCTACCCTTATTATCTTCTCTATTAAAATGCCCATTCCTTAAAAGCAGGAATTATCTCGTTTTTGGTGTTTGTGGTGGAGGGGGTATCCTCAGTGCTTTGCACATTGCCTGTCACATAATAAGCACCCAGATGCTTATTTATTCATTCATTCAGTGTTAGCCTGTTGAGCTTTTGCCTGGAATCAGGAAGACTCCTGTTCCTGAGTTCAAATCTGGCCTCAGACACTTACTAGCTATGTGACCCTCCTCTGTAAAATGAACTGGGAAAGGAAATGGGCAACTCCTCCAGTATCTTTGCCTACAAAACCCCAAATGGGGTCATGAAGAGTCGGACATAACTGAAAACAACTGAATAAGAGCAACAACAGCAACAACAAACTATGTAGCACTAATCGTCAGGCCATTATAGAAGTGGTTAATAAGGGTCCGTTTTATTGTGATTGAAGCATCCATACTTGCCACAGACATAATTTCTAGGTTTTAGGCGAGTTTCATTAGTATCATTGAATTTCACAAGGCAAGACAGAATTAATAATGAAGCTTGAACTTGCTTTCCCATTTCCTTGCCTTTGTACTTGCTATTCCCCAATGCCTGAAATGCTCTCCTTCCTTGCCTCTTGCTTTTGGCTTTCTTGGCCTCCTTGAAGTTTCAGCTTATATCCTATCTTCTGCAAGAGGCTTTTCCTATCTTGATCACCTTCCTCTCTCCCTTTCCTTCCTCCAGGCTTGCCTTCCACATCCTATGTCTACTTTACTCCCTACCCTGTATGATACATATATTAGCCTATTTTTTCTATTCCTCACATGTAATCACCTGTCTCCCAGATCTGTGCCTTTGTACTAACTCTCCTCCATGTCTAGAATGCTCTCCTTACTCACTGCTGCTTTTTCGCTTCTCTATCATCCGGTAGATCTTACTTCAAATCATTCCCCCAGCAGAAAGTGAGCAAATTGAGGACAAGTACTTTTCATTTCTGTCTTTGAAACTCTGTTACCTAGCACTAACCCTGGCACATAGGCATTTATTAAATTCTTGTTGAATTGAATTGTATTTCATGAACAAAACGTAGAACCAAATCAGGGAGGGAGGTAGAAAGCTGATCTGCCCATGAAACAGCAGGTACCTATCTATCCTTGTTTCCCAATATACAGTCTCGACTTTAGTCAAGAGAAGTTCCACGTTTTTCTTCATATAACCCACAAATTCCTGACCCTTTTACTTTAGTCGTGATGTTCTTTCTCCATAGGAGGTTCTTGCTCCTTTGTTTTCCTCAACATTTTCCTCATCAGTAAGGCACAGAGGAGCTAAGTGGTTTGTTCAGTAATCACAAGTTAAGTTTCAGCTTGTGGAAGGGTTTTGAGAATGGTATGTTTTGTAAATGTAAGGACATCCAAAATTGGAGAGAGATTAAAAGGTGAGGGTTGAAGGTAGAAATATATGAAACATCTGCCTATAGGTGACATTTCAAACCATGAGAGTAACTGAGATTTTTGAAAAAGTTATATTTAAAAAGAGCAAAAGGCCAATTTTTCTAGGACCAGCCTCGTGGGATCACTTAGGTAAAAGACCAGGGAAAGAAAAGCCAGTGAAGATGAGAGATTAGCTATCCTTGCAGGAGAATAGAAAAGATGTCACATAAGCCAAGGGTGAAAAATGATTCAAAAAGGAAAATATATTGTTCAGTAATGTCAAATGATGTTGCTAGAATAGGATTAAAACCAAGAAAGAATAATTTGATTTGACTAGGAACAGAGTGTTCATGAACCCAGAGAGCAATTTCAGTGGACCGCTGAGGACAGATACCAAATTATAAAGTGTTACAGAGTAAGTAGATGGGGAGGAAATTTAATCAGTGGGACTTTGAGAAAATCAGTTTGGGGAATGAATGGAATGGTAAATTATTCAAAGTGGTGGCAAGGGTAAGTGAAGATTTTTAAAACAAAGATTTGAATCAGTAGTATGGAAGCAAAATTATTATAAATTATATAAGATAATGGTTTTGTTTTACCTTGTGCTTTTAAGTATTTTTATACTTTATATTAGCTCTTTTAATTACTTTTAGAATGTTTAAAGGAACCACATTTCAGATGGCGTGGTAATTGTTTTTCATCATTTAGAAAACATAAGTGTAAAAATATGCATATTATTGTTTTAAAATAATCATATTCAGGTGGCATGATTTTGAAACAGACTTATAGAGGATTTTGGATGTTGTCTGATTTTCCTTACAGGTTCAGATATTGTAAACCTGTAGTATTTTTTTCTTTAATTATTCATATCCTCTCTTGATAGCTGTTATTAAATCAGAAGAAAACAATTGGGTTGATTAAATCTGTTTGAATTTTTCTTGGTTTTATTTGTGTGTTTTTTTTTTAGGAATCTGAACTATGTATTGTCCATTGAAATTTGAGAGTCATTTTTTAAAACACATTTTCTGGAAGGAAAACTGGCAGTTTTTCCACATTTACTTTTCATTTAAATTCCAGGCCTGCTGTGTTATATGGCAAGCTAGTTAGGCTGTTATGCATTGATTATAGTTGTTTCTCAGCAAGTTCAAGATAGGTATTATTAGCATACTTGCATTTTTGATAAATGAATATGTATTCAAAAGCTGACCCCAAAAAGAATTCTCCCTAAACCTTAGATGGAATAATGCTTTAGAATATATCTTACTCATTTAATTTTTTTCTCTTGGATAAAAATGACATGCTTATTAGGCAGCTTTTAGAAATAAAATTCTCTTCTGCAAATCCTTGTGAATCTGGCTTTAGAGCAAAGTACAGTTATCTGGCACTTACATGAAAGACCCTGAAGAATTCACGGGAGTCCTCCTGTTCTCAGCTCTTCTTAAAGGAAAGAATTTCTGCCTAATCAAATAGATGTGGGCTTGCTTTTATAAATGTCAGAATGTATGCTCCATGAATCATAAAAGTAAAATGCCATATGCATCAGGGTGGATACATATGATTTATTGTTGATAATATAGAGCCTGAATCTTAATTTGAGACAATCTAGTAGAAGGTGATCATAATGGTCTAACTCTAAATACTGACCCTGCCAGTTAGATAGCTTTGTCCAACAAAGCAGGGTCAACCTTTCATCAGTTGAAAGAGGCGAGGATAATTGTCATTCATCATTGCTTCTTCCTTTTTTACATATGATACGCTTTCATCATTGCTTCTTGTTCCTTTACATGTGATGTACTTTTCTTCAACAGAGAAATCAAAAGTTCCCCCAGGAGGGGAGCACAAGTTAATAGCTTCAGTGTGAGTGTCTATGAGCTTTCTTTTTTACTTGCCTTTCACTGTTAAGGATTGTTTTTCCTGTAACTTTTTTCTTTTCCTAGAAAACTATAATTTCTTTTTCAAAAAATTATTATTTCATTCATACTAGATTGTGAGCTCCTTGAGGGCAGGGATTCTTTTTTTCTCCTTGGTATTGTATCCTCATTGTTCAGCATAGTATATATAGCACATAGTACACATTTAATAAATATTTATTGACTATTATTACATTAGTGATTTGCTATATTCTTTCTTATGGTTTTTAATAGTTTGTAATTCCTCATTTTGAAATTATTTTTTCATATCCTTTTACCACTTATATATTGAGGAATTGCTTTTGATATTACATATTTTTACTAGTTGTCTATATATCTTGTATACTAGCCCTAATCAGAGATATTGGCTTCAGATTCCTAAACTTTAAATGATGATTATGACTCAAATGGTAACTTATGACTTTTTTCATAAGAACAATTGAGCATCCTGGCATATATAATAGTTATAATTAGTATTTCATAGAATTTTCATAGAATTTCTGATTTGGAGGGAACCTTAGCAGCTATCTTTGTCAAACTGTATATCAAATGAATTCTCAATATAACAAGAAAAGTAATCATTTAGCCTCTGATTGAAGGTTTTGAACTGAAAAGGAACCAATTACTTCCCAATTCCATTTGGAACTTTTTTCCCTACTTCAAGTCTAATTTTACCTCTTTGTAGTTGTTACGTCTGTTGCCCGTGATTTTTCCCTTTGGGCTTCAGCAAAGCACAATATTCCAGATGTAGTAGAAGTTGGGCAGAATAAAGATGCCACAATCATATCCTTATACCTAGAAGTTTTACCTCTCAATGTAGACCTAGCTTGCATTAGTACTTTTGACTGGCGCAATGTACTACTGACTCATATTGAAACTTCTGTCCACTAAAACCTCTGAATCTTTTTTTTTTCAAAAGAAATTGCTTTTATCATACCTCTCAAAATCTTTATTTATGAATTTAATTTTTTATATCCATGTGAAGTACTTTATATTTATCTTTATTGGATGTCAACTCATTAATTTAACCCAGTGTTATAGTTTTTCAAGGTTTCTTTGCATTCTTACTGTCAGTCCAGTTAGTGATCTCTCTCAACTTTGTGTCATCTTCAAATTTGGTAAGTATGTATTACATGCGTTTATTCAAGTTATTGATAAAAATATTTAACAATTCAAGGGCAAATATAGATCTCTGGGTCACTACACTACAGACCTCCCGTCATTTTTCCTTTAGATCATTGAATACTACTTTTTGAATTTAGGCATTCAGCCTGTTGTAACTGAACTAGTCGTGTTATCATATCTTTGATGTTTCCCTCAAAAATATCATTTCTCATATTTCTTATATACATAATCTTCCATACCTAGAATGTACTTTTCCTTCACCCCCACTTAAAATTCAGTATTTCTTTCAGTTCAAGGTTAGTTACAACTTCTACATGAAGTTTTCTTAGGCTTTTAACTAGTTGCAAGTACATAAATTGTCTTGTTTTTGTATTATTTTGTATAAATTGCATATATACAGAGAGTTACAGAATTAAAGAATTCAAAAGGAACCCCAGTGGCAAAATAATGCATAGAAGAATGGAATACTTGGTATAACATCACCTCCCCCCCCCACAAAAGTTTATCCAACCTGTCTCCATGAAGCCCTCTAAAGCGGGGTAACTCATAACCTCTCTAGGATAGCCTGTGTCACTTTTGAACAACTTTCATTTTAAGGAAGTGTTTACTGACATCACACCTAAATTTACCTCTTTGTAATTTCTATGCATTTCATTTGGTTCTGCCATCTGGGGGCAAGCAGAACAAGTGTAACCAATCCCTCCTCCACATGATATCTATTAAGATACTTGAAGACAGCTGCCATGTCCTCCATGAATTTTCTCTTTTGCACAGTAGATAACCTTTAGTTGATCTTCACATGACATGCATTCAAGGCCATTTAGCATCCTGGTTGTCCTCCCCTGTCTTTGAACTCTTGACACTCAAGACCCAACATGATATTCCATATGAGATATAATTAGTACAGAGTAAGCGAGGCTTTCAGCTTCCTATTCCTGGAAGCTATGCCCCTCTTAATACAGTCCAAGATTATATTAGTTATTTGGGTAGCCACATCAAAACAATTATTGTCTAACCATACCTTCCCATCTTGTACTTGTGAAGCTGTTTTTTCTTGTGTACCCAAGATATGCTGTCTCCTCTGATAAAATGTAAGCTCCTCGAGGCTGGAAGTATTTCATTTTTGTTTTTGTGTCCTGAGTGCCTAGTGCAATGCCTAGAGTACCCATTGATTAAGGAATGTTTGTTGATTTATAGATTAATTAATGATATCCTCCCAATTTAATAACCTTGTAAAAAATTTGATAATATCTCATTAATAAAGTGTTCAATAAAGTATTCTAGAATTCTGGGTTATATGACCAATAACATGAAGGACTAGATACTTTTGCCATTCCCCATCTCTCAAATCAGAATAAAATATCCAAGAAAAAGCAATTTTAGCTGTCTTCATATTCTCAGACACCAAGGACCTAATGAGATAAAAATAACCCTGAAGAATTAGAAACAGAGAAAGTTAGTCTCTAATCTCTAAGGGCTCATTCAGCACCCCCTCTCTCACTGTCTACCATACTCTGGTAGGGTTGCACAGATTAACCAATGGGCTTGCAACAGAACTCACCTTCACCGCCAGAAAAGTTTTTCTAACTGGAACTGCATTGTGGCAGAACTCTGCACTATAGCAACACTTATTAGGGAATTGAGGAATAGAGGGAACTGGGATGGGATAGCAGTGTATGGTACATATCTGATATTCTATCAAACATGAGGAAAAGTAGACTGGCATCCAGCTGGGCCAGTTCTGTCCCCCTTGCAGTATCTTGGGGCAGCACTGAAAGAGGGAAGAGGTTTAGATGGCTCTAAGGTTTAGCCCCAAAGTAAACCGTAGTTAAAGAGGAAAGAATCAGAAAGTAATAAGGAAATATAAGGGGGAAAAAAAAGACTGAAATATACAAAGATTTTAGTAGAAGAAAACTTGGTTACCTTTAGCATAAGCAGGTAAATAGACAGGCTAGAAATTAATAACAAAAGGGAATATGACCTTTTAGATCAACCAAGAGAATTCAGGCATTTATGAACAAATATTACAAGACAGACCAAAATGAATCAACACCATCTGATGAGGCAGAGGATTCTGTGGATTTCCGAGACAGCTTTAACCACATAGTAGGATGTTCCTGAACAGTTTAAAAGAGAAAAGAGAATTGTGAAAGTATAACTTCTGATCTGATCAGCAGCAATAATTGGTGGAATGGAAAAACTTAAATCCACATTGGCAAAATTCACCAGAGAACCAAAATATGGGGAACACAAATTCATGGAAGTGAAGGACAGTCTGTAAGAAGAGAAGAAAAAAAGTAATACTATTAAAAAGAAAACATAATATACATATAAGCAAATATATTGATCTTAAAGATGGGATATCTTAAGAATTATAGGTTTTCTAAAAAAATCTGAACACCCTAATGTAAGAAATCATACAGGAAAACTGTCCAGATCTTCTGAACTCAGAAATGAAGTTGTAATTGAAGTATTCCACAGATTCCTTAATGAGAGAGAGAGGGAAGAAGAACCCTTCTGTTGCAAACTCCGAGAAACAATGGTTAAATTGAACAACTCCAATGAAAAACAAAAAATTCTTCAGCTTACCATGAAAAAGACCTTCTCTGTACCCACTAGAAACCTGAAAGAGAACAAAACAATATATTCTGAAGAACAAAGGAGCTCAAAACACAACCCAAAGTGTCATACCCTGCAAATCTTAGTGTAACTGTTAATGAAGAAAGATGGGTGTTAAACATGGAAGATGTTTTTGAAACACGTACATAGTGAAAAGCAGGCCGAAACAAACTGTTTACCTTTCAGATACCTCAGACAACAAAAATACAAGAAAAATAAACAAATAGAGCAACTTTGAATAACAAAAGAACACCAGAAATTAAGAGACTTCTTTCTAAAAGCACAGAAGGAGAAAGAGAAAACAGAAATCAAACAGAAAAGAAGATGAATTAGAATCCAGCCTGAAATATCATGGACCTTACAAAACTCCATCTCTAAGGGAATGAGAACAAACATTTTTTAAGCATCTACTATATGCCAGCCACTGTGCTCATTGCAAATATTATCTCATTTGAATATGAGTGAAGCAGATATTTTTTATAAAACTAAATTGCAGAATAGGAGGGCATATAAAAGAGGAGAGGGGAGGAAGAAGATAGTGAAAAATTTGTGATACACCCTAATCAAGTCAGAGGTTAACAGTATGTAACTGACCTTGATGTTTTCATTGTCATTGAAGGCCTCTGACAACTTTGCTGAAAACATCATGCTAAAAAGCATGGGAGCAAGCGCACAGTCTTGCTTCACTCCATTGGTGACTGGGAAAGCATGCAAGCATGCCATTGTGACATTGATGTAGAATACTGTTGAACTTCTTTGGGCAACTAAATTTTGACATATATTTCCATAAGCTGTCATGACTGGCAGTGTCAAAGACCTTGATTAGATTGACAAACATTGTATACAGATGTCTGTTCTGCTCCTGGAGTTGTTGGGCAGCAAATCCCATATTGACCATTTCTCAACTCTTTCTGAAATCACACTGTCTCTCAGATAGATGACCATCTTCCAGATGAAAGATCAGCATATTAAGGAGGACTCTGAAGAATCTTGCCGCAATGACTAACCCCTCTGTGATGGTCGCAGAATAGTTTATTTCCTTTACCTTTATAGAGATGGACAATGCAGGCATCCTTGAACTCCTGGAGGATCACCTCCCTTTGCCATACAACTTGGAAAATTTCATTCAGCTTTTGTATGAGCAGTGGACCTCCTACCTTGTAAGTCTTGGCTGTAATAGAATCAGCACCAGGTACTTTGCCACACAAGAGGAGCATAATGGCATTTTTAATACCTCTTCTATAGTTGGAAATTCAGCTAGAGAGGGATTGATTTCAGTCTGAGGTGGTCCTTGGCTTTAGCACTGATTAATGATGGTCTGTTGAGAACACTATAGAAGTGTTCAGCCCATCTCTCCAAAATCACGGTCTTATCACTAATCAATGTGGCTCTGTCAGCACTGAGTAGTTGATATGACTTCATGGCTATTGGAACAAATTGTTCTTAAAGCCCATTCTGCTGACGGAAGTCTTCACGTGTTTGGGGTAGGTACTCCCCTAACTTGGTTACCCTCAACCTGGTTTAGCCTGTCTGCTGAAATGGTTTACCTGGCTGTGACTGCTACTCATGCTACAGCTTCTTTGAGCCACAGGTGAGAGTTGGGTGAATCAGGTGGACACCAAAGGTGGAAAGCAGCTCTGAAAAGAGCTCAGCAGCCCTTGTACCAGAGGTACTAATGTTCCTTGAACACACCCTACACCCCAAATAGTGAGCTAAATTTTAGGAAACACCAGAAAGTCACTCAGTGTAATAATTGTCAAAGGATCATATGGAAAAATATGTTATTATACCCACCCAGGATTACCTTTGTCTATGAGAAATCACAAAGGAGATAGAATAATAGTCTAAAAGCGAAGGTAATTGGATTGCACCACAAGTTAATTTATTTTGCAAAAATGCACCTTTTTTTCTTTTCAAATTCACTTTTAATTTATTTTCAGTTCCAAATTCTCTCCCTCTCTTCTCACCTTTCCCAAGGAAGCATAAGGCAACAAAAACAAAATCCCATTACAAATATGTATAATCATGCAAAATGAATTCTCAAACTAGCAGCGCTCCCCCCCCCGGGTCCCCCAAAAAGAAGAAAACAAAATATATTTCAGCTTGCACTCTGAATCTGTTAGCTTTTTATCTGTAATTGAGGTTGACACACACATTACCAGAGCTAACTAAGTGTTTGAGAGGCTCCGAAGGAAAGTGTAGTAGAGAAAAGGTATTAGACTAGCAAACTGAAGATCTACAGAGCCATTGTGTTGATCTCATTGTTGTATGCCTGTGAAACTTGGACTATATACCAGCACCATGCTAGGAAATTGAATCACTTCTATTTGAATTCTTAGGAAGATTCTGAAGTACACCAAGCAGGATAAGATATCAGACACTGAGGTCCTTTCTTGAACTAAACTACAAAGCATTCAAACTCTACTGTAGAGAGCACAACTCTGATGGGCTGTCCACATTGTTCGAATGTCAAACTTATGCTTTCCTAAAAGACTATTTTCTGAGGAACTTACACAAGGTGAGTGCTCACATGGTGGTCGGAAGAAGTGATACAAGGATACTCTCAAGATCTCTTAAGAACTTTGGAATTGATTGTGTGACATGGGAAACACTGGCACAGGACCATTGGCCAGCATGGTGTGCCCTCATCACAGAATGTGCTGTGAGCAAAGCAGAATTGCAGTAGCTCAAAAGAAATGCTAGATGCTCAAATTTAGAGAGTCCATCACAAATGTTCACATGAACTATTTGTGCCTGTTCTATGGTAGAGCACTCTCGAGCTCGTTATTGGTCTGATCAGATGCATTGTAACTTGACTGTAACGTAGTGATTTCTTTTTGGTCCTCTTCAAGAATGAAGGACAACAGCCATCTGTAAGTGGATAGCCTGTTTCATCATGACTCCTTTAGGACTATCATTGATCATTGTGTTGATCAGAGTTACTGTTTCTAAATTGAATATTTTTGCAGTATTGTTGTTATTGTATAAATTGTTCCAGTTCTGCTCAATTTATAGTGGATCAGGTCATACATATCTTCTCAGGTTTTTTCTGAGACCATGCCCTTCATTACTTCCTACAGCACAGCAGTGTTCCATAACATTCAAATACCATAACTTTTAAGCCATTCCCCAATTGATAGTCATCCCCTTAGTTTTCAGTTCTTTGCCATAACAAAAAGATTTCTTTCTTTAATTTTTGTGGGGAATAATAATGATGATGATGATGATAATACTGATGATGATAGCAAAAATTTATATAGCACTTAACTATGTGCCAGACACTGTGCTAAGTGCTTTACAATTATTATCTCATTTGATCCTTACAATAACCCTGGGGGGGGTGATAGATCTGTTATAGGCTTAGTAGCAGTATTACTGGGTTAATATGAATGCAGGATTTAATACTTTTGGGGACATAGTTCCAAATTGCTTTCCAGAATAGTTGGAGCACTTCACAGTTCCACCAACCATACATTAAAGTACCTATTTTCTGTCAACTCCTTTGTATTTGTCATTTTCCTCTTTTGTTAATTTATTCAATGTGAAGGGTGTGGAATGGAAAATGAGCTGTTTTAATTTGCATTTTTCTAATTATTAGTGACTTTTTTCATATGGCTATTGACAACTTGGATTTCTTCCTTTTCTATTTTTCCGAAGATTAAAAATAGGCTTTAAACAAATGGGAGACATTTGAGTCATTCCTCCACACAAGAAATCCGAGGTATGCATATTCAATATACAGGCACTTAAAATAAGAGAAAAATGGCAACAAAAAAAATAAGTGTCATGGACAAGAAAAGACTAAACAATAAAATCAACTCTCCTATGACTGTAAAGTAGTAAGAGATTTTGGTTTGTTAAGAGTTATTTTATTCATTGAGACTCAAAGAGAGAATATGGGTAGATGGACCTAAAATGTAAGTATACTAAAAGAATTAGGAGAAGGTAGGGAGAAAATAGAATTAACATTCTGAGGATTAAAGTTCACATTCCCTTATAAGTGATAAAAAATATTTGGGAAAAATGGAAAGCAATCTGACAGAAAGTAAATTTAAGCCAATATCTTACACCATATTCTATAATGCATTCTAAATCAATACATGGCCCTAATATTAAAAATATATTATAAAAAATCACAACAACTGATATCTTTTGCAGGAGTAGGAATATATTCCTAACTAATTGATAGAAGCAGTTACAAAAGACAAAATAGGTAACTTTGATTACATGAAAATGAAGAACTTCTGTACAAACAAAAGTTAATTTACCAAGGGTAAGAACAGGAGTTGTTGAATGGGGAAAAAAATCTTTGTATTTGAATTCTCCGATTATGGTTTAATATCCAGAATACATAAACAACATATATGTGTATGTATGTATGTAATATTATGTGTATCATACCAACATACATTTTATAATACTGACATATATGTATAATAGGGATATTCCCTTTCACTGGGAGAGGTAAGCAAATACAATGGTAAAAGTGTAACTATGTACACACACACAAACACATATGTACATGTATACAACAAAAGCCATTCCTCAGTAGATGAATAGTCAAAGACTATTAACAAAGAATTCTCAAAAGAACAATTGTAAACTGTTAACAACTATATGAACAAAAGCTCCAAAATAACTAATTATAAGGAAAATTCAAATCAAAACAACCTTGAGGTTTCACCTCACACCCCTCATATTGGAAAGATGATGAAAGATTGGAATCATCAGTGTTGGAAGGGTTGTGGGAAGATAGACATTTTAGTGCATTGCTGGTAGAACCATAAATCAATCAATACAATGGTTTTGAAAAACAATGTGGAATATGCAAAGTGACTAAAATGGCCATATCATTTGATCTAGAGATTCTGTTATTTGGCTTTTACTTCAAGGAAAACATTGCTAAACAGAAATTCCCCATATACACCAAAATATGTTGATTAAAGCTTACAACTGCACTAAAACTTTTGGGACACCCAACATTTATAGCAGCATTTTTGTGATAGCAAAATATTAGAAACAAAGAAGTGCCTATTGATTAGAGAATGGGTAAACAAATTGTGGTCCAGGAATGCAGTGGAATATTACTGTGTTATAAGAAATGATGATTGTGATGGCTGAGAGTAGCATGGAAAGCTCTGTATAAATTCATGAAGAGAGAAATAAGTAGAGCCAGGAAACACTGAATAAAGATAGCAACGAGGTAAAGAATAAGAACAAGTACAAAAATTGAATGTTTCAAAATTTTTAAAAACAAGCATCCCTTGTAAGAAGAAATATGAGACATCCCTTTCCTACTTAGTGGGGAGAGACTTTCCTTCTGCTTGTATTTATATCCCTAGCACTTTATACAGTCCCTGACACATGGTAAGTGCTTAATAAATGCCTGGTGACTGCCTAGCTATAGCTTTTGTTCAGTGGTGAATTCTTACTAATTGAGGTATTTCAGTTTATTGAGTACTAGGCTACCGTATTTTCTTGCTTCTGTATGTTGTATAGCTAATCCATTCCACTGATCAGCTTTTCTAATTTTTAACTAGTAACAAATAGTTTTTGCTTCATAGTATAGCTTGCCATCTGGTCTTGCCGTTCTTCCTTTCTGCTATTTTCCCCTTATTACTCTTGAGATTCTTCACCTTTTTTCCTCCAGATGAATTTTATTAATGTTTTTAGCTCTTTAAAGTCATCTTTTGATAGTTTGATAGCTACAGCACAAAATAAGCAAATGAATTTCAATATGGTATTGCCATTTTTTATTACATTGACTTGTTCTAACCTTGTACAATTAATATGTTTCTGTATATTTATGTTTTTATTTCTCTAAAGATAGTTTTGTATTTGTATTCTTTTAATTCTGGTTTGTATTATCTTGGTGGTTTCTTGATTATTTAATAAAGTCTGTTGTTAATTTAAGTGAAATTTCTCTATTTACTTCTTCCTGCTGACTTGTTGATCAACTATAGAAAGGCTGATGCCTTGTGTAGATTTATTTTACATGCTACAACTTTGTTAAGTTTTAATTGTTTTAGTTATTTCGGTTAATTTTCAGTTATTTTTCTGTGGTTTTCTAAGTAAGCCATCATATCATCTGAAAAAATAATGATGTTACTTCCTCTTTGCCTCTACTTATTCCCTCAACTGCGTTTTATTTCTTTATTGCTGTAGCTCACCTCTCTAGCACTATGTAAAATAATAGTGGTGAAAATGAACATTGGACAATGGACGTTGTTGCTTTACAAATCAAAAGATTTTTTTCAGAAAAGGTAAGAATGTTCCTGGTATCAGGAAGACCCGAGTTCAAATCTAATCTTAGATGCTTTTTAGATATCTGACATTGGGCAAGTCACTTAACCTCTGTCTACCTCAATTTCCTCAATTGTGCAATGAGGTTAACATTTACATCTATCTCTCAGAGTCATTGTGAGGATCAAGTGAAATAATATTTGTAAAGTGTTTTGCAAACCTTGAAGGGCTGGCTAATTGCTAGATATTATTAGCTATTAGTTTATTCTTCGATTTTCAGCATTTCTATTTTGGTTTGTATTTTTTAAGTTTTGTTTTTAATTTTCCCACTTCCATACCCACTTCATTTTCTGTTTTCTATTCCCTTCCCTTTCCCTTTTTTTTTATTCTGAAAGTGTTTAGAGGTACAATATTTCTCCTTCTGACTGATTTGACTTCATCTGAAAAGCTGATATATTGTCTCGTCATTTTTGATGAAATTTTCTTTTGTTTCTATGATTCTCCTTTGATCTGCAAAGTCTTTAGAATTAAGTTATTTAGGTTCTAATTTTAACCCTTCTTTAAAAGCCCTTCAGTATAATTCTTATTGTTTAATAAATGATAACTGATGTTTCTGCTTTTCTCCATTTGTGAGGGCTTTTTTTTTTTTGCCCCTAGTACAAGTTCAGTTTTTGTTGTTGCTGTTGTTTTTCCGGAAGGGGGAAGGCAAGGCAGTTGGGATTAAGTGACTTGCCCAAGGTCACACAGCTAATAAATGTCAAGTGTCTGAGGCCGGATATGAATTCAATTCCTCCTCACTCCAGGGCTGGTGCTCTATTCACTGTGCCACCTAGCTGCCCCGTGTTTAGTTTTTTTAAAAGTGCTATAATCATTTAAGAAATATGGATTCTTCTTTCTGTTCCCCTTAAGTAACTGTCAGAGACCTTTCTTATTTTACTTTCCTGAAATTCTCATCAGGTTCCAGAATTGTTTCTTAAATATATTTTTGTATAGATTCCTTTCCCTAGAGCTTAAAGGCTTCTGACTTTCTCTTTGTGTGTAGCAGAGATGGCATCATGAACTTACTGTAGTTTCTTTTAGGATTTCTTGATTATTTCTCATCTCTGGTACTCTTTTTTTAATCCTTCCTGGAGTTGTTAGAAAGCTGGAGTGTTCTTCTTTTCTGCCATCTTTTGTTTGCTTTTATTCTTTTTTGTGAAATTTTCATCCACATTCATGTTTTTTGTTTTGAATTTTACCGTTTCTTTTTTACAGACTCTACTACCTTGGATAGATTTTCTGTCATGTTTTCTTAATTGTCTTGCATTTATTTTATTGACTTTTTAGGTGTTTTGACTTTTATCCCAATTTTGCTATTAATTTTTCTAATTTCTTTTTTCTCATTCTGTAATTTATCTGGCTGTTTTGTTTATTTAGGCCTTTTATGTTAATTTTTATCACAATGTATTTCTTCATTGTTTTAAATCTAGTTTCCTAACCCATTTTCTTTCTTCCTTTTTGATATCTGCTTATTTTTCTACTTGGTATCTGGCTTTATTCCCATCCTTTCCTTTGTCGACCTTCTTGCCACATACCTCTTTCCTTATGATCAGTTTTTGTTGCATCAAGCTTATACATTGTTTGACCACTTCTTTTCCATTTCTGCGGGAATTTATCTAGTTTGTACCAACAGAGGTGGATGATTTAAAACCTTTTTTGAATTGAGGTGTTGGTACATCTGCCTTGTTCTCCCTATCCTACTTACCAAGTAGGAACAAGTATAAATGGACTTTTATGGTTCTCTTAGCTTAGCATGCACATCAGAGACGAGTTCTGTAGTTCTTGGTCTCCTTCCCTTATAGAGTTTACCCTCTTTGGCCCTGGAGCTTAGTAATAAATGCAAAGCTTTCTCCCATCCCTTAGGAGTTATATGTTAAGAAAGGCCAAATTGCCTTGACAGAAGATAAAAGCCAACACATGCAGAATCAGAAATGGAAGAAAGTTTTTGGGGTCAGCAGAACAGATGTAGAGCCATCTGGGGAGAGTGATTTCTTTATGCAATCCTTTGCTGGTATTTACATTTTATTCTATTCTGGAAGAATTAACTCTTTCTGATCCAGAACTCTTCATCTTGGGCTCTGCTTTTCCTGATTGGTGAGTGTATCACGTGACCCATAATATCTATATAGCTTTGTTTCTTTTGACTAAGTCTTCTCCCATGGATCCCTGAACTTAGCCTTTCCTTCATTTCTGCAGTTCTGGAATGGTAACCAGACCAGTGCTGCCATTACTATTCATCCGTGACTGTACTCTATATCCCTGTACCTTTCCAAGTCAAAACATGACTTGGCCACTACTCTCCCTTCTTCCATGTAAGCTCTTGAATGTAAGCATTATCTCTCCATCTTGGATGTATGCTCCTTGGAGTTAGGTGCTGTCTTCACTTTAGTTTGTATATTTAGAACTTAGTACAGTGCTTGGCACATAAATGCCCAACAAATTTTTTCATTTATCATTTCTGCTGGAATGTGAGATCCTTTAGAGCAGGTACTATTTTACTTTTGTCTTTTTTTCTTCACTTTCTAGTGTAGCACATAGTTATACATAGTAGGTGTTTAATAATTTCTTGTTAATTGTTTCCCTGAAGTTTCTCATCGTTTAGAGGTGTTTCCCATCTTCTTTTCTATTGCAGTTTTAATTATGGTATCTCTAGCATGTTACTTGTTGATCAAGTTTGTGGAGCTAGAGAATGATTATAAGAACCAAATTATTCTATCATCTTACACTCTGGTCTTGAGATAAGAAACACAGTAAAAAGCCATGAATTAGCCAAAACTGTTCTAACTTGCTGTTCCGTAGGTTTAATCTACTGGCATAGCCTTCAAGAACACAGAGTTAACTCACTGTTAAAATATAGCATCAGAGTTGGACTTTAGCAGGGGAAAAGAATTACAATCAAGATAGAGAGTACCTTAATTTATTTGTAGAACTTTGATCTTATTAACAGTGTTAAAATTTATAATTGATCTTGACAACTCATATTAATTTAAGCTTTTTATCAACTCAGTTAAATTTGGTTGCTAGTAACTAACAACATATAGATATGCCAGTGTTACAGCCATATGTTGAAAGTCAAAAGAATTCTTGTTCTATTAGAGTTGCTTACATTTTATTGGCAGCTTTTCTGGGTGAGATCTGTCATTTGGAAGAGCTCATTTTGCACAGTTCATGATTTCTGTAGGTTATGTTTTCTGTCTGAATCATAATCTTTTGTAGTTATACTCTACTTAAAATCTCATCACATTCATATAATATTTAAAACATTTGTAAAAATGATAACATTAATGGTTCTTCCCTATCTTTAAAATTAAACCAAAATCTTGTTGGCTTGGTAGAATTTTTTTTAGTATGAATTTGTTTAAAAGTCTAATATTCTAGAACCTGACATATATACTTATACATATATACACACATTTATATTTAAATGAAGTTTGTATGAATCAGCTGAAAGTTCACAAGTATTTTACATTGCATGACTTAACTCAGATTTTTTCTTAAGACTATTAAGACCTATAATTTGTGCCATTGCTATGTATGTACACAGTAAATATTTCATAAAAAGATTGACATGCAGTTGCCATAAAAATAATTGCAGGTTATTACATAGTCATATGTCTGTTGCTTATTAGTCCATTCTTATGACAAGAGGTAAGATATAAATAGACCTAAAAATAGAATGAGTTCAGGAATCAGTTTTGTCTTTTATGTTTTCTTCAACTTTAAGATTCTAATAAGGATGAAAAGGTAGGATGAAGAGGCCATTTCTAATTCCTTCGTAACCAACAGTAGCTCTTTAAAAAGTCATGAGGAATGTGGAGCTCATTTATGAGTTATATGACTCCGTCATATATATATATATTATAAGACCTATCATTAAATCAGAAAATATTTAGTCTTCTAGAGATTTATTGATTTGTTTTTATAATAATCATTTACAGTCCCCTCAGATAAGGGACTCTGACTTCTTTATCTTGATATTTCTATGTCTTCTTCATGGCAGGAAGTAAATTTAATATAAATTCGTAACTCCCTTTGGACCTACTCTGCATCTAGTAAATGCTTAACAAATATTTATTTAATTGGATCTCACCTAGTTCTTAGCATTATACATTCCATTATGAATATGTGTGTATATGTATATATATGTGTGTGTCTGTGTGTATACATACATGCATATTAAGAGAGAGAGAGAAAGAGAGAGGAAGTTGCTTTCTAAATGGTTGTTGAATGAATGAATACAAATATGACTTAAACATGGTTTTTCTCCTCACCTGATGTATATACAGTAGCATTCCAACTGATATCTTCTTCCAGATTCCAGCATCTTGCAATTAGTTCTACCTTCTTTGGCCAGATAAAATTTTTTAAAGAACCAATTTGATCATATTACTTCCCTGCTTATAATCTTTATTTAAAAATCTTCTATCCCTAAATCTGTGTTATTGCCTTCTGTGTAAAGACCAATCTATTTAGCTTGGCATTAAGGATTCTCCAGTATCTGAATCTAATCTCCACTTGTTTCTATTCAATAAGATGAGATAAGATAACCTACCTTTTTGTTATTAGATTTTGTATTATAATTTACCTTCTGGGCTCCCAGTGTCTTCTCTGACTGGAGAATTTCCTTATGCCTGGAATACTCCTCTTTCATCATCTCCATCTCTTGGCTTCCTTGGTTTTCTTCTAGTCCCTGCTAAAATTCCACTTTCCACAGAAAGCCTTTCCCAATCCCTCTTAATTCTAATACTGTCTTTCTATTAATTATTTTCAATTTATCCTGAATATGGTTTGTACATATTTGTTCGCTTGTTATTGCCTCCATTAGGTTGTGAGCTCCTAGAGAGCAGGAGCTGTCTTTTGCTTTTCTTTGTATCCCAGGTGCTTAGCACAGGGCCTGGAACATAGCAGACTCTTAAATGCTAAACAGATGACTGGTTTGTGATCATTGTTTCTCACTCTTTCACCCCTTCCCCCAAAAGAAATATCTTCCATTCAGTATACACTATTTATTTTTCTCTGAACATAGATCATACTTTTTTGATTGTACATCACTACTCATGGTGTTCACTCTACTTGGAATGTCCTTAGAATGGCACCTTCTTTGCCTATCAGAAGGTTTGCTAACATTCAAAACCCAGTTTTTATGATGCCATCTCCAGAAATCCTTACCTAATCATCCTCTCATCCACCACTAACATACCACTAATACTACCTTCTTTTGTAGTTCAGGAGCATTTAAATTATATCACTCGTAAGATATCACTCATTGTGATATTGCCTTAAATTTTTTGGAGCATATTCTTGATTAGATGAACATGCACACGAGTCAATGTAACAAATTATAATTGCCATTGAAATGGTGTAAAATGTTATGTGATTTCAGAGTGGGAATATATCATGTCAATCTGAAATACTTAGGGTTAAAACTTCATGGAGCTTCTTGAGTGCAGAGAGTGCCTCAGTTTATACATTTGTAAAATGATCTGGAGAAGGAAATTGCAAACTAGTATTTTTGCAAAGAAAAACCCAATTGTGAGGTCATAAAGAGTTGGATATGATTGGGGGTAAAAAACAACCCAGACTGGAATTGAGAGAGGTTAGAGGTTAGGGAAGGTTCACTGTAAATGGGATTTTATTGGGACTTAAAGGAAGCCAAGGAAATCAGTAGTCAGAGGGGAGGAAGGAAACTGTTCCAGGCATGGGGAAATGCCAAAGAAGATCCCTTGAACTGAGAGAGAAGCATTTTGTTCATGGAACAGCCCGGAGGCCAGTGTCACTGTATTGAAGAGTACATGTCAGGTGGTGTAAAAGCAGGAAAACTCCATGGCTCCCCCTATAACCACCTCAAATACCTAGAAAATATGACTCTAAACAAATTTTAGAGCTCCAGAACCCACAAAGTGACAGAAAAACAAATCTCCCCTGAAAGCAGTCTGGCAGGCGGACAGGAAGGGTTCATTGCAGCACACTGGGAGCTGAGCCCAGCCTTGCATGAGCCATGGTTTTGGCCCCAGGGCAGCTGGGGCCAGCTCAGCTGGAGCATTTGGGAGAGTGGATCACCGACAGCTGTGGCAGTTTCCAGAATTATCAACCCATAAATACCAAAGACAAAGTGAAACATCAGTGGAACTTGGTTGAATGGGGGGGGGGCATGGAGGAACGGGTCCAGCTCTCTGCCCCCAGATCCAGAAGCCACAAAAGCAGCAGCCATGCAGCCACCTCCACATGGCTGCTTCAGAACTCCCGGCCTGCAGATTGTTAGGGGGCCAAGTGACATTACAGAGGCTAAGTGCTCTTGCCTTAACCTGCCTGGATCAGAATCATGGTCTTGGGTGGTGGTCCTGAGGTGCATGAGCAGTGAGCCAGAACTGGTGGGGGCTGTAGAGACAGTGGCCTCCTAATAGCTCCGGCTGCTGTAAAAATCCCAGTGATTTGGGACAAAGCTCAACCCTCTGGAAGCAGAGTTCTACTGTGGCAAAGAGCTCAAAAGTCAGGTTAATTGACTGGCAACATGAGCAGGCAAAGGAAGCAAAACAAACACAGCAATCCAACTTTAGATTCTTTTTTGGGGGGACAAAAAGGATCAAAGCATGGAATGGGAGCAAGACAACACAGTCAGAACTCCTGCACCAAAAGCTTCCAAGAAAAATATGAACTGGTTATAGGTCATAGAGGAGCTTAAGAATGATTTTGAAAACCAAATAAAGGAAGTGGAGGAAAAATTGGGAAGAGAAATGAAAATGATGCAAGAAAATCATGAAAAGAGAGTCAACAACCTGACTGAAAAAAATAACACCTTAAAAAATAGACTAACTCAAAGAAGCCCAGAAAGCCAGTGAGGAGAAGAATGCCTTAAAAAGCTGAATTTGCCAGATGGAAAAAGAATCTCAAAAGCTCACTGAAGAGAATAATTCCTTCAGAATTAGAGTGGCGCAAATGGAAGCAAATGACTTTATGAGAAATCAAGATACTATTAAACAGATCCAAACAAATTTAAAAATAGAAGGCAATGTGAAATATCTCATTGGAAAAACCACTGACCTGGAAAATAGATCCAGGAGAGACAATTTTAAAATTATTGGACTACCTGAAAGCCATGATCAAAAAAAAGAACCTAGAAAGCATCCTTTAAGAAATTCTCAAGGAAAATTCCCCCGATATTTTTAAATCAGAGGACAAAAATAGAACTTGAAAGAAACGATCACCTCTTGGAAAAGATTCCAAAAAGAAAACTCCTAGGAATGTTATAGCTAGGTTCTGGAGTTCCCAGATCACGGAGAAAATATTACAAGCTGCCAACAAGAAACAATTTGAATATTGTGGAAACACAATCAGGATAACGCCGAATCTAGCAGCTTCTACTTTAAGGGATCAAAGGCCTGGAATATGATATTCTGGAGATCAAAGGAGCTAGGATTAAAACCAAGAATCACCTACCCAGCAAAACCGAGTAATGCTTCAGGGGAAAATATGGTCATTCAATGTGGTAAAGGACTTTCAAACATTCTTGATGAAAAAACTAGAACTGAATAGAAAGTTTGACATTCAAATACAAGAAACGTGAGAAGGTAAACAGCGAAAAGAAATCATAAGGAACTTATCAAAGTTGGACTATTTATATGCCTACATGGAAAAACAGTAATTGTAACTTATGCAACTTCTCAGTATGAGGATAGGTGAAGGGAATATAAATATATATATATATGTATACATACACATATGTCTATATAGAAGGGTTTATATGCCTATGAATGCATATGTGAGTGTGTGTATATATGTCTACAGGTATAAATAGAGGGCGCAGAATCAGTTGAATAGAAAGAGATGATATTTAAAAGATGAAATTGAGAGGTGGGAGAGGAATAGAGTGAGAGGAGACAGGGAGAGACAGAATGGGGTTAATCATCTCATATAGAAGAGGCAAGGGATAACTATTACAATGGAGGGGAAGAACAGGAAGGCAAAAGGCAATGGGTCAACCTTACTCTCATTGAATTTGGCTTAGGGAGGAAATGACATACACTCTAAATTGGGTATCTTGTCCTATAGGAGAGTAGGGGGGAAGGGGATGAGAGTGG
>CM053581.1:183571987-183594707 GCA_028627135.1 Pseudochirops cupreus | reverse complement strand
CATACACTCTAAATTGGGTATCTTGTCCTATAGGAGAGTAGGGGGGAAGGGGATGAGAGTGGGGATGATGGAGGGGAGGGCAGATTGGGGGGGTTATGGTTGTTAGAAGCACACACTTTTGTAAAGGGACAGGGACAAAGTAGAGAATAGAACAAGTGGGGGGGTGGGATAGGATGGAGGGAAATATATTCAGTCTTTCACAATATGTCTATTGTGGAGAGGTTTTTTGTAACTACACATATACGGCCTGTATTGAATTGCTTGTCTTTCCAGTGGGGGCAGGGGATGAGAGAGGAATGGAAAGAATCTGGAATTCAAAGTTTTAAAATCAAATGTTTAAAAAATATATATATATACATATAATAGTAATTATTATTATGTACATGCAACTGGGCAATAAGGTATACAGGCACTGGGGTAGGGATATCCATCTTGCCCTACTGGAAAGTCAGAGGGGTGATGGGGGAGGATATAGAAGAGAGTAGATTAGGGGAGGGGCTATACAGTGGGATCACTGTTTTAGGGTGGTTGATAGGGGAAAGACGGGAAGAAAATTTGTAACTCAAAATCTTGTGGGAAATGAATGATGTGAACTAAAAATAAAAGTTAATTTTAAAAAGTACAAACTTTAGTGACAAGACACAAGATTACTTTTATTTATTTTTGAGATAGTAGATTGTGTCTAGATATACTTTACACACCATGTCAGGAAGGAATTATTTCTTTGGTAAGGTAAACTGACAGATGAAGACAGTGGGATCACTGAGGTAAGAAAATACTAAAAATGAAGAGCAAAACCAGGAATGGCCCATTGTACCACACATGGAGAAGGCAGAACATATACTAAGATTGAAGTGGACTATGAGGTCAGAGTTGATAAAAACAAAAAAAAGCCCACCTTTGCCTGTACATCCATGTTTCCTTAACTTGTGTTTCTATCATTTGAACTTTGAATTAAAGAATTGTTTGCTACTTAGAAAAATCAGTTAATTAATTTATAATCTTTAATATATGCAAATGAGTCTTTTAAAGAACTAAATCCAGATCTAGATAATACATAAATAACCAGAGTCTAGTGGCTTTGTCTTACATATTGAACCCCATATCAGGTATATGGGCTGTTTTGTTATTAAGAAATTGAGGATCCACGGGGGAAGAATGGAGAGCCAGTTAGCATAAGTATGTATAAGCTTGATAACTTAGTCACCTCTGCGTAAGTGATACCCTAAAATGATGCTTTTCTGACACTCCCAGGTATTTCTAATTATTCAGTTTAGTTGATTTAGGCAGTATGGTAAGTAGTATGGTATAGTAGTAGTATATAGCTACTAGACTTGGAGTCAGGAAGCCTGTGTTCCAGTTCTGAGTGTTACAAGCTTGGGAAATGATCTTGGTCATTTATCTTCTTTGTACCTCAGTTCTCTTATCTTTAAAATAAAAGGTTCAAAGCTGTTTCTAATGTATTATTTAGCTCTAGAATGTCCATTTTATTATTCTAATTTTATTAGTCTAATTTTAAAAAATAAATGCTATGTATATTATGAAATCTTGTTAGGAAATTGGCACAGAGTGTAGAATGTTATAAAATGAAATGAAATTTTTTTTTTATCCAGTTGGATGAGGTAAAATACACCATAAATGGAAATCACTGGAGGTTTATAAAAACGTGTTGGTAATCACTTATGTAATGAAATCATTAAATTAAGGAGGAAAGGGTTCTTCATTCATGTTATCCACTTTTATGCTAAGTGGCTCCATTGTCTTCATTGATGAAATGGGAAGAATAGTGTTTCATAGATCATCAACTACATCTACTTTCACCTTCACTTTAAAAAAATCAGAAATAATGGGGAAAATGACACTTTTTCTATAACTAATGAAGTAATAATTATTCTTAGGATGAACAACAATAACAACAACAAATTAATTACTGACATATATCCTGAACATAATAGGAGCTTAATAAATATTTATTGGATCCAAGTGAATACAGGTCCAAAATTTGGTCGAAAGATTTGTTCATAAGAATCCAGTGATTATTTTCGGTTCAATATGCTGAATCATTAAGTCATGCAAAAACAAAAATATAGATATTTTTATATTGTAAGATTTGATAAGATGGAATTATCATGAACTATTAGTCTTTAGAAGACTGAAAAGGAACGTAAATTACTTTTATTGTTTAATAATGCCTTGCTAATATAATTTTCAATAACCAAGTCTTTTTCATTGAATGCCTTGTTACATTTATTCTAGTAAAGATTTCCATTAAAATATATCTTCTCTGGAGAAATATTAAGTTTAGATGACTCTAGGTGTCTTCTTATTAAAACTACATTAAGTCAAGAAAGTATCGTGGTGATAATGTTGCTCAATTGTCTAAGAACATTAAGAACCTCAGTCTGGATCTTTTGTAACCATAAAAGGCAACGTATCATGCTTTCCTGTTTTGCATGAACTAGAGGGGAGTAAAAAATACCAAAAGAATTTTTATTGCATGGAAATATTTCCTTCCTAGCAGTTTGTGAAGCAATAATGTCCCTCAAAAAACAATCTTCATTTAAGTGGGGGAGGGAAAGGGAGGGAATAGGGAAAGGAAAGAATAGGGAAGCAAAGAGAAATGGAGCTATATGGTAAAACACACCCAAGCTTCTTCAAGTATTCTGATTCATGAGCATCCTATGGTTTGTTTTCTTTTAACAATATGCGAGTAAAATGAGTAAGCTTTATGACAACATGTGGAAACACTTAATCTTTGTTGGAAAATCACCCATTATAAACATAGTAGTGCTTTTAGTGTATGCTGGAGGTGAGGAGATAACAGCTCGGGGTTCTTCTATTTCTAGTTGCAGTCCACAGGCACAAAGGTAGGATGTGTCCAAATTAAAATGAAATGAAAAACAATTATCCGAATTTGATAATGAAATGAAACTTTCCAGATGAAAAAAATCCATAATTAGCAAAATCTCAAGAGGATTTCAATGTATACTAGTATATACAATTCATGTTATGCTCAAATTTACTAGTGCTGCTTTCATTACCTTACTACTGTTACCCTGAGAACTAGTCTAAAGTATGCAGACCTGCTCAAAACAAATTCCACTTGCATCACAAACACAAACGGTTATAAGGACCTTGCCAGACCAGACGAGAAAGGAGTCTCATAGTTTATCCAATTTATTTTTGTCTCATTAACTTTTAATGAACCAAACCTGATTTGTTTCTGCATAGGCCATAAGCTAATTGGTTTGGCTATTCGAAAGACATAGTATATATTTCATCAAAAATGTCATTTGAAAAATGTTTGCCACCCAGCATGCTTATTGAGCAGCAAGATGTTCAGAGAAGTGAACAGTATTTTTTTTTTCTTTTTAGCAGGTATTTGAATAAAGTTAATCTGTGTGGAGGTGACATAGTGACATTTTTTTTCCCCAGTGGAAGTGAACAAGTGTCTATAAGGGCTTTAAAATCATGATAGAAGTCTAAAACCATATGACCAGATCATGACACGTGTGCCAGAGAAAGATGAACTTTGTGCTTCACTGTCTCAGTCACATAGAAGGGAAGAGAGCATTTACCATACAGTACACTAAAGTTTTCTCTTCCAGATCAAATATAAAAGTAGCCATGTTTGTAACCTCCTTATTATTCTTGACTTCTCACTATCTCCACACATTCAGGCAGTGGCTAGGTCTTGACATTTCCTACAACCTCCATCATGGCTCAGGCCCAAATCACCTCATGCCTGGTCTTTTTGAAATAGCTTCTCAATTGGCCTTCCTCCCTAAAGCCTGTTCCCACTCCAATCCATCGTCTTCACCACTGCCAAAATTATTTCCCTAAAGTGCAAGTCAGATCACACACAGAGTAAATTTGAGAGACTGCCTCTTGGATAAGATACAAACTCCTCTTCAAGTCATTTCAGTTTCTTCAAAATCTCTTCCCTCCCTTCATCCTTTTGTTATGTCTCACTTGACATTTGACATTCTGACCCAGAATTAGTTGCTTTGTAATAGAGACATGTCCACCATTCCTGGAATACTTATTCTCTTCCCATTTGACCTCTTGGAAAACCTAGGTTCCTTCAAGGCTCAGCTGAAGCGCTATATTCTTCACGAGCCAGTTATCCAGAGCTCCTAGTGCCTTGTATGTACTTGGTTTAAGCTTTTATATGCCTATTTATACACATGCTTTCTTCCCTATTAGAAAGTAAGCTCTTTCAGAGCAAAGACTTGCCTTTTTTTGGGAAGAAAAAATTCCCTATTGCTTAGCACAGTGCCGGGTACATAATTGCTTAGGAATGCTTTTTGATTTATTAATTGATTATTATGGTCACGGTAGAGAGAGTACCGCAGTTACTTGTGAAAGCAATATAAAGAAATACATCTTTGTCTAGAATTTGTGATAGATACATAGAGCATTTCTTCTTTTTTTTATCTTTTTGGAGGGGGAAGGCAGGTCGTTTGGGGTCAAGTGACTTGCCTAAGGTCACACAGTAAGTGTTAAGTGTCTGATGCCACATTTGAACTCAGGTCCTCCTAACTCCAGGACCAGTACTCTATTCACTGTGCCACTTGGTTGCCCCCATAAAACATTTCTTAAGCGTGCTTGCCACTGTGCTAAGCACTGGGGGGTACAAATACAAAAGCAAACACTTTGATGTAGCTGCCCCCATCTGAAGGTGCTTACATTCTAACGAGGGAAGACAACATATAAAGAAAAACTAGAAGGGGGATTGATAGAAGAAAGGGAAAAAGGCTGCTTATGAGGAGGTAGGAAGATCCAAAGAATGAGTTGAGCTGAAAGTGGTGAGCTTGGCTAGGGTCTCTCATGAAATGGTTGTCAAGGTAAAACACTCAAGCGATCAAGTGAGGAAGCCTCTTGTGGGAGTATTTCCTCGGTAGTAAGGCTATTGGATAGAATGTAAATTTTATTGAGTAAGTTGAACCACTTTTTTTCTTTTTCATTTAAAATGTACTACTTCTGTCATACAAATAATGGAAAAATAATATGCAGAGTAATAATTAAAGTTATTTTTCACTATATTATTGCCTTTAAGTTCTCAATTGAATAATGAGGTCAGAAACCAGATTGTAGAGAATTTTGAAGAGAGAAAGAAGTGAAGTACTTTGTTTAGGTGGTTCTCAAGGAATTTTTATGAGCTTTGAATGCCAAACATGATTTTATATTTGATCCTGGAGGTGATAAAGAGTCACTGGAGTCAGTTGGGTAGAGGGATATCATGGTTGGACCTGTGTTTTAGGAAACATCACTTTGGCAGTGGAATGGTGGATAGATTGGAATAGAGAGAAGCTTGTGATGGTCTCACTAACCAGCAAGCCATTGTAATGGTTGTGGTGTGAGAAAATGAGGCCTGAATGAGGGTGGTGGTAGTGTCAGAGGACAGAAGGGGGTATATTTAGGAGATATTGAAAAAGCAAAATTGACCGGCATTGGCAACATATCGCGCGCATGCTCGTGTGTGTGTGAATGATGATGAGAAAGTAAGGATGACACCTGGGTTCTAAACATAGGGGACTGGGAGGATGGTGGTATCCTCATCACTGATAGGGTAGTTGGTGGGGGAGGATTTTTGGGAAAGATAATGAGTACTGCTTTGGACGTATTGAGTTTGAGTTATCTACATGATGTCCAGTTGGAGGTGTTTGAAAACAATTGGATACACTAGACTTGGAGGTCAGCAGAGAAGCTAGGACTGGATAAACAGATCTGAGAATCATCATCATAGATATAATAATTGAATCCATAGGAGCTGAGAAAATCACCAAGTGTAGGAGTATCTAGGGAGAAGAGAAGAATGCCCAGGACAGAGCCCTGAATGATAGTGAAGGCAATCTGCTAGGGAAGTTGGAGGTGAATTGGACTAAGGTTGCATGTTCAGAGTTGATTGTGAATTAGTACAAGAAGATAAACTTTCAATACTTTAATGAATGGGAAATAGCCTCTACTAAGGTGAATATCAAACTTGACTAATTGAAAACAGAAATATTTTAACTTTTATTTAATTTTAGTGACAATAAATTGAAAAGTCCGCTGAAATTTGAAGTCCTACAAGCGTATGTTTCTTTCTGGAGCTTGCCTTTAAAAGCAATTTCTAGATTTTATTTTCATAATAGTGAACTTCATAATCTCATCAGAAAGTAATTTTGGGGAAAAGTCATGTTAACTTGATTTCAAGGAAGCTAAAATGTGCATTTATGATTGTATTGAAGCTAGTAAGAATTTTGGGGAAAATTTTGGCATAAAAGATTTTTATGCCAGTGTTTGTTTAATATTTTGCTTTGTTGTTTAGTTGTTTTTCAGTTGTGTTTGACGCTTTGTGACTCCATTTGGGATTTTCTTGGCAAAGATACTGAGGTGGTTTGCTGTTTTTTTCTCCAGCTCATTTTACAGATGAGGAAACTGAGACAAGCAGAGTGAAGTGACATTCCCAAGGTTTCACAGTTACAGTAAGTGTCTGAGGCCAGATTTGAACTCATGAAGATGAATCTTTCTAACTCTAGGCCTGACACTCTATCCACTGTGCCACCTAGCTGCCTAATATATTGCTTTTCTTCAGTATTAATTATCTCAATGAAGAAAAAGATTGTAATTAATGGATGTGTCCAAAAAAAAACCTTTCAGTCACTCATGACACATCATATTAGTAATTTTGTGGTGGCATATGAATATCAGGAAAAAACCTTGAACAATGTTATAGGCTTTTTTGTAGCGTAAATTACTTCCCTTTACCTTATAAAATTATGTGCCAAGTACCTTTGTTATGTGGCAGTTTAGTATTTTGGCATAGACTATAAATTGACTTATCCTAGAAGATTATTATGCTCTTATAGTATTGCAAATAACAATCTATTTTCAGCTGTGTAGTTTCCTTAAACCCATCTGCACTTGAAAATGTAATTAATCTGACATTTATAAAGGTTTCATTGAAATACATACTTATGTTATGTAGGAATATATATACATACATAGGCATATACACACAAAATTTTAATTCTAGGGTTTAGGGAAGCAAAATAATGGAAGTAAGGGTTCAGAGCACATCTTTCCATATATATGAACTAGCTTTTCATCTACTTCATCTGCAGATTTGATACCTGCCAGAGTACAGCTGAAAGCTTGTCAGGCTTTTTAAACAATGAAACATTAAAGCAATAGTACCAGTCTTTTGAGTTTACAAAGCAGTCTCACTTTTCTTTTACCTTATAAATATTTTTAGAAATAATTTAATTTCTTTATTACACTGGCTTTTTCTTTCTTTAATCTACAGATTAGCAAGCCATTTTAGAGCTTTACATATGTATAATTGTTTAAAATATTTTCATCAAATTAATATATTTTCCAAGACTTTTTGTTATTTAAAAGTGTAACTTTTCTAGAATACTTTAGGTGTGTTTGAAGGCAAGAGAATTTAGTAATTTCCTGTAAACCTCTTTTGCCTCCTTTTCTTCTGATTTTATAATTTTGTAATTTGGTTGCTATAAAAATTCATCCTATACAAAAAACAGTTAATGATATGAAAGAACTGTATTTTCCTCAGTTATTCCTTTTTTTGCTTTTCATGGGTCCTTAGAAAATACTTTTAGACTTTAGATATGAATCTGCAGGGTCAGTTGAGGTCAACATATAAAGGAACGCTATCCTTGGTTAATTCATCAGTTGTTGACCGACCTCTAGGTCTTTCAAAGGTATCCAGAAAAGTAGATACATGTGAAATAGACCTTTTTTCCTTGTGGACTCAAGATCACTTCCCATTGGCCAGAGCTCAAGATGCTGAGACATGAAGAAACATATATCAGCCCATTTCATTTATATACTAATCTGCATAATCATTATTTTCTGACATTTATATTTTTAAAAATTTCAAAGTAATTTATACGCATTATCTCATTTTAGTCCCACAGCAACCCTATGAGATAAGTTCTACAGCTATTGTGAGCTACACAGGAGATAAAACTCTTATTTTTTAGGAGAGTAAAGTTAGTCTTTGAGAGGTTAAATGATTTATCTGTGGGCACATATTTATATAAGCTAGTAAGTATCAAAGGTGGGATTTAAACTTCCTTTATCTGATTTCAAATCTAGCACACTGTCTGTTATGCCCAGATGCTTTAGAGTAGAGTTGTACAAACTGTGGCTCCCACTGTGACCTTCTAAGTCAGGGGTTTTTGACCTAATTTGCATGGACCTCCCTCCATGAGCTTCAAGGATAGATTCCAGAGAGTCTGTAAACTTAGACCAGGGAAATACTTACATCTTTGTTTTCACTAACCTCTAACTGAAATTTGGCATTTCCTTCCATTATTTAAAAACATTCTTCTGAGAAGAGGTCCATAGATTTTACCATATTGCCAAATGAGTCTATGATACATAAAATAGTTGAGAACCCTTGTTTTAAGTACTTTTCCATCTTGAAAGTATAACTGCAGTGCCAACCACCGTGGAGAGTCTTGCTTTGAATATTGTCTTGTTCTGACTTTAGTGCTTGCTATGACTCTTCTGCCTTTTGGAACATTGATATGCCATACAATTGTGCTCTCTCTTCTTCTGAGTTCATCATCTCTCTCTCTGTGCCACCTTCCTTGTCCCCACCAAGGAGGGGAAATTGAGGCTTCTCTTTGACTTATGTTGAGATTTAGTAGTCTCATAATGTTATTTCTAAATCTCATTTAAAATTAAATCTCAATCTCCCACATTATAAATTGTCCATGAGAATGTTTCCCTCTTAAGTAAATTTTCCTCCTGATGCTCTGTTATTTATGCTGCAGGGTGACTTTCTTATTGTCAGTCAGTTGTTTTTCAGTTGTGTCTGGCTCTTCATGATGTCATTTGGGATTTTCTTTGCACAGATACTGGCATGTGTTGCATTTCTTTCTCTGGCTCATTTTACAGATGAGTAACTTGAGGCAAACAAGGTTAAGTGACTTGCCCAGGATCACACAGCTATTAAGAGTCTTAGGCTGAATTTGAACTCAGGAAGATAAGTTTTCCTGACTCCATGCTCAGCATGCCCTCTATCTTATGTACCACCTTGCTGCTGTCATATTGCAGACTTAATATTACTACTCTGATAATTTGTGTTTGTACTGTATAATTTCAGTAATTTAAGTAATTAAATGTCAAATATTACCCCAAACTAAAATTATTTGAAGATTATCTACACTACCTTTCCTCTTGTTAGTGTAGCCAAGAGTCAAATGTATGTATAGTTTAATTAAGGACTTACTGATGGCTGTCTCCAAGTGGAATGGGTGAACATCTACTTTTTATGCAGAACCCATTCTCTAACCTGTCTCTCCTGACCATCTGCTGACTTGTGGACTGAAACGTGCCAAATAGAATCATAGAATCCTCATGTTAGAAAGAATCACTCATTTCTTCTTGTCTGACTCTTTACCTGAAACATGAATCAATCAACAATCATCAGATATTAATTATGCATTTACTTTGCATCAGGAAATCTATGTAGAGCCTGGGATACAAGTAGAAAGCATGGATTCCTCCTGTGGTGGAGGTTCTATTTGAATATCTACAATGTTGTGAAACTCATTACTTTCTAAGACAGCTATTTCCAATTTTTAGGAGGGTCTTTATTTTGAGTAAAAGTCTCGCTTTTTCCAACTTCCGTCAATTAATTTTAGTTCTGGCTTCCAAGGCCAAATAGAATAAATCTAATTCCTCTTCAGAAGATTGAAAATGCTCGCTTTCTTGAGATATTTGGCATTCCTGTCCTCCTAAAGCATAATTTTGATGACCCTCACCATTGTCTCTATCTCCTTCTAGACTGGTTCTTAATTCTGGCACCCAGAATTGAACGTAGTACTCTAGATGTCATCTAATAAGGGCAGATTACATTGAAATTATCTTTTAATTGGATTTGGATTTATACTACCTAAATCCCATTAGTTGTTTTAGCTGCTGCACTATACTGTTTGATTATGCTCACTTTAAGGTTGCAATCTGCCGAACTTCCAGGGTTGTTTATTTTACCTAAACTCCTTTCCAGTCATGATTTCCCTATCCTTCACGTAAATGATTGCTTTTGTGAAACTCAAGGGCTCAAGAATTTACATTTGTCCTTTAAAATTCCACATTTTTAGATTTGTCTTTTAAGTTCCAATTTGTCAAAGTCATTTGGGAAATACTGCTGTTATCTAACATTAGTGTTACCACCCATCTTAATATCATCTACATGGAAAAATATATGCAGATATATGACACATATAGAGAAACATACATAGCCATATATGTATATACCTTGAATGCATGAAAGCAGAGACCAACAGACACCAAAATATCAGTTATGAGTGTCCTCAGAGACCATCTAGTCCAGAGATTTAGTCAGTCAGTCAGTAAGCATTCATTAAGCTACTCGGTATCAGGCTGGAAATAAGTGCCGAGAATACAAAAAAAGAGGTTAAAGACAGTCCCTGATCCAAGGAACTTACAGTCTAGTAGGAGATTCTTAACCTGGGGTCTGTGAATATATTTTAAAAATATTTTGATAACCATATTTCATTATGATTTATTTCCTTTACAATCCCATGTATTTTATTCTACATATTTAAAAGCATTATGCTGAGAAGGAATCCATAAGTTTCTCTAGATTGCCAAAAAAGTCCATAAATAAAAAAGTTTAAGAACCTCTCATCTAGTTCAACTAATGCATGAATAAGCCAACAATTTCCTTTCACCTGTTTTTTCCTCTATCCATACTAATTAACCACAGGCTTCGTAAGGGAAAATTGTTCCTAATCCCAATTCCTTCTCTCTTATCCATCCCTATCTTCCTCAACTCTGTGTCACCTATATCCCAATCCAACCCTGTTCACTGTCTCCACTATGCCCTCTGGAATCATATTCCATAGTGAACAAATTTCCCATCATCCTGGATCTCTTTCTCTCACACTCCTTTTATTTATTAGACCTCACTGGGACTCGGACCCACTGTGACAGCACTTTATCCCTGATTCTCTTCTCTACTACCAGCTATACCTCAGTCACACTCCTTGACACACTTGTCTGGGAGAGGGGCTTGCAGTACTACTTGCTCCACATTGATGCTTCCAGACTCTCCCTTTACTACCTTAACTTGGCAATCTCTCCATTTTAGATGTTCATAGTTGCAAACTTTTCCAATCAATCCAGATTTTGATGGTTGTTTTATATTGGCCCCCAGATCACTTTCTTTTTTCTTTTTTTTTTTTTTTGGAAAGATTCTGCATCTAGCTAAATGACTTCCTTTCTTCCCTAACACCCCCTTATGCTAGAAAACTTAAAAAATCCATGCTGATGTACCTTCAAACTCCTTAGCTTCGCAATTTCTCAGTCTCTTTGAATGTCAGCACTTACTCCCTTATTGCATATCAGTCACATTAAGATACTCACACAATAGCTTTCACAATTACCCAAAAATAGTCTTCATTAAAAACTATGAAATTCCTCTATCTGACCATACCCTCTTATTCTTTCTCTCCCTATGCCTGATCACTCCAAATACATTCCCTTTCCTCACTGGGTCTTTAAATCCTTCTGTTCTTCATTATCTTTCACCACTGTTCTAATCTAATTTTCTTCCTTCTCTAATATTAACTAATAGTTGACTAATTCAGCTCTACATAGACCTCTATTCTCGAATCTCTTGCCCCTTTTGCCTCTACCTTCTTTCTCCCTTTTTCAGCTGAGAACTTTGCCTCCTGCTTTACTAAGAAAATTGAGGTAATTCTTTGTGAAGTCCCTTTTCTTCCCTTTATATCAAAACATCTTAACATCATCTCCCACTTTCTCTTCCTTTCCACCAGTCTTGGAGAATGAAGTGGTTCTTCTTGCCCCTATATGGCCCGTATATCCCATGTTCTATACTCTTGCAGACTACAACCCATGTGCCCTACCCTCCCCATTCATTATTTCCCCAAGGTCTTTAAATATGCCCAAGTATTCTCAATTCTTATAAAACTAACTAGGACCTACCATCTCCTCAGGTTGTCATTCTGTATCCCTCTTCACTTTCTCAGTGAAACTCCCTTAAAAAAAAAAAGCTGTCTGTACTCACTGCCAGCAGTTCCTTTCCTTTCACATACTCTTCAATCCTTTGCAGTCTGACTTTGGACATCATCACTTGATGAAAATTGCTCTTTTCTAGGCACCAAAGATCACTTAATTGCCAAATTCGATAGTCTTTTTTTCCATCATTATATTTTTCAACCTCTCTGCTGCACTTGATTCTGTTGACCACCCCATTTTTCCTGGATATTCTCTCCTATGAATTTTCTCATGGCATCTCCTGGTTCTCCTATCTATCTAATATAGTCCTGCTCAGTCTCCTTTGCTAGTTCATCATTCATATCATAGTCCTTAGCTGGATGTTCACCACAGTTTCTGTCTGAGACTCCCTGCTTTTTTCTATTTACACTTTCTTCATGTGACCTCATCAGTTCCCATGGTTTAATTATCATCTCTATGCTGAGTCCCAGATCTCTTTTCCTATCCTTAATCTCTCTCCTGAACTCCAGTCCTACCTCAACAGTTGCTTATTGCAACTGTTGAAACTGGAGGTCTTGGAAAAATCTCAAATTCATTCTGTCCCAAACAGTATTCTGCCCCCATATCCACCTCTCTTCTAAATATCTCTATTTCTTTCAAATGAATCATAATTCTTCTAATTTTTCAGATGAAAAACACTGACTTTATCTTCATTTCTTTAAATAGCCAATCAGTTGCAAAATTTTATGTTTTCTACTACCACAGTGGGGCAGCTAGATGGAGTAATGGATAGAGTGTGGCAACTGGAGTCAGGAAGACTCATCCTCCTGAGTTTATGTCCAGCCTCAGATACTTCCTAGCTGTGAGACCGTGGGCAAGTCACTTAATTCTGTTTGACTCAGTTTCTCATCTGTAAAATAGGCTGGAGAAGGAAATGCCAAACTTTGCCAAGAAAACCCCAAATGGGGTCATGAAGAATTGGACACAACTGAAAAGACTGAACAACTCCCACGGTGTTTCTTATATCTGACTCCTCTATTCACAGAGGTACCGTCTTCAAGTAGGCCCTCATCACTTTTTGCCTTCTAATTTGTCTCTCCCTTCATTATCTCCCCACTTTAATTTGTCTTACACATTGTAACCAGCATGATTTTCCTTAAGCTCAGCTCTGACCATCTCACTGCTCTACTCAGTCCATGTCAGTGGTTCCTTATTGCCTCTAGGGGATGAAAAATACATACATACATACATATATGTATATATGTAAATACACATACATATATACATACATATACATGCATATATATGCATATATATATATAAATTCTTTTGTTTAGCTTTTAAACTCCTTTACAACCTTGCTCCAACCTATCATTCCCTTCTCATTGCAGATTTTTTCCACTACCATATGTTTTGATTTAGCCAAACTGGTCTTCTCTCTCTTCCTCACAAATGAAACTCCGTCTTCTGTCTCTTCACACTGGCTGTCCTCCATGCCTGGAATGTACTTCCTCTTGACATCTACTTCACAGAATCCCTCTCTTCCTTCAAATTATAACTCAAGCAACACCTTCTATGTAAAGACTTTCTCAATTCCCTCAACTGCTTGTGCTTTCCCTCTCAAATTATCTTGTATTTAACTATTTTATATTTGTTCTGTATATATTTATATGAGTCCTTGGAGTCTTCTTGTTAAAATGAATGCTCCTTGTAAGTTGAGCTTGTTTCATTTATTCTATTTCTTTCCTCAGGCCTAGTACACTTAATAAATGCTTATTGTTTGATCAAATTGAAACTCCACAGCTTATTAAAATATATCCATCTTTAACTCTGGGCAACATTTTCAAATTGAATTAATGATTTTTTTCTAATTTTGAAATTAGTTTCAGCCAAATGGCTTAAAATTTGCTGTGCATTGATATTTAGGTGATCAGAGGAAAAACTTTGACAATGTATATTTGAATGGCTATAATCTCAGTGGCATGGTTATTTCCTCCATTTGTGAGCATGGTAACCTACCCTTGATTGATTTCTATTCTTGTTCCACAGGCCTTCCTATAGATCACATACTATTATATGGGTGTTAATGAGGACAATAGCTATCTGTCATCTTACTCTTGATAGATGACCTCATTTTTTTTCTAATAATACAGCTCTTTGATGTATAATTTTGAATTGGTAATATATTGTACATTGAATCATGGGATTCATCCCTGGTTTTTGGGTGATGAGAGACTGTAACTCTTTTGAGCCATAGTATTTCATTACTCTCTTCTGGACCCACTTTATTACCCATTTGTATTATCTATGCAAAATGTACATACATATGTACATATGCACATACATACTCTTAAAGGCCAGTTCATATGGATTGGTTATTCAACTGTACATCATAGTTTGGATGATAGGCATTCTCATTCACTTGTTTTTTTCATGGATAGAGACTTTATGCTGTTCCTGGCATATCATAATTACTTAAGAAATGATTGTTGACTGTCTCAGTGAATGTTTCGAGACTGGATGCATAGTACAGTGTAATCCTCTAAAAAGATAATCTGAAGCAATTCATCATTCAGGAATTCCTTGTTCATTTGGATATTTCCTTTGACATTTGCCTTGACTGATATTTATGAGAGTAATTAATCACAATCACTGTTTTCATTTTAAAATTTAAATGATTTTAATGAACCAAAATCTGTTTTCTTCTTTAGAAGAAACATACACAGTCAAGTAAAACAGATTTCCATATTGGCCATGTCGAGAAAATGTCTCATTCTTCACCATTAGTCCATTATCTCACTGTGAGGAAGGAAGTAGGAAAGCAGGCTTATCATTGGTCCTCTGTCCTCTGGAATTTCATCTGGTCATCGTGTAGACCAAAGTTCTCATTTCACTCAGTTTTTTGTCTCTGCACTGTTTTCATTATTATATAAATTGTTGTTCTGGTTCTGTTTAGTTCATTCTACAACAGTTAAACTCATCCAAGTCTTTCTAACTTTTTTTGAAACTGTCCTTTCATCATTTCCTACAGCATAATAGTATTCCATTATATTTATATAGCATGATTTGTTTATCCATTCACTGATGGATGGGTACCCCCTTACTGTCCAGTTGTTTTTCACTACAGAAAAAGTGCTGCTATAAACATTTTTGAATATATGGTATTTTCCTCTCTTTCTTCAATCTTTTTCAAGTATAATTTCATATGTTTTTATTTCTTTCAAGAAATTGTATGTGGAAAGCCATCTTGCCCTAGTAGAAAGTTAGGGAGGTGATGGGGGAGAATATAAGAGAGAACAGATTGGGGGAAGGGATATTCAGTAGGCTTATTATTTTGGGGTGGGAGATAGGGGAAAGAGAGGGAGAAAAAAATCGTAACTCAAAATTTTGTGGAAATGTATGTTGAAAACTAAAAGTAAATAAATAAATTTTTTAAAAAAGAGAAAAAAAATTGTATGTGGGTTTGACATTTATAGAAGCCATCTTGTTAGAAGAGAGTTCTAAAAGTACCATTTTGCTCTACAGAACTACTTTTTATATTTAAAACAATAGGCACAGTGAATATTCTCTGCATGTTTTAGTCAGTTATGTTTAAAAATTTGGTCTGCTGTAGAATATTATTTATGAAAGCCTACCTGTTCCTTTTTCATACTTTCATTAAGGATATACTTGTTACAAGTCCAGGTTATTCTCATATTTTATATAGATGGGAAATTAGGCATATGAATTGGTCATTTTTGATATTATGCTATTTATTTTTGTTCATAGGGATTTTTTTTTCTATAGCAGTTTAGCTTAAGTGGATTAAAGAGCTGGTCTTAGAGTCAAAAAGACCAGAATTAAAGTTTTTCCATTAACAATACTATATTAGCTGTTCTACTCTGGTCGAGCCACTTAACCCCTCAGTGCTAACAGACACTTTCTAAAGACTATAAGTTACAGAGAAAGTTCCATCCTGCATTAGTAGAGGAAATTCCCTTACCTGGGATTTCCCTATGTTAATTAAATCACAGGACCAGTCTCATATCTCTATCCTTAAAAAATTTTAGGTCTATGTATGCTCTTTGATGAATTTCTTATTTTTGGAAACAGCTGCTTTGCCACATTGAAGCTATTTTAAATGAATTCATCTTTGCCCTAACATGTATCCACAGTGCTGATTCAAAAATGACTATTCCCTCTGTTGTGGGCTTTACTTTTTGTGATTTTTTTTTTTTTTGCTTTTCATAGGGGCAATTGGAGTTAAGTGACTTACCCAGGGTCACTCGGCTAGTAAGTGTTAAGTGTCTGAGGCCTCATTTGAACTCAGGCCTTGTGACTCTGGGGCTGGTGCTCTATTCACTGTGCCACGTAGCTGCCCAACTGTTTCTGATTTTATTGAAGTGTTTACTATAGTGTTTACCTTGCCCTCTAATTCTCTTCTTAAAGAAACATTTGTGGTATGTAGTGCTGAGGTTTTTGTGTAGTCTTTGGTCCATTGGGCTTTTTTATTCCATCTCCTGACTGAGCATTATCATCGCCTCCTCCGTGCCTGGAGTGCTCTGCCTCCTCAGTCTCCTCTTGTGGCTTCCCTGGCTTCCTCCAAGACTCACCTAAAGTCCTCCCTTCTCTAAGAGCCCTTACCCAATCCTCCTTAATTGCTCTTAGAGCCTTCCTTCTAAGACTACCCTGCATTTATTCTGTGTATATCTTGCTTGTATGGAGTTGTTTGCATGTTTTCTCCCTCATAGAGTCTCAGCTCTACTCCTTGAGAGCGGGGACGTTTTTGTTTGTTTTGTTTTATTCATTCATTCATTCATTCATGCCTTTTTTTCTGCATCCTCAAGTAATGCCAATGTGATGCCCATAGCAGCCACTATGAATATGTATGTGTATTTCCAGGATAGATTCTCAAAATATAATAAACTCTCTTCCTCTACAGCAAAACCAAAATATTCATTTGGAGCATCATTAGTATACCAGGGGGTAAGGTTTAACAGGGCATTCATCACTGATCTCCCCACAAACAGGTTCCCCCAGGCATATTCCTCTCTCTGCCCACTCTCGGCTTGCTTCTCTCCCTCTGCTCTCTCTCCTCCTTGGGCAAGCTCCTCCCACACACTGAGCTCCACGTGACTCAGGCTCCCTGTGTTAGGCCTATTAATGGGTGGGAAGAGCTTCCTATTTCATTAACTTTACACCTCAGTACTTAAGCACAGTGCCTTTTACACAGTAGGTGCTTAATAAATACTTCTTGACTTAATTTTACTTCTAAACAATATTTTGCAACTTGTTCTTTCCAATGTTTACTTCTATTTCAAAAAATAAAAAAATCTTTTTTTTTGGATTGGGGGGGGGGGGGCTCTTTGACATTCAGCCATTTTTTTGTGCTTTAAACATACTCCCTCTCCTTGCCTTGTATTACCTTTTCCTGAAATCCTCCATATTTTGGATTTTATGTATTAGAATCTTTCATGATGAAAACTTCTAGACCCCTTTTCTGTACTTGACCAGAAGTTGCTCCCCAATCCCTGGTGTCTCTGCCAGTATATATGTGGGATAGGAAATCAGTAAAATATGGCTGCTAGAGACTCCACTCTCTTCCTTTAAATCCTATGGTTCTTACCTATATCATTGAATTGCCCTGATATATAAAGGATAGAACCTAGAGGAATTAGAGCATAGTAGAATCTGGGCATGCCTATTCTGATGGTCATTCTCTTATATGATCATCCATAATCCATATATTTCTTTCTTTCTTTCTTTTTTTTTGGAGAGGCAGTTGGGGTTAAGTGACTTTTCCAAGGTCACAGGGCTAGCTTTTTATGTTAAGTGTCTGAGGCTGGATTTGAACTCAGGTCTCCAGACTCCAGTGTCAGTGCTCTTTTCACTGCGCCACCTAGCCACCCCAATCCAAATTTTTCTAAAGTAGTGTCATAGAACCCATCTGCTACAGGAAGCCTTCCCTAACCACTCTTAATTCTTAATGTTTTCTCTATCTATCATATTCTAATTAGTATTTATTTCTGTGTATCTTATCTCATCATTCTCTTTCTCAATTTTAAGTTCCTTGAGGGCAAAGGCCATACCTTATTTCTCTTTACATTGTCCTTCAGTGCCTAGCAAAGTGCTTTGTTCATAGTTAAATGAATTGGCACATGAAAGAATAAATTAGTGAATGAATGAATGGTTCATTTCAGCTAGATAAACATTTATTAAGCACCTACTATGTGCGAAGGGATGGACATATAAAAATAGGCAAAAGACTGTCCCTGCCCTCTAGGAGCTTACAATCTAATGTGGCAGACAATATTCAAATAAATATATACAAATCAATATATAGGAAATAGGAAATAGGAAATAAAATAAAATAGGAAATAATTAACTGAAGGAAGGCACTGGAATTAAGAGTGGTTAGAGAAGCCTTCCTGTAGCAGATGGGTTCTGTGACATTACTTTAGAAATATATGGATTATGGAATTATCCTTCTTTTTGTATCTGTACATGATGTGGAAATATGTATTGTAATGGATTCATACATTTTTAGCAGAGGAACAAACCTTTGAAATCATCCAGTTCAACCTTCTCAATTGATGGATGATGAAACTGAAATCTAGAGAGAGGAAGTAACTTGTCCAAGGTCGCATGTCTAATTCGTTGCAGAATTAAAATTTGAATTTGGGTCTCTTGACTCTTTGTTTAGTGTTCCTCACAACAAGAAATTAAAGAATGATAAATTGGTTGAAAATAAAGGAGGAATTGGCAAGTTTGAGAATAGTGACTGATTTATAGGTATATTCTAACTGTTAATTGGTTCAGAAAAAGCACATTATTAGGGGAAATGATGTTATATAGGGTAGACATGAAAACAATATTATAAATGGAGAATTGACTAAACTTTGCAACAACATTATAGTGGGGTTTGGCCAGAATGTATTGACTAAATGTTACCACAAAATAAGATAGATCAGGGTAGTTGAGTTTCAAGTCTGAGGAATTGGGTTTACCCTCACAGCTCTGCTACATAGTACCTATGCTGCACTTGATTTAAACTCTCAAAGCTTCTCTAAGGAGTCCTCTAGCTCCAAATCAAGTGATGCCATAGAGCCTTCTTGGGAGTCTGCCTGCAAGAAACTTCAGTTGAATATAGTACGGGTATGAGAGGCAACTTGGCTTAGAAGATAGGGGCCAGCGTAGGACACAGGAAGACTTGGGATCAAGTCCTGCCTCTGACATATTCTGGTTCTCTGACCTCAGGCTGCTCAAATGTCAAAATGATTTTCCTGAAACTCAGGTCTGACCCTGTTAGCCCTCTACTGATTAAGCACCAGGGTATCCTTGTTATACCCCCAAAGCTTTCTATTTAGTGTTTAAAGCCCTTTTCAACCTCCTCCATTGCTACCATTCTAGTCTTCTTGTGCCTTGCTTTATTCCATAAACTCTATTATTCAGCTACACTGGCCTACTTTTGCTTTTCTTCACATCTCACCACCCGTCTCCTAAATCCATGGTTTGTACCAGCTCTCCCCTATGCCTAGAATACCTTCCCTCTTCCCCTCTCTCTGTCTCTTAGCTTCCCTGGTTTCCTTCAGAACTCACCTCAAATCCCATTTTCTGTAACAGTGCTTTCCACTCCCCTTGCTGCTAGTTCTTTACCTCTAAGATGATCTATCTACTCTGTGTATATCTTGTATATGCCCTTTTTTCATATCCATAGTACTTAATGTGGTGCCTGCATCATAGTAAATGCTTAATAAATTTTTGTCAACTGACTGATTTCACTTCTCAATGTCCAAAGCCATTTTCAAAGTCTATAAGTTATAAGGAATTTTCAGTGTTAAATAGAGGGAGTTCCTTGTACTGCTTAAGTCACAGGTGCAGACTCCCTTCTCCATCCTACCCTAAACTCCATAATGAATGGGTAAGAATCACAAAAAGGATATTAGTAAGCTAGTGAAAAGAAGTGGTTGAAAGCAATAATATTGTCTGTCAGCATGAAAATATCAACACAAAGAATAAAACCCTGTGTTATTATAATGAATGATGTAATTCTAAATGTAATTAGAGTATGTGGGTCACTCACTGGTCCACTGCAAAAAATGAATGTTCAAGCAGTTGAAATAATTTATGTTGTTTCATTAAGGATTGTTCCATAAACTATAGGTAGAAGCGCAGGAACTGATTGAATATATTCTAGCAAGGAAATTGAGAAAAATAATAATTTCATGTCCATATCAGGATCAAAGATATTCCTAAAGAGAAAAGTAGACCCTTGATAAATATTTAAATAAAATGAACTTGCCTGTATCTCCAGCCCTTAGATGAGAGACACAGCACTGACTTAAATCTGAAGTGGGAAGCTCTTACCACTTATGTGCTGGAAATAATACATATCCTTCTGCATAAGACTGAAGTGGAACTGTTCATATACATAGATTGTTTGTTCTCTGGCTTGTGTAGGTGGCCATGCATGCCCTACTTATTCTCTAGGGAGCAAAGAAAAATAAAAGCAAAAGAAGAGATGTTTTATTCAGGAGATAATTGAGCTCATTATTGTTTAATTGTTGATAAAAAATGGCAGAAGAATTCTCGGAAAAATCAAATATGCCTGTTACTGTCCTTTAATAATTTTTAGTTTCTTTTAGTTGATTGCTCATAACCACTATACTAACAATTAGGTGTTTTCTGGCTAACTGTAACATTTTCTCACAGCATTTCAATTTGAAGTAGCAACTGATCCCTGTAGTAAGAAGCTGTTGCTTCTGGTATACACTGCAAGGTCATCTTTACCTGATCCTTTTTGGTTTTGTATCCCCAGACCTTACCACATAGATGACACTTAATTGTTAATAATAATATCCAGCATTAATATAGTACTTTATGGTTTGAAAAACTCTTGGCAAGTATGTATCATTTGTCCTCACAACCACCTTGTGAGATTTTTGTTTAGTCATTTCAGTTAACTTCTTGTGACTTTTCTTGACAAAGATACTGGAGTGATTTGCCATTTCCTTCTCCAGCTCATTTTACAGAAGAGGAAACTGAGGTAAACAGTGACTTTCCCAGAGTCATACAGCTAGTAAGTCTGAGGCCAGATTGAAAATCAGGTCTTCTTTACTCCAGATCGAATACTCTTTCCACTGTGCCACCAAGCAGCTTCTTAACAAGTGAATGAATTTCCCACACTTCAAGATTGAAGTCCCCTAAGATATCATGTATTGGTCAAGAGAGCCCAGGACCACATACAATTAGTGCAGTGTTTCATTTCCAAACCAGAATAGGCTTTCATTCTAGGGTATTACTGTAAAGTAATGTTCAACCCTTGGGTTATTTCTGACCCATTATAAAGGATCTGTTTCAATCAGTTTACCTTTTCTTGTGTTCATTGGATAGGTATAGAACTGTCCCCTCTACTACTCTACTCTTCCTCATGATATAAGGAAATATATCTTGCACCCACTGAAGTTAAAGGTTATATACTCTGTGGAAATTCTGCTCAATAAGTCTCCACAGACATTGATATTGAAGAATTTAGGAATTATCAATTTTTCCAGTGGGTCAGCCTGGGATTTAATCAGCCTGGATCAAATTATTTCACAGACCTTTGTAACATGGCTTTAAAAAAAAAAAACCAAACCCTTTCAGTCTTCTTACTCCTAATATACCATCCTTGTTCCTCACATGAAACAATCCCTTCTTTACTTGAATGTTTTCATTAGTTGTCCTCCATGTTTGGAACTTTCCCTCCTCGTTTCTGCCTTTGACATTCCCTGATTTCCTTCAAGTCTCAGTTAAAATGATACTTTCTTCAAGGTTTTCCTAGACCTCCATCAATCTTAGTGCTTACCTTCTGAGACTATATCCAATATTTCCTGTATGTATTCTCTCTTTACATAATTGTTTGCATGTTGTCTCTCCCATCAGACTGTGAGCTCTTTGAGAGCATGGGTTGTTTTTTTGACTTTCTTTGTAACTCCAGTGCTTAGCATGACACCTGGCACACAAATAATCCTTAATGACTGCCAACTTGGGGGGCGGAGCCAAGATGGCAGCGTAGGAGCAGCAACATATCGCAGCTCTCACATAGCCACCCCAAAATACCCATAAAACATGACTCTAAACTAATTCTAGAACTTCAAAACGTACATAAATATACTTTCCACTAAAGTCAGCTTGGATACAAGGAACCATATCATCACTGCGAACTGAAACCAGCCTGGCCTGAAGCTGTGGCTGTGCCCCAGCTGGACGAGAGAAGCCGAGCCCTGGCAGGAGCTTCGGGTGAGCGGATTGGTGGCAGCTGCGGCAGTGTCCAGAATTAGGTCAGTGGGACTTGCAAGGTTCTGGGAGAAAAGCGTTCCAGCCAGACTGTCTCCTGGGCCAGGAAGTGGAAAGCAGAGGTCCGGCACCCGCCTCCACATTGCGGCTTCAGAGCTCCCGGCCTGCAGACTGCAGGGGAAACAAGTGATCGTTCAGAGGACAAGTGCTCTCCCATTGAGCGGCCTGGATCCGGATCGCGTTCTTGGGCTTTGGTCCTGTGGTTCTTTTTTCTTCAGTGAGCCGGAAATGGGGGAAGGCCCCATCAACTTCCTAAGAGTTCCGGCAGCTGGGAGGACCCCAGCAATTTGGGACAGAGCTTTCCCCTCTGGAAGCAGAGCCCCACAGAGATTAAAAAAAAAATCACAGACTGACCAACCATGAATAAGAATAAGCATAAGAAGCAAAGTAAGAACAGCAA
>CM053581.1:183525436-183571487 GCA_028627135.1 Pseudochirops cupreus | reverse complement strand
GGGGGGATACACTGGCATGGCTGTTTTGGGGTGGTGGGTAGGGGAAAGATGGGGAGAAAATTTGTAACTCAGAATTTCGTGGAAATGAATGATGTAAACTAAACTAAAATAAAAAATTTAATTAAAAAAAATTTTAAAAAATGACTGCCAACTTCTTGACTGACCGACCTTCTATCTAATTAGACTCCCTCTTTCATCCCTGATAATGATAGGATTCTGAGGGGACCACATGTATCAGCTCTCCATATTGAAATGTAAAGTTTATCCTTATTTCATTCTTTATGATTGTTTGCTTATGTTTATCTTGTTATCCTCTTGACTGCTGTATTTGTGCTTTAGAGTTTCTGTCCTTCTCTGATTTGTTTTTGGTTTAAATTAGGAATCCTTGGAAGTTCTCAGTTTTGTTAAAGGTACTTGCCCCATTACTTACCTCTCCCAATCCCCTAGCACTATACTCAGTTTTATTGGTTAAGTTTCCATGATTTTAATCCTTTGTTTTCTGGAATATCACATTTTAAGCCCTCTGCACCCTTATAGTGGTGGCTCCTAAACCTTGTGGCATCATGACTGGCTTCTTGGGACTTAAAATTCTTTCTGAATTTTGGCAGCATTTTTTCTTTGACCTAAAAACTTGGGATTTTGTTTATAATGTTCCTGGGAGTTTTTATTTGTGGGTTTATTTTAGTAGGTTAACTGATGAGTTGTTTCTGTGTCTACTCTCTCATGCTAAAAGATCTGGGCAGTATTTTTTTATCATTTAAAAAAAATTTGCCTAGGCCTTTTTATTGTTCCTAGTTTTTAGGTGGTTCAGTAATTATTAAGTTATTTCTCCTTGATATGCTTTCCAGGTTACTTATTTTTGCTAAGAGATACATTCAATTTTCTAATTTTTTTTTAATCCTTTGACTTTAATACTTTTTCTCTTATGGTACCATTATCTTTTATTTGGTCCATTCTCATTTTTAGGGAGTGTATAGTGTGGGTACGGTTTTGTACCTCTTGTACCAGTTGTTATTTTCCTTTCCAATTTTTTCTTCCAGAACTCTCATTTCTTTTCTTATTTTTTCCTCTCGTGCATTAATTTCATTCCTAAAAAAACATTTTAAAATTCTTATTTCATCTCTTTCAGGAATTCTAAATGAACTTATTCTCAAGCTGTGTTTTTTCTCAGAAGCTTTACTTGTAGATGTTTTGTAGTTATTCTTTTTTTCCCCTGAGTTTATGTCTTAAGCAACACTATTAACATAATAGCTTTTTATTGTGGAATTCTTTTTGGTTTTTTTTTAGGTTTGCTTATTCTTCCAGCATATATCTGGACTTCGGATTTTATATTAGGACTTGATTCTGTACATTTCTAGAGGAACTATTTTAGCTGAGTTTGTATCCTCTTAGGTTGTGCTGCTGCTTTCTTGGTATGTTGAGTTTTGTCTTATTCTAGGCCCTCAGGGAGAGCTCAGACTAGGAACTTGAAATCTTTTAGTACTCCAGAATTGTATCTATCTGTGGCAAAGTCTGATCTCTGACCTTGTGGTTGAGGTTTTACCTGTTTTTCTTGTCCTAGATTTGAGCAACAAACCTGTGGACTTGCTCCTTCTTGGAGTCGCGGTCATTGTTAGCCAGCTGGAAAGCTTTTCTGGTTTAGTGACAAAACTGCTGTTTCCGTTTTGACCTGATATTCCTGCCCTGTTTATTCTACTGACTTCAGATTCAGCTCGAAGCCAAGACTGAGACCTCACTCTGCGCCTTAGGTCTGAGCCACATAGTTATTGCTTGCTATTGAACTTAACCCTTTTTCAGTACCCAGCCTAGGCCATGTGATCACTTCTCACTATCCCTAGACTTACATCTCTTGCACCTGGATCTTTGATCCAGACCTGAGTGGTGAATGACAGAGCTGCCATTTGGTACATATTAGACCCAGCACAAGACCAGAGTCCTCTGTGCCTCATCTGGAACCTCTTTTTGCTCTAATGCATGGCTTTTCTGTTTCTTAGAATGCTCCATGGCTGTTCCTGGCTATACCCTGTCCTTAGTGTCCTCAAACTTCTCTCTCTGTCTGTCTTTGCTGGCCTTGGCTTGAAAATGATTCACTGGTTTTTTTTTTCATGGATTTCTTAATCAGGATTCGGTCTATTTCATTTTCTAAATCTATGTAGAGGAGTTTTGAAGCAGTAGAATGCTACACTTTTTCCTACTCTCTGTTTGGTTTCTAAAGCTCTTCATAACCTTCTTCCTTTTTATCTCACACCTCTTTGTGTACTCTACTATCCAGTGACACTTACCTCTTCTTTGCATAAAACCTTACATCTCCTGATTCCAAGCATTTTTACTAGCTGTCCCATATACCTGGAATTCTCTCCCACTTCATCTCCACATCCTGGTCTCCCTGACTTCCTTCAAGTCCCGGCTAAAATCCTACCTTCTGTGGAAAGCCTTTCCTGAAACCCCTTTATTACCATACCACCTCTCTGTGTTGGTCATCTCCAGTTTATCCTGTATGTAGCTGGTTCATCCATAGTTCTTTGTGTGTTGTCTCTCCCAGTAGACTGTTAGCTCCTTTAGCACTCCTTCAGAGAAACTACAATTTTTTTTTAACTTTCTTTGTATACTCACACCTTATTTATAGTACTTGGCACATGATAAGGGACTTAAATTGCTTGTTGATATGATTTAACTTGAGGTCATTTTCCTACTCTAGAGTTCAAATTGAGAATTTATTTTTCTCTGTTTTTGTATTGAATCACAATTGAAATAAGAGATCAGATTGCTTTTAGGTCTGCCCTATTCTTAGTTTCTTATGGAAGTAGTAATCTAGGTTTATTTTCATGTTTGTTAGAATTTAAGCATGTTATTCTCTATTGATTCCATTGGTTCAGTTCTTAGTAGTTAAATGGAGCTGTCTGTAAGAATTGAACCAAAATAACACAGTCAATGGAAATTTTTTTGTTTACTTTTCAACAAGTATCATTTGAAATAAAATTTTGAAACTAATTTTAAGAGCTAGTCTTCTGTGTATTATACAAAGCTAAAGTATTACTATGTATACATATGTGTATATGTATACGTATATGTACACATGTACATATATACATTATGACTGGACATGAAAGGATAAAAAGTGAAGAATAATACACTCAACTTTTCTGAGCATACTAACAGATACGTGGAAATAGGAAGTTTAATGTGTTTATTATGTGATGTGAAGGGGATTTGGTATACATAGCAGTAAATTCAGATACATTTTAAAAACACTAGGGCACAACAAATTGGTTTTATTGTCATTATAATAATTTTGCCAGACTTACCCAAAAGTTCTTACTTACACATTGTACTTTACCATTTTTACACGTTAGCAATACTTTACAGTGCTAAGTTTGTGTTGTGAAGTAGCACACTACTGATGCTTTTTGCTTATGCTCCTAGACAGGCTGGCACTGTCATAGATATGATGCCATAGGAGAAACTTTGTCTCTGATTTTGGTTTTGTCTATGGATTTTGGACCTGTCTTTATTTCTAGGAATTTCGTTTATAATTTATAAACCACCAATAAATTAGCAAAGGGAGGAGAAAATGCTAACCAAGAAATGGCCAGATAATAGTTCACCTCTGTTTTCCATAAAGAGGCTTCAGATCCTACAAGATGTGAAAACACTTTATATTCCTGTGCAGGTAACATAAAAACTGATAACTAGTAAGAGAATAACAGTTTAGTTTCCTATGAACAGTACTTTTCTTTTTCCTAAACCATATTTATTTAAAAATGTGTTTTCTTTTCGGCCACTCTCAGAATCTCTGAAACTCTGTTGGAGATAACAGTGAGTAAGAGGAGACTGAAAAATCTTAACAAGTCAGGAGATGGCATGTTTGGTTAAAGTGACACACTCCCTGTATCCCTGACATTTATGGAAGGGAGAGAGATAATTGTGAAAAATCATGCTGAATTAAATAAAGGTGAATGGCTTTCATACTTGCGGTATGTTATTTTTAGGAGATAAGGAATTGTAGAGGCATAATAGTGTTTTTATTATTGATTTGGATGAAGACATCTCTTGTGCTTATAAAATGTGTGTATGACACAAAAATAAGAGGGATACCTCATATGTTTCATTACAAAACCACATCTCAGCTAACTGCAATGATGGGCAGAATCTAATGAGACATAGTTTTAAAATGACAAATTATACTTAGATTCATAAAATACCTAGAGTGATACAGAATGTGGAAGACTTGGCTTAACACAGTTTGTATAGAAAAAGTTAGTAGTTTCAGTTGGCTGTAATCTCAGTATGAGTCAGAAGTGGGATTAAGTTTGCCCCCAGAGCTAAAGTATTATTAGACTGCATTAAAAAAAATACTGATCATATCACATCTGGAGTATCGTGTTTAGTGTTAGCTACCACACTTTTAGAGGACATTGGCAAACTATAGCAGATCTAGAGGAAGGCAACAAAATGATGAAACACCTTGAAGTCATGACATAGGAGGAGTTGTTGAAAGAAATGATAATGTTTAGTGTGAAAAAGAAAAGAATTAAGGAATAAATGATAGCTGCCATCTGGAAGAGGGATTAGCCTTTTTCTCTGTGACCTTAAGGAGCAAAACTACAGTTTATAAGTAGTTACATTTTCGTTTAAGGAAGAACTTTTTAACTGAGCTATTAAACCTCTTGAGGCATTATAGTTTTCCATGATTAGAAGTGTTTAAGCAAAGACAATAGACACCTATATTTTAGGATTGTTGTACAGATTATTATGTACAGATGCACAAAGTAGGGACTTGTATTTGAAAAACCTATTCTGTCTCCAAGATCTTATCATAAGTCTAGGTAAGCAGATACAAACCTTTTAAACTGAGTACTTTTTTCTGATTGCTTTGTATTTTCTGAATAAAACTATTTAAAAAGGAAGTGTAGGGTTGAATAAAAAAATCTTCAATATTAAGTGCGTTAATTTTTTCTTTTTAGCAAACCTGAATTGGTAAGACTTATTAAGGATTTTGCATGAAAAATTATATTACATGTTATCAGTGTTATTATTTCTATAATTTTCCTACAAACCATATTTAGCATCTTTAAAGTTCTTTGTACTTTGTTAAGGCTTGAGATTGAAATTCTACAACTTGGTTCTCTTTTTTTATACATTTCTGCCTGTTAATGAAGTCCAGCAGTACAATCTGTTGTATAAACCTAATGCCACCTATGCTCTTCTTTTGAGAAGGAAACTAGACCCAAATTCAGTAATACACTTTGGAGAGACAGTGCTAAGCTGAGTGTGACTTTACAGCTTCATCATCACTTGTTTTTTCTAAACTGATATCATAGACATGAATAAACAGATACCACAGTGATGACACAGAGGAAAGAGACCCAAGGACAAATCAGCAAATGTTTGCTCTCATGATCCTCAGCCTGTCCAGCAGGGGCTCCTTTCTTCTCTGCACACCAAATAATGTATTCCCTGCTTGGTCACTCTATCACTAGCCGAAGCATCAATCAACAAGCATGTTTTAATCAATTACTATGTGCCAGCCTCTGTGCTAGGCATTAGTGATGTGAAGACAACATTGAAAGCATTTCTCCCCCTCAGGAAGCACACATTCTATGAGAATAGCTGTATGAGACCAACATGTACATATATGAACATAGGCAAGATAAATACAAGGTAAATTGGCAAGAGAGGCCCTCACATCTGGGTGATCTGAAAAGGTTTCACATGGAAGATTGCACTTGAAGGAAATCAGGGATTCTTAGAGGTAGAGGTGATGAATCATTGTGCTCTGGGCATGGTGATGCAAAATGGAAGATTGACTTTCATGTGTTTTGTAAACAAACACTAGTTTGGCTGAACCATGGAACTTGTCAAAAAGAGTAATAAATAATAATGCTGGAAGAGTAAGTTGGAGCTATTTTGCCAGACACAGGAATTCATATATTATCTTAGAAATAGGGACACCCTGGATTTAATTGAGTATATGGGTGGCATGGTGTGACAGCCAAATAATGGCCATATTTTGCACTGAGCAAAACACTTGTGTGCCAGACCTCTTTCCTAGCATTCTTAAATTGGTCAGATTATTTTGTACCAACAGTTTCCAATCAAAAAATTCTTCTATCATTAAGTGGCATAGTGCCTTTGTGCTCACTTTCACTTCTTACCCCTGGAGTATACTACGTCTTAATAAACTAAGATAGAGCAAGCACTAGAGCCAAACTCTCAGACTGGATTTCTGTCTTATGAGGTAACATGTTGGTGTGAATAGACCTAGGCTGAATTTGGAATCAGGCAGATCTCAGTTCATGTTCCAACTCCAGACGCTTCACTAGCCAACTGATCCTAGGCAAATCACACCACCTTCCTTGGACTTGGTTTCCTTATATGTAAAATAGGAATAACAACAGTATATGCTTCTAAAAGTTATTGTGAGGATCGAATGAGATCTTGTATGAAAAGTGCTGTGCAAGCCTTAAGTAATATACAAACTCTCAACTGTTATAATTGTTTAGGTCATAGACTTCTATTAGAGGAATGTTGTTATTTAGAAGAGGATGTGATACTGTTCCAGTGCTGTAATATTATATTATATTCATATATAGTCAATATTCAACATTCATGTGTTTTAACCTTTGTCACTTCGAGCTTCCTGCAATTTTAATAGTAACCTCATTTTCATTCTCATGTTGACATCCATGTGCATTCGTGGCTGTGCATAGTAGAGAAAAAAATCAATATGATAGTTTATATCTGTGAAAAAAAGAGGCAAGTATTTGTAAAAGTGTTACTGGATCTATTCCACAAAGTGATAAAGTACTCAACTACAGAGCGAAAAGGGTGTTGAGAGAGAGCAGGTTGCTTTTTTCCCTCTTCTAATTTGAGGTTCTTCTGACATTATCACCCCTGGCCCTCCCCATCCTGTGCTGTGTTGTCTCTTCTTTCCCCTGCATTTTATGGGTTATATCATGGCTACTGTATTACAAAAAGTGCATATTATCAAAATTAATGTTTTGTTATAAAGAATTCTAGGCAGAAAAGTGTATTTCTAGCAATCTCTAACAAAAAATTACAGTTTAGGGTGGTTGGGGGAACCCAAACCCTTTATTTCCCATAGGTTCAATGTATCAACGTTCACCTTTTTACTTTCCCATCATCTTATAGGAATGTCACCCCTGTAAAAGTTGAGGATTGAATGTAGCAACATTGGGTTTTTTTTTTCTTCCACCAAAAACTGCTGCCATGAATATTTTGACATATATGATTATTTTCTTTCCATCTTTTAACTTCTTTTGGATCCCTAGGTCTCTGGTGTGAGCAGTTTAATGATTTTTTTCATAATTCCAATTTGATGTGTGAGAGTTGTTTTAATTTACTTTTTATTATGAATTTAGGACTTTTTCTATGGTTTTCGATTTTACATTCTTATTTAGAAAATTGTTCATATTCTTGTACCATTTATCCATAAGGGAATGGCTCTTTGTTTCATTTGTATTATTTCCTATCTATCTGTTTTTCTCTTTCTTTCTTTTATATCTGTCTTCTATCAGAGATATTTGATGAAGATATTCTCCCACAGCTACTCTGGCTGTAAAAGTTGTTTGTGCAAAATTGTAATTTTATGTACTGAGTTGTCTTTATCTTTTGTCATCTTTATCACTTCTTTGGACTTGCTCTAAGAGTTCCACCCTCAGCCATAATTATGGAAGACAACTCTTTCCATTTTGTCTCTTTAATTCTATGTCTCTTTATGTTTAGAATCTTTAACCAATTGAAACTTGACGTGGATTAGATGACCTCTCAGATTCTATGGTTCTTTAAAACTTAGTAGGGAAAGAAATCCTTTACAGAATTATGTAAAAGTATAGTGAATTTGGTTGAAGCACCCTTTGGAATATTTTCTTCCAGTAGTGTTTTTATAAAGTATTTTGTCACTACATGTGGAGGTCAAATGAGAGAACAGGACTAATATAATGCTGTTATTTTTATTAACACTAGATTGTGGTTCAGTTGTTCAGTCATATCTGACTCTTCATGAACCCATGGACCGTCCATAAAGTTTTCTTGGCAAAGAAACTGGAGAGGTTTGCCGTTTCCTACTTCAGTGGATTAAGGCAAAGAGAGGTTAAATTGAGCCTTGCCCAGGGTCATATAGTCAGTTGGATTTTAACTCAGGTCTTTCTGACTCTAGGCCCAGTCCTCTGTCCACTGAATCAGCTAGCTGTCTCGGTACTAGAAGCAATATTTAAACATTCAAATTTTCTCTGTAAATAGGATATTTTTACTTTCACGTTTGACCTCTGATAGCTATCTAATTAAATTCATGAATCTATTCTTATCTTTCAATATGTTTTTAAAATACTTTGTGATATGAAACACACAAAATAAACACTGGTGTCACATTTGGGTTTAAACTACTAAAATGTATATGTAAAGAGGTAGTGTGATGTAGTAGTGAGTGATTGGCTTTGAAGCCAGGAACATCCAGCTCCAGTGCCTGCCTCAGTGCACACAAGCTCCCCGGGAGAGTTACATTACCCCTCACTGCTCTAGGTAGCTCTCTAAGACTAAGTTATAGGGAAGGTTGTGACCTGTACTAGTAAAATGGAATTTCCACACCTGAAAATTCTCTACATAAAATCTGTATCTCTGTCCATAAAATGTATTTGTATTCTCAGCACAGGTGTATTTGAAGTTAGAGCATCTGGTGAATTTTTATTAATTACTAGAAAACATAGCAACTGCCACTTTATAAAATTGTATTCTATTTTTATTGGTAACTCTTGTTTTTATATCACATTTTTTCCAACTATAGCCTTCTCTTCTTTCCTAACTAGCAAGCCATACTTTGTAGCAAATAAAAAGAAAAGAAGACTATTTTCATTTCTCTTTCAACTTTCATCAGACTGTAAAGCCAAACATATCAAATTCTAATTAAATTAATGAGAAAGCTAGGTGATTCATCTTTGTAGCTAGGAACAAACCTTAGGGTCTTGGGACTTCATATTATGCTGTATAGTAGTATACAGTTTTATATGACATTTCCCTGTGCTTCCAAGATTTTAAAATATAGTTGGAGAGTATTTTTTACTCCAGTACTTAGTTCCATTTCATACATATTAGTGACAAGCTTGTGAAATGTTTACGACTAAACTTGTAACTGATTATGAAAAAATTTGCTGCTAAAGCCCAGAACACATAGCTGTGATACAAGGTAGTTTAAAGACCCTTGGCCTTTGTGTCAGTAGACTTTGATTTGAATTCTAGTTGGGAAATGTATTAAAAGTTGTGTGACTCTAGGCAAGCTAGGTGATAGAATACTGGGTCTAGAATTAGTTCAAATCTAGTCTCAGAGACTTCTTAGGTATGTGATCCTGGGCAAATCACTAAACTTCTCTCTGCTTCAGTTCCCTCAACTGTAAAATCAAGATCATGATAGCACCAACCTTGTAGGGGCTGTTGTGAGGATCAAATTGAGATAATATTTGTAAAAAGTACTTAGAATAGTGTCTGGCACATATGAGGCTCTTAATAAATCTCTCCTTCCTGCCTTTCCACCCTCCCTATTTTGAGGACTGAAAAATTGGTATGACAAGTATACCTGTTTTGGAATAAATAGATATATGGTTTTATTGATGGAAATTACATTAAAGAGATATATCTGGTTTGCTCTTGCAACCTAAGAGCTACTGGGGCTTTTCTATCTGATGAGCCCCTAAAATCTTTTCCATATGTTTGTCTCTCCACATTAGAATGTCAGTTTCTTTGAAAGTAGGTACTATCTAGGCTTTTCTGTTTCTATCACCCAAATAATCTTTTCAATTAACTTTGCTTAATAAGAAGAATAATTTAGCTTTCCATTTTAGTAGTTTTCTTTTTTAATGTTTATTAATAAACAAAAATCCATTTTCTGTCTCTCTCCCTTTTGGAAGAAAATAATGCATATAATGACGACACCATTGTAAAAGAAAAAAACAAAAATCCAAAACTTAATGCTTATTTAATATGAATCTTAGTTTTCTCAAAATTATATCAAATGATAATTGTACTCTGTACTGAGGGAAAAGATTTCACAGAATCTTCTCATTTAATCTAATTTGATTATAATTAAATAAACGTTAAAAAATGAATTGATTTATAATTTCCCTTTTTGTGTCACCTGGTATTCATGGTTCACATTCTTAGAGTTTTTTTTTTCCCATAGGGTATATGTTTTTGTTTTAGTCATATTTGAAAATGGTCTTTGAAAATGGTACAGAAAAAAGGCTCAGTACCAATCCCTATCCCCAGAATATTCAGTTTCCTGTTAAATCTCTGAAGTAGAAATTGAAACCAAATAATACATTCAGTCTGAGCTTTATTTTCATTAAACTGGTTGCCCAGTTTCATTTAACCTCTTTACACTCTGTATGTGCATGTATGTCTTTATGGATATGATTGAGAATAGATTGTGAGTATTGACTTCTACTTAATAGCTGAATGGGCTATTTCATTTTATGGGACTACTTTGAAAAAGGCATTTTGACTCGTTTTAATTCTTGATCCACAACAGAACAAGACTTTCAAGGACTGGAAGTCCAGCAATTCACGTGTAACGTAGATACTGAGACTTGGGTGGACAAGGGGGTAATTAATAGTTTAGAGGTTAAGAATACCAGGAGTCTCAGGGGCAGAGCATTTTCCTACATCTAGAGGATCTGTATTACCTAGAAGAGGACAGTAAGGTAGTGGTTTCAAAAGAGTGGAGTTAAGTTTAGCATCTAGCAGTTCAGTACAGAGAGAAAGGGAAATAGTGGATTCTGAGAAAACAGACCAGATTTCAGACTCTAGGACTTAAGCATCTGTTAGGACATAAATGCACATTGGGCATCAAGGTGGTCAGTCTGCAAATGGTGTCCTGAAATCCAACATAAATGAATTGGGCACACACAAATGGAACAAAGGGCTGTGGTCATTGAACCTTAAACAAAGGTCATCCGCTCACCCCCTTGGCTTTGTATATTCTCTCTAATGTGATCATAGGAATATCACTGATTATGAGGCCATATCCAATGTGAAACAATTCATGTGTAACATAGACATTGAAATTTGGATGGACAAGGGGTAATTATGAAACCACTCCATTTATTCCTGTAGAGACATCATGGTATGCAGGGGTGGGGAACCTGTTGACTGAGTCCAAGTTTTATAGAATAAATCCTTTTATTAATAAAGGGAATTTGTTCTGTGGAGTTTGAATTCAGTCAAAGGGCCATGCCTGAGGGCCTGGAGGACTATATGTGGCCTTAAGGCTGCACGTTCCCTACCCTGGTAGTAGATACAGTGATAACCCTAGAATTAAATAGTTTAGATTCCCTCTATAAGCAAGCTATAACTTCTCAGAGGTTTATTTTCTTTATCTGTAAAGTTAGGATAATATTATTTATTCCTATGTTGGTCCTGGGGTTGTGAAGAAAGTATTTTGCAAATCTTAAAGCATTATATAGGTGCGAATTATTATCATAGAAGACTTGTAGTGTAATTAGAGGTTTGTGTCCTCAAGGCATTTCTAATATTTAAATGATTCTGACACATTCTCTGCGGGTTATCAGTTATTATGGGAAGCTCTTTTGTACATTTATGTGGTGAGGGTTGAACTATGGTGAGAGCATCACTTTCCCTGTGTGAGATTAGGATGTTTATTTGTATAGGTATTCCTTAACTATGAGTCGTATATAGTCAGTCCTCAACATTTGTGTGTTTAACTTTTGTGACTTCAAATATTCATGTGATTTTATTAGTACCCTCATTTTCACTTTTGTGTTGGCAATCATCCTTCTGTGGCTATGCATAGTAGAGAAAAAAACGAGAAGCACAATATGCACAATTTTGTGGACTGACTGGTATCCTACCAGGCACTTCATTTGGTCTTGGTTCATCCTACCATTGTAAAGAGGACCATGTGCATCTTTTGCATATTTTCATGGTTTGCCTTTTAAAACTCAAGGTTTTTTTTTTGTTGCAATTATGCCCCCAAAATGTAGTGCAAGTCTTTTGGGCTCTAAGGCTGTGTCAAGTTCTGACCAGTCTTGGCATTTCTTAACAGCAGTGACTGAAGTATCAGCAACCTCCCCCTTGGTTTTCAGAGGCCTGCCAAGATAGAGCAGTTTATAGCATTACAGTGTATGGTATAATGCCCTCACATTGCCATCTGACACAGTTGAAGCTAAAATTCGGGTAAAAAATGTTTTAATTTTAAGAATTTTATTTGCCATACAGTTTTTATGGTACTGTAAATTTCATGTGTTAGGGAAAGTGAATATTGTCTGAAATCAGTATTGTTTAGTTTTTTTTATTGAGATATTAGGATAAAAGGTAACAGAATTCTAGGGCATTACTAGTGAGAAAAAATGTGTTGCATATAACCAATTTTATTTTGTGTACTGTATTTTATTGGTTATTTCATATTTACTGGGTTAGGAAAATGCATATTATCAGAATTAATGTTTTGTAATAAAGAATTATATGCAGAAAAATGTATTATCAGCAATCTGTAGCAAATGATTACAGTTTTTGGTGTTTGCAGGAGCTTAATGCCCTATTTCCCATAGGTTCAATGTATCAGCGTTCATGGTTTTGACTTTGGTGCTGTTTTCTAGGAATCTCACCCTTGCAAAAGTTAACCATTGACTGTAATCGCAATTATCTTTTTCAAGTATTCTTAAGGATCTGCCATATCACTTTCCAACTTGTCTTTTAGAGAGACAAAAAAGTTTAAGCTAGTACTTACAATTGGCCTATTGACCACAGGATAGTGATACTCGTGACTGAATATAATCCACTCTCCTCCCTGCTTGGCAAACAGGTGCCCCCTAACACCATTTGTAATAATTAGACGAGATGTTTTTAAGGGAAAATAAAATTAAATTTACTTGTACCTGAAAGTGTATATAGTAGGATTAAAGACTACTGCAATTGCTTTATGGGATCTGTTAAAAATTCTTGATTATCTAGAAAAGCTAATTCTATACAGTTTTTAAAAAATATGCAAAAATTAGATTTATTACCTTTCTGATAGTTTTGACCTTGTCATTCCCTGTATGAGAAGTTTCATAAGTATCTTCTTGCCTCTAGTGTGAAATAAAAACATTTCTGTCATTTAAAGCTCTTAAAATCTGACTGTATTCTCTTTCCAGATAACTTTCATATGCTATTCCCCCTCATCTTCTGTACATTCTAGCCAGGCTCATCTCCTCCTTCCATGCTTTTGCACAGGTTATCCCCTATGTCTAACATGCTCTCCTTTACCTCTACATCTTGAAGTCTCTGCTTTTCTTAAAGGCTCAGCTCACGTACCGTGTCCTATTCAAGAACTTTTCTTATCTTCTCAGTTTTTAGGGCTCTTTCTACCCCTCTCTCGTTCCTCTCATTATATCATATTTATGTATATATATGTGTATTATTTCCCCTCAGTAGAATGTAAGCTACTTGAGAGCAAAGACTGTTTCACGTGTATCTTTGTATTACCAGTGTAATACATATCTGGCACATAGTAGTAACAGAAATGCCTGTTAAATTGAATTGCATTCTTCATTTTGCTTTTCTACACACTGTCAAGGAAGGAAATGGACATGGAAGTGGGCATGAATTGCCTTTTTTTATTCATGGTCTCATTTTTATCCTCTGTATCTTTAAGATAAACAACCTTAATCTTCCACTTGGTCATTCTCCAGATTTAAAAGGAAATGGATTGTAGCAGTTGCAACTGTGTAGAACAGATGTTTTGGTTGGAAGGGCTATCAACCATCTGACTCATAATAAATCCTCAGTTCCAGTAAATTCCCAGTTTTCAGTTACTGTAGGTAGAGTGCAGGAAAAACATTGTCTTCAACTTTGGGTTCTTTGAATTTGTCCCACATGTTATCATTGTTCACTGTGCATTGCACTTTGTGAGAGGGCAGAATTCTGGAGGAGGGAAGAGGCAGCTTTTCCAGTAAAATGTGCAGGCAGGTGGCGTTTTTCAGAAGGATCATTAAAGGTGAACCAAAGCCACCACGCTTACTTAAAAAGCATTGATGGCAAAGAATATAAATACATTGTTTTTATTCATTTCCTTCACTAAAATATACTCTAAAATGGCACCCATAGAATTTATGATTTTTACTTCTTTTTGTCACCTCAGAATCTTAAAGCAGCATTTCTATAGTGCCTTATATGCATTCGTTCGTTCATTTATTCATTCATTCATTGATCTGTTGTTTTTAGAGAGTTAGCACCTCATAGTGTAGAAAGCGAACCAAGAAGACCTGGTCTCAAACCCTGCTTCTTTCACACGCTAGCTATCTGACCCTGGGCAAATTTGTTGATCGTTCAGTGCTCTCGATGACACTCTTAAGATTGTACATTGTAGAGAAATTGCCAGCTTGCATTGGAAAAAGGATTTTGTTCACTTGAAGTTTTTTCTGTCAGCGAAATCACAGGGTCAGGCCTTATGCTTATTAGAATTATTATCATTATGACTAATTCAGGTAAGTGACTTAGGAGCTATTACACTGTTACAACGATAATCTGGACAGGGTAATATAAATAGATGACATGAACTTCAAAGGAGAGAATATATTGTGGAATGCAAGCCTGGAAGGAGCAGGAGCAGGTTGAGTTTTCCTTCTGTCCTAACATAGAGAGCATGCTGAAAGCAGTGGTCCATATTGAAGAGGGTGGCCAAGGATTCATAATCATCCGGAGAGAGCCTGGTTTCCATGATTACTGCATAATGCAAAGACTATGACATTTAGAAGTCTAAGATGAATGGGAGATTTTTAACAATAGATTGGGAGTTTCAGTAGGAATAACAGAATGGAAGGGTAGAGGAGGCTTTGAACTAGGGAGGCACAGGATCAAGGTTGATAAAAATGAGTATGGGGAGAGTTAGCCATATCCCACAACCTTTATCATTGGGGATTTGTATGACTAGAAAAAGAGGTGAGTTAGTCATAAGGAAGAGTAACAGGTAAACAAACCAAATCTTACACTGGTTTCCCTGAAATATTGAAAGGGAATCAAGAGCACAATAAACAGATCCTCTATGAAAGATTTATGGAAAAATTGCTTAGGGACAAAATGAATTCTTAGATTTGATCAGAGTTGCATTGAAATAGAAATTGAATATGTATTTGTGGCCAAACTAGAAGTGTTCATTTTTAAATAGTGATTCTCTTGGATTGCTTCTTGCTATGAAACACCAATACCTTTATCATAATTTAAGCATAGTAATAGTTCATGACTTCTTCTAATAAGAATGAAATTATAATTCTTCAGTCTGCTCATGGATTTAGCACTATTAATTTAAGCAAAACATTTTTTTATTCAACCTCAATATAAAATAGCATCAGAATCAAAATATAAGCCCTGTATATGTTCAAAAGTACTACTCTAAATTTAGTAATGTTTTAATGCTGAAGAGTCTTACTCATCAGTTACAAAAAACAGTTATATAGTTAACATTTTTGATGTTTGAATATGTCATTGATCTTATATATGGCACTATCTTCCTTTTTAGACTTTCTCTCTATTATATACATCATTATTAGATACTCTTCTTGATTTGTCCCAACTTTAGGACTGTTCATATCTTTCATCATTTGCCACATCTCTTACCTTAACTTCCAAATCCCTGAAACTTGTCATATTCTGCTTAATTATAACTCTCTTAAATCTTCTACAGGCCTGCTTATTCCTCTTTGGTGTCAAATGACACTGCATAAGACATCAGTGACCATTGTCACATTACCAGAAGAGTCATTCTGATTTTTCACAATTTCTCTCTTGTCGTCTTCAGTTTTCCCTAGGTGCCCACATTCTGTTAGGTCATCTATTCTTATGTGGTTCAACAGCATAGATGGGGAAACTTATCTTCTTGTCTGTCTTTCTATTTTGGTCCTTAGTTCTTTTCCTACTTCTTGAACTAAACATCCTATTACCAATTCTCCTTTAATTCTTTAGCTGGGGGCTATCACCAAGCAGGGAGGCAGTCACCACAGCGCAGATTCCTGGATTTGGAGTTAAAGGACTTGTTTTGCTCTCTCCTATCTATTTGACCTTGGGAATGTTACTTAATCTCTCTAGGTTTCAGTTTTTTCACCTGTAAAAATGATGAGATTGGACTAGATTACACTTTTTAGCTCTCGATCTACAAAATTATAAGCCTAATCATCTTTTCCATAATCCTCATTAAGGATGAAAATAGACAGCCAGTTTAGGGTCACTTAATATCTGTACCTGTCCTAGGGAATATTATGAAGTTAACCATTTTTGGTGATGCCAGCCTCCCCTTTTACTATCTCTGTGTTATTCTCTTTGATTTTTTTATCCACAAGGCACTTTGTACTTTGATGTCCTCTCCATTTAGTCTCCTATTCAGATCTTTTCTCTGGAAAGTATCTGATTAATCCCTTTCAACCACAGTATAAATAACTGATAAGATAATCGCTCCTTTGCAGTCCTTTGGTCCTTACTGTCTATACCTGTGATTTCAAACTCAAATTTCAGGTTTGTTTCCACTTTGTATTACACTTCTGTTTTCATTACTGCTATCGAAATCTATTTCTTTTCACAATAAATAACAGCAATAACAATAAAAGCATCAGTAATAATAGCTAGCATTTATATAGCGCTTCATTCGTGCCCGGCCCTGCGCTAAACACTTTACAGTTATCTCGCTTGAGCTTCACAAAAGCCCTGGGAGGCACATGCTGTTAATGTCACCCTCATTTTACAGATGAGGAAACTGAGGCAAACAGAGGTTAAATGACTTGCCCAGGGTTACCGGGCAGGTAAGAATTTGAGACTAGATTTGAATTCAGGTCTTCCTGGCTCCATTCTGGGTACCCTTTGCAATATGCCACCTATCTGCATATGTAATCAAATTGCATATTAATCTGAAGAGCCAGAGTCACTTAATATAAAGGAGAGGGATTTGGGGGGATAAGCTGACCTGTGCAAAGCTATGGGTTTGTTTTCCCTGATGTATACTGTTTATTTGGCAATTTACTTTGTACTGTGTAGATTCTTCATTGTCTTGAGCCATTGTTTTGTATTATATAAATTTTCATGTTTGTATCTATAGAAAATAGAGTTTCTTAAACTTTGTGTCCTCCCTGGGAGATAAGGCATTGTGTGTAAAAGTCAGTAAATATTTGTTGATTAAGAGACCTCTCATATAGTCTTTTGTAACTCTTTAGCACTTAATAGTCTTAGAGGTAAGTTAGTAGTTAGGACAGCTTTAATTGCTCTAACATTTAAATATTTGATTTGAGTTCTGGGGATGTGTGACCTCAATTCTTAGCTCCTTCAGGAATAATCAGGCTCTGGGAAAAAAGAAACTAGTATGCTTCATCCAAATTCACATAAGATTGATTTGTACAGGAAAGTGGATTTAACTATTTGTTGTAGAAAATAGCCCTTCTCGGTAAAGAAGACTATTTGGGAAGTAAGGTTCTCCTAAGAAGGTTATCTGGCAAGCTTATCTATGGCAGTAAGTTTTGATGTACCCAAACTTAACTCACTTAGCCAGTGTTAGAGACAGTTGCCCTAAATTTTCTAACGACATTTTAAAAACTTATTTCTGTCCCTTATCCTATCTGAAATTCATTGTCCTCATTGTAAAATAGGGAAATATTCCCTGTAGTCCCTGGGTTATAGGGTGGTTGAAAGGATCAGATAAGATGGTGTATGCAAAATGGAAAGCCTGTATACGTGTCAGCTATTATTATCTCCAGCGGCGTCCAGAGTTACTGGGAAAGGTCCAAGATTGCTTCCTGGAGAGTGGCTCTCATAGGCACTAATCTCTCTCTCAACACCTTGTAGTTTCTGATTGTATCAAGTTAAGGGCAGTCGGACTCTACTTTTTATAGGGACTCAGGCATTTAAATAACAGGTTTATCTTGTTGCCATGGGTACCAAAGAGTAGGTGCCAGGTGACCTACTGGGTGGGTGGGTACAAGGGTGCTCTTTTTGGTTTCTGTAGTCCTTTTTCCTCTCATTCTGAACCACCTCCAAAGTGATTATATATAATCATCTAAGATGTTTCAGACCTTTCCCAGCTTTTGATCAGAGCAGAATGGCCTTCATCTCTCAGTTTCCAAAAGTACAGTATCCAGACTAGGATAATTCTTAAAACTAAGTGGTCATCTCTTTGATATGATAATTTGAACTGGAAAAAAGTATGATCCTTATTTCTCACCATAGAATGTCAGTGATTCAAAATGCTTTTAATGTTAGTCCTATAAATGATTCAACTGTTATGTAGTTAGAAAAATTGGTTGGGCTACTATTGGTCTTGTCACTATAAGGTATTACAGATTTTGAGGGATGAAAAGAACCTCCGTGATTATCTATTTAAACCCATAGCTGAAAAAGAATCTCCACTATAATGTGTGAGATTAGTAGTAATACAGCCATAACACGAAGACCTCCAAGGCAGCCAACTCTCATTGTTGGGGTGTGCGTGTGTGCGTGTGTGCGTGTGCGTGTACGTGTGCGTGTGTGTGTGTGTGTGTGTGCGTGTGTGTGTGTGTGAATCAAACTAAAATTTGCCTTCTTTGCCACATCTGCTTACTTTTCCTGCTTCTTCCCTAAGGGTCCAAAAAAACAAACCAAAAACCAAACACTACCCAAGTCTGTTCCTTCCCTTTTCTAGATCACATCCTTTCAAGTATTTATAGATAACTTTTATATTCCCCTCCCTCCTTCTCCTCCCCTAGACTTTCCTCTCCAGGCCAAACATCCTTCAGCAAATCTTCAGAGATACAGCTAGGTGACACCTTGAATAGAATGCTGGACCTGAAATCAGGAAGATCTGAGTTCAAAACTGACTTCAGACGCTTGTTAGTTGTCTGACCCTGGGCAACTCAGCTAACCTTGGTTTGTCTCAGTTTTCTTATCTGTAAAATGGGGGAAATAATTGCACCTACTTCCTATAATTGTTTTGAGGATCAAATAAGATAATATTTGTAAAGAACTTTGCAAATCTTAAAGTACTATCTATCTATCTGTCTGTCTATCTACACACACATATACATATACATATATACACCATATAAACATATACATACATACATACATATACATGTGTATTCTAGTCATGAACTCTCAAAACTCTTCAAACTAGAAATTATGCTCAAGAGGTAAAATCACTGTAGTTGTCTCTTCAGGAGAAAACATTAAGAAATCTAATAAGGAAACAATCTGATGAATTAACAGCTGAGAAAAATAATCCCTAATCTCTTTAACAAACCGACTCAGAGCCCCCACACCAGCCCCTGTGCTTTGGTAGAAAAGCACAGTCTATCCCTGGGCTTGTGCGCTGGTATCCACTAAGTAGTTGCCTTGATGTTTCTGCAGCCTCCACCTTCTTCCCTGGCCCTCCCTCTGCAGACCTCCACCTCAACATGCCTTCCTGCTTTCACTCCCTTTCAGAGAAGATGGGGGTCAGCTCCATAAAGACTGTTTCCCCCTTTCTTTGTTTTCTAGTCTTTAGTACAGTGTCTGAAACATAGTAAACGCTTCCCAGATGCTTGTTGGTTGATTGGTTGATTGAGCCTCAAATCAGCACTACACGGCATGTGCTAGTATTGGTATCCTCATTTTACAAATAAAAGAACTGAAGCAAAGAATATTTTTAAGTGACTTGCACAAGGTTACTTAGCTAGTAAGTATCCTAGGAAGGATTCACACTCAGGCGTCTTTAGCTCCAAGTCCTTTACTCTATACTATGCCACATGTGGACTTTCCTTTGAGTTTTTCTTTTGGGAATTGAAGAATTTTTTACTAATTGAGAACTAAGGTAGAAGGTTTTTTGGTATCCTTTTTTTTAATAGTATTTTTTTTCATCAATTACATGTCATAACAATTTTTAGCATTCATTTTTATAAGATTTTGAGTTCCAAATTTTTCTCCCTCCCTTCTTCCTTCCAAAAATGGTGGGCAATTTGATACAGATTATACATGTGCTATCAGGGTCCCCAAAATCCCTCAAGTCTATTCTCTCCCTGTTTTCCTGGTTCATTTTTCCTATTTTACTTCGCATCAGTTTGTACAAGTTAAGGTAGAGGTTTTTAAGCAACTTTAGGTTTCTGAAACAACCTTTCTCTTCTAGTGAGCATAAAACATGATTTTCTTTTTGATTTCTGTTTTCTTTCTTTTTCTTTCTGTATTATGTGTGAAGGTAGGAGTTGTCAGGGGGAGTGAGAGATGAAAGAAAATTTCTGGGAATATTTTTAATTATTACTAAACTGGTTTTGAGGAAGGTTGCTGTGTTTCCATCCATGCTTTGTGGAATGTTTAAGAGTGGGAGGCATGCCTATCCTTTCCTAAAATAGAACCGGACTCTGAGATACATTCCTACAATTTTATTTTTTACATTTCTACAATTTTGTGTTAAAGATATTAAGTCTTTTAAGTTTCACTTTATTGAGAATACCTAGCTTTTCTAAATGAGTTAGTCACTGGGGTAAGACAAGCTAAATTTCAGCATACTGAGTGAATTGATCAATATCATTTCTGAGATCCTTTTGGTGAACTTTGGAAAATCATGGCGAAATAGGGAGGCAAGCAAATCTCCTAATTTTCACAAAAAGGCAAGAGTAGCTTCTTTAAACTATAACCAAAATATTTGCTTGGGATTCCTGGTAAAATCCTAGAATGTATTAAAAGAATGTTAGGCAGTTATTTAGAGGAAGAGAAACAGGCTCTAAATGCCAGACAGAACATTTCAGACTCAATATCATTCTTTTTTGTTTTGTTTTGTTTTGTTTTGTTTTGTTTTGTTTTATTTTGTTTTGTTTTGACAGGGCTTAGACATTAGTGGATCAGAGGAATCTCATAGATATGCCCTACTATTTGGATTTTAGCATTACATTTGACAAGTCTTTTATGGTATCCTTATGGATGAGATGGAGATGGAGAAATATAAACCAATTATTCTTTACTTATATTTAGATTTGCTTGAATGACTGGAGCCAGTCATTCACACAAAATTATTGTTCCAGGTCAACTTGGAGGAAGATTTCTGATAGGTCCATTTGTCACTGATGTAGAACTGAAAAGGACGTTAGAGGCCCCTGGAGATGAAATACTTGTCCAAGGTGATGTGGTTATCATTAGAGATAGAATTCACAGCCACATCCTCCAGTTACAGAGCTAGTATTCTTTCCTCTATGCTGTGCTGCCTAAAGTGCTTTGGGCAATCTTTTCTTGGCCCCCTTGATTGGATTGGGCTTTTTCCTTTAGGAAAGGGGGATGGAAAGGCATCTTCATGTCATAGTACATAAAGCAGAGGACTTAAAGTTAGGAAGGTCAGAATTCAAACCTTTCTTCAGAAACTTAGTAGTTGTGTGATCCTGATGTGATCACTTTGACCAACCTCAATTTCCTCATGACTAAAATTAAGATAATAATAGCACCTGCTTTATAGAGTTGTTAGGAGAATGAAATGAGATAATATATGTAAAGCATTTTGCAAACTTTAAACTGTTATATAAATATTAGCTATCATTGTTATTACAGTTGTTATAGAAATAGCTGAAATCGCTAATATCCCTAATACCATAAGTACAGCCACTGTGTTTTTCCTTATTTAACTTGTTCATGATTGGTGTATTCAGAAGTGCCTGGGTTCTACATTTGTTAGATTCCTGTCTTTGTGAAAGATTCCCAAATCCCTTTGTCTACTTTATTCTCAGCAACATAGACCTTAAACATTTGGGTGGCTCTAAACCAGCTTTTTATGTATATGGTTTCAGTTCCCAGAATTAGAACAAGACTAATCTGAGTGGCAATGGGAAGGTAGTACAAATGTCCTAATTTTTTGTGTGAGTGTTCCATTGATGGTTTTACATTATTAACAGTTCTTGTCCTTAGATGAGATGTGGATGTGGTTGTGTTTCTGTTCTACAATATTCAGAACCACATTAATGCAACTATGTTCTGTTTAATTTTTTTAAAATGAGTGACTTAGATGAAGTCATAAGTAGCCTGTTTATCAAATTTGTTGATATGGGAGGGATAGCTAATATGATAGATGACAGAATAAGATAAAGGTCTGCAGAGAAGATAAAGATATAGTCTCTATTCTCTCAAGGAGATTCTGATTTCATTTGGAGAAATTAAAATAAATCAACATTTTGTATTTTTATATCACTGTCCTCACAAATGAGGAAAGATAAAAATGTAACAAAAAACATTTCATTCATGTAGTAGAAGAAAGGTCGCAAGACAGTACATGATTAAAGTACTAACATTTTCCCTACAGAGATATAAGCTTGTACTTGTTTTAGACTCATCTAATATGAATCAAATCCTGGAATTAAGGTTGCTGGGAGAAATATCAACAATTTCAGATATGCAGATGATACCACTTTGATGGCAGAAAGTAAGGAAAAATTAAGAAGCCTCTTGATGAGGGTGAAAGAGGAGAGTGTAAAAGCTGGCTTGAAGCTTAACATGAAAAAAAAAACCCACAAAAACAAACTTAAGATCTTGGCAACAGGTCCCCTCACTTCCTGGCAAATAGAGAAAGAAGAAAGGGAAGCAGTGTCAGATTTTATATTCTTGAGCTCAAAGATCACTGCAGATGGTGACTAAAGACGCTTACTCCTTGAGAGGAAAGCTATGGAAAATCTGGACAGCTTACTAAAAAGCAGAAGCACCGTCTTGCCAACAAAAGTCTGTATAGTCAAAGATATGGTTTTTCCAGTAGCAATGGAGTGCTGTGAGAATTGGACTATAAGGAAAGCTGAGTGCCACAGGATCGCTGCTTGAGAATTGTGGTACTGGAGAGGATTTTTGAGATGCCCTTGGACAGCAAGGAGAACAAATTAGCCAATACCTAAATAAATTAATTCAAAATTGGTTATTCAATGGAAGGTCAAATACTAAAGCTGAAGCTTATGTACTTTGATTACATAATGAGAAGATGGAACTCATTGGAAAAGACCCTGATGTTGGGAAAGATTGAAGGCAAAAAGAGAAGGGGATGGCAGAGGATGAGATGGATAAATAGTGTCAGGGAAACAACAAGCATGAACTTGGACAGACTTCAGGAGGTAGCGGAGGATAGCAGAACCTGGTGTGTTATGGCCCACGGGGTCATGAAAAGTTAGATGTGACTGAACAACAATAAACATATATTGACTATCTGCCCAGGTTAAGTAGATTGGAATAATTTTTCCCATTGATTTAAAAATCTTCCCTTGTAATGCACAGATTCTGTTAAATAAACATAAACAGAAAGATAAAAGCTAGAAAAATTCTTTGAAAAGAAAAACACAAACCAAAACTTGCTGTAAAAGAAAAGAGAGTTCACTCTCTGTGTGCTGTATGTGTATTGTATTTGATGCACCTGCGTGCTACCCAGAATATGAAAACACAGACCAGCTGACTTCTCTTATTCCTTTTTCCAGGACCAGAGGGTACAGAATAAAATAAATATATATGGGGCCACACTCACCACAGGGGCTCTCTCTCTCTTTTTTAATGATGAGCATTTTACTTAAAATAAGATTTTATTGATAACTTCCATTTTTTTATTTTCTTCTACATTTCACAATATATCCCTTTCCCTATTAGAGAACAATCTCATAACAAAGCATAAAAAACAGGGAAAAACTAGTCAGCAAGACTAAACAAACGTATTGGAAAAAGTCTTCATCATATATGGTGTTTCACATCTATAGAATGCCATGCTCCCTTCCCCCATCTCTGTACCCCTGCACTAAGTGTGAAGGGGTGCTCTCTCATATGAGTTTATTTTGCAGTATTAATTTTTGATTGTTTGGATATTTTCATTTTTTCTTTGTTCTTTTTGGTTTTTTATAGTTAACTCCATTGTGTATGTTGTTTTCCTGGATGGTTCCTTCACTTTGCATCAGTTCATCCAGGTCTTTACGTGCTTCTCTGTATTCATCATATTTATTTTTTATTACAGCACAGTAATGGTTCATTATATTTGTGCACCACAACTTTTCAACTTTTTTAGCCACTTGTCAGTTGATAGAAATCCACTTTGCTCCTAGTTTTTTGCTATTGCAAAAAATGATGCTATAAATAGTTGTCTTATGTGTGTTTATATAAATATGTGTGTGGGTATATATGTATTTATATACATATATATACATATATATGTATATTAGAGTGTGTGTGTGTGTGTGTGTGTGTGTGTGTGTGTGTGTGTGTGTGGAGAGAGAGAGAGAGAGAGAAAAAGAGAGAGAGAGACTTCCTGTCAATAAGGAATAGAGAAAACTAGGACTCAAACAGCCCAATATGGAACGTTAAAAAAACCCAACAACCATAAAACTTTATACTTCTATCATCTTAAGAAGAGCCCCCAAAAGACATTTTTCTTAACAAAGCTCAGTGATGTATATTACATTAGTTTTTCAGAACCTTTAAGGGGATAGTTCTTACCTACATGTCTTTTATACTTTCCTGGTTTTGCTGAGCATATAGAAGACATTGTAGTTCTAGTGATATAGTAGTTGCCACAAGGGAAAAAAAAACCAAAAATAAAAACACCTTAGGAAGGTCTTGAAAATTCAGGGAGAGTTATCTCTCAACTGCCTCTTTAGGCTCTTTCATCAGTATTTCTTTGCATCCCTAACCCACCTCCCTTGAAATGTTTTAGTTACCTTAATTAACCACACTTCACTCTTTCTTCTCTTGAAACAGTGTTATATCCTATCAATAAAACTTTGGTCTTTTTCTTAGCTTTTGGGGAGAGCTGAAGAGATAGCATTTGATTAAGACATCATGCTAGCATGATTTATTTAGAAGTACCAGAATTTTTTTCCTCATAGTTTATTGATTCCACATGTCATAGGAACTGTAATTTCATGGGTGTAGAGCAGGGCTGGGGAACTTGTGACCTTGAGGCCACATGTGACCCTCTAGGTCATCAAGAGCAGCCCTTTGACTGAAGCCGAGTTCAGTGAAATTTGAATTCAGTCAAAAGGCCACACTTGAGGGCTTAGAGAGCTATATATGACCTTGAGGTTACAAGTTCCCCAACCCTGGTATAGGGAAATCTCCCGGGGAGAGAGCTTCATATATCAGGGAAGATTGGTATCTTCTCTACGACTTAGTGTCTTAGAAAGTTTCCTAGAACACTTAAAGTCTTAGAGCAAGATATAAAGGTCTTCCTGTCTTCAAAGTCAGTTCTCTATCCACTGAACATAACTGCCCTTCTTATAGGTGTTTCAATCTAACTTTATTACCAATATACACTTCCACAGACAGATTTCTGTATGAATAAAAACATTGATATGGTCTATGCTTCTGATAACAATAAGCTGTATGTAATTTTTAATACTCACATGTGTAATAGCAGCTGTACCGAGTAACACATTTGGAAAATTCAGTTAGCTAGGAAGCAAAGTTATTGCAAAAATTGTGAAGTCAAAATTTGTTCACCTTACTATTAGCTCCTGTAAGTGACTTTTCCCTTGATGATGATTACCTTCGTTGGCCAAGTCTGAAAATGTGTGTCTGTGTCTGCATCTTTGAGTCCATTATTTCTGTCAAGATATAGGTAAGATGATTTCATCAAGAAGAGAAGAAACACAGAATAGAGAAGTTCTGTGATTAATGATGATGATGATGGGGATGATTGAGGTTCTGAAAAAGGAGGTTTACATGAAGGAAATGAAAGCTACAAATTTTAGGAAAATACTTCTGAGTATGGAGACGCCTATTAGATGTCTCAGATTGGGTGTTTAATAGGTATTTTAAACTTACACGTCCAAAATGACCTTATTTTCTTTCCTTTCATGCTTTCCCTTGTTCTCAGCTTCTCTATTCCTCTAGTTACCTAGGCACCTAACCACGGTGAACACTATTATCGTCTTCATTCACCCTCAGCTCATACATCCAATTTTTTTTGCCAGATTGTGCTGTTTCTTGTATTGATCTTCTTTCCACTCATATTGCAACTACTGTGGTACAGACTTATCATCTCACAACTATTATTGCAGTAGTCTTTCTGATGGTGTTCTCTCTCCCTCATGTCCACTTCCACTTAGCTGCCAAACTGATCTTCGTAAAGTACAGGTCTGACCTTGTTATCTCCCCTACTCTTACATAGTTTTCCCCAAGATCCTTCCCTTCCTAGAGAGCCATCACATATAATAAATTATATTTTTTAAAGAAAAGAAAGATAATGAAGAAAAAAAAATCAATACAACTGATCAATGTAATGGAAAAAATCTGAAAACATTCTCAATATTTAATACCTGTGCATCTCCAACCTCCACAAAAGGTTGGGTTAGAACACTCTTCTTACTTTTCTTCATTAGAATCATGCTTGATCTTTATGATTTCACAGCATTCATTTTATTTTATTTATTTATTTTTGATCATAATATACTTTATTATTACACAGAGCTATGTGAACTGTGGGGTCAGATTGGGTATCCCTAAAAAAAAACAATAGCTCTACTGAGAATATATATGATATTGTATACCCTTTAAGGAAAATGACCACATTCTATTCTTAAGTGAAAACTAGATTACATTTAGATGTCATTTCAAAGGACTTTCAAAACATTATCCCATCAATTCCTCATGTTAGCCCCAGGAGACAAGCAGTATAGACATGATTACACATATTTCACAGATCAGGAAAGTGAAGTTAATGGTCATGGAGCTAACAAGTGGCAGACCTGAAACTTGAATGAAACCTTCTGACTCCAACTCCAGTACACTTTCTTTCTTTTTTTTTAAGATCCAAGCTTTTCTCCTTTATTTCTTTTTTCCCCCTTTTTAAAAAATTTAAATTGATTTGTTTATTTACTTTTACTTTACAAGATTCAGTTCCAGAGTCCCTTGAGTTTCAAGTTTTCTCCTGTCCCTCTCCCCTCCCCCCACCCCCCGCCACCCATGGCGGCATACAGTCAACACCGCATTCATTTTAAATTTTTTACATGTGGTTCTTTCTGTTTACATTGTTGTAAATCATTGTAGATATTTTTTTCTTGACTGCTGACTTCACTCTGCATTGGGTCACATATGTTTTATCACAGACATAATTTCTTATAGCATAGTATATTCATATACTACAATTTATTTAGCTGTTCCTCAGTTGATGAGCATCTACTTTGTTTACAATTCTTAACTATCACAAGAAAGTTCTGCTAGAAATATTTTGATGTATATGGAGGCTTTCTTTTTATCAATAACTTCCTCGTGATATAATATAAGCCCATTAATGAAGTCTCAGGTTCAAAGGGCATCATTTTATTTACATATTTTCAAATGGCTTTCCAAAATGGTTGTATAAAACCATTTAAATGTTCTCTAGGACTTTCTATTCCTAGATATTCACCTAAAAACTTAATCACGTGTTAATATACTAAGAATAGTCAGCTATATAATGGTTCCTCATTTCCAAGGAAGAAGATTCTAATCCTTAAAAAAGTCCTCTCTTCAGTCTTAGTGTGTGGTGTTCTCATCATTATTAGGTGTCCACATTCCCCTTAGGGCATATTATTGTTTCAGTATGACCAATGAGCACTCCAGAAAGTTGTTGTTATTCAGTTATTTCAGTTGTTTCCCACTCTTGCTGATCCATTTGGGTTTTCTTGGCAAAGAAAAAGAATGGTTTTGCTATTTCCTTCTCCAGCTCATTTTGCAGATGAGTAACTCAGTTCAACAGAGTTAAGTGACTTGGCCAACTAGTAAGTGTCTAAGACAAGATTTGAACTTATAAAGGTGAATTTTCCTGATTCTAAGCCCAGTACTCTATCCTCTGCACCACCTAGCCGCTAATAACTTAGTTTTTTACTTTGTAGGTTCAGTTACTCAATTTAGAAAATCATTAACTAATAAGTTCACTCAGGCCCTCAGTAGATTTTATTTATGCTAACCAAACTCATGAGACTGATTTATAAACCAAAACTCCAATCAGTGTGTTAGTTTACATTGAACAACATAACTTCCCTGGAGACCTGGAATACTTTTGTTCATTAGTCAGTGTGGGAAAACCATATGAGAGAAATCCTAGTGAGGAAATTGAGGCCCACGTGACTTAAGTCATTTGTTCAGGATCACACAGGTGGTAAATAAAAGAACCAAGATTTGAACTTAGGTCCTCCGCAAATCTAGTATTCTTTCCAGTTCCCTAGGCTTTCTGACAACTAGTAGATTATACCTATACTTAGATTTCTTTTCTCAGTCTAATGATCTGTTTTGCTAATATGTGCTGTCTGCTTAGATGTTATTAGCATGCCACATTGTTTTTTTTCTTATTTTGAGAGTAGTAATAAATTGTGCTTTCATTGGTCATTTGGTTCCTAAGATTAAAGGTAGTTTTTCAACTCCTCATCTGAAGTACTAAAAGCTTTACCTAGTTGAATAAATAAAACATTAGGTCAGAATCTCCAATCAGTTCCTACTCTGGTACTCGAACTTGGGATTTTGGAAGCTGTGACAGTAGAACAAAAGGTCAGGTGGGTACTACCAAGTTGCAGAGGTATTGGGCTTTGAACCTGGTAAAAGTTTGGTCTTTGTGGGTCTGCTGAGGACCAGTAAAGCCAAGTCATTGATGCTTATGAGTTGGATTCAGGATGGTGACAATAATAGAAAGGAAGACAAAACACTTCCGATCACTGATCTATGTAGTGATCGGTTGTGGCTTCTGAAGGCTGATGATGAAGCATAGTTCCCACCTCTTGGCAAAAATGTGATTGAATAGAGGTACCAAGGGAGACTTAAGGTTACAGACATAGCCAATGTGTTGACTTGTTTTGCTTAACTAGACATTGCAAGGGAAGGCTTCTGTGGGGGATTCACAAGGCATTGGTGGATAATAATAGTGATGTATGCAAAGAAAAGAGCGTCCATGAAACATTTAAAAAGTATACAAAAGAAAATACAAAGAAGTTCAGAAAAGGACAAATAGGCGGTTTTGTTTTTGTTGGTAAATTTAATATGCATTTTTTAAAGGCTGTATATAACAAAAGTTCATGGTTTTATATACACTTCTCTTTTCTGGAGTTAGAGCAAAACATTAAGATAATTGATCATTGGTTCATCATAAATAACAGTACAAATGTGTTCCTGCTTAGCACTGTTTTGCAGAAAGAAAGAAAAAATCCTTTAACATCCAGCTCCACAGATTTCTTCACTTTGGCCCAATTTTATCTGTTGCAGTTTAAAATGCTTTAGATTGTATAGCTCTGAAAATCCAGACTTGTACATTTTTAAAAGCCCTCTTTTCTTCCACAAATTCTGCCATTAGTGGTTACAATAATCATATGTAATGTTAGCTTCTAAGAACCATGGTACAAGAACTTTCATCATTTTCCTCATGGGAAGAAGAAAATGTGCAATACAGATAGAGTCCTAGAAACTGGAAAATCATTTTTTTATGGATTTATCTTTTTGCAGCTCTCTTAACTTAGTTAAAAGTACTGAAGTCAAACTTAATGTATCCACTGAAAATCAATACTGACTCATTGAGAACTTATATACCAAACCAAGCAGAATAAAATATATTAAAGTAACTAGCAATATCCTGGAAATCACTATTTTCACAGTTGAATTAATAATGTTTATTCTTTTCAGAATACCAGATGAAGAATACTTAATATAGAAATGAGTCATTTCAGTTGCTTAGGAATGCTACATAATGCCTTTTCTATTCTTTGCCTTGAGAATAGAGCATTTGTTAGAAAAGGAAAAAAAGTAAATATGGTTTTAAAAAAGTGTACTGTGGTAATAGTATAGTAAATATAGCCTGTCTCCAGATCTTGTTCAACTATTTTTTTCCCTTTTTTTGTTTATTTTTAGTTTTCGGCATTCACTTCCATAAGATTTTGAGTTACAAATTTTCTCCCCATTTTTACCCTACCCCTGCCTCAAAATAGCAAGCCTACTGAATACCCCTTCTCCCAATCTGCCCTCTCTTATATCCTTCCCTATCCCCTCTCTAACTTTCTAGTAGGGCAAGATGGATTTCTATAGCCCAGTGCCTGTATATCTTACTTCCCCATTGCATATAAATTTTTATTTTTCTTAACATTTGTTTTTAAAAACGTTGATTTCCAGATTCTTTCCCTTCTTCCCTCCTCACCCACCCCACTGGGAAGATAAGCAATTCAGTATAGGTTGTACATGTGTAGTTAAAAACATTTCCATAGTAGATATATTGTGAAAGAGTAACTATATTTACCTCCATCCTATCCCACCTCCCATTTATTCTGTTTTCTACTTTGATCCTGTCTCTTTTCAAAAGTGTGTGCTTCTAACTACCCTCTCCCCCAATCTGCCCTACTTTCTATCATCTCCCCTCTTATCCCCTTCCCCCCTGCTTTCCTGTAGAGGGTAAGATACCCAAATGAGTGTGTATGTTATTCCCTCCTTAAGCTAGATTCAATGAGAGTTGACCCATTCCCTTTCACCTTCCTGTTCTTCCCCTCCATTGTAACAGTTTTATCTTGCCTCTTTTATGTGACATAATTTGCCCTATTCTATCTCTCCCTATCTTCTTCTCTCATTATATTCCTCTCTCACCTCTTAATTTTATTTTTTAGATATCATCCCTTCCTATTCAACTGATCCTGTGCCCTCTGTCTGTATATACGTATATACACACACTCACATATGTATTTATACACACATACACCTTCCTATATAAACATATATGTATGTATACATATATATTCCTTTCAACTATCCTCATACTAAGAAAAGTCTCATGAGTTACAATGTAGGAATGCAAATAGTTAAACTTTAATAAGTTCCTTATGATTTCTTTTTTCTGTTTACCTTCTCATGCTTCTCTTGCTTCTTGTATTTGAAAGTCAGATTTTCTGTTCAGCTTTGTTTTTTTCATCGAGAATGGTTGAAAGTCCTCTATTTTATTGAATGACCATATTTTCCCCTGTAACATTATACTCAGTTTTGCTGAGTATGTGACTCTTGGTTTTAATCCTAGCTCCTTTGACCTTTGGAATATCGTATTCTAAGCCTTTTGATCCCTTAATGTAGAAGCTGCTAGATCTTGTGTTAGCCTGATTGTGTTTCCACAATACTCAAATTGTTTCTTCCTGGGTGCTTGTAATATTTTCTCATTGACCTGGGAACTCTCGAATTTGGCTATGGTATTCCTAGGTGTTTTCTTTTTGGAATCTTTTTCAAGAGGTGATTCAATTCTATTGAAATTGGTTCTAGAATATCAGGACAATTTTCCTTGAGAATTTCTTGAAGGATGATTTTTAGGTTCTTTTTTTGATCATGGCATTCAGGTAGTCCAGTAATTTTTAAATTATATCTTCTGGATCTATTTTCCAGGTCAGTGGTTTTTCCAGTGAGATATTTCACATTGCCTTCTTTTTTTTTCATTTGTTTGAATCTGTTTTATGGTATCTTGATTTCTCATAAAATCATTAGCTTCCAGTTGCTCCAGTCTTCTTTTGAAGGAGTTATTCTCTTCAGTGAGCTTTTGAAATTCCTTTTCTATCTGGGAAATTTGGCTTTTTAAGGCATTCTTCTTCTCACTGGCTTTTTGGGCCTCTTTTGCCATTTGAGTTAGTCTATTTTTTAAGGTGTTATTTTCTTCAGTGTATTTTTGGATCTCCTTTAGCAGGCCGTTGACTTGCTTTTCATGATTTTCTTGCATCATTCTCATTTCTCTTCCCAATTTTTCCTTCCCTTCACTTGCTTGATTTTCAAAATCCTTCTTGAGCTCCTCCATGGCCTGTAACCACTTCATATTTTTCTTGGAAGCTTTTGATGCAGGCGTTTTACCTTTGTTGACTTCTTCTGGTTCCATGTTTTGATCCTTTCTGTCCCCAAAAAAGGATTCTATGGTCTGATTGTGCTTCCTCTGCTTGCTCATCTTGCCAGCCAATTACTTGACTTTTAAGCTCTTTGCCACAGTAGAAGTCTGCTTCCAGAGTGGAGAGCTTTGTCCCAGATCGCTGGAATTTTTGCAAATGTTGTCAGAAGTTTGAGGAGGGGCACCTCTCTGCAGCCACCATGAGCTCTGGCACACTGACCACACACCCCAGGACCACCAGCCAAAACTGCAATCCAGATCCAAGCAGGTCAAAGCAAGAGCAATTACCCTCTGAATGATTGCTTGGTCCTCCCTACAATCTGTAAGCCAGGAGCTCTGGAGGCAGCCCCGTGGCAGTAGTTGCAGCCACTGCACCTCCTCCATCTCTCTCCCTGGGGGCAGGGGCTGGACTGCACTCTTCCCTTATCCAGTTCCAACAGAGTTCCCCACTGACCTTTTACTTTCTCTTCGGCACTTATGGGTTGAGAAGTCTGGAAACCGCCACAGCTGCTGGTGATTTACTCTCCAGAAGTCTGCTCTGGCAGGTCTGGGACTCAGGTTGGGGTCACCTGGGGCTTAGTGCAGCTCACTCAGGACTGTGCTCAGCTCCCAGCTCAGTGTGATAAACCCTTTCTGTCAGCCTGCCTGGCTGACTTCAATGGGAGATTTGTTTCTCTCACTTTGTGGGTTCTGTGGCTCTAAAATTTGTTCAGAGTCATATTTTACAGGTATTGGAGGTCATTGTGGCTGGAGCTTATGGAATTTCCTGCTTCTTCTCTGCCATCTTGGCTCTGCCCCTAAAGTATTTTTAATTAAATGAATATATTTTTCATAGTCTGTAAAAGTGCAATGAACATTTTTACATTTTGTGAATTACATTCATGGCCTACAACCTTGACTGTTAGCAAATAAAGCAATCTTCATGAGAAAATATATGAAAATTACTGTCAGTCAGTTATGAATTAATGATAAAATTTTAGGTGCTTGCTATTTGTCAAATACTATGTTTTATGCTGGGCATACAAATAGAAATCAATAGAGTTCCTCCTATAAAGGAGCTTACTTTATAATTGTATGAGATAACCACTTACAGGAGAGTTTCTGCCTCAGGTTGGATGGCAAGAACTCATATTCTTTAGGGTGCTTTGGCAGGTCTGAAGCAGTGAGTGGGGGTCTAAAGGGCACAATGGCAGATAGTAGACCCAGTAGGTCACCATTTTACCACGGGGATTGTAATTAATGACTCTCTGCTCATCCAAGTGGATAAATGACAATGTGGATAAAACTGTCCAGCCCAAATGCAAATAAGGTCATTTTTGCCTGACTTTTGAAAACTTTTTTCAAAACTTGGTTTTGAAACTCAGGTTCTAGTGATTTATAAGTTTAAGTGGATATTTTCCAAGTTAAACTTGTACTTTAGTTTTAAATTTCTTTACAAGTTCAGGCATAATGCCTTTGAATAACTCCTTTCTCTAAAGTTACCAATGATCTTTTAATCACCAAATCTAATGGTCTTACTCAATCTTCATCCTTTTTGACTTCTCTGTTGCTTTGGTATTGTTGATCACCCTCTTTTCCTTGATATTCTTTTCTCTAGGTTTTCATGACAGTGCTCTCTCCTGGCTCTCTTTCTACTTATCTTATCACGTCCTCTCAGTCTCTTGCTTAAGTCACACCTGATAACCATGGGTATCCTCCAGGGGTCCCTCCTGGGCCCTCTTTTCTTCTCCCTCTATTCTGTTTCCCTTGCTGATCTCATTCACCCCCATTGATTCAACTATCATCCATCTCTCTGCTAATGATTCTCAAATCTACTTATCCATCCCTAACATCTCTCCTGACATCCAGTCTCATGTTTCCAACTGCCTCTTGGACATTTCAAACTGGATATCTCAAAGACATCTTAAACTCATCATGTCCAATACTGAATTTCTTACCTTTTCCCTCAAACCCTAGTGTCTTCCTAACTTCCTTAATATTGTTGAGGGTACCACCATCATCCCAGTCACCCAGCCTTACAGGTATTATCATTGACTCCTCTCTCATACCTGTCTCTAATCAGTTGTTAAATTCTCTTGATTCTACGTATGTAGCATCTTTCCTGTCTTTCCCCTTCTTGCCTCTGATACTATTACCACTCTGGTGTAGGCCCTCATTATCTTAGCCTTGGACTACTGCAGTAGTCTTCTACTTAGTCTTGCTGCCTCAAGCCTCTCCCCACTCAGTCAGTCTTCCACTTTGCTGTCAGAGTGATCTTTCTAAAGTATGTCTTACCTTGTCACCCTTCCCTCTCTCCCATTCAGTAAATTCCAGTGACTCTTTATCCCCTCCATGATCAAGTATAAAAATCCTCTGGCTTTTAAATCTCTCTATAACTTGGCTTCTTCCTACTTCTTCCAATCTTCTTATATCTTACCACTCTTTCTCCTCCCCATCCTCCCTACGCCCTCTTAACCCCCCTCTTACTTTTTGATCCATAGGCACTGATCTTCTTGCTATTCATCCCTCTAGACATTCTCGTAAATGTCAGAATCAGTATTTAAACCTCTATATATTGACCCCAAATCCAGTGTTCTTTCTGTCAGAGAATACTATATCTTTTTAAAAAATGTACATTACTGGTTTGTTTATCAACAGTATCATACCCATCATTTTTACTGCCTAGAGCCTTTTAGTATTCCAAAAAGAATCCTTTCCCTTTTGAGGTTTGGTTTTCAGTGATTAGCTAAGTGTAAGGCTCAATGAAACTTCAAATGAGAATGGGCCAGGAGAAAGAAAGAACACAAGACAATCTCAACCCTGCAGAGGCACAAAAAGTGTATTTAGACAGAGAGTCTGATCTAAGACTTTTCCTTTGAATGTGAGAGAAAGTGAGGTTGGGATATGGAAGGATAAAACTTTGCAGACACCAGAGAAAACTTTCACCACCGATATTGTTTTAGATACAGAAAAGGTAACCAAAGAAAGAAAAACAGTAAAAACTTGGTTTAACCATAGAAAAGTAATACATTGTAGTCATTTATATGAATTTCTGGCTATTTTGGACTAATTACTATGTGTAAAAGAGCTGTCAGATATATTCAACACAACTTATTTATTAAATGCCTCTTTCAGGCCAGGCACTGTGCTAAATGCTAGAAATACAAAAACAAAATTAAAATAGTCTTTGCCCTCAAGGAGCTTACATTGAGAGGGTTGGGGATATAGGGAGACAATATGTATACTAATAAGTAAATACTATATATGTATGTGTGTATGTGTGTGTGTGTGTATGTGTATACACACAGATATATACAAAATACAAAGTATCTTGGCATTAGGAAAGAGAGCACTAATAACTGGGTGGTTTAGAAAAACTTAGTATAATATAATGTGGCATTTGGACATATGACATATGGAAGCCTTAAAGTAAAGATGATTTTTTTCTGTATCATTGACCCCTTTGACAGTTTAGTGAAGCCTATCTCAGAGTTATGCTTTTAAATAATAGAAAATGCCAAATTTCGCTGACTTTAAGTGAAGATAACTGTTTTCTTCCCCATCCAAATTCACAGCCCTTCTCATCCCCCCCCCACCTTTCCCCTCAACCTTTCCATGAAACTGTTGGAGATCTTTGGATCCTAGCTCTAGAATAGCTTTAGAACCTTTACCACTAAGGAGTTTGGTGTGGAGGGTGTAGTAAGTATCGTAAAGGAAACTAGGTGTTCTGTAGGCTGGAGGTGAGAAGCATGGGAGATAGCCTATGCAAGGGCACAGTCAAGTGACTGAATGTCATGAAAGAGAAAGAACAGGTAGTTCAGTTTGGCTTGAATGAGGAGTAACTAAGAAATAGTTATTGAAGCCTTTTATGTACCAGGCAATGTGATAGGCACCAAGGATGCAAAGACAAAAAAGAAAGCATCTCAGCCCTCAAGGAACTTAACATTCTATGAGGGAAGACATCATGTAATTGGTGGGGCAGGGTTTGAAATGAGAACAAACAGTCTCATGTAGAAGATGACCCTTGAGTCGAGCGTTGAAGGACAATATTGATTCTGAGTGGTGAGCATGAGAAATGGGTGCATTCCAGTTATGGGGAATAGTCAATGAAAAGACATGAAGGTGGGAGATAGGGTGTATCATATGTGAAAAATCAAGCTGGGCAGTAAGGCTGGACCATAGAATTGCATTATTAAAAATGACCGAAGCAGCCTTCTAATCTAGTCCATATATGAAAGGAAGAACATAATTAATGAGATATTATCTAGCGGCTACTTAAAGACCTCTGACAGAAAGGAACCTCTCAAGATGGTCCATTCCACTTTTGGATGATATGTTAGGAAGTTTTTCCTGAAATCTAGTTTAAATTTACATCTTTAAGTTTCCACCATTACTACTGGTTTGTTCTCTGGAGCCAAATAGAACAAGTTTAACCTCTCCTTAACACAACTGAAATTGAAATACTTAAACATGGTTATCTTCTTTGGGTATTTTTTTCTCCAGACTAAATAAATATTCCCAGTTTTATCAACTGATCCTCATATGATATGAATTCAGGACCCTTTATCCAGGTTGTCATCCTGTGCATACTCTTATTCATGTCCCTCTTTAAACTGTGATGCCAAGAATGGAACCCAGTCTTCCATATTAAATCTGATCAGGGAAGAATACAGTGAGACTACCATGTCCCTATTCCTAGAAACTGTGCCCCTTAATACAACACAAAATTACATTAGATATTTTTTGACTACCATATCACACTGCTGACCAATATTGAATTTACAGTTCACTAATACCCATAAATCTCTTTCAAAACATCTACTGTCTCAACTGTTTCCCCAAATCTTGTGCTGGTAAATTTTACTTTTTGCACCCAAATGAAAGACTTACATTTATTCCTATTGAATTTAATCCTATTAAATTCAGCCCAGTGCTTTAGTCTATCAAGATTTTTTTGTTTCTATTACTTGGTATGTTAGTTAACCCTCACAGATTTATGTCATCTGCCAATTCGATGATCATACAATCCTATACCTTTATCTAAGTCATTGTTTAAAAAAGTTTAACAGGAGATAACCAAACAGGTCTCTGTGATACCCCACTGTTCACCTCCTTCCAGGATAACATTGAACCATTAATAATTACTTGTTGAGTATGTCTTGTCACCTAGTCTTGAATCCATATAATCACATAATGCTATACTTCACATATTTCCATCTTCTCCAAAAACTAGTATGAGGTACTTCCTTAAAATCTTTGCTAAAATCTAGATAAATTATGACCATTCCATTTCCTCTATTATTAGGCTATTACTATAGGTAGTTATTAGTCTAACACTGTAAAATGTGAGGATCAAATGAAATATTTGGTTAGGAAAAAAGACACTTAGCACAATATCTGGCTCATAGTGGCTCTTTATAAATGCTTATTCTTTTCCCTTTCCTTCCATAGTAGTATATATGTCAAAAAGGGTAAAGAACTTTAAATTCCAAACCGAGGAGTTTGTATTTTATTCTATAGGCAGTATAAAGAGCTCCTGATGGATCTTGAGATAGGGGATTGTATCATTAGTCTTTTATTTTAGTGATATCATTGTGGTAGGTTTATTTTATTTGATTATAACACTTAAGTCTCTATTCTCAGCCCTGTTTTATGTGGTTTTCTACTTATAAATTAAAAATAGTAAAAGGAAAATTTGTATTGGAAAATTTGTATTAGCCGTGGAAATTAAGGGGAAGGGTTCAGTCTGAGAAGTATTATGAAGGCATATCATTATCTATCAGAGGGAAAGGAAATGCATGTTCACAAATTAATGAATAAATGAGTAGTAGCAAAGATGAGGTATATTTAAGAAAATATAGTGTCATAGAACTCAGTAAAGTTGAGTTTTGGAAAGGAGAGGGGTAGTTTTACAGTTGTAGAACTAAAAGGGATTTTAGAGATAATCTAGTCAATCTTCTACCTCCTTCCTAATTTAATAGGTGAGGTCCATGGAATTGACTTCTCCACAGTCAAAGGACAAATAGATAGCAGACCAAACACTTGAGCACAGTCTCTTGACTCCTGCCCCACCTAACTATGCTGTAGCTACTGTAGAATTAAATGAAGCAGAGTTAAATGCTGATAAAATCACTGGATCTGGCCACCTTGAGATCTTAGAAGGACTATTTTGAATACTGGATAAGGAGGATTACAAGGTTATGGGAGAAACTGGTGATGAGCAATTAGAATTGGTTACTAGTGACCACTTATTTCAGAAATTTAACTTTGTTAGAAGAAGTAGCAAGGTGTTAAGTGAAGTTGATTATTCTTCCTTTTTTTCTTTTAAATGTATAGATGGATGAAGAGGTAAAGGAGATAGTAAAGAAGCCAGGATGGGCGGGGGGGGGTCCCCTCTATTGCTTATAGGCTAAAATACACACTCCTTAACCTGCCCCTTGAGGATTTCTATAATCAGAATTCATTTCACAACCCTACTTTTTTACTACTTTAATTGATGTTATTCTCCTTAATGTGCTTTACATTCCAGTTGAAAGCTACGTTGTATTGTAGTTACTCAGTGAACGTTTATTAAGCACTTCTTCAGTGCCAGGCGTTGTGCTAAGCTCTTGGGGATACCAAGAAAGACCAAACACATTCCCTCCATATAAGGAGTTTCCTGTCTAATGGAGGAAGCAACAGGCAAACAGCTATGTAAAAACTAGTTAGGTACCAGATAAATTGGAAATGATCAATAGAGGGAAGAACATAGAATTAAGAGACTCAAGCAGGGCTTCCTGTAAATGATGGAATTTTAGCAGGGATTTGAAGGAAGTCAGGAAAACCCAAGGCACAGATAAGGCATGAGAGTATACCAGGTGTGAAGAACAGCTAGTGAAAAATGCCTGGAATTCTTCTTAACTCTGTCCTTGTTCCCTCCAGACCCAAATATCCTTGAGCACAAGCAATATTGCATCATTTTTCATGTTTGTATCTCCAGTACATGGCACAGAGAAACCATAAATGTTTGTTGAATAAAATGTTAGAAAGGAAAGAATTGAGTATGCAAAGCCCAGATTTCTCGTTATACAGGAAAGGAAAGAATATAGAGCTAGAATAAATGCTTATTGAATTGAATGGATAAATGGTTTTCACTACAGAAAAGAATAAAAGGCTAGTTGTATGAGCAAGGTTATGTTTAGAAGGTGCCCAGGAAAGGAGGATGCTCGTGTCAAATGGCCTTATCTCAGTAAACTATGATGTAAGATTATCAGCAATTAGATGTACTAAGAGCACCCACCAAAGGCTATTCCATTTCTTTTTATTTAAGGATGCAAATGAAGATCCTGGAGAAGATGTGGCTCTCCTTTCAGTCAGTTTTGAGGACACAGAAGCTACTCAAGTGTTCCCAAAGTTATACCTGTCACCACGCATTGAACAGTAAGTATCATTTGGCTGTTAATGCCTTCTTATTGTTATTCTGAAGATAGTATTATTGAAGTCTTCTTTACTTGTATTGTTTTAGATGAACCATTTTGATTATACTTTATAATTGATGCTTATTTACTTGAAAATGAAGTGTATTGGGAGTTTGGAGTAGAGAAAAAGAGTTCAAAGTTGCAGTGATAGTTTGATGAATCTTATGGATAATTTGAAACCAGGAATAGTGCCTTTAGTTGAATAGTTTGAGACAGGAATAGTGCCTTTGTAGAAAAGAATTGGTGGAATGCAAAAATTGTAGTAGTAGCTCAGCATTATACTGAGCTTAGTAGATAGAGTTCTGTGCCTGGAGTCAGGAAGACTTTTCTTCCCGAATTCAAATCCAGCATCAGACACTGATTATGGACCATGGAAAAGTAAGTCACTTAACCCTGTTTGCCTCTGTTAAGCTCCGTGTGGGATCTTTCCTCCCTATATCATCCCTGACTTGTGTGTTGTTGTTATAGTCGTTTTTCAGTTACATCCAACTCTTTGTGACCCCATATAGGCTTTTCTTGGCAAGAATAATTGAGTGGTTTGCCATTTCCTTCTCCAGTTCATTTTACTGATGAGGAAACTGAGCTAAACAGGGTGAAGTGACTTGCCCAGCATCACACAGTCAGTAAGTGTCTGAGGTTAGGTTTGAACTCAGGAAGATGAGTCTGGCATTCAATCTATTGCATCAACTTACTGCCTTTTACTTGCCATCATACTCCTTATGACCCTGGCTGCCTACTTCTTGACACTCTCCATGTTATCAATGATTTTCCTAATATATATCATATTCAGAATTAAATACAGTACTCCATTTTCTTTCTTTTATATTTGGCATCTTTGTTTTTCTTTTCTTTTTTATTTATTTTATTACATGTTAGAAGTTTTTTAGCATTTGTTTTTTTAAAAGTTTTGATTTCCAAATTCTCTCCCTCTCCACCTTCCTGACTCAGTAAGCAATCAGATATAGGTTATACATGGGCAATTATGTAAAACATTTCTATCTTACTCATTTTGTCCAAGAAGAATCAAAAGTAAGGTAAAAAATAGCATGCTTCAGTCTGTATTCAGACAGTATCCATTGTTTTTCAGGAGATGGATAACATGCTTCACTATGAGTCCTTTGGGATTATCTTGGATAATAGAATCACTGAGAATAGCTAAGTCATTCACTTTTCTTCATTGTACAACATTGCTGTTACTATATATAACATTCTTCTAGTTCTGCTCACTCCACTTTGAATCAGTTCATGTCATTCCTGTTTGCCATTTCTTATAGCTTCTATATTTTCCATTACAATCATGTACCCCAACTTATTCAGCCATTTCTCAATTGATGGGTATCCCCTTAATTTCCAATTCTTAGCCACCACAAAAAGAGTTGCTGTAAATATTTTTGTAAATAGTTCCTTTTCCCTTTTTTTGGATCTCTTTGGGATATAGACCTAGCAGTTGCAGCAGTGGTATTGTTGGATCAGTGGGTATGCACAGTATTCTAACTTTGGGCATAGTGCTCTTAAAAGTGGTTGGATCAGTTCACAACTCCACCAACAGTGCATTAAATGTCCCAGTTTTCCCATATCCCCTCCAACATTTATAATTTTCCTTTTTTGTTATTTTAGCCAATCTGGTAGGTATCAGGTAGTACCTCAGAGTTGCTTTAATTTGCAGTTCTCTCCATTTTTGTTTTTCTGATAAGAGCAAAATAAATTTAGCAAAACTATGACTAGAGAGAGTGCCTCTCTTAATGCAGCCTAAGATTACATTAAGTTTTTTTGCTTCCATATTTTAATGTTAATTCATATTGAGATTATAGTTCACAAAAATGCCCTGATCTTTTTAGACAAGTGTAATCTCACAATGCTTCCTCTAGTTTGTATTTGTGAAGTAAATTTTTTGAAGCTAATTGTAAAATTTTATATTTGTTCTTGTTGGATATCATCTTATTAGATTGAGCCCAATGTTCTAGCCTTTTAAGATCTTTTTGGACCTTGATTATATCATCCAACACAGTCTTTTTTCCCTTCCTTATGTCATATGCATATTTCATACCGATCTGTGCCTTTAAGTCATTGATAAAAATGTTAGTAGTACAAGACCATAGTTAGGTTCTTGAAGCACTCCACCTGAGTCTGTATTTTACTTTGACACATTAATGGTCATTCTTTGGTTTAGCAGTTAAAAAAATTTACAAATATACCTAAATATACTACTGCCTTACCTGTGTCTCACCATCTTAATCATGAGAATAACATGAAATACTTTATCAAATATTTTGCTGAAATCTAGACTAACAAGAGCTACTGTATTTCATTCTATGTTTTTTGAACCCTGTTCAGAAAAAGAAATAAAATTTGTCTGGCATGGCTTGTTTTTGATGAAGCTATGGTGGGTTTTATCACTACTTCCCTTTTTCAGTTTTCATAAGGTAACTCTCTAATAATACCTTCTTGCCTGTATGTACAAAAATATTTATAGCAGCTCTGTATGTGGTGGCAAAGAATTAGAAATTAAGGGGATGCCCATCAATTGGGGAATGGCTAAACAAGTGGTGGTACATGAATGTAATGGAATGCTGTTGTGCTATAAGAAATGAGGAGCAGACAGACTTCATAATAACTTGGAGAGACTTGTATAAACTGATGCTGAGTGAGGAGAGCAGAACCAGAAGAACTTTGTACACAATTACAGACACAATGTATGTGTGATGACTAACTTTGATAGATTGGACTCCTCTCAGCAATACAAGGTTAGAATACAAAAGACTCATGATGGATCAAAGATCTTTTCCCATTTGACCACTTCTGTTCTTATCCTACATGCACTAATGTTGTCTCTTCAGAAGCTTTCCAATTTCAAGTAATCAAATTATCTGTTTTCTCTTTTGTAATTTCCTCTATGTCTTGTTTAAGAATATATCTCTAATCCATAGCTGTAGAGCTATATGATCTTTTTCTTTTCTAATTTTCTTTAAGTATGATTTTTAATATTAAGGCCGTATATCTATTTAGAATATATTATGGAGTGTGTTATAAGATGTTCTAATCCTCATTTGATCTAAACCTAATTTCTGTCAGATGAGTCTCTGATTTTCCCAGCACTTTTTATCCAATAGGGAGTTTTCCTCTGGTAAATTTTCCACTTTACAACATACTGGTTTTTTGAGTCTAGGTTTCTGAATCTGCCTTTTCTAGTCAGTTCAATTGATCTGTCTCTCTATTTAAACAAAAGCTAATGATTTTGATGACTACTGCTTTATAACATAGTCTCCAGGTTTGTCTTTATTTCTTTTAGTCATTTCCTTTAATATTCTATGTCTTTTGTTTTTCTCCAAATAAATTTTGTTATTATTTTATCATGTGTTGTAAAGTGTTCCCTTTGTAATTTGATTGAAATAGCATTAAAATGTAAATTAATTTTTCTAGTATTGTTATTTTTATTATATTGGTATGGCCTACCCATGAGAATGAAATATTCCTCCAACTATTTAGCTTTATTTCTGTTAGGAGTGTTTTATAATTGAATCTGCACTAGTCTTTGGACTTTGTGAAGTTAATCCCAAGATATTTTATGCATTTTATAGTTATTTGGATTGGGATTTTCCATTCATTGATAATATTAACCTATAGTTTTCTTTCTGTTTTATCTTTGCTTTGCTTATGTATTAGAACTTTTTGCCTCATAAAACAATTCTGGTAATATTTTTTCTCAGTTTTTAATGTAAATTATGAAGAATGAGTACTAACTTCATTAAATGTTTATTAGAATTCTTTGAATGAATTCATTAATACCATGATTTTTTTTCTTTTTTTCCTTCATAGCTAAATGTATTTCCTTTTCTGGGATTGGGTTATTTAAGATCTCTGTCTGGCTGTCTGAAAGTTTGAATATCTTATATATTTTTATAAATTCTTTATTTTGTGTTTCCAGTTTTGTTTGTATATAACTGCATAATATAGCATGGCTATTCTTTTTATTTTGGTTTCCTGTGATTTCATCTCACTTATTTGCTCTTTTATTGATTTAATTTTTCTGCTCTTTTTTTAGTCAGATGAGCTAAAGATTTATTGGTCTTTTCAAAACCTTAGGTTTTAATTTTTTGATCATTCTTATGGCCTTTTTGGTTTCCAACTTATCTATTTCTCCTCTAATTTTTAATATTTCCTCTTCTGTGCTTCTTTTAGGTTTGTTGATTTTCTAATTTTTAAAAATATATATTCAGTTCATTACTCTATTTCAATTTTTATGTAGTTGTATAATTGTGTAATGTAATTTTTAATAAGGAATAAAATTTTAATAAAAAATAAAAATGTTTACTTTTACCCTTCCGGACTGCTTCAACTGCATGCTAAGAAATTTTTGTATGTTCTTTCCTCATTTTATTTTACGTAGTTATTATTGTTTCTATGGTTTGTTCTTTGATCCACTCATTATTTAGGATTTCATTGTTAAGTCTCCATTTGGGTCTGCATTTTTTGTTTATGGTCTCTGAACCAATTTCTCTTTATTGCATTATGGTCTGTAAAGGATATATTGATCATTTTAGCCTCTCTTACATTTGTTTGCAGTATCTCTGTACCCTAAGTATGTGGTCAATTTTTTTTAAAGTTCCATGTTTCACAAAGAAATACACACACACACACACACACACACACACACACACACACACACACATTCTTTTGCTATCCCATTTGGAAGATGCCATAAGTTTTATAACTTCCATTTCTCCAGAAATTTGTCCAGTTACATATATTACCTTTTGATTATCTTTTTGGAAAGATGGAGAGGTAACTGGAGTATCAGGGTGAGTTTTGATGTCAGTCTGTGTTGAATTCTTGAGTCTACTTATGCAACCTTGCTTCCAGCAGTAAGCTTTAGGGTATCCACAGAATTGTTGAAGGCCACAGTTCATTCCGTTTAAAAATCCATCTATGGGACTGGGAATATTTAGCCTGAAAAAGAGAAAATTTACTAGGGCAAATGTTCTTAACTTTTCTTTAACAGTATGGTGAAGTGTATTTATATCTCACAATAATTTTCTTAAATAATTGAAGAAGATTCTAATTTTCAGTTAGAAGTTCATGAAAATAAAGATGTAATTTTTCCTTTCCAAGTTCATGGGCCCTCATAAAGTCTATCCATAGATTGTACATGTCTTTTGTAACCTAGGTTAAGCTCCCCTTTCATGGTGGCTTGATGATTTTCTTGAAGTATTTGGAAGATTGCCACATGGAGGAAGAGAGATGAAAATTATTCTACTTACTTTCAGAGTGTAGAACTAGTAGCAGTGGTTCAAAGCTGTAGTGATTAGTTTAGACTTGATGTAAGGAAAATTTTCCTAATAATTAGCCCTATCAGAAAATAGAAGGAGCTGCCTCAGTAGGCAATTGGTTCACTCTCACTAGAAATCTTTAAATAATAACTGTACAAAAAGGACCTCCTAGGTGCAAAGCACTTTTATAAGTTTTAGGGGTACAAACAGAAGATCAGCATAGAATTTATTCTGAGGAAAGTTACATTCTAATTCGTGGAGACAACCTAAAGAGAGATTTTAGCTGCAAGTCAGATGGAAAGACATACATTAAATAGAACGACAAGCATCTGCATCTTCTTTATTGTCATTTCCATTGATAAAAGCACATAATTTTCTTATGTTGAATCATATAACAGTGTGAGAGCTCTATTTTCTGGATTGTCAGTAGCTGTGGCTGCTGAGGAGTTAGGGGCTGTAGCACTTGCATAGGCAATTGTTAGCTGGCATCTACACATGTATTGCTCCCTGGCCCATGGCTGTGGGACTGGGTTTGAAGGTTAGTGGCCTATTTGATACTTTTGGAGCTCTTGGGGTCAGAGTTCTTATTTGCCTATATCACCATTTGAAAGTGGTGAGGGGAAGATGGGGATGGTGGTAGGCTAGCTAAGGTAGTGATTATTTAAATCTAGAACATGCTACTTCCTGTCTGTTTTTCAGGAAACCTTGCTGCTTTAGCTAGACCAGAGTGCTTTATTGGTTGGTAGAAATTCACTGGCAATTAGTTTTTGGCAGTAGGAATGGTTACTGGGTCACTCACCTAGACAGTGATTCCAGAGGCTGTGCTGAAACCAAGGCCAGTTTCTGGGGGACTCTGCTATTTCTGGGGTTCTTACACATACCTGCCGCCTTCCTGTGGCAGTTGGTCAATACTTTGTGACCACACTATATTATAGAAAGAGGTTTTTTCTTCAATAGGAATTGACCTAGATCAGAGGTGTCAAATTCCCAGTTGCTGGCTGAGTATGGGGAACTAGATTAAAATGTAATTGGGAAATGTTTAACAAAATAAATGAAAAAACAATACAACATAAAAAATGTTAATTTGTGATTTTCTGAGTCAGTATGTAACCCATAGGGATCTGTTTCTGAGATCCCTTCTACCTCTTAAATTCTGTCTGATTTTTTAGGAGTCAAGTTAACAAACATTTATTAAGAGCCTGCTATGTGCAGCCACTGTGCTTAACAGTAGCCATATGTGGTAGGTATTTAGGGATGTGTTAGAACTGGATTCAACCAGCTTGTTAAATTTCCAGTGTGAGCATTTAAACCTTGGAAATTGGCAGATATAAGAAATTAAGACTTGATTTATTGTTTTGTTTATTGTCTAGATTTAAGATAGTGATAGTGGAAATGTTCCAATTATACTTATTTTTTTAATTTTTTAAAATTTTATTATAGTTTGCATCATTCATTTCCACAAGATTTTGAGTTACATATTTTCTCCCCGTCTTTCCCCCACCCACCACCCCAAAACAGCCATCCCAGTGTGTCCCCCCTCCCCCAGTCTATTC
>CM053581.1:183494196-183524936 GCA_028627135.1 Pseudochirops cupreus | reverse complement strand
AAAGAGTCAACCTTACTCTCACGGAATTTGGCTTAGGGAAAGAATGACATAAACTCCAAACTGGGCATCTTGCCACATAGAAGAGTAGGGGGAGAGGGGATGAGAGGTGGGGTGATGGAGGGGAGGGCAGGGTTGGGGGGATGGCTGATGAAAGTTCACACTTCTGTAGAGGGACAGGGACAGAGACAGGGTAGAGAGTGGTTGGAGGGGGCAGGATAGGAAGAAGGGACATGTAATCACTCTCACAGTGTGCTCACTGTGGAGAGGTTCTGTGTAATCTCACATGTTCAGTCTATATTTGATTGCTTGTCCTTCCAGTGGGGGTGGGTGACGAGGGAGGAAGAGAAAGAATCTAGAATCTAAAGTTCTATAATCAAATGTTAAAAATATATATGTGTATATACATATATATATATATATACACACACACGCACACAATTATTAATATTATTATTAACTACATCCAACTAGAACTTGAGATACGCAGGCACCGTGGTTGGGAGATCCATCCTGCCCTACCGAAAAGTCAGAGGGGTGAGGGGGTCAGACAGAGGAGAGAATAGAATGGGGGAGGGGGGGTACACTGGGATGGCTGTTTTGGGGTGGTGGGTGGGGGAAAGATGGGGAGAAAATTTGTAACTCAAAATTTCGTGGAAATGAATGATGTAAACAAAGATAAAATAAAAAAATTTAAAAAAAAAAAAACAACAGGACATGGTACATACCTCTCACACCTACTGAGCACCCCTATGGGTCTACAGATTTTGACTCCCGAAGAACTCCTCAGTCACAAGTATAACCACATTCTTGCACCAAGAAAAATTTTGTTTTTTAGTACTGAACTAAAGACACATATAAAGATTGGTTTCAAGGTATCAAGGTGATTCATGGGACTCAAGTTGAGTAGGCAAGCACATGGTCTCATTCCCATTTTTGTAGCTGCCATTGCTTGGAACATTCTCCCTCCTCAACTCCGTCTACTGATTTCCCTGGCTTCTTTTAGGTCCCAATTAAAATCTAATCTCTTAACCGATGCCTCAGTATCCTAGCACCTTCTCTCTGTTAATGATTTTCTATTTATCCCATACACAGTTTTGCATATCTTTGTTTACACATTCTCTCCCTCATTACTCTGTGAATTTCCCCAGAGCAGGGACTGTCTTTTACCGCTTTTTATATCCCTGGAGTTTAGCACAGCGCCTGGCACACAGTAGGCACTTGGTGAACGTTTACTGATTGATTAATAAACACATAGTACCAGCCTCAGACACTTAACACAAAAACTAGCCGTGTGACCTTGGGCAAATCACTTAACCCCAAATGCCCTACCTTACTCCCTCCAAAAAAAAAAAAGCAAAAAAAAAGAGCACATTGTAGGCACTTAGTAAATGTTTATTGATTAATAAAATGTTTTATCCAATCATCCTTAAATATTGCTGCCATCCCTCTGCTGATTGTCTCTAATTTATCCTGTATTTATGTGTACCTAGTTTGCATTTTGTCTCTCCCATTAGACTGTAAGCTCCTTGAGAGAATACAATATTCTTTGTCTTTCTTTGCATCCCTAGCACTTAGCATGTTGCCTGGAAATACACAATGCTTGTCAATTGGCAGTAAACTGAAATTTTTTTCTTTCTACTTGTAGCTGAAAATTATAAAGAAAAATTTAATTATCTAAGTTAAATTACAAATACCTAGCATCCAGTGATATTTTGATATGCTGCTGTTTAAGATATAGATGTACTTGAATGGGCACTTGATATTAAAAAAAATGTTAATAACCCTATCAGTTTTCCCAACTGTAAAATAAGAATAAAGATATTTCTTTCCCCTATTACCTTCCAGAGATAATGGGAAGTGATTACAAAGTGATATGTTTGAAGTATTCTTTATTTTTATGATAAAGGAAAGATAATAAATTGACAGAACTTCCATAGCTAATTATTATTAGATTAGTCTTTCCTGGCCATGTGAGAAATCAGACTAAATTTTAACTAAAACTTTTGTCTTTGGAAATGCACAAAAGGAATCATTCAACTTTATAATAAATTATCCACCAACAACATTCTCAATGTAATGTGTGGTACAGCAGAAAGAATACTAGCTCTGGAGTCAGGGCTTTGGTTGAAATCCTGCTTGATATTTCCTATTTGTGACCTAGGGCTCAAAAGGATGTTAGCATTTGTCTAATCATGAAGAAACTAAGGCACAGGGTGGTTAGGTAATTTATCATAAGCAGACAGCATAAATAAAGTAGTGAACTTGGAGTCAGAAAGACCTGAGTTCAAATCCCGCCTGGGAGATTTACTGGCTATGTGACCCTGGGCAAGTCACTTAACCTTTCTTGGTCTCTATTACTTCATTTTTAAAACGAGGTTAGTTAGACCTGATGACCTCTCAGGGGCTTCCTAGCTCTAATCTATAAACCTATCATACAAGAAAGTAAGTAATAGTCTCTTTTGATTATTTTAGGGGAAGTAATACCAAAAGCATGTTGTGGTATGGTTATGATTGAACTCAGAAAATTCTAATTAAAATTCCAGCATACTCACTCCCTGTGTAAAGGTGACTTCACACTTGACCTCTCTAGATCTTGATTTGCTCATCTGTAAAATGAGGAAAGTAAACTAGTTGACCCTCTACATTCCCTTCTGGCTGTAAATATATGATCAGATATTTTTTTCTGAATATTTACCATAGAATCGGAATCACAGATTTAGAGATTATCAGTATTAGAAATGCTCATTCAATCAATCTAAAAATATTTGCTAAGTGCTTACTATATACCAGGCATGGTGTTAAGTCCTGGGAACATAAAAAAGTAAAAATACTGATTCTGCCCTCAAGAAGTTCACATTCTTACAGGAGCAGAAAACATCTAAATAACTAGGTACATATAAGATATAGATAGAGTAGACAGCAGGTATTGTCAAAGGGAAAGCCACTTACAGCTGAGGGGACTTGGAAAGGTCTCCTAAAGGATGCAGAACTTTAATTGAGAAGTCTTTTCATTAATCCTGTGTCTAAAGAGTAAATTACTCTATAATATCCCTGACAAGGGTTATCCAACCTCTGCTTGAAGACCTCCAATGATGTATGAACTGTTTCAGAAAAGCACACCAATATGGGACAGATCTAATTGTTAGGCAGTTTTCCCCCCATACAATGGGCTTATTTTGACTTCTCTGCAACTTCTTCATATTGTTTCTATTTTGTTTTCTGATGCTATGAAGAATACATCTAATTATCTTCCATCTAATTATCTTCCACAGCCCTTCAAATACTTGACTTGAAAACATTTTTCATCTCACCCTCAATGTCTTCTCTCCTCCAGACTAGACATACCCAGTTCTTTCAACAGAGCTGTCAATCTCTGTAGGAATCTTAAAGATCATCTAGAGTCAGAATGGTCAAACTTGCTGCCACTGGTGCTGGGGATGATCTGGGGGCAAGCTGTGGGGCCAGGGCCACGCAAAAATATAAATGAGAAATATTGAACAAGCTACGTTAAAGTATAACACAACATAGATTATGTTAATTTGTGTCATTCTAAGTCAGTATGTTGGTGGGGATACTTTTCTAAGAGGTGATTTAGACCAGTGACTTCGACTCTTCCCATTTTAAAGATAAGAAAACTAAGATCCAACAAACAAAATGATTTGCCCAAAACTACAAAGTGAGTTAGTGGCAGAACTAGAAATTAAAGTCAACCATCTTTTCTGAAGTTTGAATTAAAGGCTATACATCAATACAGAGAGATTATCTGTAAGACAATGTCTTCCTCATCTTCATGTAACATTGCATACTGAACCAGATATCTCTGGGTGTTTCTATAAGATGGCAGCTAACATACACTTGCCTAAAGACACATTTTGAAAAATCAAATCATAGTTGAAGTACTATCAAGCTTTTTTATAACTCACTATGGTTTTATCTCATTAATAGCTGGTCAATTTCTTTGTTTTTAGTAATGACAGTTACAAAATAATAAGAAGTAAAACTCAAGATTTTTTCTACTTATATACTAGAATTAGTTGGTATTTGGGGTAGCAAATATAAGTCAAATTAATGGCAACATATTTAGGGGAAAATTACATTAAAATATGTTTATGATATGTCTAAGTATTTTCTCCATAAATACAGATCCTTATGCTAGTTAAAATGAATGACTTCAAGTTTATTCTGGATCACAGTTTGAAATAAAACCTTAATTTGTGGTTCAGAATGGCTTATTTAAACCAACACACATGGATAATGTGGGAAATTGTTTTGACTATGTACATCCATTACAAGGTTCTTGTTTTGTTTTTCTTTTAAATTGGGAGGATGGATGAGAAAGAATGAGGAAATAAATGCTTATTAATTGGAAATAAGATTTTTTAAAAGTGATCCAAACTACTTTGGGGGTTTTAAAGGAGTCAACTTTTAAATGAGATTCTAGCAAAAATAGCCACCAAATTTTCACTAAGATTAGCAAGAAAATGACAAAGCCACAAGAAGACACCATTAACAGTGAAGAAATGTCTTACATCACAGAGAAAAGTCTTATGAGCTGTTCTAAACCAAAACCAAGAAAGAAAGAGGCTAATTCTTTAGTCAAATCACTGAATAAAGTACCATATGACTCACTCTGGCCATGAATTCTTCTGAACCCTTACTGTTATGTGTCATAGCCTTATTGACATTTGATTGGATTCATTTTTGGAATGGAGAAAAAACTAGCTATTCTTGAGCTTGGGTCAAGTTACAAGAATTGTGTCCCTTTTGGATACCACATTGGAAGCAGCCATCAGGGAGAGAAATGGGGTTGTTTACTGAGTGTGAGATGATGAATAGGCTTCTGTGGATGCAATCTAGGAGTAGCCAGTTTGGGAGTCAAGGACCCAGACAAAGCAAATCTTATAATCAATAAAGATTCCTCACTGACCCAGCCAAGCTGATGTAATACTTGCATGCGGAGCCTGGGGAACCAAAGGTAAAGAGGGAATGACAATGTGGGACTCACAGAACCAATCATGGGTATGTTATCTCCATGACCCCTACTTGTCACTCACAGTAACACTAATCCAGAAGTCTAATCTGTATCTCTACATACATACTCTGACCTGTAATTTCAAGTGGAGAGTGATACTTTTGGGTTAGAAGCACTCTCATTTCATTTCAGCATCTCTAACACATATTCCTCAATACTTTATACCTTTACTTACTTACACTATTTCTGAGGGTCTTATTTTTTCTGCATATTAATAAAGGAATTTTGTCTCCTCCAGTGGATGTTAAGTCAATCTCTCTCTCTCTCTCGAAACTTGATTAGGAAAGTCCCTCTAAACCAGTGGTTCTCAACCTGTGGGTTATGTTCAATTTGTAACAATGAAAATACATCCTGCATATCGGATATTACATTACAATTCATAACAGTAGCAAAATTACAGTTATGAAATAGCAACGAAAATAATTTTATAGTTGGGGGTCACCACAACATGAGGAACTGTATTAAAGGGTCATGGCATTAGCAAGGTTGAGAACCACCACTCTAGACCATTGTCACAAATTGGAAGCCCAGACTATAATAATCCATCATAAAACAAAGAGATCACATGCTATGAAGAACTACTTAGTTCAACTAGAATATGGTTTGATCTCTACAAGTTACTGCGATCAATATACAAATATCTTCATCTTTATGTAATGAAAGGCATTGACCAGGAGAAAAATGTGGTGAGAAGTAAGAAATTTAAAATTCAATGCTTTGGATGGGATGAAGGTTGCCCTACCTATATGAGGTAAGCCTGGAAAATTCTCATGATTCTAGAACACTAGATAGTTTCTAGAAATGGAAGAACAAGCTATTATCTCACCCTATTTAGAAAAATATCAAACATAACAACTTACTATTCACCAGTCCCTATCTAAAGTAGACATTGCAAATAACAGATTTTAATATATGCTGAATTAAATATATATAGCATATACAATATCATTATATACAATTATATATAATACAAATATTTAATATATGCCAAATTAAATTGATTGTAGATATAGTTTCTAATTGGAAATTAAAAAGCTGTATATTAAAAAAGGATGGATATATTTTATCTATGGAATATACTACTAATTCTAGCTCTTTTTGATAAGATAAATAACAACACTATAATTCGGTCTTCAGAGTTCTTCAGTATAGGAAAACCTTGAATGTCCATTTGGTATATAATTTTAGTTCATTTAATCCACATTTATTAAATGAAATGGGTGAAGCTTAAGAGAGATACAAAGAAAAATAAATAACACTGGTTCACCATCATGGAGCTGATGAATTACAAGAGGATGGAGTGGGGGAGAGATACAACATTTGTACCCCTAGATATAACGAATTAGAATACAATAATCACATGAAGTAAAAAGTGCTCTGAGATCAAACGGCACAAATTACTTTCAACCAGAGGGATTAGGGAAGGCTTATTATACTTGGCCACAACTGAATAGATGATGATGGTGATGATGATGATGACAATGACAACAACATCAGTACTTTAAGGTTGGAAAGTGCTTTACAAATATTTTTTCACCTGATTCTCACAACAACCCTGGGAGATAGGTACTATTATTATTCCTATTTTACAAATCAGGAAACTGAGACAGATTAAGTGACTTGCACAGGGTCACACAGTAAGCATTGGAGGCCATATTTGAACTCAGGTCTTCCTGAAACCAGGTTCAGTCCTCTATCTACTATACCACCTAAAAAGGCAGAGAAATGAGGCAGAAAACATTCTAGTTATAGAATCTCTAGTTACAGGGATGAACAACTATATAGAAGTGGGAGAGTATAGCACATATTTAGAGAATGGTAAACAGTTCACTTTCACTGAAGCAAATAGTTGTAGGAAAGGGTAATGTAAGAAAAGGTCAGAGAGGCAGGTTGAAGTCAGATTATAGAGAGTTTTAGTCAATAAACACTTTATTAAGTACCTACTCTGTGTCAGGCACTGTGCTAAGATAAGCTTACTATCAAGCTTGGTAAATCTGGACCCTTTTGATAGGAAATGGATGGGAACTAAAAGTTTCCAAGTAGTGGAATAATATACCAGTAAAACCAATTTTACAGCAGGGCATAAGATGAACACAACTATTACTATTACTACTACTACTACTATTACTACTACTGCTGCTACTGCTACTGCTGCTGCTGCTACTACTACTACTACTACTACATGATTACTTTAAAGTCTGTGAAGAATTTTTATATACATTCATTCTTTTAGTCTCTCAATAACTCTGAGATAAGTACTAGAGGTTTCATTATCCCCATTTTACAGAGAAGAAAAAAGGCTCAGAGAGGTCAAATAGCCATCCTATGGTCACAGACTTAGAAGTGTGACAAGCAATATTCAACATCCGGTTTCATTACTCTATATTCAGTAGTCTCTTCATTATAGTACACTGTGTCTCCAGATGGTTGGCTAAAGAGGTGGGAAGAACAGTTAGAAGGCAATAAAAGTAGTTCATGTGAGAATTAATGAGGTTCTGACCTAGTTATCCTAGCATTGGTAGGAATGGTAAGGAGGGGATAAGTGTGAATTATTGTCAGTCAATGTCATGGCAAGCAAAGGAGTACTTTGCTCCTTGTTTCAGTTATTCAAGTGCCTTTGGGCTCTGCCTGTGATTATATCAAGTCTTTGCTGGAAACAGTATACATTGTATTGCCCTTAATAGGCCTAATGTTATCATATGGAGCCCATGATGGGAGGAACTCGCTGAAAAGAGTGGAACAGGAAGGACCCAGCAGGAAGGGTAAAACAGGAAGGAGTAGAGCATATAAAGAAGCAGAGAGAACAGACAGAGTGCTAACACCACAAGCATCCTTCCTTGCAGTTCTGCTTGGTCCCATCTTTGTTCAATAACAGGTGTATAAGGATAGGGATGAAGGTGGAAGATGGGGGAATGGGGGGGATTGATCCAAAGCTGAAGAATGACAGGGCACAATCGGTGATATGTTGAGGGGGAGACAAGGACTCAAGAAACAGTGACTAGTGCAGGAATGATGCTCTGAGAAAGAACTAAGGAGCTGAGCAATTGGAGGTCATGATTTGGATGAAGAGTAAGGTTTTACGAGGAAAGAAAGGAAGACAAATACTTCATGGTAATTGTATGGGTGGGGAAAAAGGAAAAGCCAAAAACAATGAGATCGTTTAGCACTTCACTAAGTTCCTTTCAATGGAATCTCAGAATGATGTTAACTGAGAATTTCATTCAGTTTGTCACAGTGAAACATACATCTAAACATTTACCTGTTATAGACAAATTAAAAGGTCATTTTGAATTAGTAAAAATATATACGCATATGTAAATGAATTACTCAGCAAATGTGTTTTGAGTATCTACTATGTACAAGACATAGAGAAATAAATGCAACCTTACTTTTAAATATATATGATAACTTCATCTAGGCTAACAAAGTAATGTGTATTACCTATTATCATGAGAATGCAGGTGATTCAACTGAAATCATACAGTTAGAGGAAAGCACTTAAGGACATTCCATGATGTTCTGTATATTTTGTTATTGATCACATAACTCTTTTACTCTTTTTTTTTAATTAAATTTTTTATTTTATTTTTGTTTACATCATTCATTTCCACGAAATTTTGAGTTACAAATTTTCTCCCCATCTTTCCCCTACCCACCGCCCCAAAACGGCTATCCCAGTGTATCCCCTCTCCGAACTCTTTTACACTTAACCCTTTCTATCTTAGGAGTGAGAGTAAGACTCCCACAAAGAGTGAAAAAGCAAGACTGAAGTAGACTTTGTGAGTAGGACGCCCCCTCCCCTTACTCCCAGTGTCTTATTTGTACTATGCCTGTGTCCTGATTCTCTGGGAAAGCAGCCAAAGATGTGCTTGTTCTCTGTTTTCTAGTCCTTCTGGTATTTCACGCATTGTAGCTGTGCTTGGAGCAGGATATTCAGTCAGTTACACTTTAGGAGAAAACTTGTGATGAATCTATAATTCAGATTCAGTGACCAGTTATGTTACCACAAGGCATGGCAGCTGAACTGGGAGAGCAGGAAGGCAGCTGCTCCTGTCAAAAGCCCTAGTAAGAGTGTCAACTTCTCTTACATTTTCAGGATGTCTATACATGGCATTTTTTTTAATGTAGAGCCCAGAGAGCTTGGCTGCTATTTCTAAAATGGTTATTAAATACTGGTTGTAGAGTCGACTTTTTTGACAGTGAAGAAAGCAAGAGAACCTGGTAAAACCTTACTGTGGCAAAGTTATATAGCTTTGTGAAGTCTGGATAGCTGGGTGGCTCTCTCTCTCTCTCTCTCTCTCTCTCTCTCTCTCTCTCTCTCTCACACACACACACACACACTCTCTCTCTCTGATGTGTGTATTCGTATTTCCTCTGTGCTGACAGTGTCTTTGTAAAGCAAAGTTTAATGGGCTGTGTAGAAAAGTGTTGAGATCTTAAGTGAAGAGTAATACCAACGTTTGAGCGCAGATGACAATTCTGTGTCACTGGACAGTGACAGCTATATCCCTGACACACAGTAGTTGGTGAACCCTGACAAGATGCAAGTATTTTGAGACCCTTCCCCTTTCTACAGGGAGTGCCTGAGAAGGCTTCAGAAAGTTATAAAAAAAAGTGTTTAGAGAAATTACTTTAACAAGCTATAAATGATTTGTAATCAGTACATCAATTATTTGCAATTAAATACGTTTTGAGTTGCCTGAGGTGGTTTAAAATCATTATTTCTTAAGGAGCTTAAAATTCTACTTAAACTTTTATCTCTTTACATATTTATCTTCAAAAACCTTTCTTCATATATAGTGGAAAGAAAAATTTAGCCTCTTCACTAATAGCCCAAAGACAAAATTCAATGTGAATGATCACAAACTGATTTGATAGACTAAAATTAATGAAGTTTATTATGCTATATGTTGAAAATTACTGAACTGAACCTAGACAAATAAAGGGATGCAACATTATTTCTTTTATCTAAAGTTACAGTCACCAATTATTTTGGGAGGGATGTAAAAAACATATAAAAATTTGTTCCTTTTACATTTCAGAGCTTGGATAAATGAAATAAAGCAATCTGAACTATCCTCAAATACAAGAACAAAGGTACCCCAGTTATTGCTATGGGAAGGCCTATTCCATAAAGCAGCTGGGCAGAATTTCTTTGTAGGAATAGCTCTTACTGTATGGGAGAGAAAGGAGGGGGGAAGGAAGGAGGGAAGAATAGAGGGAGGGCAGCAGTGGAAGAGAAAGCAAAAACAGAAAAAAGGAATAATCCAAATAAATGATTTTAAAATGTATTGGAAAACCACCAAGAAAAAAAATACTGTAGGATAAACATCTGTTTGGGCTGAACGCGATAGGGAACTTGATGGGCTTTGTGGCCTTATGTCCTTAGATGCCCTGGATTTCTATCTTCACTTCTATTACTTGGAATATCCAGAAAGTGGCCTATTTAAGGCTAGGAAAAACTCCAGTAGCAGGGTTACCTCTAGTTAAATAATGTTTGACAGTACTAAACCAAACAGAGGGGAATAGCAAATACTGAATCTATGTGCAGAATTGCCTTGCTCTATTTGTACAGATTTTTCCACAACACTGGATATTCATGACTTGATTATCAAATGACCAGATGTCACCCTTGAGAAGATGACTATATTTTTCATCTCTATGTTCCTTGGTCTCTAGGAGCAAAGTACAGAAAGCCAAAACAGTCCACTTTCTTATGATCAGTGACAGAAATAGAAAACCTTTCCCACTCAGTGACTATCTCCAAAGAGTTTACATACTAGTGGGGGAAATAAGATACATAAATAACTACAATACGGTAGGTCTTTTAAAACTGAAATTAATTAGTGTACTTTAATAAACTGAGAGGAAGACTAAGACATAGGAATACCAGTTTTAAAATGAAGGTCTGGTGATAGCTATTTAGTACCTTTAAATCAAATTACTTAAGAAAAAAAATTAGGAGAAAGAGAAGGGCAAAAGTTCATAGGCATCAGGTTCCCCAAAAGAAAAATGGGAATAAAACAAGGTCACAATGACACATTTATAGACCCCGACCCCACCCATTTTGATGTTCTGATTTTTTCAGGTTCTCCATAACTGTTTCTAGGGCTGCCATACTACAAAATTCTTGCATAAGACCTACCTCATAGGGGAGAAGGAAAGAGTATTTGTTATGGCATCAGTCTGTTATAAAGTGACTGCTTTGTCACTACAGAAAAAGTCCCCACGAAAAGTATAAAGCACCAAAAGAATCCAAAGGAGTGGTTATGTATGTCTGCCTCACAGTTCTTTTGTGTCCCTTCATCTTCCAATATGGTACTTTGCATATCATAGATACTCAGTAAATCTTTGCTAAATTGAACAGAAAATTAGGATACCTTTCCTTTTCCCTCTGTTACTAGAAAAATCACACACACACACACACACACACACACACTTCTCAAAGAGACACAAATTAGAACTATATTTGAAGAGAAAACTGAGAAATGGGTGTATATAAAATTGATTGTGGCAAGTCATGTAATTTTTCAAAACTATGCATTTTTATATGAGCTGCCTCAGGTTCAAAGAGTACATGCCTGTGTTTCTACCGCTGGCCCATAGATGTGTGCATGGCATTCTGATTTCCTCAACTCTTCCAGTAAAGCCAACTTAACAGATCATACAGAATAAGTGGTCATTTGGGAAATGCTCTTTTGAAAGCAGCTTACAAGGAATGCGGATAAGAGTAAACATGACCAAAATGACCAAATCCATTCTAGCCTAACTAATGAGTAGGCCTAAACAGATAGACTGATAATTATGCTTCTTTGGGCTATAACTCTATATATAGGAATGTGACCCTCAAAGCAGTTATCACAAGAAGTGAAAAAGTCATGGGCTGACCTGGGAGAAGAGCACTACGTTCTCTTTTCCTATACTGAATATTTGGTCTTAAATAAGGAATTTGGGATAAGTTTTTATTTTCTACAACATTATGGTTAAAAATTTTGTAATGTCAAAAGGCTTTGTAGGCCATGGTTACTCTTTCTCCAATTCAATATTATCTGGGGGAAAAAAATCAAAATCTCCCTGACATCTTAATGGTTAAACATACAATTATCACAAAAGGCTTCTGACATTAGTCTTAAAGCTAGATAATGTTCCCATGCATAGCGTTTCTTCATCTTATGGGTATAGTTGTTGTTGGAGGAGCCCCAACATATAAAGGTTGATGCTTGTGAATGTGCTGAAAAATGTTGGAACTATACTATGCAATGACAGCTATCAAAATGTCAGCACTTCAGTGTCATATTCAGTCAAGATGCTTTAAAATGCAAATGTTCAAATAAGGACTATGTTAAAAAGAGAACGCTGAGACTTCATTTACCTTAGTATAAAATGGAGCACTTTTTTTTTAACCATACCCTTTCTGCAGAGGCAAGAACTAGAAAACAAAGTCCAAAAGATAATGCTACAATTTAATCAAAAACATAATTTCTTGCCATTTCTGGAGCTGCACAGTATAGCAGAAAGAACACTAGTCTGCATGTCAGAATACTTGGTTTTGATTCCCATTTCAATACTTTAACCTTATTTTCAATATAATTAAATTTGTATAGCATTTAAAACTTTACAAAGAATTTCCCCCCCCAAAAAAGCATGTAAAGGTGGTAATACAGATAGTAGTATTCCTGTTTTAGGGAATTTGAGAGTCAGAGGGACCTGAACTGATGATTACAGAGACTTTTTCAAGATCACAAAAGTATTAAGTATCAGAGCTAGAATATGAACAATCCAAGACTTTTGAGCACAAACCCTTTTTTCTTTCTACCATGCCATGCTGCATCTCCAAGTTGTCTGGCCCTGGGGCAAGTAATTTAATCTTTCTTTATCTACAAGCCCTTATCCATAAAATGAGGGTGAATAATATCTGTACCTCTACCTCATAGTGTTGTAAGGAAATCTCAAAGCTAAAGTAATATGAGTTGTAATTATTGCTATGGCCATACACTAACATTCAGCCTTCAGATAAACTGAAATTCTTTTATAATTATTGTTATTATTTTAACACTCGTAGTTGGTTTTGAAGAAACAGTTTCTGGGTTTAGAGGATCCCAAAGAAGATCAGCTCATGGGCTTTAAGAGGCTTTAAGTCACTTGCTATGAGTGTAAGGATTTTACTTTGGTATGGATATAATCTTCTAAAATAAGTAATAATCCTAAAGATCTCTGAAATTGACCTATTCGACAGGATGGAATAATAATCCAAACCCAACAAGCTAAAACTTAATGGAGAGTTAAATGTAAAGGCCCATACTTGGGTCCAAAAAAATCTACTTCCAAAGCACAAGCTACAAGATGCATGATTAGAATAATATTCCATGTGAAAAAAAGATTTGGTTTTTATTTTGAGGATTTTCTTTTTGAACTGCAAGCTCATTAAGGCTGCATTGACACATACATAGCATACAGAACAGGGGGAGTGACAGTCTTATCGCATGTACTCTATCCTAGTCAGAGTATCTCTGGAGCAGTAAGTTTTTCTGGAATACACTTTTTAAGGATGGCATTGACAAGTCAGAGAACATCCAGAGAAGGACAACCAAGTTGGTGGGAGGGGCCTTCAGTGATGTGTAAAGGTTAGTTAAAGGAACTAGGGATTTTTAGCCTGGAAAAGAGAAGATCTGTGGCATGATAGTAATTTTCAAATATTTGTAATCTAGGTGTCAGACTCTAGACCAAAGGTTCCCAAACTTATTTGGCCTACCACTCCCTTTAAAAAAAAAAAAGTAAGGGGTGGCTAGGTGGTACAGTAAATAGAGCACTGGCCCTGGAGTCAGGAGGACCTGAGTTCAAATCCGACTTCAGACACTTAATACTTACTAGCTATGTGACCTTGGGCGAGTTGCTTAACCCCAACTGCCCTCCAAAAAAAAGCAAAAAAAAAAAAAAAGGGACTCAGCACCCCCTGGAAATCTACTTTTTCTTTTTTTTTTTCAGACTTCACATTTTTTAAAATTATTAAAACTTAAATATATAATAAGAAAAGAAAAGGAAACTATAAACTTATATATTAAAACTCAAATAGGAAAAGAAAAAATATCATTCATAGAGCAGAACATAAGAGAGGATTTAAAATACATTGCAATAAATTTCAATTTCCAGAAGGTCAATTTATTAAAAACTACACATTTTGTTGAGAGCTGTCCATCTTTTCTTTGCTTCCTTGTAGGTTTTCTTTTCTTCTCTGCTGTCCAGCTGTCCACGTTTTACTTTATTCTTCCCCCCCCCACCTTTCTCCCCTCCCCACAGACTACAATTAAGCACGGTTATATTTATATATAGACATATACATATACACATACATACATACACAAATATATAAACATATTCTTTCCCTAACAGATTCTACTTCCTAATCTGTTTTCATGTTTGCCCATATCTCGTTTCCTATCCCTCTTGACAACTCTATTTTACTTCTACCTGCTACCTTGCCCTCCTACTACTTAACCTACCACTCTCCAAAGATCCCTCCCTTATCCCCCCATTCCCATTAATCTAAACACCCTTCTATATCCCCCTTTAACCCATTCCCTCACCCTCCCCTCTAAAGATCCCTCCCCATCCTCTTCCCCCTCCCTATGCCCTTAGTATTTTACTTCTTTCTAAATTTAGAAGACTTCCATACTCTTCTAGATGTATATGTATCGTTCCCCTCTTAAACCCATTCCCAATGAAAGTAGATGTCCAGAACTAACAGCTGTCCTCCTAGATTTAATTTCTCTGTGTCGAGTTCTTCCTCTTGCACCTCAATTGTATAAGATAATTAGTCTTTTCAGCTGTTCCTGAACAGTTTTACTTTCTGAAATAATATCATGCTCAGGTCTACCCCATTCTTTCTTATGAACTATTCAATTACTAATAACAATCTTAGAAATAACATTTTACATTTTTCATACACAAAAAGTCCCCTGTCACCGGTTTTTGATATGTACCTTATCTTTCTCCTGGCTCTTCTATATCTAATCTTCGATTGAGTTTAGGTTGTTTTTTTTTTTAAACAAAGTCCTGAAAGTCTGACAATTCATTAAATGTCCATTTTTTTTTTCATTCAGAATTAAGCTTAACTTTGCTGAGTATGATATTTTTGGCCAGAAGTCCAGTTCCTTTGCTCTTCAATATATAGTGTTCCAAGACCTGCAGTCTTTTAGTGCTGCCGCTGTTACATCTTGTGTGATTCTAACTGTGGGAGCACCATACATGATATTTTCTTCTTGCTTGTAATATTTTATCCTCAAACTAGGGGTTTCAGAATTTGACTATAATATTCCTGTGGGTTTTCTTAGCGGGATATCTTTCAGGTGTTAATTGGTGGATTTTTTTGATTTCTACTTTCCCTTCATGTTCTAATGCTTCAGAATAAGTTTCTTTAAATATTTCTTGTATTATTGGATCAAGATTCTTTTTTGATCATAACTTTCAAGTAGTCTGATTACTCTTAGGTTTTCTCCTCTTGATCTGTTTTCCAGATCAGCTGTTTTTCTTATGAGGTGTTTCACATTCACTTCTATTCTTTCATTCTTTACATTTGTTTAATTATTTCTTGATCTTTTATATTTTCACTGGCTTCTCCTTACCTAATTCTGATTTTCAAGGACTCATTTTCTTCCTTAGGACCCCTGCTCTGCCCCTTCTCTGATTTATTTCTACCTTTCTTATGTTTGCCCTGAGGAACTGTTTTATCTCTTTTGTGGAGGAGTATCTTGAGAGTTTGAAATTTTCTGATCTACTCCGCTGTCTTCCCAGAATCCTCTCTTCAAAATTGTCTTTCTTTAACCTTTTAACAGTTTTTCAAAAATTGTGTCATTTCAACTTTCAAATATATACACACATATACATACACACACATACATACATATATGAATAACGCATCTGAAATTTAATACTTTATTGCAAATTTGTGGGGGTTTTCCTTCATTGAAATTTCGATAATGCAAATTGCATCATGTATCCATATAGTATCATATCATAAACTAGTCATTATACCCACATATTCCTGCCAATGTATGCTGAATTTCTCAACAGATGTTAAGACCTGTTGGTGGACTCGACCACTGATCAGTTATAACTTGCATTTTGTGTATTTTGTGTATTTGGAAAATAATGTAATCACTACAACTTTAACTCTGTTACACAACAGATGAAACAAGTATGAATGGCTTTTCAAAATTTTCTTATCTTCTCTTTTTCCTTATATTTCCACTGCTCCCTTATTTTTATTCAGTGGCCCCCAGTTGCATCCAAAGTTACTATACCCATGCTCTGATCATTCCAGTCTCTCAAAGGGGGTAGTAACACCCACTTTGGTTCGAACCTCTGCTACCATCTGACTCAATTCCTGTCATGGAGGTTTTCAACAATTACTCCACTCATAAGAAAAAAAAATTTATATCTTTTGTTTTATATAATCTTAAATTCCCAATAAATACCTTGACCTTCCACCAGCCCAAGAACAATCCCCTTATAACAAAAAATACAAATGAGGAAGATAAAGTTCTGCCTGCCACAATGTTCCCTCTTATCCCTCCATCCCCACATACATACGAAGAAGGGAGGGTGACATAACTTTATATCTCTTCTTTCAGGCCAACCTTGGTCATTATAATTTCAGAGAATTGGGTTTTGGTTTTTTTGTGTGAGTTATGTTTTCTATTTTTACACAGTTGTAAGCACTGTGCATATGGGATAGCTAGATGGGCAGCGGACAGCATGTCAGGACTAGCGTCAGGAAGCTATCATTGCTGTTTAGTTGTTTTTCAGTTGTGTCCAACTCTTCAACCCCTTTTAGGTTGGGTTTTTTTTTTTGAGGAGGGGGGCAAAGATACTGGAGTGGTTGGCCATTTCCTTCTCTAACTCATTTGACAGATGAGGAAAGCAAGGCAAATAGGATTAAGTGATTTGCTCAGGGTCACACAGCTAGGTAGTGTCTGAGGCTGGATTTGAACTCAGATTTTCCTGACTCTAGGCAGCTAGGTGGCACAATAGATATTATACTGGGCCTCGAGTCAGGAAGATCTAAGTTTAAATCCTGCACACTTACTGGCTGTGTGATTCTAAGCAAGGTACTTAACCATTTTGCCTCACTTTCCTCATCTGTCAAATGAGCCGGAGAAGGAAATGGCAAGCCACTCCCATACCTCTGCCAAGAAAACTCCAAAAGGGATCACAAAGAATGGGACAAAACTGAAATGACTGAACAACAACAGCAAAGTCACTGCATATTTTCCCAGTTCTGCTTGCTTTACTTGGTGCATATGTATATATGTATCTTCCCCTACTTCTCTGTATTCATCACCAAATTCACATTTCCTTACAACACAATAATAATTCAGTTTTGATTTTTTTTTTTGGAGAGGGGAAGGTAGGGCAAATGGGGTTAAGTGACTTGCCAAAGGTCACATGGCTAGTTTTGTGTTAAGTGTCTGAGGCCGGATTTGAACTCAGGTCCTCCTGACTCCAGGGCTGGTGCTCTACTCACTGCACCACCTAGCCGCCCCCCACAATAATAATTCATTTCATTTATGTTCCACAATAATGTATAGCTATTGCTGGTGACAGGCATCTAATTTGTTTCATACTTTTTGCTACTATAAAAAGTACTGCCATAAATATTTTGGCATAGGTGAGATCTTTTTTTTTTTTAATCATTGACCTATTCGAAGGCAAGAAAAGTCTTACTTGCTTGTATTTGTAGCCCTAGCATTTAGTATAGTGGGCACTGAATAAACACTGTATTCACCCACTGGTTTAGCTCCTCCTCCCTTTCTCTCAGCCTCCCTCTCCCATCCTCAGAGCCTAAAATGTCCTAGCACATAGCAAGTGTTTAATAAATTGCTATCTATCTATCTGTCTGTCTGTCTGTCTGTCTATCTGTCTGTCTGTCTATCTATCTATCTCCAGAGCTTAGAATAATGTACGACACATAGGAAATGTTTAGTAAATGCTTTTTCTATCTATCCATCTCCAGAGTTTAATATAGGAACCGCCACATAATAAGCACTTAATAACCTATTTCTTGATTGACTTCCTCAGGGCAGGCATAATGACCCCCCCCCCCCAAAAAATCAAAAACAAATGTTTCCTTTGAAACCTCTAAATATCCAGTCAGTCAACACAAAAATCAGAGTATTAATACAGGATAAATGGCCAAGATACTGTAATCACAGCTAAATTGGTCCAGGGAATCCTTAAATTTTGCATGCTTTAATTTCTTGATCATTAAAATAGGAAATTTAGCATTGACCTCTCTTGCAAGGGTAGTGAGTATTTAATATGTCCCTTTAGGGCTTTCAGTTGAAAGACACTAGAGAAGTAAAAAGTATCATTATGTTAATTACTATTATTATAAAATCCCCAGCCTAGACTAACTATATTCCAAATTCTAATGTACAGTGATTCATGATCTAGAAAGATGCTTTCTAACTATCACATGCAGAACCATTGCCCTTGGAAAGGTAGACAACTCTTATGGGATGACTATTCCCCCAAAGAGCAAGCAATAATAAAATTTTTCAAACATAACAATGATTTAGGTTCCAACAATTACTGAAGCATTCTGAAGGAACTAATTTCCTCAGCAATGAAAATGGGTATCAGTGAAAGGTAATAAGTCTAACTCTAACATCTCACAGTTAGGGATACTGAAAAGTCACCTCAGATATATAAAATTAGGTAGAGAGAGTAAGAACATTAATGACCAGATTTCAAAAACTCAATTCTGCAAGGACTTGAAGGTACTGGGTAATTGTAGCAGTCCTAAAGACTTATCATGGTGGCCAAGAGATGTATTAGTAACTGTTTCCGATTTTAGAAGTATTGCTATATACATACATACATACATACATATATATATATACATATACATATATGTGTATATATATATATATATATATATATATACACACACACACACACACACACATCTATGTATCTATTTATCTATATCACGGGCTCATAGAACAAGAGCTTGAAGGGGCCCCTGAGGTTATCTAATCCAACCCCATCATTTCACAGATGAGAGAACTCAGGTACAGAGAAACTGAGGACTTGTCCAACATCAAACAGGTTATTAGGAATCAAAGGGGGTATGTGAACTCAGGTCCTCTGACTCTAGGGCCAGTGTCTTCTCACAGCCCAGGCAATAAAGTATTTGATTTTGGAGTCATGGCTAGTCAGGCTAGTGTCTTATTGCTACCAGGACATACCGTGGGGTTCAATGATACACACTGTATACAAATAAATCAATAAATGTACACACATTTATGTTTGCTGCTTATTTTATAAAAATATCTAGAGGCTCCCAAATGGACTTATAGATTTCCTATTTGGTGAACGTTAAAAAAAAAACACCACACACCAGAATTTGGGGATTGCGAGACTGTGTACGTGATAGTTCTGTAAGTATCCTTCACCTAATGAATGGTTTAATATGATCTGGTAGGATTTAAGGCAATGTTCTCTTTCTTGGCTCACCTCTAATAACTTAGACATTTATTAGTAACTCCAAAATATGAAAGTACTGGGTCATTGTTCCTGAGTAGTGGAAGTCACTGTACTATTAACACACTGCTATAGCAGGAAACTAAAGACTTGCCCCCAAAGAAAGCAAATGTCACAGAGAACTTACCACAGAAAGTTTCCATTCTAGTGGCACTGAATCACTGAATCAATTATGCATATTTACAACAACCATTTCCAAAATCTTGGCTGATTTAGAGGTACTTGCAATGTAATGCCCCATGCTTATTACAACAAATTACTCATATGCACATGAATGGCACGAAGCAGAAGAGAAAATTTTTGGATTGCAGTAAAGGCTTCTTTTTAAGGTACAGTAGAATGAGCAGTGAATGGTTTTAGGAACCAGGGGTCCTGGGTTCAAATTTCAACTCTGCATTTAGTATTTACATGCCCTTGGTTAAGTAATTTACCCTCTGGGAATGTCAGTTTCCTCATCTTTAAAATTAGGGGCTTGGACCAGATGACCTCTAAATACCCTTAAAGTTCTATAACTATGATACTATAAATAATCTTAAGAACAGTATTTAGCCACTAATTTACTAAGAAGGGGAGGGGGAATTTCTAGTCAAGTCCTCCTGAGCCTCTTTCTCTTTGGAACAGAGCAGTATTTACCCATATGATTAATGAGCTGAGGAAAGGAGAATAAAGTGACTGTTAATGGAAGGCCTGAGGCATACAGAAGTGAGGCTGTTCCTCCAGGAATGAGGAATATTGTGTGTATTGATGAGAGGAGGTGTAATAATTCCAAAACCCCAACATTCTGATACAGTCAACTAGATTACTTTGTCTGCCTAGATTACACACTCTACATGCCTTCTTTCCTTCAAGGAATAAAAAACAGCTACGCCAAAAATGTCTTTTCTGATTCCTGAATCTCTACATCCCCTTTAAAATTCAGCTCTGATGCTACCTTCTTTCCAAAGCCTTTCCTAATATCCCCGTATTACTAATGATATCTTCCTTCAACTCCTCGTAACGCCTGGCTTGTTCCTCTCAGATACACTGACTATAGAAAGCTGCACATCACCGTTATGTTTGTCTTATCGCTCGAGTAGACTGTAAGCTCTTTAAGGACGCCTTGCTCCTTCCTACCCATACAAGACCCCAAATAGGAGACTAGTGTGAATAGTCACCAGTAAGGAACATCCTCTCTCACTCACACTTCCACAATCCCCGTCTCCTGCTTAGACACTGGCCCCACCATTCCCACTTCTGTTCCACTGTGACCCTCAGGCCTTTCCTCACTGCCCAGTGATGAAGGGTGGGGACCCACGCCAAACAGGGGACACAATAGCTCACACACTTAGATGAGCAGAGAATCGCCAAGTATAATCTTTCAGCTAATAAGAAGAACCATTAGCTCCACCAGTGTGCCCTAAGGTCCTCATGGCCTTCCCGTTTACCCTCAAGGTTCCCGTCAACTGCCATCTGACCCTTCCTTCAATGTGCCTTAAGGTCCATAGGGCCTTCCATCTGCTGTGCAGCTAAATTCACCTCTATGGATTGTGTCCCCCAATTAGCATGTGAGCTCCTAGAGAGCAGGGACTCCCACTTTTCTGCCTATATTCCCAATGCTCATCACTGTGCTTTGCACAAAGCAAACGTGGAACAAATGTTTTTAATCCATTTATTCACACCCTCCTTCTATAATCTAGCAGGAGAAAGAATTTCCATTGGGAAGACAATGTAGTCTCCACATCTGCCTCTTCTCTTTCATTTTCCTTCTTTTCCTCAAGGGAACATATATAAATACTTCTGTATTTGAGAAGCTGAAAACAATTTTCTCTTTAATCTCTGAATGTTTAGAATAGAAAAATGTTATTTTCCATTAACCTTTTAAAGAAATTTATAGTTGGGAAGGACTACTGAGTCCGGCCAACTCATTTTACAGATGAAGAAATTGAGACCCAGAGAATGAAGTGATTTTCCCAAAATCATGGTTATTTAGAGGCAGAGCCAGGATTAGAACCCAGGTCTCTTACTAACTGGGTAAATTAGTCTACCTTAATATGAGAAACATTTCTCTTTCCAAACATCACTCCAGCTGTCAGCTATATGATACAAAATTTACTTAAAATGGTTCCTTTAATAACTACTATAGTTCCTTAAGCGACTTATGAATTATCTTCTAATAGAGACTCCTTTCCTGTCTAAAGGCTGCAGTTTTAAATCTAAGCTCATATGAGAACATTAAGAAATTATTTTTATACAGACAATTTAGTGAATTTTTAAACAGGAATTTAATCACACATACTAATGCTTGGCTTTCAGAGATTGGGAGAATATGATGTAAGCCACTGCCATGAAAGGTTAATAGTTAGATAACTGAGGCTTCTTCATACAATATATGTTGTGTGTTTCATGCTGTCTGTCTCTTCTTCATTGTTCTAGGCCCTGAGGCTGGCCCTATCTTGTTAATGATTTGTTGTTGTGACACTAGACAAAGGGATTTAACCCTTTTACCGAAAAAATCTTCTCCGTAAAAATGTAGTAATAATAAAGGTCTTTCATGAAAGATACTATATAAAACCTAGCAAGATCATTAATCATCAAGATAGGTAACCTAAGGCATTAATGCACTTTGTAAAACATGCAAAGGTGCCAATAATTCTCTAATAAATACGCCATGGCAAGAGCTAGTCCAAAGGTGTCAATTTACTGAGGTAAAAGGTCGACAAAGGCCAAAGTGCTAAGAGAATTTCAGTAAAGCAGATGGGGGAAATGCCAGTTCTCTATCCAGTTAAGCTTAATCAAAAAGGAACTAAAAAATATTGTGCAATACAAAGAGCACCAAAAAAAAAAAAGGCAGTGTGATGTAATAGAAAAAGCAAACAGATGAAAAATCAGGAGTAATGGGCAAAGGTTGTAAAAATGCAAATATAGACTTGATAGAAAGAAAAAATTAACACTACCCAAACATGGAATAGATTACTTTGGGAAATTGTGGTTTCTTGCTTATTGGAGGTCTTTGAACACAGTCTGGATTGTCAAGTATGTCATCATAGAGATCCCTTTTTTTTTTTTGGTATGTGTTGTACTAGATGGCCACTGAGGTCCCTTCCAACTCTGAAATCCTCTAGTCTTGGATGATCTGTGTTACTTAGTTGTTTGAACAAAGGTAAAATGGAGATATTAATAGTCCTACTTATTTTACAGGATTGTTGTGAGATGCCAATGAGATAATGGATGTGCATACACATTCAAAATCCTAAAGGGCTATGAAAATGTAATTTATATAACAACAATAATGATGATGATGATGATAATAGAAAATCAATATATGTAAGATAGCACCAGGAGATGACTACACGGGAGTGATTGAAACCAGCATCCTGAAGATTAGAGAAAAGATAGTACTCAGCATTACCTTACAACCTAATTATGAATGCTCCCATGCCCTAGTGGCTGGAACTTCCTTAATACCTGGGGAGTTATGCTTACAGTCCCTCCTACAGCCCTAGTCCACTATCCTGTGAAACTACTTCTTTCCATTGCTACAGATTGTAATGTTGCTGACTGGGGAGTCCAGCACTGCCCAGGAGAGGGTCTTAACCAATCTTGCATCTTAAACCCTTCCTAGAAAACTTCCCTCTAGCTATTCTTCTATCAGTAATATCTGTAGATGTTTCTACCTCCACAGATGCTAAATCCCTTTCCCTATAGCAGTACGGGCATACTACTCTCCCTTCTCCTTTATACTGGCAAGATATGTGTATTAGATATGTGTTCATAGAATAGCAGACATATACTATTAGTATTAAAGAGCTTTAATCATGGATTAAGTAAGCTTTAGAAACCACCCACCATTTATACCATTGTTCCTATGAGAAGACAGGTTTCAAATTACAAACAAATGACTTAGAAACACATAGAGGAACCCAGCTTCTTCAAAAGATGGGAAGCTACCTATCTATATGTTAAAAGCAAGTGAGCCTTAAAAAATGGATGAGTTAGTCTTGGCATGGTATCAAAGCAGATGCTTCTGAAGTGTAAGTATCAGAAACTGGAAGGATCAAAGACTTGGAACAGAAAGGGACCTTAGAAGTTATGTAGTCTAATGCCTAAATTTTGCAGATGAGTAAACCGAAGCCCAAAGAGGTTATGTGACTGGCCCAATATAACACAGCTTATAAGTGGAAGAGCCAAGATTTTAATCTTGGCAAGTGGCAGACTGGGGATTTAAACCCAAATTATCTGACTTTAAGTTCAGATCCAAATCTCTTTTCACTACACTACAGTGCTTCTCAATTATTGGTAGCTACAAAATCCAACATATCAGAAGTGGAACTGAATTACCAAGACACCAGAGCCATTGTTCTCTACAAACCTGAAGGAATGTAGAATGACAAATATGAAATGAGTCTCTTGTGACAATCATATTCATAAATACAAAATAACTGATATTTTAAATGTCTGAGACAGATGACTGTAGAAATCAAATATTCCTATTATTTCTAGAACTCTCTTCCTAGCATGAAGTTGAGAATCTGAAACCCTTATAACTGAGATGAGCAAGGTCAAAAGCTGGGTCTCACAGAAAGAGTGGTTAGTGTAAGCTAAAGAAAGTCTAACGTTTGAACAGGTGAGAATGTTGGTTTGGAAGCTCACCAAATGAATCTCCTATGAGAATAGTACAAAAATAATAATGATGATGATGATGATGATGATGATGATGATGATGATGATGATGATGATGATAGGGAGATAAATCAAGACAGTGAAGTAAAAAGAAATAGCCAAGCTCTCACCACAACTATTCCACAAAGATCCAGAAAACACATGAGAGCAGGTCCTGATTGGGAAATCTAAGAAAAAATATTATAGTGACTCATTTTTCCAGGCTAGGTTGTATCAGAAGATCGAAAGAGAGATCTGTGGACCCTGGGGAGAAGATCTAGCTAGAAATGCAGCACACAGAGCTTTCAAGCACTGGGGACTGAATGAGGTCCTGCTGACTGCTATTCAAACAGGACAAGAAATGGTCCTAGATCCGACACAGAAGTATCAGAGTTTATGCAGGAACAGGTGTCACCTGATGTTAGTTGCCTACTGCTTGGTCACAGATGCAGTGGGCACTAAGAAGGGAACCTGCACCTAGAGCTGATTCCAGGACAAGTAACTGTCACATCTGTGCACTGAGATAGTAGGTACAAAAGTATACGGCAGTTGTGTGGCTCTCATCTTGAGAGCAGAAGAGAAAAACAGATTTAGTCTCCAGTCCAATGTGAAGCCTGCAACAGAATAATTAGTGCAAGGAGTCTTGTACCAATGAGAACTATGGTCCTATTACTCTGAACTTGGAGAAACTTCAGCTGGCTAATAGTGGTAAAATCTAGCAGCATTTTACTGGAGTTCCAAGCAGGAACAAACCTACAGTTGTACTGTTTAGATGCAAACCTAGATCAGAAACTCAAAGAGTTTGGATTAGGAAGGAGGCTCTCAGACTTTGCTTTGGATCAAATTACTTTGGGCACAACGAAAGCTAGCAGTTCTGTATCTGTATCTGTCCCTGAAATCTTCAAATAACACAATTCCCAAGAACCTAAAAAAGCAGCAACAGTAATAAAAGGATCATCACCATCATCATCTATATAGCACTTTAAGGTTTGCAAAGCCAACAAAAATAATAATATTATCATATCAATAGCTGCGGGAAATGCTATGACAAGATACGATACCCATTCCTAATAAAACGCTAGAAACAAAAGGGATAAACAGATCTTTCCTTACTAAAACCAAGAACTAGCATTATCTGTGACAGGGTATAATGGTAATGGTAATCTGAAGACCTTCCCTGCTTTGAAAATATACTCTGCCCCCTAACAGGTTAAATGTAATCACATAGAGTCTGTGGTGACAAGAGTTTGCTGAAGGGTGGGATAGAGTCCACAGCAAGCCAGGAGTCAGAACAGCTACACAGTGGGAAGAGAGAGGACGGCAGGTAAGCAGATAGTTAGGCTTGTGAGTAAATGTTGGTTTGTGGGAAGGCTAAAGGATGCTGTGGCTCTCTGTGCTGCTGTGGCTCATTAACTTCTTTGCTACTATGACAGAATCAGCTTACTGGTTTTTAGATTTGGGTTTCTGGTGTGTGGATGAATGTTTTGTTTCTGTCTTCCATATGGAGAGTCTGTTATATTTTGTGATCATGCACCATGCAGGTATATTTGTAGTGACTATGGGCACTGTGAATATTGCCTTGGCACTACATTGGGATAAACTAAAGACTTCTACAATAAGATTAGGGGCAAAGCAAGGATGTATATTATCACTAGCTATAGCAATGAGACAAGAAAAAGAAACTGAGGTAATAAGTACAGGTAAAGAGAAAACAAAGTATAACCTTTGAAGATGATAGTTTATTGAGAGACCCCTAAAGAGACAACAAAAATTAACTGAAACAATTATTAATTTTAGTCAAACTACAGAATATAAAACAAATATACACAAATTGTCAGCAATTCTATACATTACCAATAAAACCCAGCATAAAGAGATAGAAAAAAAATTTCATTTAAAATAACTACAGAAAGTAAAAAACATACTGGAAACCAGCTGCTAAGACACATGCAAGAATTGTATGAACACAATCACAAAATGCTCTTTATACAAACAAAGACAGAACTAAGGAACTTGGAGAAATATTAATGGCTTGGAGGAGATCAAGCTAATACCAAAAAAATGACAATACTGCCTAAATTAATTTACTTATTCAGTGTCATACCAATTAAATGGACATATTCAGTGTCGTACCAATTAAGTTCATAAAGGGTTACATGGTAAGGACTAGAAAAAATGATAAAACTGATCTGGAAGAATAAAAGGTCAAGAATATCAAGCAAACTGATAAAAAAATTAAGTGATAAATAAATAAATCTTAAGTGAGAAGATTTAGTATTTGGTAACTAAGAAAAATCTCCCTATTTGATAAAAGCTGTTAGGAAAATGGGAAAGTAGTCCAGAAATTAGGCTTAGACTAACACCTTAAACCATATAATACAATATAAACAGATATATGATCTTAATATTAAAGATCATACTATTAAAAAAATAGAATAGAAACAGATCATAGACTTCTCACAGGTATGGATAGGATATGTATTCTTAACCAAACAAGAGATAGAAGCAGTTTTAAAAGAGAAAATAGATAGCTTTGATTATTGAAACTGAAAAGCTTCTGTACAAACAACATTAATAAATCTAAGATAAGAAGGAGAGTGGTTGAATGGGGAAAAAAATTTCCGTATCAAATTTCTCTGGTAAGGGTTTGGTATCCAAGTTATATAAGCAATTAATAAATATATGTAAGACTAATAACCAGTCTCCAATAGATAAATGGTCAAATACGAACAAAAAGTTGTCAAAAAGAGAAGTGAAGACATTTACAACCACATAAAAAAATCCTCAATTACTAATAATAAGAGAAGTGAAAATCAAAACAACTCTATGTTTTCACCTTATATCTAGTAAATTGGTAAGAATGACAAAAAATGACAAATAGTCAATGCTGGAGAGGTTGTAGAAGGATAGGTACACTAATACATTGTTGGAGGAGCTGTACAATGGTACAACCATTTTAGAAAGCAATTGGGAATTGTGCAAAAAAAAGTAACTAAATTGTCTACACCCATTGAACCACAGACTCCACTACCAGGCTTATAAACCAATGAAGCAATTAATAAGAAAAAAGTCCCCATATAATACAAAATATTTACAGCAGCACTTTTTGTGACAGGTAGAAACAAAGTAGATATGCATCAACTGGGGAATGACTGAACAAATTTGTGATAGAAAATGTGGAATGGAATATTAGTGCCCTGTAATATGTGTGTGATAACTCTAAAGAAGCATAGAAAGATCTATTTGCACTGCTGTGGAGTGAAGCAGAGTCAAGAAAACAATAAACAAAATTATTTAAAACAAAACAAGTAGAAAAAACAACCACACAAGCAAATCAAAAATAAATTTAGCAAAATTATAAAGATATGAATTGTATAGATTTGAATGGAGAAATATAAGGGAACACCCCAAACTACCCAATCATGGAAGTGGAAGGTACACAGGTGTTGGATATTGTATATGTTGTCAGACTTTTCCAACGTATCAATCAGTTTGGCTGACTTTTCCCCTCTCTAAAAGAGTAGTTATTTGTCAAATGGGATGGCTCTCTGGGAAGGAGATGAGGAGACATGCTTGGGATAACTATGGTGATTTAAGAAAAAAAATATATAAATAAAAACTTAAAAAAGTAAAAACAGTTTTAAAAAAAGAAAAAAATGAGAAGGAAGGGGTCCTACTAGGACCCAACATCACCTCAAATGCTAATACACAATAAAAGAAGAAGAAAAGAAAAATGTACTGAAAGATTAGATGTGCAGGATGAGCTAAAAAGTTCTCCAAGTTTTCTACAATTTTAGAGAAATAGCTTCATTGTCTTTATGATGTGGAAAATCATGAATGAGGGTCATGGAGGAAAGATGAATGAACAGTATCATCTTCATTGTTTTCCTTGAGGTAGCAGTATCCAGGATGACTCATCTTTAGGAGAGTGCAGTATAACTGACCTGAAGGATAAGGGTCCCATAGAATATGATTTGATGCGGAACTTTCACAACAGGGGTCTATTAGGAAAAGCACTAATACAAACTTTATTCTCCTCACTAGAAATTTGCAAATTTTGAAATGAGAAGTATAACTACCATATCTGGCTGTAAAATTTACAAGATCCCCAAGATTTTCTGATTCACTATAATCAACTGTTACGGAGACCTGCTCCAGAGGCACTGGGAGAAAAAAACAAAAAAGAAGAACCAGGCAAAGAATGTTTTATATACCATAGCTGAAGAGGAAACTGAGGAGTGAATCTATGGTAAAGACAAGAGGTCAAGGACAAGGGCCAGGCCCCACCAACACAGCCCAGACAGGGCGCTGGAGACAGGCCCTGCAGACACAGCCCGGCCACAGCCCAAGGAGGCAGCCTGCTGATCCACCAACCACAAGGGCCATTCCCAGGCCTATCACCACAGGGCAGGGGTGGACTGGGCTAGGTAAGAGACAAAGGCAGAGACAGCAGCTACTCCCAGGATTACCCATCCAACACAGTAATTATTGCCCCAGAGGAAAATTTTAAGCAGTAGAGGCTTAGGAACCCTGGAGGAAGGGCATGGCTAAGGTCCTGCCTAAAAATGGGAAGAAAGCAGGATACAAAGACAAAGACAAAGACTCTGGAATCCTATTACGGTGAGAGGGAGGAATCAAACTCAGAAGGAGAGAGTATTGACTCCACACCCACAGCTGAAGCCTTAACAGGTCTCCAACCTGGTCTCAGGCACAGAAAGCATTGCTAGATGAGCTCAAAAAGAACTCTGAAATCCAGATTAGAGAGTGGAGGATAAAATCAACACCTCTTATAAAAACAAAATTGTGAAATTAGAAAAACATTACAACGAAGAGAACAGCTCCTTAAAAAGTAAAATGTGTGAACTAAAAATGAAATCTGAGCATATGGAAAGGAAGCTTCAAAAACTGAGGAGAATAATTCACTAAAAAATAGAATCAACCAAAATGAAGCCAATGACTTTATGAGGAACCAAGAATCAGTCAAACAAAACATCAAGACTGAAAAATTAGAAAAAGAGGTAAAATATCTCAATGGAAAAATAACTGACCTGGAAAACAGATCCAAGAGAGACAATCTGAGAATCACTGGTCTACCAGAAAATCATGATGAAAAAATGAGTCTTGACAATATCTTCCAAAAGCTCATCAAGGAAAACTGCCCTGAGATCCTAGAACCAGAAGGCAAAATAGAAATTGGGAGAATCCACCGGATACCTCCTGAAAGAGATCCCAAATTCAAAAGTCCGCAAAACATTGTGGCCAAACTCCAGAACTATCAGGTAAGGGAGAAAACGCTACAAGTGGCCAGAAAGAAAAAATTCAGATATCGCGGAACCACAGTGAGGATCGCACAGGATCTGGCAGCTTCAATGTTAAAGATCAGAGGAACTGGAATAGGATTTTTCGTAAAGGCAAAAGAGCTCAGGCTACAACCAAGGATCACCTATCCAGCGAGACTGAGCATAATCTACAGGCAAGGAGATGGACATTCAGTGACATAACAGAATTCCAGACATTCCTGATGGAAAAGCCAGAGCTCAATAGAAAATTCAACCTCGAATTACAAGACCCAGGAAAGACACAGAAAGGCAAATAAGGAAAAAAACACACACACATAACCTGTTATTTAACAAGAGCAAACTGTTTACATCCCCATATGGAAAGCTGATACCTGTTAATATCGTGAAGTCTATACCTACGGCAATATCTAAAAGGGATATATATAAATAAGAGGGTGTGGGTATAAATTATGCAAAATGATGATAAAAATCCTTATTAAAGGATTGCAATGGAAGAAGAGGAAAGAATGAAGCAGAAAAGGGTAAATTATGCTACACAAAGAGGCATAAAAACAATATAGTAGAGGGAAAGAAGGGAGGGAGGAGACTATTATATGAGCTACTATCTCATTGGTTCTGCTACAAGGAGGGAATAACACACCCAGTTAAACATAGGACTCTATCGAGAAGAGACATAAAACTTATCATAATAGAGGGAAAGAGAGGAGGGAGAGGAGCACTCCATGAAATCTATTCTTGTCAATCTTGGTTCAAGGAAAAAATAACATACAACATTGAGTATAAAAATTGATCATATCCTACAGGCAGCAGGAGGGGGGAAGGGCAAAAGAAGGGGGGAAGTTTCGAAGGGAGGGAAGAAGTAGTAAGGGAGAAGAGTAGGAAAAGGGAGGAGGATGGATAAGGAAATACTGAGGGAGACAGTGGTCAAAAGGAAAACTCTTAAGAAGGGAAAGTTTTAGAAAAGGGGAAAAACAAAAGCATAAACAGGGGAGGGAATAGGATGGAGGGAAAGACACAGATAGTAATCATAACTGAATGTGAATGGGATGAACTCCCCCATAAAAAAGAAGGTGGATAGCAGAATGGGTTAAAAACCATAATCCTACAATATGCTGTTTACAAGAAACACATCTGAAATGGGGGGATACACACAGGGTAAAGGTAAACGGCTGGAGTAAAATATATCAGGCCTCAGCTAAAGTTAAAAAAGCAGGGGTAGCAATCCT
>CM053581.1:183473754-183493696 GCA_028627135.1 Pseudochirops cupreus | reverse complement strand
AAGGCTTGAGGATGTGGGTGTTTACTACTTTGACCACATGTGCCAACTTTATCGCTACTGGGTTGGCTTTGACTTTCTGGTTTTGGGACTCAGTTTTCTGGTATTTAAATGAATGCACTATCTATATTTCTTATGTAGAGAGCCTGTTCCATTTTGTGATTAATAACTATATCAGCATATTTATAGTTACTGTAGGCATTGTGAATACTGCATTGCTGATACAATCACTCACAAATGTTCCACTTCCATGTTCGTGAATTCTGCAATTCCCTTATCTGATCACAATTTATTGTTATTCCACTTCTTGCTCTGCCTTGTAACCTCAAATCCTATGCCTTCTAATCTTTTGACTCCTAAATTCTTTCCCAGGTCATCACGCCTGCACTGGCTGCACTCTCCTTTCTCCATCTTGTCTCAGCTGGTGAAACAGTTCAACTCTTCATTGTCCTCAAGTCCCTTGCCGCCTTATTCTATAACTGATCTATCCCTTCAACGCTTCAGTCTTAGATCACTCTCACCATCTACTACCTTCATATACGCTGCTAAATGAAGCTGGAAAAAAAAATCACAAAAAACATGCTAACTGGATCCACCCCAAATTTATACCACATAACTTAAAGTGGGCCATTACTACTGCAAGACAATTATTTTGTAGGTTACTAATTAACTTCCAAACCTTCTCATCCCTCCACAAACCCTCCCACCCTAGGCTATGGCTCTTCCTCTCCTCATTTTCTCAACTAAGAACTTTGCTTCAAATTTTAGCATAAAATTGATGAGTTTCCTCTTCTCAGCTCCTCTATTCACATCACCCAGACGCCTTCTGCCACTACTTCTTGCTTTACTTGTGTCATAGGATGAGGCAGCTCTTCTTGCCAAGGCTAACTCCTTTACATGTACCATTCTGTCTTTGAAAGGTTTCTTGAACTTTTTCCACTCTTGACTCCTTTCAGGTTTAGGCAGCATTCTTTGGTGTTGCACAGCCTGAGTCCATGTACAGTGCAAAATGTACAGGCTTTGGCTCCCGTCAAGTTGTGATGCAACATGGGCAAGTCTGCCAGAAATACCTTGGGTTCGTTATGAGTTTCATTTTTAATTAATTTTTGGTCATTGCATGTTCAGAAACCTACTGTCGCCAAATTTTATCTTAAATTTCACCTTGTCTCCTGCCTGCTTCGTTTTTGCCTATAAACATGCCATATTTCCCCATCTTCAAAAATCTCTCACTTGATCCAACCACCCTTCATAGCTATCATCCCATAAGTCTCTTAAATTCCCTAAATGGAATTTAAGAGGCCCTCTACAATAGGTGCCTCCACATCCTTTCCCCTCACTATCTTAACTCTTTCTATTCTGGCTTCCAATCTAATTATTCAAGCAAAACTCCTCTCTCCAAAGTTATTCATGATCTCTTAATTGCCAAATCTAATAGTCTTTTCCCACTTCTTATTCTTCTTGACCTCTCTACAGCCTTTGACTGTCAATCAACCTTCTTCTTCTTCCTGATATTCTCTTCTTTCTAGATTTTTGTGACAGCATTCTCTCCTACTTCTATCTGTATGATTCCTCTTTCTCAGCCTCCTCTGTTGAATCTTCAACCAAATCATACCCACTACCTGTGGGTATCCCACAGGACTCTCTCATAGGCCCTCTCCTCTTCTCCCTCTTACTACTTCACTTTATGACTTCATCAGCTTCCATGGATTCAACCATTATCTCTATGCTGATGATTCTCAGATCAACTTATCCAGCCCTAACATTTCTGCTGGCCACTAGTCTTGAATCTCCAATGGCCTTTTAGAAATCTCAAATTAGAAGTTGAATAAACATCTTTAATTCATATCCAAAACTGAACTTCTTATCCCCCCCAAACCTTTCCCTCTTCCTGACTTCTCTATTACTGTTGAAGGTACACTGTCCTCCCAGTCACCTACACTTAGCATCTAGGTGTAATTTTCAACCTGTCTCTTATTCTCCATATCCAATCTGTTGCCAAAGTCTGTCAATTTTACTTTTCTAACATCTCTCAAATATGTCTACCTTTCATTTCTCTCACCATCACCACTGTAGTGCAGGCCCTTGTTACCTCATACATAGACAACTGCACCAGCTTGCTGGTTGATCTGTTGGCCTCAAGTCTCTGTTCACTCTGATCTATTATCCACTCAGCTGCCAAAGTGATCTTCCTGAAGTGATGGACTGATCAGGTGACCTCCCTACTCAACACACTTTAGTTGTTCCCTAACACCTCCAAATCAAATACAAAATCCTCTGTTTGGTATTCAAAGGCCCCAATCTCCACTTTTCCAGTCTTGTTACACCTTTATCCCCCTCTTCCCTCCCCCACCCTTGTGATCCAGTGATACTGACTGCCTTTTTGTTCCTTGCATGACAGCCTATCTCTTGACTTTGGGCATTTTCAGTGACTCTTTCTCATGCCTATAGTGTTCTCTTCATCTCTGCCTCCTGGTTTCCTTGGCTTCCTTCAAATATCAGGTAAAATCCCACCTTCCACAGGAAGCCTCTTCTGATCTATCTTAATTCTAGTGCCTTCTCTCCATTAATCAATCCCTATTTATCTCTTTTATAGACTTTCTGTCTAGTTGCTTGTATGTTGTCTTCCCCATTAGACTGTGACTCACTTGAGAGTAGGGACTGTCTTTTATCTTTCTTTGTATATCTAGCATTTAGTACAGTATCTGGCACACAGTAGGGGCTTAGTGAATGTTTACTAACTGACTGATTAACCAGTCACAAAGGCTGTAGAACGCTTGCCATACATAATGAAAGCCCCAAGTGCTTGACAAAGACGTAGACGCTTTTTACTTTTACAGTCTACCCTAAAATGTGCTTAAGAAACATGAAGATTAATTTTCTACTACAGTCTAGAAACAGAAGAAAATGTATAGTGTACAGAGCACAAATACACTGTTAAAGAACATTGGTTTAGATAGAAAGGACTTGAATTCAAGTTAGTTTGTATTACTTTCTACTGGTAAGTCCTTGGGAAAGCTTTTTATCTCTCTCTTCCTTAGTTTCCTGACCTATGAATTTGAAAATTTATTCCAGCTTTAACGTCCCTAAGTTTATCAAATGACAAAATAAAGAAGAAAGTCAATTTAGAGAGATGATTAAAATAGCTACAAAAGTTGCCACCATTTTAACAGAAATAAATTTTTAGGGGTGCCTTATCATTTAAAAAACAAAACAAAACACAGACTAAAGTGTTTATTTTCCATTACAGGAAGTGGAAGTTCAGTTCTGCTAACATCCATCTGTGTAAAGACAGGATCCTGTTTCTGGGTGTCATAGTTTAATTACCTGTATCTTTTACAATCAAAAAGATGTTATTTTTAATACAAAAATAAACACTGGCTCACATGCTATATCTGTCAAAGAAAGCAGGGCAGTTTTAATGAATGTCAGCAGGAAGCCTTTGGGAAATTTCATACACTGTTGCTTTAGTAGATTTAGTTTGTGTGGCTCTCAAGGGAATCTTCAGTTCATTGTAGTGGAAAAAGACAAGAGTTCAAATTCAGATTCTACCACTTACCTGCTGTACGAACTTAGGCAAATGACTTTCTTTCTAGAAAAATGACAGTGTTGCATTAGGCATTTAAGATCCCTTCTAGCTTTAATAATCAGTAAATCTGCATCACTGGTGTAATATGTATGATTCTAGAGCCTAACCGGAGTATAGTAAAGTGTAAGTGGACCCCATACATGGTTCTCATGGTGATAGGGAGGGGAGAGAGGAACTGAATTATTTGAAGTAAGAAGTTGTGGGCACGTCAGGATCAAAATGTCAGCTTCCTTTAATTTCTGTGATTTGACTTGATTTACACCTTTATGTACTTAAAGGAAATGGGTGGTGGTGGTTAACAGTTAAACCACAAATACATTTATACTCATATGCGTGTATTTATATATGCATATACATTTTATTATAAATTTAATAATCAATAAAAATGAACCTCTTAATGCCCAAGGAAGAACCAAAGGGAATATATAATAAAGTGTGAATTTTAGTTACTTTATTTTTTAAAGCATCTATTAAATTTAACAATATAGTAACAAAAATGTTGCTTGTATCCCATTTTGAATGTCTTTGTTTTCTTCTATGTATTTTTAAATGTTCTATTGATGCTTTCTTTTTTAAATCTTTATTGCCAATTACTTACTCATTCCCTCATTTGAAAATTCCCTAAGTCAAGCAAAAACAATCAACACATGCCAATAATATTTGAAATACTGGAGAAAAAAGGGAAGATAATGCAGGAAGGCAAAAGTTTGCCTGTTTTCAAAGATGACAAAAAGAAGGGAAGCTAAAAATTATAGATCAGGAAATCTGACTTCAACACCTGGCAATTTTTTAGGATATATTCTCCATTTTTAAAAAAATATTAATTTTTAGTTTTCAACATAAGATTTTGAGTTTCAAATTTTCAAACTTTCTCTCCTCCCTTCTCAAGATAGTGTGCAATCTAGCATAGGTTCTACACATACGTTCATATTAAACATATTTTCATATTAGTCATGTTGTAAGGAAGAATTGGAACCAATAGGAGGAATCATAAGAAAGAAGAAACAAAAAGAGAGAGAGATAAAAGTATGCTTGGATCTGCATTCAGACTCCATAGTTCTTTTTCTGGATGTAGATGGCATTTTCCATCATAAGTCTTTTGGAACTGTCTTACATCACTGCATTGCTGAGAAAAGCTAAGTCTATCAAAGTAGTCATTGCACAATGTTGCTGTTACTGTATACAATGTTCTCCTGGCTCTGCTCACTTCACTCAGCATCAGTTTATGTAAGTCCTTCCAGGTTTTTCTGAAGTTGACCTGCTCATCATTTCTTATGGAACAACAGCATCCCATTACATTCATATACCACAACTTATTCAGCCTTTCTCCAAATGATGGGCATCCTCTGAATTTCTAATTCTTTGTCACCACAAAAAGAGCTGCTATAAATATTTTTGCACATGTGGGCCCTTTTCCAATTTTTATGATCTCTTTGGGTTACAGATCTAGAAGTTGTATTGCTGGGTCAAAGGTTATACACAGCTTAACTATTTTATATAAAACGGTATAAAACACTACTATTAATGGCAAGCAAATGAATACTTAGCACCTTGTCTCATTTATTTAGCACCTTGTTTCAGTTCAGTTCAAGTGTCTTTGAGTCTTGCCCTGATTACATCGAGTCTTTGTTAAGAGCCAAAGACAGGAACAGGAAGGATGTAGGAGATGGGCAGAACAGGGAGGAGCTAATGACAGATAAAAAGCTCAAGCATAGCTGGGAAAGAGCAGAACTGAGAAGGGAACACTTGTGGTGGCTGGCACTCTATTTGTCTGTGTTGATTTGTGTTTGTGATACTTTATATAGAAGCCCTGGGACCTTACTAGAAGCCCTGAAAGAGGATTTTTCTTGTTGTCTGTTTACAGAATTCCTGGAGAGGGCTTTCAGAGGTCCTGGGACTATGCTGATGATTTGTGTTGACTTCATGAACCTTGTTTGGGGTTTGCATTGATTTCACAGGCAGACAGTGAACTGATGATGATGCTGGCAATGTGCATGAATGTTGTTTTGGCTCTGTTAAGCTTTGTCTTCCCAGAAAAGAAAATGTGAAGGATCTGAGGCAGACTGGACACTGTGAGCTTCAATATGGAACAGGAACTGGAGGAGGAACTGGACGAGGAGCTGAGAGCTGCCTACCTGTCAATCTAGGTGACAGCTGAATTCAGGCAAAAGTTGGGACCATGGAAGAGGAATCATGGAATCTGGGAGCCAGCCTCAAGTCAAGATGAAAAAAACCTCTCCTTGGGTACTTAGTGCTGACTGACAAGATCATGATTTACTGTGATCTAGGGATAGGAGAACTTTGTACTTTGTACCTTGTACCCCTTAAGGATGCTTGAATTAAGGATGACTGGAAACTAATTTCCGATCAAGAAGAAAGAAGACTTTTTGACTGATAAGATAATGTCTTAATGGGACCTGGGAGACCTTTGTATCTAGTATCCCTTAAAGAGGATTACTCCTTAAGGAGAATTGAGTTAAGGACCTGCTGAATGATATCTTTTGTTTAAAACTATGAGGCCACTTTAGTGATAAGTTATGTCATATCATTGTGAATGCTGTACTTTGGTTTCTGTGAATGTTTTGCTTTAGTTTACTGCTGAATAAATAAAGAGTTCACTATACTCTATGATCAGAACCTTAAAGCTATTCATAGCAGCAGTCCTCTGAAAAGTTGCTCATGCTTGGCTTTACACACTATTAAGGAACAGAGCTTGGAAGACAATATTCTCAAAGGCAAAAGGATATAGTTTACAGTCAAGAATAACTTTACAAGCAAAACTGAATATAATCTTAGAGGGAGAAAATGGATTTTTAATGAAATAGAGGACTTCAGAGCATTCTTATGAAAAAGAGGAAAGCTGCATAGAAACTTTTAAGATGATACATACATGGGAGTTAAACATTAACGAACAATCATAAGGAACTAAACAAGGCTATACTGCTTACATTCAAATATGAGGATATTTAGAGGGATTACATATATCTCTTCTGAACCACATGATGGCCTTCCCTCTTTTCTCCTCCCATATGAGAGGTCAATCATAAAGGGAGTCAAATCAGACAGCCCTGGGAGGGTTTTCTACTGATGATATTAAAAGAAGAACAGAAAAAGAGCAGAAGAAAAATACACTGCGGGGTAAAAGGGAAGGAAGGATAGGGAAAATTATCTCACATATTCAGTGTGCACAAGTAGATGTCTATATGTAAAAGGGGAGGAGCTAATACCTGAATCTTACTTTCATTTGAACTATTTAAAGGAGGGAAGAATTATACACACAGAGCTTAGTATAGAAACACTTTTCATTCAACATGGAAAATAAGAATTAAAAAAAAGAAAAGAGAAGGTGGACTTGGAGGAAGCATAGATTAATGGAAAAATTAGTCATAAGCAAAACAAACTAAGGGAAGTGCAAAAATATTTACAGCTTTTTTTTTAGGTGGTAAAGAATGGAAAACTGAGGGGGTGACCATCAGTTACGAAATGGTTGAATGGCTTATGGTATACGAATGTAGTATAGTGTTGTTGTGCTGCATAAAGTGACAAAGGATGGTTTTGGAGAAACCTGTAAAGATTTGTATATACTATTTGTTGCAGATTACAATGAACAGGGACAGGAGAATAATTTGTACAGTGACAACATTAGAAACAAAAAGCTTTGAAAGACTTAGGAGCGCTGATCAGCAAAATTACTAATTATTACTTCAGAGGACTGATGATGAAACATGCTATCCACTTCCTCACAGTGAGGTGAGAGAGTGCAAAATGACACACACACACACACACACACACACACACACACACACATATTGATATAAATGTAAAAAAAAATCTTGAAAATATCTATCTGCCACTATCAAAAATGTATATTTCTAAGAACATTTCCATTACACAAAAGGGAGTGCTTAGAAGTCAAGTTAGGGGACTTGGCTCTTTGGAACTTTTCCTGAAAAGGAAGAAATGGATTAAAATTCTTAGAATCATATATTAACGTGACAGAAGCCATAAGGTGAAGACCAACATATGTGTATATATATATTTTTTTCTGCTGTGTATACATACATATGTATACATATGCATTTACATGTATGTTTTTCCTTTTAGACAAGGTCAACATAGCAACTTGTTTTCCTTAACTCTACATATTTGTAACATGGGTTTTGTTTTTCTTTCATTCTTAATTGGGGATGGGAATGGGACGGGAGGGAGATGAATCAACTTTTTTTGCTGACTGGAAAAATAAAATGCAATTAAAAAAAGAAAACAACCTTGAAGTTCTACCTCATATCTATTAGGTTGGCAAAGTTGACAAATGACAACCATTGGAAAAGCTGTGGGAAAGCAGGCACATTGATGCACTGCTGGTAGAACTGTGGTTCAGCCATTCTGGAAAGCTATTTGGAAATATGCTATATTCCTGATAAAGCTATGATGTCTCTTAGTAATTACCATTTCCCTTTTCTAGATTTTTGCCACTATCTCTTTAATGATCTTTCTTCCAATTTTTTTCAGGTAATGAAGTCAAGCTTACTGGTCTATAGTTTGCAGACTACTCAATGCCCTTTTACCAAAACTAGGGAAAATAACTGCCTCTTTCCAATCTTGTGGTAGCACTTCCATTTTCCATGATCTTTCAAATATCACTGATGATAGTTCAGAAATCATATTGGCCAATTCTCTCAGGATCTGTATAGGTAGTTGATCTGGGTTGGGTCAGTTCAATTCTTCCAGGGCAACTAGGTATTCTTTTACATCTCTCTGTACTTCAGCAGGAACTCCCTGCTACTAATTTTTGTTCTGCCATTTCTATGTAAAGATCATTTTCTTTTGTAGATAAAATACACAAAATTTGATCTCAGAATTTCTGTCTTCTCTCTGTTATCAGTTATTATCATGCCATCCACCCTAGGCAAGGGTCTTATCCAATCTTTGATCCTCCTCTGATTAGATTTGTAAGATACATACATTAAAGTTGCCCAGAATTATAAGCTTGTCCTCTTTTGGCACATTCATGATAAAGGTCTCTAGGTCTTTAATGCTAGGGTGGGCTCAGAGTACCAGACTTGGCAGGGAGTCCTAGGGAGGAATGGAGTTGGAAACAGCAACAGGAATGGTCACTTACTACTGAAGGTTTGTGCATCTTATGACCTTCTCATCACCAACTCTGTGTTCTGTTTACCTACATGCAATAAAATTTCATGGATGAACCATTGCAGCAAACGTTGGTATCTAACAGACCATGTGATTATAAGGACAAGAGGCAGACAAGATGTGAGAGTGACAAAGGCAATGTGTGGTGCAGAGTGCTGGACTGATCACAGACTCATTCTTTCCAAACTAAATATTTGCATTCATCAAAGGTGGTGCCCCCAAGGCAAAATGACTACCAAAAGAATTAATGTCAACAAATTAGAGCTCTTCTCTGAGTGGGAACAGTTTGTTGATAACTTAGAGGGAAAGTTGAGCTAACACACAATTGGCAACAGTGGAGCAGAAAAGGAATGGGCAGTTTTCAAAGATTTGGTATATAGCATTGCATTTGTTCATTTGCATCAGAACACTCGCAAACACCAAAACTGGTCTGATAAAAATGATGGGGAAATTCAGAAGCTGCTAAATTGAAAACAAGAACTCTACAGGGTTTACCAGCAGGATAGTTCATCTATCTCTAAGAAGACAGCATTTAATTCCATCAAAAGTACAGTACAAGCAAAGCTTAGAGAGATGTAGGATTCCTGGCTCAGTAAGAAGGCAGATGAAATTCAGTTTTATGCTGATAGTAACAACCCAAAGCACTTTTATTATGCCCTGAAGACTATTTATGCGTCAAAGACCTATGGTGCATTGCAACTACTCAGTGCTGACAGAGCCACATTGATCAGTGATAAGGACATGATCCTACAGAAATGGGCTGAACACTTCCAATAGTGTTCTCAACAGACCATCATCAATCAACGTTGAGGTCATTGAATGTTGAAGTCAGGTTGAAGCGCCATAGTGCAACTGAAGAAGAGGTTTCAAATGTCATTAGACTCCTTTCATGTGGCAAGTGATGGTGCTGTGAAGTGGCTGCACACACTTTGCAGACCCAGGGGCCTGCCCTGGGTTGCTCTCAGGAGGGACTGAAGAGACCAGAGACGGGAGATGTTTGCAGCTCGTAGTTTATTCCAACATGCCCCCACACACACTAAGCAAGCAAACTACTATATTACTATAAGCTAAGCATGATTCATGCATGACCACCTCGTGCACAGGGGGTAAAAGCCAATGAGGAGACTCCAGACCAGTGATGTCAGCGGCTGTCCGACAAGCCAGAGGTTTCTTTAAAAATATCCTTGAGAACAGCCACTGCACTGTGGGTCTCAGTGCCCCCTTATCTCTAAGGAATGCACGGAACAGCCTTGGGACTGAGAGGCCCAGAGGCAGCTCCTAGATTCCTGTGAGAATATAGGTGCCTTTTACTCAAACTGGCCTCTGCCGTGCTGATTCCATTCCAGCTGAAATTTACAAAGCAGGGGATTCATTGCTCATATAAAAGCTCAACGAAGTTTCTAGGTTATATGGCAACAGGAGTTTATCCCCCGGGAGTTCAAGGATGCCTCCATTGTCTGTCTATATAAAGGTAAAGGAAATAGATTGTCCTGCAACAATCATGGGGGAAACTCTCTCTTAGTCATTGCTGGCAAGATTCTTGCCAGGATCCTCCTTAATATGCTGATCCTTTACCTGGAAGCTAGTCATCTACCTGAGAGCCAGTGTGGCTTCAGAAAGGTTGAAGGAACAGTCGATATGGTATTTACTCACCAACAACTCTAGGAGAAATGCCAAGAGCAGAACAGAGGTCTGTACACAACATTTGTAGATCTGACCAAGAACTATGATACTGTTAGTCATGAGGATTTATGGAATATTATGTCAAAATTTGGTTGACTGGAGAAGTTCATCAGCATTGTATGCCAATTTCATGACGATATGCTTGCCAGGTTTCTAGATAGTGGACAATGTTCTTGTGCCTTCCTGGTCACCAATGGAGTGACACATGGCTGTGTGCTTGCTCCCATGATGTTTAGCATGATGTTTACAGCCATGTTGTCAAATGCTTTCAATGAAGATGAACAGCATCAAGGTCAGCTACCGCATTGATGGTAAATTCTTCAATGTGAAAAGGCTACAGGTCAAGACCAAAGTGGAGAGAGTATTGGTGCATGATTTTCTGTTTGCAGATGATTGTGCACTAAATGCTGCCTCTGAAGCTGAGATGCAATAAAGCATGCATCAATTCTCTGCTACTTGTGCTAGTTTTGGTCTAATAATTACACCAAGAAAACACAGGTGCTCCATCAGCCACTACCACATCATCCACATGTGGAACCATCAGAGAAAATGGAGAAGTTTTGAATGCTGTGGATAAGTTCACTTATCTTGGTATTGTACTTTCCAGGGATGTACACATTGATAATTAGGCTGACATATGCACTGCCAAAGCTAGCTCAGTGTTTAAGAGGCTCCGAAGAAAAGTATGGGAGAGAAAACTGACTACCAAAGTGAAGGTCTACAGAACTATTGTGCTGACCTCGCTGTATGCCTGTGAAACCTAACAACACCATGCCAAGAAACTGAATCACTTCCATTTGAATTATCTTAGGAAGATTCTGAAGATCACCTGGCAGGATAAGGTACCAGACACTAAGGTCCTTATTTGAACTAAACTGCTGAGCATTTGGACTCTGCTTCAGAGAGCATTGTTCAGATGCAAAACATACACTTGCCGAAAAGACTATTTTATGGAGAACTCACACAGGGCAAATGTTCACAAGGTAGTCAGAAGAAGCAATACAAGGACACTCTTAAGGTCTCTCTCAAGAACTTTGGAACTGATTGTGTAATGTGGGAGACACTGGCACAGGACTGCTCAGCATGGAGTGCCCACATCAGAGAAGGTGCTGTGGTCTATAAGCAAAACAAAATTGAAACAGCTCAAAGGAAATACAGGATACACAAACTTAAGAGTATCCACCTCAAATGTTCACAGGGACTATTTGTGCCTTACCTGTGGTAGAGCATTCCCAGGTCTTATTGGTCTTATCAGCCACAGTCGCATACACTGAAACTTGACTTTAGCATAGTCAGGTCATTTTGGTCCTTTTTGAGCATGAAGGACAACAATCAACCAACTAAGATATGTGGCAATTATAGTCTTACTAGTCTTTGTTAGTTGTATTCTATCTCTAGCCAAGACTCTAAAATCTATATCAGAAACCAAAATCCAAATCTAATTCTCAGATATCACCTATCTTAACCTGTTGTTTACTTATCAATTTAATTTTTCTCTTCTGCATCTCTTGCCTTTAAGGGGCAACAGTGAGAAAAACAAAACCTGTAGCCTTTTGGTCTTCAGTTCCTTGTCTAAGATGTCATAATCAGTTTAGATTCCTTTTGCGGTATCATTTTTGCCCAAATGAATCACCGAAAGTGGATACTTGTCATCAATTTTTATAAATCTTGAAAAGTTTTCTATTATATTTTGAATATTTGCCCCAGGCAGAAAATATGCTCCTCTGATGTTGTTACCAGGCTGTCAAATAGCTATTTCCATGATCAGGGAATCACCACCACTATAACTTTTCTCTTCTTTTGTCCCTTAGAGGATACTCTCTTCTCTAATAGCTTCTATGGCATTAATGAATCATTCTACGAGTTCAACCAGAAGCTTCCTTGTACCAAGGAACTAGGGTACCAGAGTATCAAAGGGCCAGGGTCTCTAACTTGTCTCCGAGGCATTCTTTTCTGTGTAAATGAGAATGTCTTGATGAATAAATAGGAATATAGAAGATAGTTATTTTGAAGATTTTCTATGTATGTATTAACAAACTTTAAATGTCCCCTCCTTCCCTCCAAACCAACCAAAATTGAATGTTTTTGTATAACCTTTAAAATTTCCCTGGTACACACAAACATTAATTATCAAGCACTTTTTTTTTTCAGTCTTCCAAATGCCATCCAATTGGAAACAAACAACCCCATAACAAATAAGCATGGTTAGGTAAAGTATTCTTGGGTTGGTCTTATTCAAGAAAACATGTCTCATTCTATTTGTTAGTCTATTACCTTTCTGCCATGAGGCTGATTGCACTCTCCATCACTGGTCTTATGAAATCATAGTTGATCAATGCATTTAACAGAGCTGTTAAGTTTTTCAGAATTATTTGTTTTTACAATATTGATGCTACAGGATAAATTATTCTTCTGGTCCTGCTCACTTAACTCTATATCAGTACAAATCTTCTAAGAATTCTCTGAAACTCTTTTTCCTAATTTCTTACAGCACAATAGTATTCCATTATATTCATACACTACAATTTATTAAGCCATTATCCAACTGATGGACACTGTCTTAGTGTTCTTTTGCCATTAAAAACAGCTGCTATATTTCTGTATACATAGGATCTTTTAATCTTTTTTTTTTTATTTCTATGGATTTTAGACCTACTAATGGTATCAGTGGGTTAAAGGGTATGCACAATTTAATAACTTTTGGGACATGGTTCTAAACTGCCCTCCCTAGTGGTTGTGCCATTTCACAGCTTCACCAGCACTGCATCAATGTGCCTGTTCTTCCAGTTTCTCCAACATTTGTCATGTTTCCTTTTTTGTCAACTATGCCATCAGAGAGGTATGAGAAGAAACTGCAAAGCTGATTTAATTTGAACTTCTATAAGTAAGAGAGATTTGGAATATTTTTCTTCATATGACTATAGATAGCTTGGATTTCTTCCCTTGGGAACTGTTCTTGGCACAAAACTGAAGAACAGTTATTACCACAGGCATATAACTAAAAGAGCATCTAGGAACCATGACTTAGGTAGGGAGATTTTATTCAGCCAACATAGAAATTTAGCCACAACTATTTTTAATATGGTAATCTTACTAGTTCTACCAGACTAGAGGTACTGAAATTTATGTAGCCATGTTCCATTTTCCAAAAATATCAGTAACATAATTAGGTCCTGTTGGGCCCAACATGTTTCCTTGATCTTCTATTGAACTCTAAAAGCCTACTCTTGCCATCACAAAATTACATGCTAGGTTTGTCAATTTTCCATATTCTTTTCTACCCACACCCCTGAACTACAAACCTATTCCTATTATCTATGTATGAAACAACTTCCCATGGAATAGTTTCTATGTGATTTCATTCACTTGTAGTCCTCTGAGATTGCTTTTTCTAATTAAGCAAAAATGAGATGGAGCCATCTTCCTTAAACTAAAAGCATCAGTGAAACATTCTCCTATATCATAAAAGAAAAGAAAAAACTTTAAAAGCCACAAAAAGATATTAATGTTCATTTGCTGTGTCCAAGAGATACAATCAAATCTTTTTTGGAGTTGTAGAAGCATGATGGCATGGAGAAAAAGAAGAATCAATTTAGATGGAAAAGATTCATGTCCAAATTCCAACTTTGTCCCTCATTACCTAGGTAATTCCCTGGGCCTCTGTTTCCTCTTCTATAAAATAAAGGGGTTTGGACTAGATGACTCCTAAAATCTCTTCTAGCTTTAAATTTAAGATCTTATGAACTATGTCTTTTTCTATACGCTATACAATGCCTGAAACTATAAGAACAAGGGAACACTAATAATAATAATGATGATGATAATAATAATTGTACAGTAAGTTTTTGATAAAATCATGGGTTCTGAGGTAAATTTTGCATATGAATGATAGACAAACTATTCTTTTAATTCTCCACTGACATGAAAAGAAACTTTTAGGGAGGTAAAGCCTAACTTTCACTAGTTTAATATTTTTCTTTAAGAAACATAATGTGAATAATGAAATCAGTTACTGGTTGCCTAACCTTATAATTACTGTTGAAGGTGCATTTCAGTGCTTTTCATATAGTAGGGACTCAATAAATATTTCTTGATTGATTTTTGATAGATTTAATTTCTTTACTTTGTTATGGCAGGGAAATGAAAGCAAAATGAATAAATTTGCAAAATGTGAACTTGTCTCAGACCGACGGAAAGCCTGAACTGGTTGACAGGTCTCTAATAATTCTGCATTGTTTTCATTTCCTTCAAACTTATAATTCGAGTGGAGAGTTAACTTTGAACAAAAGACAACAAGAATTCTCTGCGTGGCTATAACGAGATATTTGTGTTTTCATCCTTCAAGAAAGATGAAAGAAAGGGAATGGGCTAAAGGTATGAAAGAAGCTTTGACAGAACAGGGCTCAAGTGGATTCCTGTTTCACATCAGAAGCTGTCAGTCTGTCTTGTTCAAACGAGGAATTGTTGTAGTAAATCAGACAATGCATGAACTGATTCATTCATTTCAATCTGCAATGTCTCAATATTGCCCATGATATTAAATCTAAACTATTTTTTGTCTGGCATACAAGACTTCTATTAGCTCCTTCCCTTATCTCTCTAACGTCATCTCTCATTTTTTCCCAGGTGGTTTGTACCTTCATTTCCCTCATATATCGTGTTTCTTTTTGTCTCTAAGCCTCTACTCATACAACTCCTCACCCCTGAAATAACAATACTCTTTCTGGCACAGTGCTTTATGGTTTATAATATTCTTTCATGGCTATTATCTCATTTGATCTTCACAAGGGATATTAGCCAACACAAGATTACTGCCATCTTTAAGATAAACAAACTGGTTGAGAGAAATGACTAAAATATTGAGCTGAATTTAGTAAGATGAAATTCAATAGGGAGGAATGTAAAGTTTTACACTTAGTTTTTTGGTTTTTTTAAAGCACAAAATAAGGGAGGCATGGTGAGACAGCAATTGTTCTGAAAAGTATCTAGAGGTTTTAGTGGACTATGTGAATGAGTAGCGTAAAGTGATAGCCAAAAAGATTAATGTAATGTTGGACTGCTTTAAGAGAGGCACAGTTTATAGGAATAGATAGGTGATAATCCCAATGTACATTCTCTCATCAGATCTCATTTAGAATTTTGATCAATTCTGGGGTCAATTTGTCCCTTAAACACCAAAATATTGATCACATATTATAATTTTCCATTTAAAATATGTAGCTATCACTTTTACTTCACAATATAATAGAATTAAAGAGCTGAAAGGGACCTTAGAGATTATTTAGTCCAACTTTCCCTCTTTTTTAAACAGAGGAAGAAACTAAGACCCAGGGAAGTGAGGTGATTTGTCCAAAGTCTCGCAGGTAACTAGTAGCACAGAAAGGATTTGAACCCAGGTCTCAACTCCAGATCCAATGCCCTATCCACTGTTCCAAGTTGTTTTATCAAGTGTGGCATATACACACGCATACTCTGCACAGGATAGGTGATAAACAAATGTTTGCTGAACAAACTGGAAAATACTCCAGGATGAAATATAGACAAATGTCTCCAATAACCAGAGTAGAAATTTTTGTAAAAAAAAAAATCTGTTTATGTTCAAATAACCTTCATTTTCTATGGATAGAATTGTTGAAGTTGTATGAAAACAGTGCCAGTTCAGTTACCACAATATACTTCTAGCTACTAAAATTCTAGTAGTTATTAAAAATTAAAACCGAATATTAAAATACTAGGCAAAATTTAGTGTAAGATGTCAGAATAAAGACAACTTAGTTTGATTACTTTCTAATCAACATAACCAAGAAAGGCAGAAAAGGAGTCCAATGGAGAGTCAAAATGGAAGAATTCCCTATAAATGAGATCCCCCCCCCCCCACATACTTCACATTATGCTAACTGCATCAAGCACTTAGAACAATGTAAGGTTTCTTAAACTAGACATGCAGTCATTAAAAGGGGGTTGGACTAACTACCCATACTGGAAAAATCTAATGGATAAAGAATATGTACAGTTTAGATTATGATATGGAATTGGATGGCCAACTCACAGAGTTGTTCCATCAATACTTATTTGCTGGGCAGACTCTGCAAAAAGACAATGATCTGAGTCCAGATTTGAATACAAGTTTCCAGGGGTAGGGGTGCTGTTGGATTGCTTTTGGGAAATTACACAGTACTTTTAATGATGCAAAGCTTCTCTTCTTTAAAGAAAAAAACAGAACCAAGCAATCCTTTAAACACCAATATTCTTCTGGCAATGCTATACCACTGTAAGTTATGGAATACCAAAGTCTCTAAAGAAGTAGTTAAGAGTCACCTGAAGGACAATAATGAGGCACATGACAGGCATGAGCAGACTATAATACAGCCTAGAAGTGCCAAAGGGTGTCATCATAAAAATATATGAATGTAAAAGAAATTCTCCATGTTATCCATACCATGTCAAACAAACAAACAAAAAACAACTTTAAAGGAAATTGTTCTATATGTTGGGTTGGCCAAGAATTGCCAAAGGACGTCATCATAAAGACTGATGAATGTAAAGGAAAATGGGCTTGTCATGTGGTAAAAGCAAGGAAAAAATTGGTGAACAGCCTGCTTTTGCCATTAGCTACACAAAGTCAAGAAAATCTAAAGGAAGATGCTGTCTATGTTGGGTTGACCCTTTCTGGAGGATTTATGGGAGGACAAGGATAAGAACTGCATAAACACGGTGGGTGGGGAGGGGAATGTGTAATGATCTATAATACTAGAAGAAATAACCAAATTAATTAGATTATATTACAGATCTTAAGTATGGAAGTACTGTACTTATATACTGAAGAGCCACTACTGGTTTTCCCCAATTTCCAAATGAATTGTGTTGTAAAGGCTAATTTTACAGAAACAAAGAATCTCAGAGTAGAACACAAAGTCAGTACTACGATTTTTACTTGAACAAGAATATCCTTAACATTCCTGACAAGTGTTTTTCTAGCCTTCTGAAGACTTCCAGTGATTGTGAACTCACTACATTTTGAGGCAACCCACTCCACTCTAGGACAACTCTTAATTACTGGGCGGTTTTTCTTAGTATCAAGCTCAAATATGCCACTCAGTAGTTTATACCCCCTGTTCCTAGTTCTACTCTCTGGGACCAAGAAGAAACAGTCTACTCCCTCTTCCACATGACACCTTCAAATACTTTAAGACCCCTCTCATGTGTCCATTTAACTTTTCTCATGGATAAATACCTCTAGTTTTTTTTTTTATGGCAAGGTTTTAAGTACCTTCACTATCTTGGTCACTCTTACTTCTGTACTACAGTTTGTCAATGTTTTTCCTATTAAGAAACTAGAAACACTGTATATACTCTAAATAGGAAAGAATACAAAAGGATAATTACCTTCCTCATTTCATGATTCTTCTTTTCAACATAGTCTAAGAACATGTGACTTTTGGGGGGCTTCCATGCCATATTTGTACATTACTTATTTTGAACTCAGAATACTTTTCCCCAGAGAAACAATATCATAAATGGTAGCAAGAGCCAGCAAATAAAAATTTTTAAAATCCATAATGTATTCGATAAAGCAAATATTAATAAAGAAAAATTCAAGGAAAAAAATTGAACACTATAATTAAAATAGATATTAAAAGTTTGTAAGATTTAATTGGAAGATGAAGAAGAAATACATGGATACTTTGGTAGACTGTCTAATGGGAACTCAGGTTTTTAAAGAGCCTTAGGGAGTGATGGCATTGAGTCTTCATTATGTCTATTTTCATTAACTTTTCCTTGACACCAGTGCATCATTAATATGAACTAATAGTTTCTCAACCTTAGGATAGGAACCTCTCAACCACAGATAGGAAAAGGAAAAGAAGGAAAGGAGAAAAGCTAGAGAATTTCTTAATATAACTGGGCAAGAGTTCAAAGAAAAGAGAAGCTTTTAAAAGAACATATTATGAATATGATAGATTCAAGTAGAATTAACTGACCTATGAGAGAAGATTAGGGAAGTGATACACCAAAAGAAGAAAGAAAATAGCAGATCAGGAAGTAGTGGAGAATACATTTTAAAAAATGTTTTGTTTTGTTTTTCCCTGTATACCACTCATCAGGTAGTGATAGTGGGTGGGTATATATCCTACCAACCATTTATATGTAAAGGATATTTACGAATCAGGTGACCTATAGTACTTTTTTTTTGTACCACTAATATGACACGGTATATTGTCTTACACTGTGATTATGTGTATACCTATACAAACTCCTTAATGTAATGGAAACATATCTTGTACATTTTTGTATCCTTCAAAGTGCTAAGCACAACATTCTATATAATAAGAGCTTAGATTCCTGGCAAGATTCTTTATCATATTTTTACATGAATAGTCTTGTTGGCATTTAGAAAGAGCAGCAGTAGTCTCTAAGAGCCAGAATTGACTTCCTTAGGAATAGGTCATATCAGACTCTGTTTCCTTTTTGACAAGGCTATTAAATCAAGAAAATGACAAGATTTTAGGAAAGTTTTGACAAAGTTTCTTATTTTATACTCATGGAAAAAATAAAGAAATATAAAATAAGTGATAATGCAGTTAGGCATACCTAGGACCCAGATGAATAACTATATCCAAAGAATAATCATTAACGGATTTATATCAACTTGAAATTACCTATTATTATCTTTTCATTGGCCCTGTATTTTTGAATATTTTACCTTAAGACTTCGATGACAACAGATGTCATATTTATCATATCAGCAGATGACACTGAGCTGTGAGTTAGATGATATAAATGACTGAGTCTGAATTTCAAAAGATTTCAGTAGGTAGAATTATTGGTCAAATCTAATAAGAAGATATTTAATATGGATAAACATAAAATCCTTCATTTGACACAAAAATCGAATTCTCAAGTTACAAAATACATGAAGGAGGGTAAGAAGTTGTTCATATGAAGAAATTGGGGTTTTAGCAACTGAAAGCTCAACATGAGGCAATGAAGTATGATGAGGCAGTCAAAAAGCTAATGTGTTCTTAGGTAACATTAAGTAAGACACAATATTGAGAGAAAGGTAATTGCCCCACTGTATTGATCCTTGTTTGACTATGGAGTTGTTGTTGAGTTATTCAGCTGTGTCACACTCTACATGACTTTCATCCATGGGGTTTTCTTGGCAAAGATACTGGAGTGGTTTGCCATTTCCTTCTCTAATATGTCCAAACCCAGTTCTCTAACTGCTGCACCACCTAGCTGCCTGGTAGTCATATTCAATTATAGGCATGTCATTTTAGGAATGACAACTCTAGAACCCAATTGTGAACTATGTCCACTAACACTATATGAAGTCATTGTTTAAAAATTTCCAGACTGGGGGCGGAGCCAAGATGGCGGTGTAGCCAAGATGGCGGCGTAGCAGCAGCAACATATTGCAGCTCTCACATAGCCACCCCAAAATACCCATAAAACAGGACTCTAAACCAATCCCAGAACTCCAAAACGCACACAAAGATACTTCCCACTAAAGTCAGCTCAGCT